>CM057345.1:103420373-104620373 GCA_030015575.1 Agapanthus africanus | reverse complement strand
TAATTGGTGATGTATTCGGTTCATATGGTATTTCTCAACATTTATCGCCGGCACCGGAGCCGCAGTATCAGCCGGCACCGGAACCGCAGTATGAACCGGCACCGCAGCCGCAGTATGACCCGGCACCAGAGCCACAGCATCAAGGAGATCCAGCGCAGCAGGATCGGTGGTTTGGATCACCATACCGTCAGCAGCAACCCTGGCATACCGGACAGGCGCAACAACACCAGTCTTGGGGATCAGGTTTTGCAGAACAGCCGTCTTGGGGGTTAGGTTTTGCGCAATAACAGCACCCTTGGGGGTCAGGATTTGCGCAGCCATGGGGCCAAGGTTTTGTGCAACATCAACCGCATGAAACCGGGACAGGTTCTTCGCTACAACTGCCCAGTTGGGACACGGATTTAGCGTCCTACGCAAATTTGTTGGGAGACAACACATATCCGACACCTGTCCCACATTCAGGTTCAGGATTTGCGGATCAACAGCCTGTCCAAGACGCTGCTGAAGACGAAGCTGAAGCAGAACCCGAACCCGAAGCAGAAGAGCATACGCCGACACCGCCGCCGCCATCTATCCAAGAAACAGGTGGTTCCTCCAGTCATCCCAGAAGGCATAGGCTTATGTCAAGCCTTCTCGGATTTCATAAGGGAAAAGGAAAAGGAAAAAAATAGTATTTAAATTTTACAAACAGATAGGATTTTTTCATATTGGAAATTTGACGGATTCATTTTGATATTATAAATTTGACCGTCGAGATAGAAATCGGATAGGAATTTTTGGTATTGTAAATTTTGACGGATTCATTCTGTAAAAAACATTGATATAGTGAAATTTTATTATTTAATTTAAATATTTTTTTCGTTTATTTACTTTTATTTTATTTTTAAGAATTATAATTATAATTATAATTATATTATAATTATATAATTAATAATTATAATTAATAATTTAAAAACAATTAAAAAAAATAAATAAAATGGGACGGGTTCCCAGAACCCGCCCCCTATACAAATGTATAGGGGGCGGGATCCGGGAACCCGCCCCCTATACAAATGTATAGGGGGCGGGTTCTTGTATAGGAGGCGGGTTCCCAGAACCCGCCCCCTATTCTGGGGGTGGGGGTGGGATTGGGGGTGGGATGCCAAACCATCCTACTTTCATAATTTTAATTTTAACTCCTCTATTTTAATAAAATATTTTTAAAGTAATATTATTTCAAAAAAAACCCAAAATTTAAATCCCGCTCCCTCCCTCCCTCCTTCGCTTCCTCCTAATAATTTAGGTACTGTTATCTAAGTTATCGTTTTTAATTCATAGAGTATAAAATCTTATTTTAAAACATATATATTAAATCATATGTACCTGTGTATGCAAAAAAAAATGTTTTGAAATAACCAGAAAATGACAAATGCCAATCTTTTGGGTATGGACATTATTTCGTACCAGCCCTCTGTGGACAACTTACACAAGGGGGCAGCAATCAGCATGACCAAGAAAATCTGACTTATTAAATGCCATTAAAGTCATCCCTTGTTAGGTCAATTCTCAAAAACCACGTGGCCGACATTAAAATTTCTTCCTATTTTTTTTTAAATTTTTTTAAATTTTTATATTAAATTTTTACTATTATAATTGAAACATTTTTGATGATATCGTTAATCAATTAAATAGAAAAATAGAAAAAAATGACAAAATTCAATTAAAGAATTGAAAATGTCCATCTTATCCACAACAAAAAAAAATAAGAAGATGAAAATTCAACAACTCTCTATTTCTCATTTATTACACGTTTCCAAAAAAAGACATGCCTTACAAATTTATATATAATTCCTCGTGTATATATTATTTTGTATAACTCGTAAATTTATCAAATCTAATATTACCACTAACTGCAGGTGTTTAATATAAATTTAGAAAAACTTAGAATATCTTTAGAAACTTTCGCGTAATGCCCAAGATAATAAAATTCACGCCTTCACCGAATGCTGTTCGAAATACACACGTGCGTCGCACGTGCAAAATACTAATAACATAAACTCTAAGCGTTTTAATAACTTCATAAAACACATTTCCCGACATCTAAAATCATAAGAAATCAGAAAAAAAAATGTATGAGTACCAAAATAAAGATTTATCTATTACCTTATCCTACAACACATGACAGCTCCGCATTCTCTGCTCCGCCTGCTCCACAAATCCCTGTCTTTATTTCTCTTCCCACCCCCCACACTGCAATAGACGTTCCTGTTTTACATGAATATCTATTACTTCATCCTCCACGTCAGCTCTACATCCACTCCTCTGCATGGGATTCGGAGTGCCTGTTATTAGCAGTAAAATAGTATCCATCCTACGTGCTTTGATATTGGTGTATCCTCCGTGCTTTGCACGCAGGATTTGTGGCCAGGATTTCAGCAGAGCATCCTGCTATTATCTTTTGCACAGCAGGCACTCTTTTTCCCTCTGCTTGTATCCTGAGATTTCTCTTCTGGCCCTCCCACAATAACGTGCCATGTCTACAACCGTTGCTCCGTGTACTCTTTGCAAATCTCAGCCTTGGCATTCGCTCATGACATCCACACAACCAAGGGCATCCGGTTTTACACTAGAAAGCCGATGTTATATGTCCGTAAATGCAGGAACTCTATATAAAGCAGCTCAACTCACTATAGAGCTCCCAATAAAATAGAAAAATAGATAAAATGACGAAATTCAATTAAAGAATTGAAAATGGTACATCTCATCCACCACAAAAAACAAAAATAAGAAGATAAAAATTCAACAACTCTCTATTTCTCATTTATTACGCATTTCCAAAAAAAGACATGCCTTACAAATTTATATATAATTCCTCGTGTATATATTATTTTGTATAACTCGTAAATTTAGCAAATCTAATATTACCACTAACTGCAGGTGTTTAATATAAATTTAGAAAAACTTAGAATATCTTTAGAAATTTTCGCGTAATGCCCAAGATAATAAAGTTCACGCCTTCACCAAATGCTGTTCGAAATACACACGTGCGTCGCACGTGCAAAAATACTAATAACATAAACTCTAAACGTTTTAATAACTTCATAAAACACATTTCCCGACGTCTAAAATCATAAGAAATCAGAAAAAAAAATGTATGAGTACCAAAATAAAGATTTATCTATTACCTTATCCTGCAACACATGACAGCTCTGCATTCTTTGCTGTCTGCTCCGCAAATCTCTGTCTTTATTTCTCTTCCCACGCCACACAGCCACACAGCAATAGACGTTCCTGTTTTACATGAATATCTATTACTTCATTCTCCACGTCAGCTCTGCATCCACTCCTCTGCATGCATGGGATTCGGAGCGCCGGCTTTTAGCAGTAAAGCAGTACCCATCCTATTGCAACCAACGGTCCAGATTCATCGAAAATTGAAACCAACGGTTCAGATTTGTGGAAAACAGAAAACCTTTGATATTGGTGTATCCTACGTGCTTTGCACTTAGGATTTATGGCCAGGATTTCAGCAGAGCATCCCTGCTATTATCTTTTGCATAACAGGCACTCTTTTTCCCTCCGCTTGTATCCTGAGATTTCTCTTCTGGCCCTCACACAATAACGTGCCATGTCTACAACCGTTGCTCCGTGTGCTCTTTGCAAATCTCAGCCTTGGCATTCGCTTATGACATCCACACAACCAAGGGCATCCGGTTTTACACTAGAAAGCCGATCTTATATGTCCGTAAATGCAGGAACTCTATATAAAGCAGCTCTACTCACTATAGAGCTCCCAATAAAAGCGTTCCTTAAAAATAAAAAATAATAAAAGCTCAAAAAAGGGTTATCGATGGCGAGCGAGAGTGAAGTTGTGCTGCTCGATTTCTGGGTGAGCGCATATGGGCAGCGATGCAGGATTGCGCTTGCAGAGAAAGGGATCGATTACGAGTACAAGGAGCAGGATCTGAGGAACAAGAGCGATCTGCTCCTCAAATCGAACCCCGTTCACAAAAAGGTCCCCGTTTTGATCCACGAGGGGAGGCCCATCTGCGAGTCGTCGATCATCGTGCAGTACATCGACGAGGTTTGGGGCGGCGACGATAAAGTTCAGATCTTGCCCAAGGATCCTTATGCTAGGGCTCAATCTCGTTTCTGGGCTGATTTCGTCGATAAGAAGGTATAAAGTTTCCGTCTTTATTTGGTTCTCGTAGGGTTTGAACTTTGATGCTTGAAGTTGTGAATTTTGGTCATTTTTTTTAGGGTTTTCTGGGAATAAAAATATTTATGGGTGTGTTGAATATGATGATGTTTGATTTCAACATTGTTGGGCCTTTTGTTTTATATAAATATATTGATTGATTATGTGGTTTGATTATAGTGGCAACTTTGATTACTAGTTGACTAGAATGAAGAATAAATCTTTAGGGTATTAGAAGCACATTCCGCTGGACCAAAGCACTGAAGTTAATGAGCGCAGTGGCTATTTAAATTTAAATTAATATGCGTTTAATACACGGTACAAGCCTGAAATTGAACATGGAATTGAACTGGGTTGCTCTCATACCATATTATATGACTCTTGCTCCGCACCAAAACTTCAAAAATATGAAAAGGGATGTGGGATTTTTTATATTTTTAATATTCTATCATGGTGGAGAAGAAAACTTCCAAGTCCCCTGGCTTTTATTTTCCCCCTTTGGATTTTTTATTTATTTAGCCTCCACTTAGGTCGAGGGAATTTTTTTTTCATTTAGGGGGATTGTTTGGTTGGTTGTAGCTTGGACCCCCTCAATGTCATCTACACCAAAATTTAAATACAGATGATTGGTTTCGAGTAGTTGTTGCTTCAACTTGTAGTTGGAAAACGGAACAACAATTTGCGTTAGAAAACACTATATCTTGCACGTGCGATGCATGTGTTCAACTAAAAGCTATGCTTAATTTTTTTTAATTTGAATTCAAAAATTTACAAAAGATTAAAATTTACATGATGGGAGTTGTAATTTGTTTTCAAAATGATCCACAATGAATGTGGTAGTTATTTAATATCAGTAGAGATGATTGTATAATTATAACTTATTATTATCGTATTTATTACATATTTGTTATAGAAAATTTTGCATTTAGGTTTTTTTACTGCTGATGTGGCGCTATTTGAGTCTATATTAGACCATCAAATTGAAATCAATTTGGAGACCCCAGGTTTTGTGCTTATAATAGTATAGATGTAGTTGCACCCAAATTAAGCGTTTTTACCGGTAGCGCCGTTAGAACACAATATATAAAGGACAATGCAATTATTGTGTTGCAACTACATCCAAACAAACACATATGTTACAAAATATGTAGTTAGAACTACATTTTAAATAAACAAAGGAATGACATGGCATTTGCAGTATTTACAAATTCAACATGTATTTAGAACTACTTCAACTATGTTTTCTGCCTCTACTTTACCTTACTTCTTGTTGATTGCATTTGTTCGCTGTTGGTCTTAATATTTCCCTTTTCTTCTTTCCTATTTATTATTTTTCAGATATATGAATGTGGGACAAGGTTGTGGATGCTAAAGGGAGAAGCCCAGGAAGAAGCAAAGAAAGAATTCATCACCATCCTAAAAACCCTAGAGGCAGAGCTCGGCAAAAAGAAATTTTTCGGAGGCGATTCGTTCGGATTCGTCGACATTTCACTTGTTCCATTCACAGCTTGGTTCTACGCATATGAAACTTTAGCAAACTTTCATATAGAGAAGGAAGTTCCGAAGCTTATGGCTTGGAGAAAGAGATGCATGGAGAGGGAGAGCGTTGCCCAATCGCTTCCTGAACCTGAAAAAGTCTACGAGTTTGTGTGCGTGCTGAAGAAAGTTTATGGAAGCGAGTAAAGCGGCTGAAAGTCTTATGAGATTTAGAGAATAGTGTGTGTTTCCTTTGTGTGTTTTGTGATGGATGTTGAGATGCAGGCAATTCTTGTTGCCTGTATGAGTTTGTGATGTCGTGTGATGATATGCTCATGTGTTGTTGGATGCTTAGTTGCATCCTGTTAGTGCTTCAGAATGTTATCCTTTTATGTATTATTATGTGTTTTCGTTCAAAACATTTTCTGCAGTTTGTTGATGTGTTAAAGGATCAGATTGATTGTGGTCACAAATGACGAGATTTTAAGCACGTACGTATGCATGTTGCATGCTTTTTATTTAAAAATAATATGCTTGCATCCTTTCTTTTAAGAGAAATTATTCGGTATGCCGATGGGTTGCATCTGGGCAAGAGGGAGAAAGATATGAAATTTTTCAAGCATCTTTCGGACTTCTTTGTGGATTTGATGTTTTTCTTTCTCTCTCTCACTCGGTACACAATTTTATGCGAAAAAGAGATGAAAAAGAAGAGGGATGGCTTAGATAATCTGAGGATTCAGAATAAATTGCAGAGTACTTATTAATTTTTTTTATTATTTGTTTAAATACAAAACACTGAATCCCAAGAATACAAAATTCTCTTAAAATCTAAATCTATATATAAAAAAAATTATATTTATAATAGCTGAGATTTGGGTGATATGGCATGTACTATATGTAGATAGAGGGCTTGGACAACTTAAATTGCAGGATAACCACATTCTTTTGCTTGATTAGCACATAATCACCGTCTTTCCTTATAAATAAAATAAAATAGCATTTTGCTGTCTATTTCTGTAATTTGATAGTATTGAAAAGATACAGATAGATTATGGCTGCAATCTGTGCCCTATTGATTTGTTTTGTGCTACTGTACATAGCAAATACTTTGTGTCGTAGATGTATGTTCAATATAAATTTCCTCGAGATCATATTAGCCAACGCGGCGTTTGCTATAGCATTACATAATTCATATACATGAACGCGAACCTTGTTTTCTATGTTAACTTTAATCTTTCAACCCAAAAGGAAAATGTTAACTTGAATCTGTAACGGCATCGGTCATATAAGCTGTCCGGTTGATTAAAAGTATAATATATTAATTATCCGAAAAATGCGAGGCTCAATGATGCAGAAAGAGAATTTATCTTATTTATCTGAGGGTAAATTATTGGAAAAAACCCCGTTCCTTGTAAAACTTGTGCGAAAATACCTGGGCCTTTTGACCTGGTAAAAAAATCCCTAGGCCCGTGAAGAATTCACTCAAATACTCAAAGACCATTTGTATTTTACTATATCCCAGAATTATCCTTTGCTGACCCATGTGCACAAGTAAAATGACAGCTGTCAATTTCTTGGCAATAAAGTATCAGATGTTACACAGATGACTTGCCTATAATATCTGAGAGATTGCCTGTAACTTCTATCCTGTGTTGATTTTTGCGTAAAAGACTAAGCATTTAATGTTCCTACCAATCCATTTTTCCTTCAAATTCACTATTTTTCCCACCAAAAACCCAATTTTCCACCGTAGCTGGAATTATCTCTTTCATTTTCTCCATTATCCATTATCTTCTCCCATTTACTCCGCTTTCATTTACTATCCGAACAAACTAAATTTTCATTAACTATCTTGCTCATTGTTGGTCCAAACTTGGAAATTAATGTGTTTTGTAAGAGGAGCCAATGGTAAAAATGCGGTCTTGACTATCTCCGAAACCATAAAATGGTTTGAATTGAAAGGAACCGTCTCGTTTCGACTTGATTTACCCGTTGATAAGTTAAAGCTTTCATATAAAATGGAGATCATTTGGTTAGAATCATAAGTGAAGATGACTATATAAATATGGTATGTATCCATCATGAGATGAACGAGAAGGTCATCCATATGCAAGTCTCTGTTGATACTCAAGCCGTTATGAGCAGGTTTAGTCTTTATTTGACTTGATTTTTGTTTAGAAGAATATCCAAGAAAATTGTCTGCAATATCTAACCACTTGCATTTAACATCTAAGCAGTTTCCTATAACATCTATCACTACAAGAAATTATGGGTTATTTCGTCACAACGATTGTGAGGAAATAAAGTTTTTTCATCGAACAATAAGTTATTTCGTTACAAAATAAGCGATGAAACGGCCCTCGACAGATTAGCTTTATTTCGTCGTAATTTTAACTTATTTCGTCGAACATCTATTTCGTCACTTTGTCGCGAGGAAATAGATAATTACATATTTAGGCTTTTAATTACTTGAATAATCTATTTTGCTGCAATAAAAACAATAAAAGCTACGAAATAAGTTTTTCCGATTTTGTAATGCCTATTTCCTCACAAATGTTGCGAGGAAATAGGTGTTTCTTCGTAAAACATTCAACATTCGACGAAATAGATAATTCGAGATTTTGTGATATTTGTTTCGTCAAAAATATTGCGAGGAAATAAGTTTTCTCGTCGCAAAAAATGCTACGAAAAATGATAATTCCAGATTTTGTGATTCCTGTTTGATCGCAACAACTGCGACGCGACAGTATAAGTTTTATCGTCGAAAAAAATTCAACGAAAAAGATAAATCCAGATTTTATGATACCTGTTTCCTCAAAATAGCTGTGACGAATAAGTAATTTCATCTCAAAAAACAGGATGAAATAGGTTAATTAAGAAAAAGCAGGATCTATATTTTTATATTTCACGATTCATATACAAACTAATCCACTACTCTACAAACCAATCCACTACTCAACACGATGCTTGCTAATACATATTCAAACGATAATTATAAATCCATATTAAAACATGTTCGCAAGTTTGCAAATCATAATGCAAGGATAAGAGCATACACACCATAACCCAATGATAATGGCATACAAACCAAAATCCAGGGATAATAGCAAACAAATCATAAAGATGTACGATAAAAGTAAATCAACCAGCCTGAAAAATGATGATGAACACCTCGGCCATGATCACTCGAGTAAATCAACCAGCATGAAAAACGATGATGAGCACCTTGGCCATGATCACTCGTCGCCGCCACCAGAAGCCATCCCAAAAAGCACCCACTATGGTATGTAATTAAAAAAAAACAGATTTAGTATAAATTATATAAAAGTAAAGAACTTAACATAAAGTTATAAAGTTCACTGAACTTACCTCTGGTGGTGTCCGGCTGTTTTTGTAGTATTCTTGGAGCACGGCAAGTTACTTCCAGTGATAGCAATGGAGAAATACTCGCAAGAGAAGACGGGGACGGAGCTGTGCCCGTATGAGCCGAAGGGGACGGAGATACTCCGCTATTAACCGGAGTGGATGTGGAAACGGCCTCTTGAGGGCATAGAACTCGTTAGGCGTGAAAAACTTGCTCGCAAGATGCATCCTCCCGCATGCATCTCGTCTATACAGTTGTTGGATGGCCCCGTCTACAATTTCATATGTATGTCTCTTCAATCGGAGGATGGTTTTGTTGTGTCGATATCTGCATCCCTAGGACCTCCATATGATCTCTCGTCGCTTACTGTTTGAAAGTGTAACAAATTAATTCAATAACAAATAAATACTAATTGAACTAAATAAATATATAAGCTGATAAAAGATAGAGTCTTACCTTTTGCATCTCAGCACACTGCGAAGGCTCACTCCCATCTAGAACGGACATACATATGCATGTGAATCTGCACTCGATCAGGCCAATGTCCATGTGCCTTACGGTTTTCATTTTAAATTTATTGTTTTCATTTCAATATTAGGGTTTTGGTTCCAAATTATGGTTTTGGTTTCACATCAACTTAAGGTTAAGTATTTCCGTTCTAAGCTTAGGGTTTTATTGTTTGATAACAACTAGCTTAAAAACAAAAAAAACCACTACAAAAAACAAGACTGATGTGCAAATTAACAAAAATCTCATCTAACAACAAAAAGTTTACAATCTTCATATAATTCCTCCATTATATGCGTAAAGATTAAATGAAAATTATTTTACAATGAATCAAATTGTTTGTTATGTGTTTTCTTATCAAATGGGGTATATGAAGAACATAGCAAAGTTTCATGATTGGGTTTCAATTTGAACTCAACTTCTATCATCATTGATGTTAAATTAGTAGTAGTAGAAGAAGAAATGCCATAACATACTCCCTCATGAACTAATCTCCTTCTTATGATTGCTCATCAACAAACATAAAGATGACAACTTTCCTATTAAAACCTATCAAATTATTCGATTCCAACACCGTCACCGTCTAAAGCAAAATCACACAAACAATTTAAGGAAATAGTTAAATCTATTCATGTTCCCAGCATTACTGGGAAGAAATAAGAAACGGCTTCCGTAACTCATTTGTTAAAATAGGAACAAATAATTTATGTTATGTATCTTCCTCCTTACATAACTCTATTCATGTTCCCATCGTTACTTGGAAGAAAGAAGAAATGGCTTCCATAACTCATTTGTTAAAAAAATGAACAAATAATTTCTGTTATGTATCCTCCTCCTTACCTAACTTCCAACTTCCATTTAAAAAAAATGTAAAGGTCTCAACTTTCGAAAACCTCCTTATCTCTTCCCTCTTCACCCCTACCCCTTCGCCTCCCCTTGTCTCCCCTTCCTCCTTCTTCCCCAATCTTTTTTTTGTCTTTAAACATTAAAACCAACTAACAATCTCTCTCTAGAAATCAATAACAATGCAACAACATCAACAGTTCTCACCACAATCGACCCCTTCATCAACAATTCTCACCACAATCCTCTCACCGCAACATCATGAACCAAACAAATAACCACACCCATGATTAACAATCCTAACCACAATCAACCAATTAATCATCAACCAAACAAATAACCACACTCTCCCTCACCGAATAAGCATATTCCGCATGAATTTCATCCAATTTACCTAAAACCTAAAAATTCCACCTTTCTCCATAAATAAGTACTCAAATTTCAATAAAAAGAAACCGAAACAAAAAACACAAAACAATCTACAATTCTAATAAAAATTGCGGCAAAAAGAGGAGGTAAAGTTTTACCTGCGGATCGCCCAAGAACAAGAGAATGGTCCCAAACCTCTCAAAAATCCTGAAAAAAGAAAGTTTAATGATAAGAGAAAGCGGAATGATTCTCTCTTTATTTAAGAAATTTAATTAAGAGATTGAAAATTTCCATTTGAACAAACACTCACTTGCAGATGAGGAGGCGACGACGAGGTACTTGAGCTTGAGAGGAGGAGGTGGCGGGGTCATCAGGGAGGAAGAGGTTGCGGTTAGGGCGGGAGGAAGAAGGCGGTGGTTTGGAGTTGGAGAGAGGAGGCTGTGGCAGTGGCTTGGAGTTGGAGAGAGGAGGAAGGCGGTGGCGGGGTCGTTAGAGAGGACGAAGGCGGGAAAGAGAGTGATGGAGGTCAGGATCTCCTTCAGATGTTGTCCTCCGTCGATCTGTCGCGAGCGTTGATGAACAGCTGAGATTGGATTTGAGGGTTGCCTCCTGCTGCGTGTGGATCTCAGTAGGCTTGATTTGGAGTGAAGCTGAGCTACCTGCAAAGAAGTCCCAGGGTGGTTGTGCCACCGTGGACCCTCCGACGATCAAGTTAGCCGAGATATTTGAGCAGAGTAGTGGCCTATTGGAGAAAAATTGGCTTACTTGAGTCGTCTGAGAAAGGGATTTATATAGCGGCTGCCATGGGATAGCTGGCGCGAGATCCTCGCCGGCAGTTACGCCCCTGGCGTTACGCCTGCGTGAATGGTGGGATCCCCCATTAAAAACGAGATACGCTCGTTAATAGGGGGATGCAATGGCGGGGAATGCGGGATCGTGGGGCAGCAGATATCTCGCATCTGGCGAGATTTGCGGATCCATGGCGGAGGCGCCTGTGACCCGCGTTCTAGATCTCCCGATAGAACCGAAGAGGTCTAACTCGGCGAGAGGCCTAAAAGAGGGTGGGAGGCCGAACTAGTTCGGTTCTGTGATAGCTCGGAGGCGAAAGGACGAGGAGCTCGGCGTGTAGGAGCGCTCGGAGGCGAGCCAAGGGTCATTTACATGGCAAGCATAAGAATGTTTAGGGAATTCTCGGAGGTCGGGTCCAGGCCGCGGGGCGATAGCCCGGGGGACGCCTCCAATGTGTGGTTCTTTCCTTGTTTCCGTGTGCCTCGGGACATGTCATTTGCCACGTGTCATAATTTGGGGAGTTTCCATTTATGAGCATCATCATTAGCCCCCCACTCTCGTCCCGACCTATTTATGGGTCAGGTCAAGAGTGGTCTGATCGGTCTCTCGGGCTCGGCTCATAGTTAAGGACCTCGTCAATGCGGATTTCCGAGGCGATTAGGCTTATCCTTTGTTGACGTCAGCGGATCAGAGAGGAGATCGTGCATTAAAGAGGGAGCGCCGATTCTATCGTACGTTCGTTTAGGCGCCGGCTACGTGTCCGACGGTGGTTGGCGGACGTGACGGTTCGTCGCTGTCTTCTGCGCGCGAAGGGACGTTTCCAATGGTCATGCGACACGTGGAGCGTCAACGGTTGGCGGGCACAAAGCGTTGTTTTAGCAGGAAATGATCTGAGCCGTTGGATGCGTTGTCAAAGTACTATAAATAGAGATGGGATTTCCCCAAGGTCCACACTTTCGCCATCATTTCTTTATCGCTGCGAGAGATAGCTCGGCGCTCTTTCTTTTAGGTTGGATCTCTCGCGCTCTTTTCTCGGAGGACTCCTTCTTTGAATCAGGTTAGATGTCCTCCCCTGAGAAGTCTGTTAAGATAGTTAGCGTAGAGTCTAGGGAGTCTTTTTCTGCTTCCTCCTCTACCCAAACCGAGTCGGATTCCCCTCATAGAGTTAGGGTTACCCGTGCCGCTCGTGGTCAGGCGAAGGGAAGGTCCCCAAAGCGCGCATCGGGAATGCTCGCGATGCGCCCTCCCTCCTAAGGAATGTAGACGAGCTCACCATGATCCAGGCTCGTTTCCACATTCCCCCTAACTATTTGCTTCATTTGGCTGGGGAGGACGAGAGGGCGGATCAGGTGCAGGGCAAGGAGATCGCCTTGTACCTGAATGCGTTCTGGGCTGGAATGCATCTGCTCTTTCCCCCCGAGGTAAGCGGGGAACTACGTTGCTTTCAACTAGCCCCGGGCCAGCTAGTACCGATGTAACAACTCCAAATTTCGTGTATATAAAATTCATTTAAAATTAATGTACAATTAGGATATTTACAATTCTTGTGAATGCTATAAATATTTGTTTTGATTTAGAACAGTAAGAAAGTACTTGTAGCACATTGGTAAAGCCTCGCAGTGCTATGACGTAACCCCTGTGTTCGAATCCCTTAGCCACATTATCTTTTTAGTTATTTTTCTTTTAACCTTTTAGAAGCCCAATAGTCTACACGTGCAATACACGTAATAGGGTAAGTTACAGAATAATCAAACATGATAAATAAGCTAGTTGAAGCGTCAGGGACACGTGGCCCCAATCCGAGCCCCGCCCCTTGGATCCGACCGGCGAGAATGTGTCATGGACCGGCGTCGCCGGTTTTGTATGGTCCAAACCCTATTTTTTTGTAAACCCTAGACCCTTGTACTCCCCTCTTTAACCCCTATCTGTTTGTTTTTCCTGCATTTTCTAGAGAATTAAAAAACCCTTTAAATCCCATTTTTAATGCAAATTTAAATACAATTTTCATCACCCCAAAACCCTAATTTGTCCTATAAATACCCACTCCATTTTGCATCCCTTCATACTGAAAATTCTATACAAAAACTCTTAAGAATTTCCAAGTCTCTATAGTGTGCAAGTGGAGTTAACGAAGGGCAAAACTCCGACGAAATTCCAGCAACGACCCAAGGAGTTTTCAGCGACGAAACGACGCACCGGAGCTTCCCCACTCTTCTTCTTTCTCCCATCTACCTTATAATCCAGTAAATCCCTCTTCTCTCTCTCTCTTTTGCTATTTCCAAACTCTTCATTCTTAAAATGTGTCGGAAACGGAGTTATTCGGCTTCCGATTCTCTTTTCTTTTAAAAATACAATTTTTTCTTAATAAAAAACCTACAACTTTTGATATATTGTTTAGCAATCATTAACAAAGACAATAGAACAAATTTGACATCAAAATGATAAGCATAACAAGTTTTATTCCACTTTTACATTAAAATACCTTTATATTTCATTTCGACATTATAACCTTATTTACTTGCTATACCTTTAGATAGTTCATGAGGTAATGACCTATCTTATCACAACACACATATTTATTATAGCATGATAAATTTTGGGACAGTAGAATACGAGAAATACGACTTTGCAATTAAATACCTTTAACTTATCAAAACCGTTTCCTTTAAAAAGTGTATTTAACTTTCCATGCAATTGAGACTCTACAACCCATTTTGGGGACCCCATTTGGGATGGTGCGGATTATCGCACATCTTCGAGCTTAGTAGAGCGAGATGCAGACCTCCACAAGGAGCATTCGATCTCGATGGAATTTTTATACATTTTTCTTTAGAAAATGAGATTTTTACAAGAAAATAAAAAAAATTATTTTCATTAATTAAGTATATATAAATATTACCAAAATACTTATTTTAAATATATATATTGTTCCATATTTCCAAAACTCTAGAAAATAATTCAAATATTACATGAAACTATCATGATAATTCAAAACAATATTCATATTACAAATAAATACCATATATTATGAAATTAGGTTTTATTCACTAGAAATGTCACATTTATAAAATATACATCAATGAAAACCCTAAAGACGATAATTAAATACTTGAGGTGTATTTTGAAATTATACCAAAACTATTTTTACATAAAACCCCCTCAAGTTATACTAAATTACAATAAAGACCCTAGTAAACATATGTTTAAGCGGGACCAGTCTCTTGAGCCTCAGGGAGCCAAAGATATGGATGCTTGCCTATTTAAGTAGACAACTTAATAAACGGTATTATCAACACGGTAATTGTCTTGGAAAAAGACACAAATTCTGCCGTCCATGTGCAGCAGTTACCGATACCACCAAAACAATCAGGATTTCAAGTTCTTTTAAAAGTGTCTGATTCAGACTGAATCTCAATTTAATCAATCTGACTTGAATGTGATTCAAGTACAAACTACAATACAATATGATTCAATATGAATCTATGTATTCAATCTATATCAATCTGTATTGACCGAATCGAACCATGGATATATTCCATTTACACGTTCTTCCATTATATCCGTTCCATTATTGATATCATGGTTTCGGCAAGTTATCCATCTATACAATTTACAAGACAATACAATACAATCCAACAATACAATCAAGACATCGCGGGGTTTATAAGGGGTAGATTGGTACGGAAGGTGTTAGAAGTGGTACGAGACTGCAACCATAAGACACTTAACCTGAATCTCCATTGCTGTTGTACCATGGCTGAACGGTTCCTTGTACTGCGTATACCTTAGTCTTCGGGATAATGAGACATTTCTCGTATACACTGGCATCTTCTATACCAAGCCACAAACAACAGCGTTAACACTAAATAACAACATTAAACGGCTATACTCTATTCTGTCTATTTCTATTCCTATTTATCTATGGGACTTACCGAGCGACTTGTTCGCTGACGGCATTCTCTTTCTTTTTCTTTGGAATGTCGTCAGGTGTTGCGGACTCACTGGAGATCGAACCCAGCAGCGAAGACTTAGATCAGTTTACTGAAGACCCGGAGTTTTAGATTCACTTGTACATTACATTTCATTTTCATTTCTGTTATGCCATTGTTTAGGCATTGCTTTCATTCCATGTATTTTTATTTCAGTGTATTGTAAAAAGAATATTTAATAAATAAAGTTGTTGTTTATGTCATCTTGTTTCTTGTGTATATTTTATTTTATATTGCTTAGATACGCTTAGCGTGTTTACTTCTGAGTAAATACGTAGCGGTCCCGTCGCGTCCTCTGTCCGTATACTGGGAAGCGGGGCGTGACAGCCGAACTCATGGAGAATTCTCCCCGGGTTCCTGGTCCGGTTGAGACTTGGTGAAATCCCTTTTAGCTTGACCCTTTTCCTCTCCTCTCTTTGTTATAAAAATCATCCCGGCACCCGTAAGGATGAGCCGAGCTGGGTGTACGTTTCCTTTAGAAAATGCAGGGGAGGGGAGGTCGGTAGAGCGAGATGCAGACCTCCGCAAGGAACATTCGATCTCGATGGAATTTTTTTACATTTTTGTTTAGAAAATGAGATTTTTACAAGAAAATAAAGAAAATTATTTTCATTAATTATGTATATATAAATATTACCAAAATACTTATTCTAAATATATATTGTTCCATATTTCCAAAACTCAAGAAAAGAATTCAAATATTACCTGAAACTATCATGATAATTCAAAACAATATTCATATTACAAATAAATACCATATATTATGAAATTAGGTTTTATTCACTAGAAATGTCACATTTATAAAATATACATCAATGAAAACCCTAAAGACGATAATTAAATGCTTGAGGTGTATTTTGAAATTATACCAAAACTATTTTTACATAAAACCCCCTCAAGTTATACTAAATTACAATAAGGACCCTAGTAAACATATGTTTAAGCGGGACCAGTCTCTTGAGCCTC
The DNA here is from genome assembly GCA_030015575.1 of Agapanthus africanus. Lineage (NCBI taxonomy): Eukaryota > Viridiplantae > Streptophyta > Magnoliopsida > Asparagales > Amaryllidaceae > Agapanthus > Agapanthus africanus. The sequence goes on along the minus strand of CM057345.1, from coordinate 104,603,893 downwards.
AGGGAGCCGGAGATATGGGTGCTTGCCTATTTAAGTAGACAACTAAATAAACGGTGTTATCAACACGGTAATTGTCTTAGAAAAGGACACAAATCCTGCCGTCCATGTGCAGCAGTTACCGATACCACCAAAACAATCAGGATTTCAAGTTCTTTTAAAAGTGTCTGATTCAGACTTAATCTCAATCTAATCAATCTGACTTGAATGTGATTCAAGTACAAACTACAATACAACATGATTCAATATGAATCTATGTATTCAATCTATATCAATCTGTATTGACTGAACCGAACCATGGATATATTCCATTTACATGTTCTTCCATTATATCCGTTCCATTACTGATATCATGGTTTCGGCAAGTTATCCATCTATACAATTTACAAGACAATACAATACAATCCAACAATACAATCAAGACATCGCGAGGTTTATAAGGGGTAGATTGGTACGGAAGGTGTTAGAAGTGGCACGAGACTGCAACCATAAGACACCTAACCTGAATCTCCATTTCCATTGTACCGTGGCTGAATGGTTCCTTATACTCCGTATACCTTAGTCTTCGGGATAATGAGACTCCTTTCGTAAACACTGGCATCTTCTGTACCAAGCCACAAACAACATCGTTAATACTAAATAACAACATTAAACAGCTATACTCTATTCTGTCTATTTCTATTCCTATCTATCTATGGGACATATCGAGCGACTTGTTCGCTGATGGCATTCTCTTTCTTTTTCTTTGGAATGTCGTCGGGTGTTGCGGACTCACTGGAGATCGAACCCAGCAGCGAAGACTTAGATCAGTTTACTAAAGACCCGGAGTTTTAGATTCACTTGTACATTACATTTCATTTTCATTTCTGTTATGCCATTATTTAGGCATTGCTTTCATTCCATGTATTTTTATTTTAGTGTATTGTAAAAAGAATGTTTAATAAATAAAGTTGTTGTTTATTTCATCTTGTCTCTTGTGTATATTTTATTTTATATTGCTTAGATACGCTTAGCGTGTTTACTTCTGAGTAAATACGTAGAGGTCCCGTCGCGTCCTCTGCCCGTATACTGGGAAGCGGGGCATGACAGCCGAACTCATGGAGAATTCTCCTCGGATTCCTGGTCCGGTTGAGACTTGATGAAATCCCCTTTAGCTTTACCCTTCTCCTCTCCTATCTTTGTTATAAAAATCATCCCGGCACCCGTAAGGATGAGCCGAGCTGGGTGTACGTTTCCTTTAGAAAACGCAGGGGAGGGGAGGTCGGGTCGGGGTCGTAGTAGTTCCTTCTTCCATCCACGAATGGAAGGAGAAGTTCGTATTTGTCGGGCCCCCCGAGGGCGAGGATTGGCCTGTGCCTGTACAGTGGCACAGGGCCGACTGCCCGCGGGTGAAGTGGCCGTCCTCTCCCAAGGCGAGGGCGGTGTCGATGTGGGAGCCGATCCAATGGGCTGATGTTTTGCTTTCCGAGCAGGCCCTCATTTGGGCCGGGCTCAGCCCCACTCGATTCGTAGGTAAGTTAGGAGCTTAGTCGACATGTCTATACTTGCATATTTTTCTTCTGCTCTCTCTGGCGTCTCTAACTCCCCCTTTGTATTTTCTTTTTTGCGTAACCGATGGACTGATCTAAATTCCTGGCTGCCATAGCTTGTAGTCAAGTCAAGGGAGCCATCTCATTTTTTATGATTATCATTATCAAAAACCATTTCTCTTTCCTCAAGATAGCTCTCTTCTTCTTCCTCACATCAAAAACCTTTAAGGTCTCATGAGTTAAGTAAACTAGGGTTCCAAGAGACAAATAAATCCATCTTCATTCTCTACATCACCTAGGCCATCTATTTTAGCAAGCTAGATTCCCTAGTTATCTCGGATTTGAGGTTGGAGCTCGGACTATATACTCTCGGGTGGATCGTCTTTGACTCGAGGAAGCCGACGAAGAAGCTACGATCCGGATCGATTCATGAAGCCTACGATGACGAGGAGGACAGCAGTAAGGACCCGAAGGACTTGTATCATGAGGTATAACATTCTTTCCGAGTAGTTAAATCTCATATTGTTTGCTAGCTAGGGTTTATGGACGATCCTTGGTTCTAGTCGGTGTTGCGAAGCCCGTAAAAATCATTTTTTGCAAATTCCGCCTCCCTGCGAACACGTGGGGTGCACGACATTGACTTACAGTGGTATTAGAGCCTCTCATAAACCTTGTATAGCTTGTACCGATGTTAGAATTCCGCCGTTTTTGTCGCGCAAAAACTGCCGAAAAAACAGTTTCCAAAATTGATGTTTTGAGTTGTTTGCACACCCCGCGGGCTCACGGTTTGAACCAAGAAGCCACAGGGTGGAGAGTGCGCATCCCAGGGACCCTTCGGGGGGGGGGGGGGGGCGAACGGCTGGTCTCACTCCCCACGACCAGCACAAGGTGGTCTTGGCGGTGGGGACTCGAAACTGCCCCACCTTGGGCAGATTCGGGTCTGCCTCACCCCCTGGCCACCTCGTGGTGGCTTCGGGGGTAGGGTACCCCCTCTAGGCCCCCCGACTCGAAGTTAATTTCATGCTCTAACTTCCCGCGAAGGTTCGGACGCGTTTCGTTTTGATTCGGATTTCCGAATTGGCTCAAAACGATCGGTTTTGGAACATTAGCTCACTGGATTTTCATGTCTTGAAAAATTGGTTAAGTTTGCTAATTACACGCAGAATTCTAATGTCGTAGTTACTTTACAAGTTTTGTGTTGTATATATGTGTTTGGAAACGTTGACTAATTTCTATATGTCGATTAGTCGGGGTTGCACATATCTGTGATGATATTATGATGGTTTGTGTATATGAACTTATTGGATCGTCGTGGATGAATAGCCGGGGATGTGAGATAAGGGTTTTCATTCTTTCATTCGATGTAAATTTGTAAAGTGATATAATATTATTTTTGTGGGGCACATCCGGGTTGAGGTTGTAGTTGCAGGGTTCCCTAGGACGGCAACAAGGTTTCATGAGGTATCGTCCATGCCAATTTCAAAAAATTTCCATTCTAGCTAACCCTAACCCTAGAATCATTACTAGAAAATCCAACGAAAACATATGTAAACAACTTTACATCTAAGTGAATGGGAATACAACCTTTGTAGACCGGCCCTTCACTTCTAATGCTCTGTGTAGTAGTCCCTTCGCTCCAAGTAGTGAACTCTCGGACTCTAGAGAAGGTTCACATGAAGAAATGAACAAGACAGCTCAATGTCTTCGAGGCCGGGGATGATCTACGTCGAGAAGACTCAAGCTCATGCTATCTCTTCACTAATGGTGAAATTAGTGAAGCAAACACCCTAAACTAAATGGATAATAGTAGAGGATGATGAAATAGGAAATGTGCTCACTTTAGTTTTCTTTTTCTCACAATATTTTCTCACTTTTTCAAAAGCTAGAAAGCTTTTTCTCATGAAGACGAAGATGAAGAATCAAGAAGAAAGAAATAAACTCATGAGGTGAGAATAATAATCATGGGTGAGTTAGTGTCATACACTAACCCATGTAGAGATTAAACCATGGCTAACAATAATGGTTAGATTAATAAATATCTACAAGTAAAACAAAATGAGCAGACTTAGTCAAAGATACTACAAGCTTCTCCAAGCTTCCAAGCATGTGACTAATTAACACTAATTTTGATTTACTTAAATATATATAAACCCTCACATTATTATTAGTATGGTGTGAGTCTCATACACCCATATAGCATGTGGCATCAAGCATGACACAATAAAATGTACACTAATATATATCACTTATATACTAATGCACACTTGTGAGAAAAAGAAAAGTTTAAGTGAGCTAATATTAGTTAATGCAATCTATTATATCAAATATACAATTATACATTAAATTATTAAATCAACACTTGATTTAATAATCCGGCTATATCACATATAACCGACTAATATCAAATGCAACAACTTATCGAATCAACACTTGATCCGATAATCCGGCTATATCGCATATAACCGACCGATATCATAAATCGCGAGAATAGAATGCGGTATCACATACGCGCATTAATCTCGGTCCCGCGCATATCTCATATGTGCTCCTACTTCGTTTCGCATGAACCAGGAAACCTCTGTGTAGGACTCTAAAGACTCGTCAATATGCCGGCAGTAGGTGATGATCATATCAAACACCCACAAGCCGAAAGCGGTATGCTAAACTAACGGCCACCCGGGTATTGAGCGATCAGAAGATCAACAAGCATGCCTGCTCATACTCCTGCGAATCCAATCAGTAACACTACCGTACAGTCCGGTCTCTTCGTCTGATATGTCGCATATCTCGCCTGGAGGTGGTAAACGTCAGACCCCAATAGCTTGATAAGTCATGCCGATATGAGGCTCATAACGGGTCGAGAAACTACTGATAACACTTACCAGTAAATCTCAGAAACAGACTTGGCTAGGGACTTCCTGTTATAGCCAATCGAGCACAGCGCAACATCAACCCCCAATACCGGGAGAGACGAATCCCCTCTTATTGCTCATTGCCTCCATGTGACTCGGGACTGTACCCAAATACCACCTTTTTGCATGATCTCTTGACCGTGGTATGGTAGAAATCAAAGCATAGTGGGAATCACACAAGACTCTATGACGATCTCAGGTCGACAGATTAACATGTACCAGTGTTACCAGAGAACTGCCATCTGATGTGAGGTATAATACCATCTAGGAGTTCTCGGCGAGTCCGTCCAGTGTACCCAGTCTCTACTGAGTACCCGTATATCATCTCTGATGTCAAATATCAATGGATATGGGATCATCCATCGCCTATCTACATGGGTCGAGAAGGTATACGCTAGTCTACTCTGGTATATTGATGCCCCGTCTCGATACACCTACGACTAGGGACATTAAAGGATGTACTCACGGACTACCTTTGTCCCACTAGTATGATTCGCATCATAATCTAGGTAGTCAAGTACACACCCTGAGGGCTTTATCAACATGTAACAGAGAGACAATCAGTGTACATGTTAAAATAAAGAGTAACCAGATAGCATACTATCATGTCAAGCAAAAAAGTCCTCCCTATGTATGTCCAAGCATCCATTATAATATACATCATATGTACAATAATGGCCTCTAGGACATACATATAACTAACAGTAGCCACCATTGTATTATTTCATTTACTGTTTTTGCTCCTAGAATAGCCCAAGGTGGGATGCACAAACTACCGGGTACTTTAAAGTGCCGAGTGGCCTACTCACTTTGTTGAGGGAGGTTGCTTCACTTCAGGTATTTGGTGGGTAGTCTGCCGCACCCGTAGGGGTCTAGGGTGGGGTTTGCCTATTCATCACGACCGTGAAATCTGTCTTTCGTTATAGGCTCAAACGAAACGCGGAATTCTTAGTATATCCAATGTGTTCATCTGTAATCTGGAATTCCTATCATTGCGTCTGACGAATGGATATTATTATATATATATATATATTATATAATAAACGTTGCTTATGTTTTTCATCCGCACTAGTCCAGCCCTCACTCTGTCGTTAGTTAAGTAACCTAACGGGTGATGATGGGGCTCCGTGGTGAATGCGGATGGCATAAGCGTAGGTTGTATTTTCGTTTTTTTTTTGAAATGGTAGGTTAATTGATGGGACCGCATTACATTAATGCAAAGCAAACAAACCAAAGCTGAATCGTTGGAATTTTTTTTAAAACCACTCGGTTATTTTAAAACAGCAGACTTTTAAATGTTGAGCTTAAACCACTCCTTTTAAAAGCTATCAGGTTCCTTCGATTATATCAAGTTCACTACGTTCACGGTTTTTCCAAAACCATTCGTAGCCCTCCGTCATTTCATATGAATAGACAGTAGTATTCAAGCTATGTTTGTTGGCCTTCGTCAAGGCATAGTGATTGGTAGCTGCCGGGTGTTCATATGTAGCATAGATAGATGCCTTGGTTTGGGACAGTCGTATTACTTTGTTGGCCTTCTTCAAGGGTATATACGGGTGGGTTCAAATTAATCTGGACAATGATGTATAGAACTTGACATGTGACTTATGATTTGTTGGCCTTCGTCAAGGTCATAAGAGCATGGGGCAAAAATCCACATCGGGAGTTTCTAAAGAAACTGAAACTTGCTAGTGCTGCATACCATTTGGAGTTTGATAATGTTGGTATGATTCCTTCAGCATTATCACACAATGATATTTGGGTCCCGATCCTACTATGAGTATCCGCTACTCCTCGGGAGATTCTTTACTTAACGATCAATGCTATAAACCAAGTAGGTGTCTAGAACAGTGTTAGCAGGGCTACGCCTCTAGGGAAAAGAGGTTATTTAATTAAGAAACTTCGCGAAAGCGTCGTAAAACCTCCTTCGAAGTACCGACACTAGCCTGACCGAACGGTTAAGCAAGTATTGTACGGTAAGATTAATCCTGACTAATTCTTCTTTTATGGTTTGAGGAAGGATTCGAGAAACAATGGGAGTCATCCTGTTTAGATAAATTAAAAACCAATCTAAACATGCAAGAGCATCATGCTGGGTGTTTTCTTTTCTCTCTCCTAATTGCAGTGACCAGGTGACCGGATTAAGTTACAGATAGATAATAAAATGACCGAGTTATACTATATTGACTGGCAAAAGTTTGTCCAGATGTCCATTACCTATGACAAGCTGGACCACCTCATTACTACTCAAGCCCCCGCCGTCCCAGGTCCAGTTTCCACTATCACGGATGTTGATATCCTTAAGACAAAGGAAAAAGACCGTACGAATGCCAATTGCCTCGTGTTGGCCTCAGTTGATGGTGAATACCAGAGGCAGCACGAGAAGATGGACTGAGTTTCTATCTTCTTCCATAACAAAGTTTTATATGGAGAGCAATCTCATATCGCAAGATATGAGACCTCGAAGAAATTGCTTCAAGCGAGGTTGGCTGTCGGATCATTTGTAGGGTACCACGTCCCTACAATAATTAGCTATATTAAAAAGCTCACGGACCTAGAGACCACGTTGGAGAACGAGTCATATGCGGACTTGATTCTACAGTCCCTACCTCCTACGTACGCCCAGGGGAAGAAAGTTATACTTCCAGTTTAGGGCACCCTGAAGGAAACCAGGGAAACACCCGCTCTGCTTATTATAGAATCTTCCTCTTCTGGATCTAAGACGGATGCCAAGGGTGAGAAGAAGATGATCTCCACAAATCCGATAAGCGGTGTTGGTAAGGTAAAAGAAAAGGGAAGGGCAAAAGTTTCGGGGTTAACAGTAGGGAAAGAGGGATGTTCTTATTGTTATGGGAAAGAGCATTGGCAGAATGAATGCAGGGCTTGGAAAGCCAGAATCCAAGATCCGAAACATGTTGTGGCTTCGACTTTGTGTGTGTTTATGATTGAAAACGGTCTATCAATTAACTCTACTTTTTGGGTACTAGATACCGGATCAGGATCTCATATCTGTAATTCATTACAGGCTTTAAGAAACCGTAGAGTTATCAGGGCAGGTGATATGACTCTCAGGGTTGCTAACGGAATTAGCATGGGCGCTGTATCCGTAGGGTATATCACCTAGAATTGACATGTGGGCAGATATTGATTCTACGTAATTGTTTGTGTGTACCAAGTCTAGTATGTAAGCGATGCGGTTCACATCCACCTAAATCAAAGTTTAATTGGGTCAGGTACACTAGAGCACAGTATATATTGAATCAAGCTCAGGTTTTCAAACGTCCAGAACACACTTAAAAGAAAGTCTCCAGAATTAAATAAAACTTTCTTAGGGCATTATAGACAAGGTCACATCAATGAAACACAGTTGTCGAAGTTACATAGAGAGGGATATTTGGAACTGTTTGAATATCAGTCTTATGCAACTTGTCAATCTTGTCTCATAGAAAAGATGACAAAGACTCCGTTCACTGGACACGGAGTAAGAGCGAGAGAGCTCTTAGGACTCATACACAGCGACATGTGTACTCCAATATCTATAGATGCACGAAGTGGTTATTCCTATTTCATTACTTTTACGGATAATTTCTCTAGGTTAGGACATGTCTTCTTGTGAAAGCATAAATCCGAACCCTATGAAAAATTCTCGGGAATATAAGAATGAAGTAGGAAAAACATACAAGCAAAAGTATCAAGACACTGAGATCTGATCGACGTGGTGAATACTTAAAATTGTCAAGTTCCTGGATTACCTAAAAGAGAATGGAATTCTCTCTCAGCTTACTCCTCCATACACACCACAACACAACGGTGTATAGAAAAGGCGGAACAGAACCCTATTGGATATTGTTCGTTCCATGATGAGTAACACTGAGTTGCAGCGATTCTTCTGAAGTTATACACTAGAATCAGCTGCTTATCTTTTGAATAAGGTTCCTACCAAGACTGTTCCTACCACACCATATCAGATGTGGAGTGGGAAAAACCCTATCTTTAGTATCTGAAGATATAGGTATGTTCAGCTTTTGTTGAAAAGTGGTATATGGACAAGCTCAAGGCACGCTCCGTACTGTGTAAGTTTGTAGGATACCCAAAAAACTTCAGGGGGTATCTTTCCTATTACGCAGAGGAACAAAAGGTTTTTGTTCCTCGTCATGCCAACTTTATAGAAAATTATTTTTTTGTAAAAGGAAATAGTGGGAGCGCAATAGAACTGGAAGAAAATCCAGAACCATAAACTATTACTGAAAGTATGGTAGAACCAGAGGTTTCAAAAGAACCGGACATCCCTATGCCAATCCGCAAGACTAGTAGGCAGTCTCATCTACCCGAGAGATACTGCGGTTTTCTCGTAGACGGGGATCGAGAGGATTGCATCATTAACAATAATGAGCCAACTAGCTTCCAGTAAGCCATTCAGAGCGGCGACTCGGTAAAATGGCTGGATGCAATACGGACTGAAATGGAGTCCATGTACACCAACAAAGTATGCACTTTGAATATTGCTCCAGAAGGGGTAAAACCTGTAGGCTGCAAATGGATCTTCAGAAAGAAGATTGGTGTAGATGGATAAGTTGAAACTATAAGGCTAGACTTGTTGCAAAAGGTTTTCGTCAAAGACCTGGTTTGTACCATGATGAAATCTTTTCTCCAGTGTCTATGCTCAAATCCATTCGGATCCTTCTTGCCATTATTGCCTTCCAAGATTTTGAGATCCAGCAGATGGACGTAGAGACGGCTTTTCTAAATGGTAACTTGGAAGAGTGCGTCTATATGGATCAGCTAGAGTGTTTTCAATCAAAGTGGGAGCAGCGGGACAGTGTGTAAGTTGCTTAAGTCCATATATGGACTAAAGCAAGCATCGCGGAGTTAGAATATCTGTTTTTATCAAGACGGTCAAAAGAATTAGACTTTATCAAAAATCCAGATGAACCATGTATTTATAGTAAGATTGTAGCAAGAACTGTAGAATTCCTCGTTGAGTACGTGGATAACATTCTCTTGATAGGAAATGACATTCCTATGCTACAATCAGTCAAAGGATTCTTGTTACAGAGGTTCTCCATGAAAAACCTGGGTGATACCAACTACATTGTGGGGATCCAGATCTATCGTGATAGATCAAAATGGATGGTGGGACTTTCACAGTCAAGGTACAAAAACACCATACTGAAAATATTTAGTATGGATGATTCTAAGCACGGTAGTCTACCGATTTGTCATGGAATCACTCTCTCCAAAGACTGATTTGGAAAGGGCTCACATGTCGATTATACCCTACGCTTCTGTGGTAGGCTCGATAATGTATGCGATATTGTGTACCAGACCAAATGTAGCTTACACACTGAGCGTGGTAAGCCAGTATCAATCAAACCCAGGGGAGAAGCACTGGGAAGTAGTAAAGAACATTCTCATGTACCTCAGAAGGACTAAGGAGATGTTCTTGGTGTATGGCGGAAAAGGACCTCCAGATAGAGGCCTTTGCTAACTCCAGCTTCCAAAGTGATAAGAATGACTCCAAGTCCATATTGGGTTATGGCTTTACCCTCAGTGCAGGGGCGGTCTGTTGGAAGAGCTCCAAGCAGAACACCATTGCAGACTCGACGATGGAAACAGAGTAGTTCATTGCATGAGACGCCGCAAAAGAGGCAGTTTGGATATGGAAGTTCTTAATTGAACTTCAGGTGGTTCCTTCCATTTGTTGGTCCAATACTTTAGTATTGTGACAACCTACAGCGCTATAGCTTTAGGGAAGGAACCCAGGTCCCATCAGAGATCCAGACATATCTTGAGGCGGCACCACCTGATCAGGGAGATCGTTGATCCCTGGAGATCGAGGTGAGGAGAGTAGATACGAAGAACAACACTGCAAATCCACTCACAGAGGCCATCCCTCAGACATTGTTCGAGAGGCTATTCGAGATCTTCGGTCTGCGATATGCCAGTATACGACCTTAGTGAAAGTGGGTGATTGTTAGTGATATATGCCCTAGAGGCCATTGTTGTATCATACGGGATTGTATATTACTTAATGGGAGCTTGGGATATACACAGATATAGTAACAGTCTTGATTGAAATGGTATTATACTACCTGGTTTATTTCTACCTCAATATGTGCATGTGTTTTCTTAGCATATCGCTTATATATATTGGTAGAGCCCTTAGGATCTTTGCTTGATTACCAGCGTTGTGATGGCAGTCACACTAGTGGGGGCTGGGTAGTCTATAAGCACATCCTATACAGGTCTCTAGTCATAGGATTATCGAGACGGGGCATCGATACTCCACAGTAGACTAGTGTATACGCTTCTCATCCCAGCATGGAAGATGGTCTGTCCCACAGCCATCAGTACGTCGTACTGGAGATAGTATGCAGGTGCTCATTAGGTTATGAGTACACTGGACAGGACTCGTCGGGAACTGTTGGTGGGTATTATACCTGTCGTCGGGTAGCAGTTCCCAGGTGACATGAGTACAGCTTAGTCCGTCGACTTGACACTGCTGCTTCTCCTCAAGTGTGTTCTCACTGTACTTTGATTACTATCCTACCACGGCTCAAAGGAGTCATGCAAACAGGTAGTAGTTGGATGCAGTCCCGAAGCACTTGGAGGCAGTGGCGATTAGATAGGATTCGTCTCTCCCGGTATTGGGGGTTGATATCGCGCTGTGTTCGGAAGGCTATTACACAAAGTCCTTGGCCAAGGCAAATGAGATTTACTGGTAGGTATTCCATTAGTTTCTCCGGGTGTATTGGGCTACTCTCCGACATGACTTATTGCGCTATTAGGGGTCTGACGATTACCATCCCCTTAGGCTCGATATGCGATACTCTTAGACGAACAAACCGGATTGTACAGAGATTGTCACATTCAGGCTCAGTAGGAGTTCGGATGGGTTTCCTTATCAGCCTTCTTATCGACACATACCTGGGTAGCCGTTACGTGCAGCTAGTACCGCTTGCGGCTTGTGGTTAAACCCACTGCCAGCGTAGTGTCGAGTCTTTAGAGTCCCACATAGAGAGTTTCCCTGTACCGAGCAAAAGGTGCAGAGGCCATATGGTTTTACGGCAAGGCTTTGATCACTTACGTGCACTTGTGCGCGTATGATGTTCAGGCGGATAATACTAGTGGGCTTTGGTTTAAGCCGGATCCTAGTATTATATTGATGGATTAGTTTTGTCTCTTTATATTCATGTTTCTTGGAACATGAATGTGGGTATGTATATACGGATGAGAGGGGCATAGTAGGAGACACCTCATTAGGGTTTTGACTATTGACTTGATTAAAACAATTATGAGGTGGAGGAAAGTATTTGTTATTTTTGTAAATGATAATTGAAACATGGCTACTTGTTTTGAATACTTGACTTGGTTTGACCATTTGACTTGGTTTGACCACTTGACTTGGTTTGACTCTTTGACTAGGTATTTCTTGTGAGATGTTTTGTGGCACTAGATATTTTGGGTGAGATATTTTCTTGCCATGCTTGTAGTCAAGTCAAGAGAGCCATCTCATTTTTTATGATTATCATTATCAAAAACCATTTCTCTTTCCTCAAACCAGCTCTCTTCTTCTTCCTCACATCAAAAACCCTTAAGGTCTCATGAGTTGAGCAAACTAGGGTTCCAAGAGACAAATAAATCCATCTTCATTCTCTACATCACCTAGGCCATCTAGTTTAGCAAGCTAGTTGCCCTAGTTACCTCGGATTTGAGGTTGGAGCTCGGACTATAGAGTCTCACGTGGATCATCTTTGACTCGAGGAAGCCGACGAGGAAGCTACGATCCGGATCGGTCCTTGGAGCCTACGATGACGAGGAGGACATCGGTGAAGACCCGAAGGACTTGTATCATGAGGTATAACATTCTTTCTGAGTAGTTAAATTTCATGTTGTTTGCTAGCTAGGGTTTATGGACGATCCTTGGTTCTAGTCGGTGTTGTGAAGCCCGTAAAAATCATTTTTTGCAAATTTCGCCTCCCCGCGAACACGTGGGGTGCGCGACATCGACTTAAAAGCTCTGTGTGGACATACAGGTCAGCTCTGTATGGACATACAGGTCAGCTCTGTGTGGACAACCTAAGCAATATAACACAAGAACCAGCAACTGAAAACATTCTTTACAACTCATATTCCTTGAATCTTACAATTTCATATACTTTGAATCTGTCCTAACCTAAAATTTTCTTTCAAGGTTATGGATTCCCAAAACAACACCAGCACTAACTTCAACAACACTCCACCTCCCCTACCAATTACACCGGCCATAGCTGCTCCGATCAATGAGCAGACGGTATTGCTTGAGGCGATCCGCAGCCTTCTGGAGGGACAACAGCAGCAGGCTGCTATCTTGATGAACCGTCCCGAGGCAGAAGCACCTGGGGTGAAGCAATTCAGGGCCTTGCACCCTAAGCAGTTCTCAGGAAAGGAGAGCCCCTTAGAAGCTGAGGAATGGGCTCAAAGCATTGAAGATAACCTGGCAGCGACACAAGTGCCAGAGATAGCTTGGATTTGTGTTGCGAAGTTGCAGCTCATGGACAATGCACGGGTTTTGTGGAAGGCGGAAGAAAGCCGTCTCACCCAACCGATCCAATGGAGTACTTTCCGCGATATGTTCGACGCAAAGTACTTCCCCGAGACTGCCAGATTCGACATGGAACAGCAGTTCATCCACCTACAACAGAGTTCGATATGGACCAAATCTGTAGATGAATATGATGCTGAGTTCACCATGCTCAGTCGGTAAGATACGTCTCAATATTTCGATTTTAAAATATCACATAATACACAGCTAACACAATATCTTAACAGATTTGCGGCACACATGATACCGACGGATGAGATCAGAGCCCGACGATTCCAACAAGGGTTAGATGCGGAGATCCAGGCTGCATTATCCACAGGAGATTTCTTGACTCATGAATTGGCTCTGAAAGCTGCCCACAGATATGAGGCAGTGGTAAAGATGAGGGGCAGATCTCAGTCTGCCGGGATGAAGCGCCCTGCCAACCAGATGGCAGGAGGAGCCTCTTTAAGGCTACCATTTGTGCCCAGGAGACCGGGAGTACCAAACAACAGGCCCAGCCCAGCATTTTGCACATACTGCAGGAGAGATGGACATCTGATGAAAGACTGTCGGCGTGCAAATCGCTTTTGCTTAGTCTGCAGCTCAGCTACTCACGATATTGGGTCTTGTCCTCGTAGACAAAACCCATATGCTGCACCCAGGCCAGCAATCACTTACCCGCAGCGTCCAGCCATTCAGGCACCTGCTCTGAGACTTGCACTACCTGCTCCACCTCCTTGTGGACCGATTGCACCTCCTCCTCATCAGGTCCATTAAGCTCAAAGGAACCCACCTCAAGGACCAAGGAACGGACAGAGGAATGCTCCTCCAGCAAGGAGGAATTTGCCGAGGCGACAGGCTTTCACGATGACTGTGGAAGAGGCTGAAGCCACCGGTCAAGTCATTACTAGTAACACTTCCCTTTCAAATTCTCTTTCAGTTCATTGACATACCTATATATCTTTTCCCTTAAACCTAAAACATATCCCATATACCTTAGGTACAATCTTAGTAGCCTCACTCCCTACACTTGCACTATTCAATACTGGAGCATCTCATTGCTTTATGTCGCAACGGTTCATCTGAACTCATGTGATTCCAGTCACACCGCTTGTATCCAGCTGGAATGTCAGCTCAGGAAACGGCGTTCTAAAGGAAACAATGGGATACAATTTTGTTTCCCCCAATCAGAACAAAGCTCTGTTCAAATTTTGAAATTTGAAATGAAGCAGCTCTTCATAAAAGCGCTCGCGCTAAATGCGCCAGCGCTAAGAGTCAAAGACTCTAAAGCAGCACTCACATGCAAAGCACGAGAGCGCTAGCGCTAGCAGCGCTAGCGCTAAATGCACCAGCACTAAGAGTTAAAGACTCTGATGCAGCGCTCAAGTGCAAAGCACGAGAGTGCCAGCGCTAGCAGCGCCTGCGCTAAGAGTCAAAGACTCTGATGCAGCGCTCACGTGCAAAGCACGAGAGCGCTAGCGCTAAGTGCGTTAGCATCAAGAGTCAAAGACTCTGATGCAATGCTCACGTGCAAAGCACGAGAGCACTAGCGCTGGAACTAAATGTTCCCCACCCTTGGATCAAAGATCCAATAAGGATGACTAAAAATTATCAAATTACCTCTGAAAATTAGAGCACCGTTGGATCAAAGATCCAATGGTGATTAAAAATCACCAGGATACAGAATAAGTTCTGTATGGGAAAAGATTTTCCCAATCTTATTAAAAAAATAAGAAGATTGCATTCTGTAAAACAGAAGCCCTTGGATCAAAGATCCAATGATGGGAAACATTCCCAAATCAATTAGAGAAAAGATCTCTTCAAATGATTCAACAAATCAGCCTCCCCTATATAAAAGACCCAAGACTTCAAGTCTTGCACAGAGGAACCCCCCCCCCCCCACAAACTTTGAGAAATTTCAAAGAGAAGAGCAAGCTCTCGGAAGAAGAATTTCTTCAAGGTAAATAAAGCAGAGAGATCAGAGCATCTCATCAAAAGAAGAAGAACCTAGTTCTTCTTCAAGATCATAGATCTATAAGACAGATGTCTTTCACAAAAAAGAGATCATAACATCTCATCATAAAAGGGGAGGAGAAAGAACTTAATTTTCCTTGGATCACAGATCCACAAAGACAAGGTCTTTCACAAAAACAATAGAGATTATAAACATCTCTTATTAAAAGAGAAGAACATAGTTCTCGAATCCATGAGACAAAGTCTCTTATAAATGAGAGTTTAATTCTCAGAGCGCAAAACTGATCAAAGTTGCCTAAAAAGAGCCTTAGCGCTCCAATTAAAAAGAAGAGCCTCAACGCTCCAAGACTGGCGCACAACGCCGCAGCGCTGCTAACGCTCCAATTTAAAGAAGTGCCCAGCGCTGTAAGTCCATGCTACCTCTCCCGGTACTTTCGGGAATGCGGAATTTGGTAAAAAACGATTTTTACGGAGGTGGTAACATGGACCTAAAACCCGGATCTTGGTTAAACATCTATCTAACAACCTAACTATGAGTTTCTAGCTACTCGGTTAGGGGGTTATACCTTGCTTGTCTTGAACTCCTTCGTCTTCAAACTCCGATGGTGGTCCGATTGGCTTCTTCTCGTCGTCTCCGTACGCCGAAGATAGATCCACCTGAAAGCTCCAACCTTTAGCTCCTTCTTCGTTCTTTGAAGAAACTAGTTCACTTGGTTTGCTAAACCTAGTGAACTAGAATGAGTAGAGAAGAATTAGCATGGGATTTTATCTATGGTTCTTGATTCTCAACTCATGAGACAAGAGAACCATAGATTGAAGAGAGGGAGCAAGAGCAAGAGGGTGAGAGCAAATGGAGAGCTCAAGAACAAGAGAGAGAATGAGCAAGAAAGAATGAGGCTCTCTTTTGTCTTTCACCCTCTCATAATCCAAAGTAATCATAACTCATCATATCAACAAAAGTCTTATGTGATGGTTGAAGCAACCATAACCATATCATATCATGCACTCATTTTACACAAATGAGCAAGCAAGTAAAAGTCTTTGCCATGAAATGATGGCTATGGTTATCATGATGGTCAACTAGTCAAGCCTAGTCAACCGGTCAACAAAGTCAACAAGTCAACAAAGTCAACAAAAGTCAACAACCATGTCACCATAATACTTAATCAATATAATAGTTAATCACATATCATATTCTCATTAGGGTTGAGCAAAAAGTCAAAAAGTCAACGGTCAATTGTCAACAACCCTAATGAGAATCCGCTGTCTCTACCTCCCTGTCAACTGTGCATACACACCCGCATCCGCGTTCCGAGGAACACGAATGCAAACTGGATAAATCCAATCCCAAAAGGTACACTAGGATCTGGCTTAAACCAAAGCCCGCTAGTGTAAACTGTCCGGACACTGTACGTGCACAAATGCACGGATGTGACCGAACCCTGTCGCAATACCATGCGACCTGTCGCAATATCATGCGACCTCTACTCTTTTGCCTAAAGGCGAAAAGCTTTCTGTGTGGGACTCTAAAGACTCGACACTACGCTGGCAGTGAGTTTAACCACAGACCGCAAGCGGCACTAGCTGTGCGTAACGGTCCCCAGGTAATGCCGACAAGAAGACTGACGAGGCGAAACCCATCTGAACTCCTACTGAGCCTGAGTGTGACATTCTCCGTACAGTCCGGTCTGTTCGTCTGATACATCACATGGCGGGCCTAGGGGACGGTAAACGTCAGTCCCCCAATAGCGGTACAAGTCGTGCCGGAGCGAAGCCTAAAACACCCTGAGATAACACTGGAAGCCTACCAGTATATCCCGTTTGCCCTGGCCAGGGACTACTCGTGTAATGGCTCTCCTAGACACAGCGCGATGTCAACCCCCAATACCGGGAGAGACGAATCCTGTCTAACCGTCATTGCCTCCAAGTGCTTCGGGACTGCACCCAACCACTACCTGTTTGCACGACTCCTTTGAGCCGTGGTAGGGTAGTGATCAAAGTACAGTGGGAACACACTCGAGGCGAAGTGACAGTGTCAAGTCAGCGGACTAAGCTGTACTCATGTCACCTGGGAACTGATAACTGACGATAGGCATAATACCAACTAGTCAGTTCCCGACGAGTCCTGTCCAGTGTACCCGTAACCTAACGAGCACCCGCATACTATCTCAAGTACGACGTACTGACGGCTGTGGGACAGACCGTCTCCCACACTGGGATGAGAAGCGCATGCGCTGGTCTACTCCGGAGTATCGATGCCCTGTCTCGATAGTCCTGCGACCAGGGACCTGCATAAGGATGTGCTTATAGATTACCCAGCCCTACTAGTGTGACGGCCATCACATCGCTGGTAATCAAGCAAAGATCCTAAGGGCTCCACTAATGTGTATAGGCGATATACAAAAATAAACACATGTACACATTGAAGTAGAAACAAACCAAGTAGCATACTACTATTTTGAGCAAGATTGTATATACAAGGTGAATATTCCAAGCTTCCATTAAGTAATATACAAACTAGTATGATACAGTAATGGCCTCTAGGGCATATACACTAACAATCTCCCACTTGCACTAAGGCCATGCACTGGCGTATCGAAGACCTATCATCTCGATCAGCCGCTCGAACTGAGTCTGGGGCAAGGCCTTGGTGAATGGATCTGCAGTGTTGTCTTCTGAAGCGACTCTCCGAACCTCGATCTCCTGGCGATCCACGATCTCCCTGATCAGGTGATACCGCCTCAAGATGTGCCTGGATCTCTGATGGGACCTGGGTTCCTTCGCTAAAGCTATAGCCCCGTTGTTGTCGCAATACAGAGGTATTGGATCAACAATGGACGGAACCACCTGAAGTTCTTTCAAGAACTTCCTCATCCAGACAGCTTCTTTTGCGGCATCAGATGCAGCGATGTATTCCGCTTCCATCGTCGAGTCTGCAACGGTTTCCTGTTTGGAGCTCTTCCAACACACCGCCCCTCCATTGAGGGTGAAGACAAAACCCGACATGGACTTGGAATCATCCTTGTCACTCTGGAAGCTGGAGTCAGCAAAGGCCTCGATCTGGAGGTCTTTTCCGCCATACACCAAGAACATCTCCTTAGTCCTTCTCAGGTACTTGAGAATGTTCTTTACCGCTATCCAGTGTTTCTCCCCAGGGTTTGACTGATACCGGCTTACCACACTCAGTGCATAAGCTACATCCGGTCTTGTACACAACATCGCATACATTATAGAGCCTACCGCAGAAGCGTAGGGTATAATAGACATGCGATCCCTCTCCAAATCAGTCTTGGGAGACATCTCTTTAGAGAGGGTGATCCCGTGACAAGCCGGTAGGTTACCGCGCTTGGAATCTTCCATACTGAATCTCTTCAGTATAGTGTCGATGTACCTGGACTGTGAAAGTCCTAATATCCTCTTGGATCTGTCACGGTAGATCCGGATACCCAGAATGTACGAGGCATCACCCAGGTCTTTCATGGAGAACCTGTGTGACAAGAACCCCTTGACAGATTGTAGCATAGGAATGTCATTTCCTATTAAGAGAATGTCATCCACGTATAAAATGAGGAATACTACAGTTCTCGCTACAAATCTACTATAGATGCATGGTTCATCTGGATTTTTGATAAAGCCAAATTCTTTGACCGTCTCATCAAAGCAGATGTTCCAACTCCGCGATGCCTGCTTTAGTCCATAGATGGACTTAAGCAACTTGCACACCTTTCCGCTGCTCCCACTCTGAATGAAACCCTCTGGTTGGTCCATATAGACACACTCCTCTAAATTTCCATTTAGAAAAGTGGTCTTTACGTCCATTTGCCAGATCTCATAATCGTGGAAGGCAGCAATGGCAAGAAGGATCCGAATGGATTTCAGCATGGCTACTGGAGAAAAGGTCTCGTCATAGTCCAAGCCAGGTCTTTGACGAAAACCCTTTGCTACCAGCCTAGCTTTATAGGTCTCAACCTGTCCATCTACACCAATCTTCCTTTTGAAGATCCACTTGCATCCTACGGGTTTTACCCCGTCTGGAGCAATGTCCAACGTCCATACCTTGTTGGTGTACATGGACTCCATTTCGGTCCGCATTGCATCCAGCCATTTTACTGAGTCAACGCTCTGAACGGCCTGCTGGAAGCTAGTAGGCTCATTATAATCTATGATGCAATCCTCTCTATCCCCGTCTATGAGAAAACCGCAGTATCTCTCGGGCGGATGAGTCTGCCTACTACTCCTGCGGAGCGGCGTAGGAATGTCCTGTCCTGTTGAACCCTCTGGTTCCACTAAGCTTTCAGTAACAGTTTGTGGTTCTGGAACTTCTTCCAGTTCTATTATGCTCCCACTTATCTGGGTTTCCAAAAACTCAGTTTCCAAGAAGCGGGCATGCTGAGAAACAAAAACCTTTTGTTCCTCAGCGGAATAGAAAAGATACCCCCTGAAGTTCCTTGGGTATCCTACAAACTTACACTGTACTGAACGTGCCTCAAGCTTGTCTGCGTGCTGCTTTTTTTACAAAAGCTGGACATCCCCATACCTTAAGATACTTAAGACAGGGTTTCTTCCCAGTCCATATCTCATATGGGGTGGTAGGCACAGTCTTGGTGGGAGCCTTGTTCAAGAGATACGCAGCTGCTTCTAGCGCATATCCCCAGAATGATCGCGGTAACTCAGCGTTACTCATCATGGACCGCACCATATCCAATAGGGTGCGGTTCCGTCTCTCCGATACACCGTTATGTTGCGGGGTGTATGGAGGAGTAAGCTGAGAGAGAATACCATTCTCTTTTAAGTAATTCAGGAACTCGGCACTTAAGTATTCTCCACCTCGATCCGATCTTAGAATCTTAATACTTTTGCCGGTCTGTTTCTCTACTTCATTCTTATACTCCTGGAATTTTCCAAAGGCCTCGGACTTATGTTTCATTAAGAAGACATAACCGTACCTTGAGAAGTCATCCGTAAAAGTAATGAAGTAAGAATGTCCGCTTCGGGCATGTGTAGACATTGGACCGCACACGTCACTGTGTACGAGTCCCAAGAGCTCGCTCGCTCTTACTCCATGTCCAGTAAACGGAGTCTTTGTCATCTTTCCTTTGAGACAGGATTGACAAGTGGCATACGACTGATATTCGAACGCATTCAAATACCCTTCTATATGTAACTTCGTCAACCTTCTCTCATTGATGTGACCCAGTCTACAATGCCACAAGAAAGTCTGATTTATTTCCGGAGACTTTCTTTTGTGTGTATTCTGGACAATAAAAATCTGTGGTTGGTTTAACACGTATATACCATTATTCAATGTACCTGACCCAATCAAAACTTGATTAAGGTGAATGTTTACAACATTACTTACAAACGCAAATTCATAACCTTCTTTAGAAACTAAAGATACAGAAATGATATTACAAGTTGCGTTGGGTACAAAAAAGCAATTACGCAAAACCAAAACATGTCCATCTGACATTCCCAGGTGATAGTCCCCCACGGCTTTAGCATCCATGCTAGCTCCGTTCGCAACTCTGAGGGTCATGTCACCTGCCTTCAAAACCCTACGGTTTCTCAACGCCTGCAAAGAATTACAGATATGAGATCCTGATCCGGTATCCAATACCCAGGAAGTAGAGTTTATTGAAAGACAGTTTTCAATAACATACACACCTGAAGCTGAAGCTGCAACCTGCTTCAATTCCTGTGTCCTGGCTTTCCAAGCCCTGCAATCATTCTTCCAGTGTCCTTTCTTATGACAATAGAAGCACTCTTCCTTATCCACAAGCTTCCCCGCTAACTTTGTTGCTTTTGCTTTTCCCTTCGTATCCACTTTACTAACACCGCCCCTTGGTTTGGCGGGGGCTTTCTTCTTCTTTCCCTTGGCTTTCGCCTTGGACCTAGAAGAAGATGATCCTCCTACAAACAAAGTGGATGTTTCCCTACCTTTCTGTAGGGTGCCCTCTGCGCTCCTCAGCATGTTGAGGAGCTCTGAAAGTTCAACCTCTTTTTCTTGTAAGTTGAAGTTCAGTATGAACTGGGCGTAAGTGGAAGGAAGGGACTGGAGAACTATATCCGTATAGAGTTCAGCCTCCAATGTGGTCCCTAGGTCCGCGAGCTCCTCAATGTAGCCGATCATCTTTAGCACGTGCTCGGCTACCGATGATCCGACGGCCATCTTTGCCGAAAACAACTTTTTTGACGCTTCGTATCTTGTGATACGTGATTGCTCTCCATACAGTTCTTTTGTATGGAGAAATATGGATTCAAGGTCCATATTCTCGTGCCTCCTCTGATGTTCGTTGTCCATCGAGGCAAGCACGAGGCACTTGGCCTTCGCGCTATCAATCTCCTAAGTCTTGCGGATTTCCTTATCCGCGACGCTGGAAGTGGGACCAGGGACAGGGGGAGCTTTGGTGGTAAGAAAATACCCCAGCTTGTCGTAAGTGATTGCTATCTTGACATTCCTGAGCCAATCTTTGTAGTTTGGCCCTGTCAGTTTGTTTTTATCTAGGAGTAACTTAAGTCCAGTCATGTTGATTGGTCGCTGCAATTAGGAGAGAGAAGAAGAAACACTCAGCATGATGCTCTTGCAAGTTTAGAGTGGTTTTTAGTTTGTCAAAACAGGATGGCTCCCACTGTTTCTCGAATCCCTCCTCAAACCATAAAGGAAGAATTAGTCGGGATCAATCCCACCGTACAATACTTGCTTAACCGTTCAGCCAGGCCGGTGTCGGTACTTCGAGGGAGGTTTTCCAACGCTTTCGCGAAGTTCCTTAATTATAGAACCTCTTTTCCCTGGGGGCGTAGCCCCGCTAACACCTTTCTAGGCACCTACTAGGTTTATAGCATTGATCGTTAAGTGAGAAATTTCCCGAGGAGTAGCATATACTCACAGTAGGATCGGGATCCAAATATCATCGCGTGACGAAACTGAAGGAATCCTACCAGAATCATCACACTCCAAATGGTATGCAAATCTAGCAAGTTTCAGTACTTATGAAACTCCCGATGTGGATTTTTGCCCCATGCTCTTATGACCTTGACGAAGGTCAACAAATCATAAGTCACATGTCAAGTTCTGCCCGTCATTATCCATGTTAATTTGAATCCACCCGTATATACCCTTGACGAAGGTCAACAAGGTAATGCGAATGTCCCAAACCAACGCATCTATCTATGCTACATATGAATACCCAACAGCTACCAATCACTATGCCTTGACGAAGGTCAACAAACACAGCTTGAATACTATTGAATATTCATACGAAACGACGGAGGGCTACGAATGATTTTGGCAAAACCGTGAACGTAGTGAACTTGATTTGGTCGATGGAACGAGATAGCTTTTAAAAGGAGTGGCTCAAGCTCCGCATTTAAAAGTTGGTTTTGAAAAGAACCGAGTGGTTTTTCGAAAGTGTTCCAACGACTTTAACTTGGTTTATTATCTTGTATTAGTTCTTTTAATGCGTGATATTCTTGCATTAGTTCTTTTAATGCGTCCCATCATTTAATCCTACCATTGCAGAAAACAACCAAAATATGACGTACGCTTATGCCATTCGCATTCGCCACTGGGCCTCGTCATTACCCGTTAGGTTACTTAACTAACGACAGAGCGGGGGCTGGGCTAGCGCGTCTGTAAAACATAAGCAACGCCTAAATAATATCATATATAGATATACTGCAATGATAAACATTTCAGATCACAGATGAATACATTGGATATACTAGGAATCTGTAATTCGTACGAGCCTGTAACGAAAAGCAGATTACACGGTCGCGGTGAATAGCCAATACCCCACCCAAGACCCCTACGGGTGCGGCAAACTACCCGCCAAGTACCCGAAGCGTAGCAACCTCCCTCATCTCCATGAGTAGGCCACTCGACACTTCGGCATACCCGGTAGTTTGTGCACCCCCTCCATGGGTCTATCCTAGGAGCAAAAACAGTAAAAAGAAATTATACAATGACGGCTACAACCCCTACCCGGTTGTGCGGCCATACAAATAATTATTACATCAATTTACAAATTTACATGAATTGAAAGAAAAGAAAACTCTCGTCTCACAACCCCGGCTATTCACCCGCGACAATCCAACATATTCATATACACATTCCAGCAACATTACAGATCACAGATTTGTATAACCCCCACTAATCGACATATAGCGATTAGTAGACGTTCAATACAAATATCACATTACAGAAAACCCGTTAGCTTAAGTCTTTTAGAAGTTCGATCAAAAATACGGATTTTCGGGACCCCAAAATAAAATTTTCGTTCTGGAAAATCTGGGTTGAAAATATATATTCTAAAAATCCCAAAATACCCCCAGAATAACACTGCACCAAAGATTGACCACGGCCGAGTCAACTCGGCCGCGGATCCGCGGCGGGAGCGTGCTCCCGCCGCGCTTCCGCGGCGCTTTGACTCGATCGTGGGTCCATCTTTGGTGGTTATTCATAAAAAAGCCTGAGCCGATTTTAGGTGTTAAAATAATCAACTTTTGAACAGTAGAAAAATCGATAGAAACTGCAAATTTTGGGGGTTTTGTTTTCGGGACTTTTTCTTTGATCGATCTTCTAGTTACTTGCTAACATGTTAGATAGAGTTTAACCTGGCTCTGACACCACTGTAAGTCCATGCTACCTCTCCCGGTACTTTCGGGAATGCGGAATTTGGTAAAAAACGATTTTTACGGAGGTGGTAACATGGACCTAAAACACGGATCTTGGTTAAACATCTATCTAACAACCTAACTATGAGTTTCTAGCTACTCGGTTAGGGGGTTATACCTTGCTTGTCTTGAACTCCTTCGTCTTCAAACTCCGATGGTGGTCCGATTGGCTTCTTCTCGTCGTCTCCGTACGCCGAAGATAGATCCACCTGAAAGCTCCAACCTTTAGCTCCTTCTTCGTTCTTTGAAGAAACTAGTTCACTTGGTTTGCTAAACCTAGTGAACTAGAATGAGTAGAGAAGAATTAGAATGGGATTTTATCTATGGTTCTTGATTCTTAACTCATGAGACAAGAGAACCATAGATTGAAGAGAGGGAGCAAGAGCAAGAGGGTGAGAGCAAATGGAGAGCTCAAGAACAAGAGAGAGAATGAGTAAGAAAGAATGAGGCTCTCTTTTGTCTTTCACCCTCTCATAATCCAAAGTAATCATAACTCATCATATCAACAAAAGTCTTATGTGATGGTTGAAGCAACCATAACCATATCATATCATGCACTCATTTTACACAAATGAGCAAGCAAGTAAAAGTCTTTGCCATGAAATGATGGCTATGGTTATCATGATGGTCAACTAGTCAAGCCTAGTCAACCGGTCAACAAAGTCAACAAGTCAACAAAAGTCAACAAGTCAACAAAGTCAACAAAAGTCAACAACCATGTCACCATAATACTTAATCAATATAATAGTTAATCACATATCATATTCTCATTAGGGTTGAGCAAAAAGTCAAAAAGTCAACGGTCAACTGTCAACAACCCTAATGAGAATCCGCTGCCTCTGCCTCCCTGTCAACTGTGCATACACACCCGCATCCGCGTTCCGAGGAACACGAATGCAAACTGGATAAATCCAATCCCAAAAGGTACACTAGGATCTGGCTTAAACCAAAGCCCGCTAGTGTAAACTGTCCGGACACTGTACGTGCACAAGTGCACGGATGTGACCGAACCCTGTCGCAATACCATGCGACCTGTCGCAATATCATGCGACCTCTACTCTTTTGCCTAAAGGCGAAAAGCTTTCTGTGTGGGACTCTAAAGACTCGACACTACGCTGGCAGTGGGTTTAACCACAGGCCGTAAGCGGCACTAGCTGTGCGTAACGGTCCCCAGGTAATGCCGACAAGAAGACCGACGAGGCGAAACCCATCTGAACTCCTACTGAGCCTGAGTGTGACATTCTCCGTACAGTCCGATCTGTTCGTCTGATACATCACATGGCGGGCCTAGGGGCGGTAAACGTCAGTCCCCCAATAGCGGTACAAGTCGTGCCGGAGCGAAGCCCAAAACACCCTGAGATAACACTGGAAGCCTACCAGTATATCTCGTTTGCCCTGGCCAGGGACTACTCGTGTAATGGCTCTCCTAGACACAGCGCGATGTCAACCCCCAATACCGGGAGAGAC
Source organism: Agapanthus africanus (assembly GCA_030015575.1). Classification (NCBI taxonomy): domain Eukaryota; kingdom Viridiplantae; phylum Streptophyta; class Magnoliopsida; order Asparagales; family Amaryllidaceae; genus Agapanthus; species Agapanthus africanus. The sequence goes on along the minus strand of CM057345.1, from coordinate 104,578,775 downwards.
GAATCCTGTCTAACCGTCACTGCCTCCAAGTGCTTCGGGACTGCACCCAACCACTACCTGTTTGCACGACTCCTTTGAGCCGTGGTAGGGTAGTGATCAAAGTACAGTGGGAACACACTCGAGGCGAAGTGACAGTGTCAAGTCAGCGGACTAAGCTGTACTCATGTCACCTGGGAACTGATAACTGACGATAGGCATAATACCAACTAGTCAGTTCCTGACGAGTCCTGTCCAGTGTACCCGTAACCTAACGAGCACCCGCATACTATCTCAAGTACGACGTATTGACGGCTGTGGGACAGACCGTCTCCCACACTGGGATGAGAAGCACATGCGCTGGTCTACTCCGGAGTATCGATGCCCTGTCTCGATAGTCCTGTGACCAGGGACCTGCATAAGGATGTGCTTATAGATTACCCAGCCCCACTAGTGTGACGGCCATCACATCGCTGGTAATCAAGCAAAGATCCTAAGGGCTCCACTAATGTGTATAGGCGATATACAAAAATAAACACATGTACACATTGAAGTAGAAACAAACCAAGTAGCATACTACTATTTTGAGCAAGATTGTATATACAAGGTGAATATCCCAAGCTTCCATTAAGTAATATACAAACTAGTATGATACAGTAATGGCCTCTAGGGCATATACACTAACAAGCGCTTCAAGGCTGGCGCTCAGCGCCAAGCGCACCACGTGCTTCTCACGTATGCGCTATTTCACAAGGAGCGCTCTGCACTTGTTAAATGGCGCTCAACGCCCAGCGCGCCACGTGCTCCTCACGTGTGCGCTATCTCACAAGGAACGCTCTACACTCATTAACTGGCGCTCAGCGCCAAGCGCGCCACGTTCTCCTCACGTGTGCGCTATCTCATAGGAAGCGTCTTAGCGCTCTAAGTCTGACGCTCAGCACCAAGCGCACCACGTGCTCTTCATATGTACGCTGAGAGAACATAAATTGTTCTTTGAATAAATCCTTCAAAGCCATAATGAATGCTCAGCACTCAATAAAAGACAAAAGGTTGTCAGAACCCAAAACCAATGCTCAGCATTGTTAAATGAAAAGGACCGAGTTTAACTAAATGTCCAACATTCTAATTGAGTGGGCTGAGCCCAAGTTGGCCACAGATCTCGAATTTGGATTAATTGAAACCATATGCTCATAAATATTTTTAACTGATCATTAGTCCCAAACTTGACTACAAATCTCCCAACCAACATTGGTTCAAGGGTATATCTCTTCATACCTCTGATATATGTCGTTGTAATTCTTCAACTTTTTCAAAGAGATGGAGGGTCCCAATAACCAATAACTTTTAGTACATCCCTAAACGGGTGAACCAGAACCAAACAGACTATGACGTCTTTAAACCGGACTATGATGTCCTTAAACTCAATGGACCGCAACGTCCCTAAACTAGAACAATCGAGCCTAAATGCTCTTTTGTTGGATCTAAATGATCCTATTGAGTAGATCTTAGTCTAAAATTAGACTAACGTATCCTCAACAAACGTTTAAGTTGATCTTACTCTCAAATGAGATTAACGATCCTTAAAACCAACCCAAAACTAAATCTAAGAAAATACGGATTTGGACTAATCCACACCCTACGGGCAACAACATAAATTAGTCTCCGTATACAATCCATGGGAAACCAAAGACAAAACAAACACACACGACATGAAGTGACCATCTGGAGAAGGAGAAAGTGGTTACCGCGAAGCGGTAGCGTAATTAACTGCAGGGGCTTGCGCCTGTAGGGAAGAGCGTCCCTACAATAAAAAAACTCCTCAAATGAGGGGAAATCTGACGAAGTCTGCTACATCGGCCCCATCTGTCTAAACCTCCGATACATGGTGCCATAAATCAACTTGGCATCTTCGGAGAGGTAGACGGATAAAACCAAATAGCATCTGCTCCCAAATTCAGGCCATACGTTTGTCATCTCTGTTTTCGGCGGCGAACAGATTCTGGCACGCCCGGTGGGACATTTTCCTCTTTCCACTCCACACTTTGTGTGTCGTGTTTCGCGAATGAATCGCGGTTTGCTATGGTTGTCCTTGGATTCGAGGTACTAAGATTTGGTGTCTTGCTCCGTGCAGAAAACAGAAGATCAACGGCTTTCAACTGCAACAACTCCCAATCCCTCCCTGCTGGAGGAGTGACTTATGCGCCTCAAGTGGCCTCCGTTTTCAATATGCCAGTGGAACAAGTGACGCAAGCCACCACTGGGCTGTTCTTTGGGACCATGCTCCCACCCATGAGCTTCAACGTCCTGCTACCGTCGCAAGAAGCTCCGATGAAGTCGGTCTTTGATCGGCTTACGACAACCGCGACGCCTCTCAACGGGTCGCCCAAATCCAACGCCTCAGTCTTTAATAGACTGGGCCAAAACTCCAATGGGCCCATGAATAAGCCCGCGATACCTGAGGGGGTTATCCCAAAACGAATAGCCATTCTTGCTCCTGAAGTCGCCAAAGCGGCTTATCCTGCTAAGGGGTCGGTCTTCGCAAGACCTGCCATTTAAGCTCCCGCCCCAAGCGAAGTAATCAAGGCTTCTTCCCCTGCCAAAAAGTCGGTCTTTTCAAGATTGATCATTCCCTCTCAGCGGACGTCAGTCTTCGATAGGCTGGCACCAACAGCAACCCCTCATCAGAGCGGGCGGCATAAAGAAGCTCATCTAACAGCAGAGGTGGTCCCGACCGCAAGGCATGCTCGACGTCGCCACTGGCGCCAAGTGAGGAAAGCTGGGGGCAATTCCCCATCTGGACTTACTCCGCCGGCTCCAACGGTGGAAGTCGACACTGCTGTTCCAACTGGGAACAACTTTGAACCACTCAGGAGGGTCCGCAAAAACTCTCCGACTGCCGTCCTGAAAAGATCTTCTCTACCCGTGGAGAATGCTACAAAGACAAAGCCAGAACAGCCCCCTCAGCGGCTGTCCTCTAAAATTCACAAGGTTTGGCGACATTTCAAAGACTCGGTGATGAACTAAGACTACTCCCACCGACCGAAGAAGATGAAAGTTCGGCAAGAGAAGGACCGCCCTGTTGTACCACAGAAGGTGTCGTCTACTTGGGTGCCTGCTGCTCAACTTTGACCGCTCACAAAAGAAGAAGGCCAGAGAAAATCCTCGTGTCTGCAACGAATCTAAAGGGCACTAAACCTAAACGCCCTAAGTCTGGAGGCATGGTGGCACACACTGTTTATATGGCATCCGGAAAAGAGGATAGCCGTATCTCCACGGGACATCGACCTCTCACCAGATCAGTGACAAAGGTTCAGGAGCAACAATAGCAAAAACCCCAGGAGATGCTAACACAGATGGCCGCACTCACTGGGCCAAAAGAAATCCCGGAGACGTCGTCAGAGCAGCGTCAAGAACAGGAAACCGATGTTGAGTTCCTCCGCAAAATCCGCGAGAAGAGAGACGGAGAGGCCGCGGAACAAGCAGCCAACATAAAACGAATGGCGCTTTTATTCCAAGATATGGTCGGGATGATGATACAGCCGGATCCTCCAGCTGAAGACCCCCCGATTATCCTTGAAGACGACAGAGGGGAGACATCGAACCCTCTACCGGCTCTATCGGCAGCCAAAGAGGAGACGTTCTCCAAAGCCGCCCTGGATGACTATATCGCTCAACAGATACGAGCTCATCAGAAACGGGCAATCCCCACCAGCATGTCGCCCAGTTCAGGGCTCTTTGCGGCAACACCGGGGGTGATGATAAACTTTTGCTCCATCAGTTTGTTGGCAGCTTGTCGGAGACGGCGTTCGAATGGTACTCTGAACTTCCAAATGACTCCGTCAAGACTTTCACAGAAATGGAGCTATTATTCACCCAGCGATTCGCAAGTGCTAGTGAACGCACCCCGATTACAGCATTGATTAATGCTAGGGTTAAACCTGGAGAGACGTGGGTTCAATATGTAATAAGATGGCGGAATCTGTGGTCGAAATGCGAACAGCGCATCGAAGAGGCACCGGCGGTGGGCATGTTCGTGGGCACTCTGGACCCTCATGCAACTATTTCCCAATTCATGATGTTCTTCAAACTGACTACTTTCCAGGCCTTGATCGACAAACTGGCCCAAATGGACCAGATGGGTCATAGACCGTCTCCTCCAAAGTCGGACTCTCGAAATGAGAAGGGAAAGGGGAAAGCGATCGTCGTCGCCAATGCTCAACAGCAGCCCGGTGGCCCGAGACTAGTTGATCGCCAAAATAATAGAACTCGATCTCTTGAAGATAAAATAAGACGCCCTTACTCGTTCCCTCGAGACAAGACGAAGAGATTATTCGAGCTTGCACTGCGCAACAGGCTCATCAATCTGCCGGAGCCAAGACGCCCAGCGCAACCAGGCGACATTAGCAATCCTAACTATTGCCCTTATCACCGAATGTTGGGTCATCCGATCGAGGATTGTTACATCTTCAAAAGCTAGATAGAAGATCAATACCAGCAGGGCAAATTCGTATTATCCGAGAATTGGAAGGTGAACCCGTCTCGGCCACACACTCCCAAGAAGACGGATACACCGGTAGCATCATGCTCTTTCGTAGAAGAAGTTCCATGGGAGGTTACTCTTTCAGCCAAGACGAAAAGAATGCCGAAGGATCTCCACACATGTCCGGCAATTAGGTGGAAGAATCCACTGGAACCTGAGATCATCGAGGGGATGCTGAAGCCGCGCCCAACTCCAAAGTTTGGTGGTGATAGCCAAAGTTCTCACACCCAGCCGTCGAAATCTTCGAAAAACAAGAAGAAATCTAAGAAGCCCGTGAAGCCCGGTGACAAGCGCACGGACCTGCAAAAATAGATTGACACGCTGGAAGAGTATAACCGGAAGGCGCGGACTCCAATCACACTCCAAGAATTTCTCAGTCACATCCTTGAGGACAAAGATGATGGAGAAGGCTCGTCGGATGAATTTGAAGATTACATAGCAAGCTGCCATGTGATCTCTCACTTGTCCTAGCTACTATTTATATCATCGAAAGATTGCGCACCCCACCGAAGAGTGCGACGCTTTTAAAAGATGGTGGCAGGGATATGTTTCTCACCGGCAACATTACAAGCGGATGAAACGCAAAACCCGTCGGGAGCAAAGAAATACGACCAAGGAGCATAAAAGAACTACCGGCAATTGTCGTATGGTCAATGCCGGGGGATTGCAAGTTCTCACCTTCGGGAGCGACTCTGATGAAGAGATGACTCTTGGCCTTCTTTTTAAAGAGTACACCTTGAGAAAGGAGGAAGAACCGAAAACATGTGAAAATATCCAGCTGCGCAATCGTACGCTGCCCGAAAAGAATCTTGGGCCATCGAACAGTGGGTCAAATAGAAAAGATAAGGGGAAAGAAAAGGTCCCTGAGGATATCATCCTTGATGACTAAGCCGTCAAAAAGCTGACAACCAAGGACCCGCCAAAGAAAAGTAAGGTGGACTATAACGTTCTGGCACACTTGAAGAAGATACTCTCGCAGCTCAGTATTTTCGACGCCCTTCTGCTATTCAAAGAGGCGAGAGATTCTTTAATCAAGGCACCGCAAGTGCCCGAGCAATTCCAAGCTTTCCTCGTCGAAGAAAAGATGAAGGACGAGCTGGAAGAAGTACACACAGCCGATATCACCTTCGGCGAGGAAGATCTCCTCCTTGGGATATGCGAGCACAACCGTCCCCTATATGTCTATGGATACTGTCATGACATCAAGATAGGTAAAATACTGGTCGACAATGGGTCCTCCGTCAATCTCCTCAACATGAGAGTATTGAAGGAAATTTGCATGAGCGTTCAACACCTCGCTCGGGATAAGATCACCATCTCCGGGTTTGACTCCCAGTCGTCACGGACGCTTGGGTCCGTAATATTGACGTTACGCTTTGAGGTGCTCGTCACGGACATCAAGTTCCACGTCATTGACGCCAAGACATGCCATAACGCTCTGCTCGGCCGGACCTAGCTACACGAGTACAATATCATCCCTTCTACACAACATCAGTGTATGAAATATTTCAAAGATGGTCTCGAGTATACTGTGACAGGAGAGCTAAACCCATTCTCTGTGAACGAAGTCTGCAAGTACGAAGATGCAAAATACTTCTTACCAGATTTTGAGGACACGGAAAGATGTCGCAAACCAAAGAACAAAGCTATCACCACCATTCCGGTCTTCTGGAGTGATACTGAGGAGGAAGAGGTGATAGTTTACTCAGGTCCGCCCCAGTACAACAAGCCGGGACCGTCCACTCCTATGTTGATCGTCGGCAGTGACTCGGAAGATGAGGTCAATGCCATATTCTCTGCTCGGCCATCAATACAAGTCTTCGCTGATGAAGATCAAAGTTTGCAAGTTACCATGGTTCCGCCCAAGCATCATAAAGAACTAGACGCGCTTGATACCTACAGTGTGGAAGAACTGCAGACATTCTACGTCCCTCCCAGGCGAGAAGGTGAAAAGGTGATCCTATTCTACCGATCCGGAGAAACCAAAGTGGAGAAAGAAATCCGGCATGGTGCAGATTCTACGCTTGACAGGCTCCAGCCTATCCGTTTGCCCAGATATTACACAGACGGACTAAAGAGACTCTTGAGACGCTAAAGTGTTCCCCTTAAGCAAACTGCGCGACAAGCACGGTTCTATAACAGGATCTGGAACGTCCCCGGAACTCAACGAAAGTTGCCTAACGGGAGAATGGAAACGACCAGACTTGGGTATGTTCAATCCAAGAAATGGGGGCTACTCCGCGACTACTACGTCATACATAACTTTGATGAAGAAGGTGATTCTCTGTGGGAAGATGCTAACCCTAAGCCAGAAAGAGCTCCCGCCGTGAAAATGCCCAGTCCGTCGTTTGAAGAACAAATGGACAAGCTTATAAGGGAAGCAGGTCAAAAGGTTCGAGACGACCATAATCGCGAAATGGCCATCTATGAGAAAGCCAGGACGCAACGTCTCCTTCAGAAGGCTGTGGAAAATGAAAATGCTTCTCCTTGTCAACCCGTTGTACAAAAGGCCCGACACAGAGGCAGAAACAAACCAAAGAATAGGAAAGGTGTTCGACATCGACAAAGCGGGCCCAAGAAGCCACGTGATCAGGAATCAAGCAGTCCGGATTCGTCTCTTATAAAGAAGATGGGTCGAGCATACTCCTTTGCCCAAGATAAGACAAAGAAGATATTCCATCTTGCCATAAAACATCAAATGATTACCCTCCCGGAGTCCAAGTACCTCGAGCAAGCAGGTGAAGTTAATCATCCAGATTATTGCTCCTATCACCGAGCAATAGGACATCCTATTGAAGACTGCTTCACATTCAAGAACTGGGTAGAAGACCAGTATCAGCAAGGCAGGTTCGCTCTATCCAGCGGCTGGAGGGTAGCCCCGCTGCAGAAGCATGAACCCAAAGCCGTGAGAGTAGAACCAGATCAACATCGATCTTGGAAGCGATCTCGTATTTGTCATATGACAGTGTTGTCAGAAGAAAAGCCCAACAATATGGATGAACTCCCCTGGTGCTTTGAAAACGATGATGACGAGGTAATCTCAGAGTTTCCACCGGCGCCAAAAGAGCTGGAAGATGGGATACATACTACTGCAGACAACCTCAGAAAAATTGATTTAGGGACCGCAAGTGACTCGCGGCCGATGTTCGTCAGTGAGCTGTTGTCTGAAGAAAGGGTGGCTATGCTAAAGGACGTGCTCATGCAGCATAAAGATTGCTTCGCATGGAACTATTCCGAGATGCCAGGATTAGATCCAGAGATTGCTGTGCACAAATTGGCGATATCTCCGGACGTCAAGCCGATCAAACAAGCGCTGAGAAGAATGCGACTCGAGCTTGAGATGAGCATCAACGCCGAGGTCAAGAAGCTAATCGATTCCGGTTTCATCCAATAGGTTCAGTACCCTAACTGGATCGCCAACGTCGTCCCAGTGATGAAGAAAAATGGTACGGTGCGCATCTGCGTGGACTTTCGGGACCTCAATAAAGCTTTCCTGAAGGATGATTTTCCCGTACCAGTCACTGAGCTGATGATAGATAACATGTCCACTCACGAAGTTTTCTCCTTCATGGACGGCTCATCAGGATACAATCAGATAAAGATGCAACCTGAGGACTAAAAACATACCGCTTTCCGGACCCCTTTGAGCATATTCTGCTACAAGGTGTTGCCTTTCGGTCTAAAGAACGCCGGTGCCACCTATCAGAGGGCCATGACGAAGATTTTCGATGACCTCATACATGAAATCGCCGAATGCTATATCGACAACCTCGTGGTTAAAAGCAAATCATACGAGGAACACTTAGAGAATCTGAAGATCATGTTTCAGCACCTTCGGCAATACAACTTGAAGATGAACCCTCTCAAATGCGCGTTCGGAGTTTCCTCAGGAAAATTCCTAGGATTCATCGTTCGACACCGAGGCATCGAGATAGACCCGTCGAAGATCAAGGCGATCATGGAAATGCCTCTGCCAAGGACTCTCAAACAGCTGTGGTCTCTTCAAGGAAAGCTCGCATATATCCGGCGATTTACAGTCAATCTCTCAGGCAAGTGCCGTCCTTACAGTCACCTGATGAAGAAGAGTACCCCGTTCGTCTAGGATCATAAATGCCAAAGTGCGCTGGACGAAATCAAGCAGTACCTGCAGAATCCGCCGGTACTGGCTGCTCCGGTCAAGGGAAAGCCTCTCGTCCTGTACACAACAGCCCTTGAAGGTTCTTTAGGCGCGTTGTGGGCATGTCACGACCCGAAATATTAGCTCGTGACTAGCACTTGAATCACGCAACGTCTAGAGGCGTAACGGAATTCAAGTAAGCTGAAAAATAAAGGAGGTGAAGTTTTGAAAATAAAGGTATAATGAAATCAAGTTTTTCTTAATGCATAGAAAGAAACATGAATGATGTAAGTGAAGTTTACTAGTTTGAAAACATGTTTCGTCTTCTAAAAATTTTGGCAGCACCTCCTTTGTATTTTTGACCCAAAACCACAGATACATAATAAGGATAATGGTGTCCCCAAGCGGGAGCTAGCTCTTCGCCAAACGGCGGATCACAACCACGCAAAACAGTATAAATAAGTATACGGCGTCCAACGACGAAGTTCACCACAAAAAGATAAAGAAATGAGCAAGATATAACCCCAAAAGTGAATATAAAACCCATCGCTCAAATCTCGCAACTACAAGTCTCACTAAGTCTCATCACTTATACAATTTACAATTTTTGATTGATGGAGTTAACTAGATACAATATGAATATAGATACAAGAGTGGGAATGATACAAATGTCCCACCTACCAATGCAAAACACCCGAATGCAACTGTATGCCGGCGAAACCGCTACGGATCCAAGCGGTCAACCTGCAAGAACTGTTGCATAATAGGGGTGAGTTGCCAACTCGTGAGTAGAAAAATATCAACAGATAGAAATCGAATAAACAACGACTCCTAGGTTAACTATATCATAAACGTAATACTATGATATCTAGGGTGACCGGGTTTGTATATATGCCAACAAGGTAGTCAATACCTATATGCAATGTGGATAACATCTAACAGTAATAATCAATGTGTGTATGCATGTGGATCACGTCCACCCATATAATCAATGTATGTATGCATGTGGATCTCGTCCAACTATATAATCAATGTATGTATGCATGCGGATCTCGTCCAACCATATAATCAATGTATGTATGCATGTGGATCTCGTCCAATCATATAATCAATGTCTGTATGCACGTAAATATCACAGAAGAGTGTGCATTAAAGTATGAGGATATACATCAACGGTGTCCCTCCCGACACATCAAATCATGGAACCTGAGTGCTTAGCATCGACACTCGAAAACATCATGAAAACCGTGCCCAGCATCGGCATGTAAATCCTCATACATCGGGCTCCGTCAGTTCGGATCGACCTACGGGCTCCGTCAGTCCGGATCGGCCCATATCATCTCTCGACTCCGGTCGGTATCCTCCGGATATCCGCCGAGCCCAAATACTATCACCGGTAGGTAGTAGTCCCTCCGCCGGAATCACCGTCTAACTATACGAGTCTTCTTACCCCGGGATACCATACCGGGTCCACCATGTACCCGTAGATGGTGCCTACCACTCCTCGAATCGGGTATACCCACACAAGCTCTCATGAATCGAGAAAACTCATGGTGGACACACTGAAATATCATATCAAGAAAAACCGGGTTTGTAAAACAACACATAATCTCTTTTGAAATGTCCACGGTTCTCAAATCCAGAATTCTCATGAAAACAACATATTTCAATGCGTAAAATAATAGAGCATGATGTATGCGACATATAAGAGAAATGCGAGCATATCCGTGTATCATGCAACATGGAACAATGATATGACATATTAAGGGGAAACCGCTCTTTTAAAACGATTCTAGTTTTTAAAATATCACATGCGGTTCCCAATTTCCTAATAAAACCGGTTATCTATGTAGGTACAATATGTATATGCGCAAGTATAGATGTACCAATGTATGTGTGCATAAATATGGAAATACAATGTGTATGTGCACAAGTATGGGTGTATCAAGATATATGTGCACCAATATGGATATACAAATGGGTATATCCGCAAGTATGGATGTATCAATGTATATGTGCACCAATATGGATATACAAATATGTATCAATGTATATGTGCACCAATATGGATATACAAATGTGTATATCCGCAAGTATGGATGTATCAATGTATATGTGCACCAATATGGATATACAAATGTGTATATCCGCAAGTATGGATGTATCAATGTATATGTTCACCAATATGGATATACAAATGTGTATATCCGCAAGTATGGATGTATCAATGTATATGTGCACCAATATGGATATACAAATGTGTATATCCGCAAGTATGGATGTATCAATGTATATGTGCACCAATATGGATATACAAATGTATGTGCGCAAATATGGATATGTCAGTGCATATGTGCACCAATATGAATATACAATGTATATATGCGCAAGTATGGATATAGCAATGTATCTGTAAGTATGTTATGCGAAGAGTCATATCATGATGCAGCAATCCTACTGTGTAGTGACATGGCAATTATCGATGACGAAGTGTGTGAGCCTACAATATGTGTACGTGTAACATACGCATCATCGATAATGGTGTAGGTGTACTATGACAGGTATAAGAGATGCAATGCGAATAACATGAAGGCAGCATAAGGTAAAACAAATGCAAATGCTGACGGGTATACGTATCTAATATGACCGAGTTGGGAAATCTATCAATCGGCATCCAGCCTAACAACATCACGTACGGTATGATCCATCGTACGGAAACCTCTAGTCAGGAGTAAGGATCAATCATCAAGTCAAACTCATCACGCACGGAAAATCATCGTACGGCGGCATTAAGCTAGTAGGGATCCTATCATCTTATAAGATAAATGAGGGTACGGCCTAATATCACATATGGCCTATCATCCATGACTCACAATATCCTATATATATATATATATATATATATATATATATATATATACCTATGTCCCAAGTCACATCTGCAATAATCTCATATCATGGGACCGGCAGGGTATAAATCATCTCGATCGACTCGCATCCGTATACCATCATATCATCACATCATCATATCCGTCTTATATTCTTTCATCGCATTTATATCACATATCAAATCAAATTCACATAAACATTCTATCTCTACTAAGTATAAGTATCTAATCTAACAAACACACCCGAACCATACAATCAGATTTTTAAAGAAGTGAATCGTAGTTTTGAAAATAGAGGTTACGGTATTTTTAAGAAAAAGATATCATTTGAAAATCTGTAACATCCCTCAAGGTATATATTTAAAAGATACATACGACTCTTTGTTTTAGAAAAAGGCATGGTTCGTATGACGCATCTACATCGATTATCTAGTCCTACAGTACCCTAAACGGCAATATCGCTAAACGTCATCCTATAATAGTAGTAACATATCACTTTTAACTATCCTCTAGTTTTTAATATGGTTTCATAGCTATCTCATTCTAACCCTAGTTTCCTAACCATATTCTATAAATCAGTTCTCCATCAAAACTTTGCGGGGGTGCTATACGCCATCCACCCGACTTCCCCCATGGATATAGATCCACTCACCTGGTCTTCGCTTGCCGAAATCGATGACGCCATGCTCCATCGCCTCGGAATCCACGCGAAGGTACCTATAATAATAAACAATCGCAATGCGCATTAAAAATCAAGGCGGAAAAACCAAAACGGTATACGTTTCGCTCATAAGTCAAAACCTATAGCTTTGCGTGCAAAATATGACCAAAAACCCTGTTCGTGTACGTCCAAACGCCACACGACAGAAACACAATACCAAATACCAAAATCAAGTCAAAATGAAGTCGTAAAACAATGTATCAACTCATGGAAATGGTCCTAGATTTTACCCTAAGCCAAATTGGTCAATTCTGTATATATGGAGGGCCTAATTTACATCTAAAGGGACCCCAGAACAAATACGGATCAATTCTAACCTACCCTGGCCGCAAATTGCGGCCAGATTGAATAAATCTATGGCCCTGGTGTAGGGTTTGGGGCTCAGGTCTTGGTGGTAGCTTCCTAGGTGCCTGCACGACTCCCAGTAATTGCAAAATCATTTCTAGTGTCCCCGGGTTGCTCCAGATTCCAAAATACCCTCACAATTCACACATTTATACGATGTCGGGGTTTCTAAATCCGTGTTTTGGGTTTTCTAAGCTCCGGTCCAGGTCACTAAAACAGCATCCAAGTCTAGTTAACAGCCACAACATCACCAATTTCCCAAACCTTTCTCTTGGGATTTTCTAAGTTCACAATCCAATATTAAACGATGTCTAAACTTAACAAAAGCTAGGAATTCAAAACTATTCTAAAAGAAAAGAGATATACCTCAAGGTTACTCCTAAACAAAACCCTAAAAGTCCCAAAGTTGTCAAAATCCGACTTTTCTTGGTTCATTGCGATGAGGGTGAGGAGGTGATCATTTTTTTGTGAAGGGGTATAGGGTTTTGGTAAGGTTTTTGGGGTGGATCAAGAGGGTAGAAGATGGAGGGAGATGAGGAAGAAGAAGAACAAGAAAATGGTGGAGGGATGAGGATGGGGCAGCACTCTCTCCCTCTCTCTCTTTCTCACTCTCATTTTCTCTCCTACACAAGTATACCTACCCTAATCATTATGTCCCTTTGACTTTTCTTTTTCTTTTTTTTCTCTCCACCAATAAACCATAATACATAACCCAAATGAAATGAAACATATAACAAAATGAAACATGTCATGGTGCACTGGCCACGAAAAACTGTAGAAATACGGATTTGGCTTAATCGCGATTAGCAGTGCAGTAATCGGGTTTTTATCAAAATTGCATATAATAAATTTTAAAAATGTCAAATCCTTTAAATATATTTTTAAATGAATAAATCATTTTAAATTCTATTTATTTTACAATTATCGGTATATATTTATACCCTTTCTCGAAAACCCCAATTTCGCAAATCGGGCAGTTTTCGGGAAAAAAATATTATTTTAATATTAAATTCCAAAAATAATATTTTATATTTTCTGAAATGTTACAGGGCACAAGAAAACGACCAAGGGAAGGAGAGAGCCCTCTATTATCAGAGTCGAGTTCTCCTGGGGGCAGAAAGCAACTACTCCCCAATTGAAAAACACTGCTTGGCGTTGATCTTCGCAATAACGAAGCTCAGACATTATGCGTTGGCACATGAGGTCCATCTCATATCAAAGGTGGATCCCCTCTAATATTTGATGTCAAAGGCCATATTAACAGAACGACTCGCTAAGTGGGCCCTGCTCTTGATGGAGTTCTCGATAACTTATCGGCCTCTTAAGGCAGTGAAAGGCCAGGCCACACCGACTTCCTAGCTGAGCATCCAATACCTGCCGATTCTCCTTTGAATTGCGAACTGTCAGACGAACATGCGTTTGACACGAACGATGGGGAAGATACCCGGTGGGAACTCTATTTTGATGGAGCGTCTTCCATGAAGAAGCGCAAACAAAGCATGCCCATAATCAAATCCGGGGTAGGCCTCATCTTCGTGACTCCACAAAGAGGGATAATGCGCTTTGCCATCTCCTTAACAGAGCCAAGGACAAACAATGAAGCCGAATACGATGCTTTGATAGCAGGCCTCGAAATCGCCATCGACATGGGAATTGAATACCTCCTCATATACGGAGACTCCCAGCTGGTCGTTAGTCAAATAAACGGCGAATACCAAACGTGCAAGCCAGAGTTGGTGAAGTACGGCGAGAGAGCACAGCAACTGTTGACCCAAATTCCTTCCTACACCTTGGAAAGCATACCGCGCGTGGAAAATAACAAAGCGGATACATTAGCCAAGCTCGCTAAAGAACTGGCTGACGAAAACCTCGATGACGTAAGGATCGTTGTGCAAAGCCGTCGGGTTCTCACACCGGCAGAAATATCTCCGAAGTCGCTCGAAAAAAAGGGAGTGATCGAGCAAACGACTCTACAAATAAAAGACCAGGAAAAGGCTATGGATTGGAGAGAAATCTTTATAGATTACTTCAAATCCCGTCGAACAACTGAAGATGCGTCCTCGAAACATCAACTTATGAAACGAGCTCTGTCCTTTTCTTTCGTCAATGATACTTTGTATAAGAGATCATTTGATTCCCTGTGGTTAAGATGCCTGGGACCTGAAGTGGCAAAGAGAGTTGTCCAAGAAACTCATGACGGACTCTGCGATTCTCACCAAGCCAGCCCAAAGATGAAGCTGAAGATCAAAAGGATGGGCTATTATTGGCCCACAATGATCCAGGACTGCCTCGAATACGTGAAGCAGTGCCACCCGTGCCAGATTCACGGGGACTTTATCCATCAGCATCTGAATCCTCTACATCCGACAGTGGTTAGCTGGCCGTTCGAAATGTGGGGAACTGACATAATCGGCCCCATCGAACCAGCATCCTCCAGAGGACATCGATTCATTTTGGCGACAACTGATTACTTCTCCAAATGGGCAGAAGTGGTACCACTAAGGGAAGTGAAGACGGAGAATATCCTCCATTTCTTTAAGACGCAGGTCATTTATCGGTTTGGAACTCCGCGATGGATCATCTCCGATAATGGGCCTGCCTACAGAAGCCATAAGATCAGCCGCTTCGCACAATAGCATAACATAGACTGGAGATACTCTTCAGTTTATAATCCCCGAGCTAACGATCTAGCTAAGGCTTTTAACAAGACCTTGACAAAGATCGTGAAAAAGACGGTGTCGAAATAAGAAGGACCGGCATGAACGACTGCATGAAGTTCTATGGACGTATCGAACTATGCTCAAAACGGCCACGAACACAACGCCGTACGCATTGGTATTCGGTACAGAGGCGGTACTCCCCCTCGAGATAGAGCTACCCTTTCTACAAGTGGCAGTTCAATACAAGATAACGAACGAAGAGAATGCTCACCTTCGGCTTGAGGAGCTCGATGCCCTTGATGAAACCCGGCTCATAGCACAACAAAATCTGGAGGCTTATAAAGCAAAGATGACGCGCTCATATGAGAAATTGAATAGGCCGAGGACATTCCGCCAAGGCGAATTCATGCTAGTGGTCAAAAGACCTATGATCCCCAATCGTGCCAAACGGGAGAAATTCGAGCCGAACTATGAAGGCCCGTATATCATAGACAAGGTCTACCAGGGTGGAGCCTATCTACTCATGGACATGCATGGCGAAAGGACCTTCAGGTTAATAAATGGTCGCTTCCTAAAAAAGTACTACGCCTGACGAGTCACGGCCTAGGTCAATGATAGATGACGACGACTATGTCCGCTCGCTATCTTCCTAAGCCCAAACTCTATAAGTAGTAGCTGGCTAACGGACCGAAACGTCCTTAAACTAACAACGGACCAAAACGTCCTTAAACTAAAGACGGACCGAAATGTCCTAAAACTAACAACGGACCGAAACGTCCTTAAACTAACAATGGACCGTTATGTCCTAAAATTAGCTGTTGACCGAGATGTCGATAAACTACGATGGATTGCAGTATCCTAAAGCTGATACAAAAAAAGAGAATAAAAAAAAGAAAAAAGAAAACGTTATGTCCATAAGCAAAAGGGCACGGATGAAAACCCGCAAGGGCTCCGTAAGTAAAAACAGCAGGGCTACCGGCGAGTTTTATGAAAACCCGAAAGGGCGCAACCTCGTTAGAATAAAAAAAAGAGAAAAAAGAAAACGGTATGTCCATAAGCAAAAGGGCACGGATGAAAACCCGAAAGGGCTCCGTGAGTAAAAACAGCATGGCTACCGGCAAGCTTTGTGAAAATCCGAAATGGCGAAATCTCGTCAAAAGACACTTGCAAGGTCCTCTCGACCTTGTGAGGAGAAACCACCTGCGTGAGATCCTTACGACTCACAAGGGAGCAACACACTTAGGGATCCCCACGATCCCTAGGGAGAAATTACACTTGTGAGATCCTCACGACTCGTAAGGAGAACCCTCTTATGAGACCTTCACGGCTCATAAGATTTGAAAGTCTTAAGTTTCAGGGATCTGAACCTGTTCTTAAGCAACCACCACAACCTCCAGTGCTGCCCTACAAGCGGTTCAGTATTGACCCTTGTATACAATCCACGGGCGCGAATAAACATTTCCCTAACAAAGTCTCATCTGTGACTAGGGATATGTTTGCACGGTGAACAGCCCTTGTAAGTCCTCTCGACTTATAAGGAGAAAATACTTTTGTAAGATCCTTACGACTTACGAGAAGCCATACACTTAGGAGTCCTCACGATTCTTAAGGAGAAAATGCACCTACAAGATCCTCACGACTCGTAGGGAGAAAAACCTTTATGAGACCCTTACGGCTCATGAAGTCAAAAGCATTAGTCGACAGGATCCTAACCCTGTTCGCTAAGCCATCTTTGTTCGACATTGACAGAGGCAAATGATGATTCTCTCCTGGCAATATCCCAGTTGTAGCGGTGCTGATGCCGAAATCGGTGTCTAATTCCAAGATTGCAGCGAAAATCCAACGAGCCACACATGCATACGAAATAGCCGAAATGATGGGGCAACTTGCAATAAAATCAGCAAGTAAAAATGTATGCAAAACAGCTGAAATGATTGGGCAACTCGCAATAAAAAGCAGCGAGTAAAAATAAAACAAATATCCGAAATGATTGGGCGCAGCGAAAATAGCCGAAATGATTGGGCAGTCGTGACTTTCACGATATAAAATCTGAAATGATAGAGCATCGCGGAAAGAAATAAAAAGAAATGAAATTTATGCCCTACAGGTGATATCACATCAATCCCTGTATACAATCCAGGGGCGCAAACAAAGAAGGAATCACACCTTCCCTCCCCAGGCTCCATCAGAAAACGAAGCCAAATCTCGATGGTTCCCAGATAACCTGGAGACTATTTCGATATTCGTCTCATTACCAAAGACGCTACGTCATCCATATGACCCCGTCACGGAAACACGTCATCCAAATGACCTCGTCGCGGAAATATGTCATCCATATAACCCCGTCGCGGAAACACGTCATCCACATGACCCCGTCACGGAAATACGTCATCTATATGACCCCGCTGCGGAAACACGTCATCCAAATGACCCCGTCTCGGAAACACGTCATCCAAATGATCCGAATGACCCCGTCTCGGAAATACATCATCCGAATGACCCCGTCTCGGAAATACGTCATCCATACGACCCCGTCTCGGAAATACGTCATCCAAATGACCCCATTGAGGAAATACGTCATCCACATGACCCCGTCTCGGAAATACGTCATCCACATGACCCCGTCTCGGAAATACGTCATCCATATGACCCCGTATCGGAAATACGTCATCCATACGACCCCGTCTCGGAAATACGTCATCCAAATGACCCCATTGCGGAAATACGTCATCCACATGGCCCCGTCTCGGAAATACATCATCCACATGACCCCGTCTCGGAAATACGTCATCCATATGACCCCGTATCGGAAATACGTCATCCAAATGACCCCGTCTCGGAAATATGTCATCCATATGACCCTGTCGTGGAAACACGTCATCCAAATGACCCCGTCGCGGAAACACGTCATCCACATAACCCCGTATCGGAAATACGTCATCCACATGACCTCGTCTCGGAAATACGTCATCCACATGACCCCGTCTCGGAAATACGTCATCCACATGACCCCATCGTGGAAATATGTCATCCACATGACCCCGTCTCGGAAATACGTCATCCATATGCCCCCGTCTCGGAAATACGTCATCCAAATGACCCCGTCTCGGAAATACGTCATCCATATGACCCTGTCGCGAAAACAAGTCATCCAAATGACCCCGTCACGGAAACATGTCATCCATATGACCCCGTCAGGGAAATACGTCATCCACATGACCCCGTCTCGGAAATACGTCATCCATATGACCCCGTCGCGGAAATACGTCATCCATATGACCCCGTCGCGGAAACACGTCATCCAAATGACCCCGTCACGGAAACACGTCATCCAAATGACCCCGTCATGGAAACACGTCATCCACATGACCCCGTCTGACCCCGTCTCGGAAATACGTCATCCACATGACCCCGTCGCGGAAATACGTCATCCACATGACCCCGTCTCGGAAATGCGTCATCCACATGACCCCGTCGCGGAAATACGTCATCCACATGACCCTGCCTCAGAAATACGTCACCCAATGACGTCGTGAAATGCGGATAACGTCAATCTTATTAAACACTTACGGGTCCTCTCGATTCGTAAGGAAGAAAACTCTTTTATAAGATCCTTACGACTTATAAGGGAAAATACACTTAGGAATCCTCACGACTCCTAAGGATAAAAGACACCTACGAGATCCTCACGACTCGTAGGGAGAAAAGTCTTTATGAGACCCTCACGGCTCATAAAATTGAAAAGTCTTAGGTAGCAGATCTGAACCTGCTTCCTAAGCCCTCACTACCTCTCGAAGAAGCCAAGACAAGATGCTCACTCTATCATCTACCAGCTATGTTTGCTAAGGTGACATGCTGATAACAAAAGAAAGAAGAAAGCAAAGAGATGACACAAGACATTGCAAAAAAATGTATCTTTTATTCATGAATTCAATTGGGTACAAAATACATCATATGAAAGAATAAAAGAACGAATACATTTTATTCAAAATTACAAATGGTACAAAACAATTATTGAGAGGGAAGCGCTTTCAATAGTCCGATCAACCGCTCACGCACTTCCCTCAGCCCCTCTTCTTGATCAGCTGTCGCGGCCAACTCTGCTTCGACCTGGGCTCGCTGCTGCAAGTAAGACGAAAGTTGTACCTCGACAGCCCGCTGAGCTGCTTCACGATCTTGTGCATCCCGCTCGACGACGTCAAGCTTCTGCTTCAGTGTTAATCCGTCAGAAATGCTTCGCAAAAGGACTTCGAAGATAACTTTCAACTGGGCAGCATTCGCATCAACCTGAGCATGCAGTCGAGCAGATTCGCTTGAAGTTTCTTTCCATTCCTTCTGCTTTAAAGCCACTTCTTGTTCAAGATGGCGGAAGTAAGAAGTACTCTTCTCGATCCACGCAGCCAGTTGAGTGCTCACAGCCAGAATCTCAGGAGCAGGACGCCTATGCTCAAGCTCATGCAGGCAAGCCTCAATTTCTCTGCAGCGATTAACCCAAGACTCAACGACGCGCTCACCATGAAAGTTCACGAGCGTCGCCAGCATAGGGTTAACCTCCGCGGTAAAATCCGCAGCAAATGCGGGAGACTCCACGTCGAGCTCCTCAATATAGTAGCTCAACATGCGCAGACTATTCGCGGCGCCTTTTGAGGATGGACGTCTGGAAAAGGGCCCTACCGGCATCATAATGCGAGACTCGAAAGGGGTTGGAGTCGACGTGATTGCTGCAAAATAAATCATAGTCAGATGTCGGCTCAGGAAATAAAGGAAATACACGAAAAATAGAGTCTACTGTACTGGCTGCAACAGGGGGCAGAGCTGGGAGTACTGGTGGTGCAACGACAGTCTCGTCCCCTCCTTCAATTTGTAAGGCTACAAGCAATACAAAGAAGAGTTAGCAATAATGCGACTGCCCGTTAAAAAAAGGACGTCGTTTAGAAAAGATACTCACCGACACCAGCAGGCGGACTAATCTCTGACAGGAAGGAGAAGTATGGGTGCAGCACCTGATACAGGTGGTCAAAAAGGACTCCTGCAAGGACGCAGTAACGCAACGTCAGTACATAAGTTATACAGCTTAAAAATAAGACTGATGGGTCACGAATCCGCACCTTCCAACATCTGAGATGGTATGAGAGAGGGTAGAGGAGGTGTCACCGTCAAAGCGGTAGCTGATGGCGCTGCCTCAGGTACCGCAACCTCAACGCTCGCCACACCTGTATTAGAAACAAGATAAATACTGTCAGGAAAGATTGAAAAGGATTTCAGAATAAAAGAAAAAGCAATGACCCAAAATCTACCTGATGAGTCGCCAGTCGGAACCGCGACGAGGGCGTCACTTGATGCAGCAACTGCTTCATCCTCTTCCATCGGGATGGTCTCACCTCCCGTCGCCTCATCCCCTGACTCTATGAGAGCCGTCGTAACGCTTGCGACGCCAGGAGATGGCAAAGAGCCGCAGGCGGAAAGAGCGATGATCAGGGCAGTGCCCGACTCTTGCGAAAGAGTGACTGCCTCGGGCTCGGCGGCTGTACCCATCTCACCCATCGTCACCTCAGGCTCGGCGGCTGTACCCGTCTCACCTACCGCCATCTCAGGCTCGGAGATCCTGACTGTCTCACTCGCCGCTACCTCGAGCTCAGCAATTGCAGCCATCTCGCCTACCGCCGCCTCGGGTTCGGCAATTACGGCTACCTCCTCTACCGCTACCCCAGGCTCAGCGGTCGCCGCTACTTCTTCTGTAAGACTCGGCCCTGCAAGATAAGATATATGAGAATTGATATTTAAAACTTTGACAACGGAACCCCGTGTCACATTACCTTGAGTTGGTCTTCCGACCGCTTCCCGACCCGCGCATGCTGCCCATCTATAGGCAGCCGGGGATTCCTCTGAAGGAGTAGGGGCAGGGGTAGCGGTGCTCGAACCCGCACCCACGGCCAAGGCAGCACTACTCTCCCTTGCCGCGCGCATTCGGCGCTTCCTTTCCGCTCAGGCCGTCAAAGCGGATCTTCTGGATGCCTCCATTAATAGGACGTCGTCATCCGCGCCAAGGGTTACCTCTGGAGCCGTTATAGCTTCCGTCATCGGTCGTTTGAGTAAGGCCTCTCTCGGCAGTGCCGAAGAGGCCGGGACTTCGGTGGCTGGCCTAGGAAGAATCTCCGCATCACCTTGCAGGATTGGCATTGTGGTCCCTGCGATAAGATAAAGAAAGGGTTAGATTGTCCATAAGAAAGGAGAATGAAGATTCAATGAGCCAATACATACCAACGCCCAACAAAGCGCGATTCCTCTCCTCCTCCTCGAAGATCCTAAGGGAAGCCGCCAGAGCCTCATCAGCGGTAAAGCCTGTTACAGAAGGAAAAATGTCAGTCAAGACATGATAATAAAAATAAAAAATATATTGCAATAACAGAAGGTGCAACTGATGTTTACTTGATTGCACGAGGGTGGCAATTTCCCCTTGGTGGCTTGCGGATCGCATAGAAGCTGCAATAGCGGCCTCGAGATCAGTATCTTCCGGCGCTATGAAGAGACCTTTGTTGGTCCCATATTCGCTCAGGCCCTCGTTATAAGGAGCCTGAGGCTCCAGCCCGAGTACAACGTCTAGAAAGAGGACCGACTTCTTCTTCCTCTTCTGCGCGCGAGCTCCAGTCGCAGCAAGCACAAGCTTACGCTTAGTAGGCACCTTGGGACAACGAGTCCCAATTTCTTTTCTGACGTCCGACTCGGGGGATTCACACGGCATTCCACGTGCCCCATGCTACTCGGGTCAGAGCGTAAGCTAGTGATGCACGGCAGCCACTTCTTTTTCAGACACGCTGGAAGGGGGCAACCCACGCGTAGGGCTTAGCACATGTAGAGGCTCAACTGCAGTGACCTCTTTTAGCGGAGGGGGGACAGTGGTCCGTCGCTTTAAAGGGACGTTGCGATCGTCGGAAGGAGGTGCACTTTTGCGATCGAGCAGCAGCCACCTCTCTTCCTTAATGACGGCACCCATCGAATGCTGGTACCATGCCGTGTATACATTAAGGACCTTCGGGACACAGCTCGGTTCGTTGATAAAGAAATTGGACCCTGTGTTCAAGCGCATGAAATGATGTATCGTGTTTCGCATCCCCTCTTCGGTGGCAGCGGGTTCTAGCAAGAAAGCCTCCAGCAGAATGTTGGGCAAAACGATGCGGATTGTATCTCATGAAAAGCGCCGCATCATTTTGCCTAAACACTAGGAAGCCCGGTCTGATAGAATATAAATGGAGGATCTCCCGAGCTTTCAAAACTGAGGCTCCATCTTTAAAAGTATCCCGTAATGGCCGCACCGTTGTGGCGGACTCTTTTCCAATGGTTAAAACCTTATCGGTGAAGGTCATGCCGTCTCCAACCGTGTGGGGACGAAGGAGCAAACCTCTAGCATCCCGCAGTGACGGATTTACAATAGATGCGCCGACTAGTCGCATAATCCGGGAGAAGCTGCACCTGTCATAAAATGAAGGCCTTTTATGAATACCAAAAACGCCAAGTGCACGTAGCTCGAGCTATGACATGAAGTAATGCATCGAGAAGTTCACATGCTGCACTCCTTCAGTAGTATCTGCCGCTTGACTAAGGCCGTAATACAAATGGGCTAGACCGGCGACCCCGACAGCCACTTTCACCCCAATAACCATTCGGTGAGCCGGATAGAAGACAGACGGCCTCATACGGCGAAGGTGCATTGGGAGCGCGAACCAGCTCAACCATAGACCAAGAAATCCTAAGAAGAATGTTTCCTCATCAATCCTAGGGACTGCGATCTCCGCAAAAGGAACAACTGGAGTGTTGGGAAGGAAGAAACTCTTCTGATCTACCTCCGTCATTGTCAGGTTGTTTAAACCCAAGCCAAAAGGGTCGTCAAGCATGGCGAATTTAACATCCTCATTCGAGAGGACTTTTGGGTGAAGAAAGCGAGCGATGAAATCCTCGAAACTAACTCCGCGGTTCCCAGATTCGAGGAAAAGGCCCTCATGGATATTCAACACTTTGATCAAACTAGGAAATTGGTGTTGAACGGTATTCACCGGGGTAAGGCCTGTCATCACTGGTTTGGCGCCAAAAACATATTCATCTGTGGGAAGCAGTTCCTCATAATGCTCCCCTATGACCGGTAAGCCAGAAACTTCCGCAAATTCCTCTAAGGAGATTGACACTTCCCGGTCCAGCGAAAGGAAGGTGTGGGTAGGGATGTTCCACTGCTCCAAAAAAGCCTTAACCCACCAGGTGGGAAGCGTAGGATACTGGAAAAGAGAAGTGTAAATGACGGGATACAACCCAAGCCTCAACAACTGCGACTTCTTCACTGATAAAATGTAGCGAGCCCACTGCAGATAACCAGTCGGATGACGAGGGATCAGACCAATCATATATGGTTGTCCCCACGGTCGCGCCTCGCCTTGGCAAATACGTCGTCCCAAGGTATCTAAAGCCATGGGAGGCTGAACGGGTATCGAAGCTATAGCGGGCTGAAGAAGATCTTCTGAAGTCCAATTAACCATCTCCATGGCATAGTTCACCGGAGGGTGGGTCGGCGTAATGGATCGCCATGATAGGCTCTGAGGGTACCGCGCACGAAAAGCACCCTTAATAATCTGATTATACCATGTCCCCCAGAGATGAAGTTTCTTATGTTCCGGGTCATGATCTTTGATCAAAGCTAGAACTTTCCGGTCTACAGGTGCTCCAGGGAATCCTCCCTCTGAACGGACGAACGGAAACAAAGCATCGAAAGACATATCGCCTACAAAAAAAGAGGGACAGAAATCAACTGTCAGTGTTATAATTTAATTTTAACACTCGGTACTTTAAAAGTTATACCACACTGTAATGCAGTGGAAAGAGAACCAAAAGGGGACCTACAAAATCTAGATGACAATTCATCAATTAATAATTAATAAAACAGCCTCATCATTGGATGAGACTATTAATTAATGAGGAAATCCTCAAGAAAATTCTCATTGAATGAGAGATCCCTCGGGAAAAGGAGATAATCTCCCTTTGAGAGCAAAGCTCTATGACAGAGTGACACTTGTCAAACTCTGATCATGAAGGAATAAAATTCCTTAAAGAGCCTGGCTCTGTAATGATGATGGAAAATCCATCAGAAAAGAATTAATTAAGATTAATTTTTTTATGAATTAAAAATTCTTGGATCTTCATGATCCATGAAAAAACTCTTGAGAGTTCTTCATCAAAGATTAAGAAATCTGCATATTATCAAAGAGCAGAGCTCTGATTCATGGGCTAAGAAACCCCAAGAAAAGATCTCTTTAGATCTATGGGTTGATGAGAGCAAAGCTCTGCTAATGAAACCCTAAAGTTGGTTTTCTCTAGATCAAAGATCTATGAAGAGTAAGGCTCTGTTAATGGGTAAAACATTAATTTATTAAAAAAAATTAAACTTTACCTAAGTTTTGATAGAGTTCTGACTCTTGAAAAGTTCTTAAGCTGAAGAACAAGGCTCTGAATAAAAATTCTCAAGAAGAAGATGGAAATCATCTAAGGCACCAAAGGTCCTATTTATAGGCATTGAACCGCCTCTTCAACTTCTGAGTTGATCCAAGGGCTCAAATGTTGCCACCGCTGCACTCAAGTGCGCGCCACGTGAGCGCAAAAGTTGGGGGGCATTTGTTTCCCCCAATCAGAGCAAAGCTTTGTTTTAAAATTCAAAATTTAAAAATTGAAGCAATGCTTCAGATTCAGCGCTAGGCGCGCTGCGCGCCACGTGTCAAACACAGATGCGCTAGCGCCAGGTGCGCTGCGCCCTAGGCAGTGCCCCCCCAATCAGAGCAAAGCTCTGTTTTAAAAATTCAAAATTCAAAAGTTGAAGCAACGCTTTAGATCCAGCGCTAGGTACGCTGCGCGCCACGTGTCAAACACGGATGCGCTAGCGCCAGGTGCGCTGCACCCTAGGCGGTGCACCATGAGTGCGCTAGCGCTAGGCGTGCTGTGCGCCACGTGTCAAACAGAGGTGCGCTAGCGCAGGATGCACTGCGCGCCACGTGTCAGACGTAGGTGCGCTAGTGCAAAGTGCGCTGCGCTCTGAGCAGCGTACCACTTGCTAAGCATGGATGCGCCAGCGCTGGAATTAAAAATTCCCCACCGTTAGATTAAAAGATCTAATAATGATAAATCATTAATTAATCAGAATTAAAATTCTGTTATGGAAAGATCTTTCCAATCTTGTTAAAAACAAGAAGATTGCCTTCTGTAAAACGGAAGCCCTAGTATCAAAGATCCAACGGTGGGGAAACATCCCCAAATCAATCAGAGAAAGATCTCTTTAATTGATTTAACAAATCAATTTACCCTATATAAAGGCCCCAAGACTTCAAGTCTGATATAGAGAAACCCCCCTACAAACTTTGAGAAAACTCAAAAGAAAAAGAGCAAGCTCTTGAAAGAAGATCATTTCTTCAAAGTAAAAAGAATGATTCTTGAACAAAGAGATGAAACCGTCTCATTAAAACAGAAGAATTATCTTCTTAAAAGATCATAGATCTATAAAGACCAAGGTCTTTTATAAAAAGAGATCAAAAGATCTCATTATAAAAACAGAAGAAGTATTTAGTTCATTCACAGATCATTGATTTACAAAGGCAAAGCCAATTCAAAAAAAAATAAGAACTGTTGTTCTTGAAACTGTTAGTTATGTATATGCCCTAGAGGCCATTGTTGTACATATGATGTATATTATAATGGATGCTTGGATATATATAGAGATGACTTTCTTGCTCGTCATGATAGTATGCTATTTGGTTTCACTTTATCTTAACATGTTGACTTGTATTGGTTTACTGTTTTACTCTCACATGTTGATAAAGCCCTTAGGATCTGTACTCGACTACTGGGACTATGATGAGATCATACTAGTGGGGCCGCGGTAGTCGATGAGTACATCCTATAACTGTTCCTAGTCGAGGGTATATCGAGACAGGGCATCGATACACTAGAGAAGACTAGCGTATACGCATCTTGACCCATATGATGGGTGATGGATGATCCCATATCCATCAGTGTTTGACATCAGAGATGGTGTACGGGTGCTCAGTGGAGACTGGGTACACTGGACGGACTCGCCGAGAACTCCCAGATGGTAATATACCACACGTCAGATGGCAGTTCTCCGGTGACACTGGTACAGGGTAGTCTGTAGACCCGAGATCGTCATAGAGTCTTGTGTGATTCCCACTGTGCTTTGATTTCCACCTTACCACGTCCAAGAGGGCGTGCAAAACGGTGGCTTTTGGGTACAGTCCCGAATCACATGGAGGCAATGAGCGATAGGAGGGGATTCGTCTCTCCCGGTATAGGGAGTTGATGTTGTGCTGTGTTCGATTGGCTATAACTGGAAGTTCCTGGCCAGGGCTGATATGGAGATTTACTGGTAAGTGTTACGAGTAGTTTCTCGACCCGTTATGAGCCATACATCGACACAACTTATCGGTTACTGGGGTCTGACGTTTACCACCCCTAGACTTGATATGCGACATATCAGACGAACAGACCGGACTGTACGGAAGTGTTACTGATTGGATTCACAGGAGGACGTACAGGCTAGCTTGTTGATCTTCTGATCGCTCAATACCTGGGTGGCTGTTACGTTTAGCTGACCGCTTGCAGCTTGTGGGTGTTTGATATGATCATCACCTGCTACCGGCGTATTGACGATTCTTTAGAGTCCTACACAGAGGTTTCTTGGCTCAGGCGAAACGGAGTAGAGGCACATATGTGATATGTGCAGGACCGAGAATAATGCGATATGGGATACCGTATTATATTCTCGCGATATTTAGATATGAACCGGGTCATCAGATCAAGTGTTGATTCGATGAATCGGTACATGATATATTAGTCGGTAATATTCGATATAGCCGGATCGTCGGATCAAGTGTTGATTCGATGATTTAATGTATAATAATATATATGATATATTATTACATTATCTAATAATGGCTCGCTTTATTATTTTATTTTCTCATTGGATGATACATTGATATATATGCGATATATGTTAATTGTATTATTTTCTTTTGTTGCAAATATATAATATATATGTGATATATATTATTGTGACATGATATGATTAATTGTTAAACATGTTTAAGGATGATTAATTGAGGTTAGGGTTTGATTAGGGTTAGATGCTTCATGCACCTTCTAGAAGCTTTTTCTTTTGTCATTCTTAAGATCTTTTTGGATGACACATTCTTAACCCAACCAAACCCTAACTCTAGTTTATTCTCTACTAAATCCTAGCCACTCATCCTTGACCATGGTTTATAAATCAATCATATAGTCTTCTTTCTATTCATCACAAAAGGATTAATCTTATTATTGATTTTCCATTATCATCTTCTTCTCTCTTGAAAAGCTTACTAGAAAATCTTTAAGTGATGAATAAATATAAGAAAATGATATAAAAAGAAAGCAAAAATACTACTCTCTCATCCTCATCTCATCTAGCCCATGAGATTAGTATGTTCATCTCTTTAGAGTAAGAAAGCTTGAGTCTTTGCAACTTCGACGTAGATCATCGGAGATTTGGAACACTTCAAGCTAGCATGGATCGTTCGAGTCGTGGAGCCTCTCATGAGTCCGGGAGATCGTGGATCGCGGCAAAGGGACTTCTACTCGGAGCTTGTGAAGCGAAGGAGCGGACTACAAAGGTTGTAATCGCTCACACTTAGATAAAAGTTATCATCTTGCATGTTAAACCCTAATAATCTAGCAAAGATCCCGGCTTTGGGTTGTTCGGCACGTCTAAATTTTTATCCGGGCATGTTTGATGCCTTATGAACCTTCACAAGAGTGCCTAGGAACCTTTCAGTGGTATCAGAGCCTAGCTAGAGCATTAGGCGATGTGTTTACGAAGTTAAAACTCCGATCGAACCCGAACCGACGGAAAAAGCCCCCTCTCTGGAAATTTTTCAAAATTTGGGATTTTTCTGAATTAAAAATACTTAAAAAAATCAGCAGGGAATTCTAAGAATTACCATAAAACCCGAGCCCCCAATTCGATCAAACGGCGGCGGAACAGCGGCGCAAGCATGCTTGCGCGGCGGTTCCGCGGCGGATTAATGGATTGGCGACACGTGGCTTCATGGTAATAACCGTAGGTACTTGTTGATGCTTTTGGGTATTTTTAATCTGTTTTAACTGTTAATAATTCTGGGGTTTTGTTTTGTAATAGTAGATTCGATCGGAATATTTAAATTCGTATTTCTTTCCGGATATTTAGAAACTGTTAAACTATTTGAACGGATATCATTAACTCACTGTTTCCCGGTACGGCAAACTTTCAAGTGTTGAAATTTTTTCGGGTTTAAATCTTTCGGAAAAATTGTACAAGTTAAGCGGTGGACCCTCTAGAAGACAACAAACTTTAACTCGATTATGTGACCGTCTTGAACTGCCTTTTGAACCTTCGGGTTTGGGGCAGTACGACGTGCCACATGTGAGGCGTTGGCTTGACCCTTCTACGGCTGGATCACCGGTACTGTGACATATTCTGGGATTATTTGAACTCCGCTCAAGAGTTGAGCACTTTGGGAAATTTTAGGTATTTGATTATCTGTTCGAAAAGTTTAATACTGTCTATTTATCTGGAATGTGATACAATATGTGGAATTCATAGAGTTAGGCATGAAATGCGAAGTATGTGATATTTCGGATTTACGATGTCTAAAGTGATTATGGATTCCAAATGTTGTAGTTTTACATTTTCTTTTCTGTGACCGTAAGTGTAATATGTGATATCGCCGGTTTCGTTGCTATATGTCAACGACAATTGGGATGCGCATATTTACTTATGTTGATGATATGTGATATTATGTGTTGCTGTGATATGTTATATTGGATCGTCATGTTCTGAATAGCCGGGGGTTTTATGTGAGATGAGGGTTTTTATTTTCATTCATGTAAAATTCATTTGTAATATAATATTCTTTTATTTGGGGCACATCCAGGTTGCGGTTGATGTCACCAGTGTATATTATTTACTTTTCCGCATTAGGTAGACCCAAGGAGGGGAGCACAAGTAACCGGGTTCTAGGGTCCAGTGGGAGGCCATCTCGAGGAGTCGAGACCGGGTCTCCTAACCCTAGAATCGGCAGTGTTACTTGCCGCTCTCGTAGGGGTCTTGGGATGTGGGTGTGGCTATTCGTCGCGACAGTGGAATCCGTGTTTTATACAGGCTCGTATTGAAAACACGGACGTCCTAGTATATCCAATATTTCATATATGTTCTTCTGCTGCAATGTTCTGTGATGAGATCATATTACTGCCTGAGACGAATGCTTATACTATATATATATGCTGATATATAAAATATTACTGCTTTCGTTTCTTCTGTGATGCTTAGGAAGCATAAGCTGATGGGATTTTATTAATGAGATTAATAAAAAGAAAAGAAACCTAAAGATGTTGTAGAATCAAAACTTTATAAAAGGGGTAGCTACAGTTTTGCTTTGCAACAGTGGTATATATGATATATCCTGCACCTTATTCGATGAGAAAAGGGCCGACGATCCCTTCACCGGGAGTGACCCCTTTAGCGAAACTGGCAGATGCTACAAAACTCGGTTTGTCTTTTGAATGCTTTTAGTGTTTTGTGTTGCACAGCGGTATATATGATATATTCTGCACCTTATTCGATGAGGAAAGGGCCGACGATCCCTTCACCGGGAGTGACCCCTTTAGCGAAACTAAGAAAAGACTCAAAAACACTCCTTTTCAAAACTTCACTCGATTCTACGACGATATCAAGTTCATTACGCTCAGGGTTTTCTGAAAAACCTGCGTAGCCCTCCGTCATTTCAGATAGATATTATTTAGTATTCGTGCTATGTTTGTTGACTTAGTCAAGGCGTAGTGTACGGTAGCTAAGTAGTGTTTATCTGCTAAAACATGAGATGTGATTGGATTAGGGTATTCGCACGGCCTTGTTGACTCAGTCATGGGTCGTACGGATGGGTTTAATTCAATCAAGAAATGTACGGGTTGAACTTGACTTGCGATTTATGGTTTGTTGACTTAGTCAAGGTCATAGATCGCTAGGGGCAAAATATTATTGGGAATTTCAAGTGTTGAAATTTGCAATGAGATTGCATACCTCCTATGAGATATAGTTGGATCCCGATACCCACTGTGAGTAAGTGTTACTCCTGGGAGAGTTTTACACAGGACAATTAGTCATTCAAGTAGGTGTCTAGAAAAGTGTTAATGGAGTTACGCCTCTGGGAAAACGAGGTTTACTTTAATTAGGTCCGTACGAAAGCACGGGGAACCTCCCTCAAAATACCGACACTGATCTGGCTGAAAGATTGACGAAGTTGTAGGGTGTAATTAATCCCGGCTAATCTTACCTTTTAGGGTTTTAAGGTGGATTTGATAAAACCAGTGGGAGACATCCTGATTAGATAAGATAATAACCAATCTAATCTTGCAAGAGCATACGCTAAAGTGTTTTTCTTCTCTCTCTCTCCAGGTAGCGACCATGTCAGGCCATAATCAAGATAATAATATGGATGTATTGACTGAATCCGATTATTGTACTGAGCAAGGGAACGTTGGACCCATTTTTTCTTATAAGAGTTATAAGACTGAACAGGAAACAGGAGAATATCTAGATTCTCACGCCGCCCAAAAGAACATGCATGTTGATGCATCTTCTTCTGATGTGTTAGTTATTGAGAACTGTTTCTCAGTTCACCCTACGTCCTGGGTATTAGATACCGGATCAAGATCCCACATATGTAAACAGTTACATAGGCTACGTAAAGGTAGAGAACTGGGAAAAGGTGATCATTCCGTTCAAGTAGGGAACGGTGCAAATGTTGCAGCCAAAGCAGTTGGCAAATATCACCTAGTATTGCCGAGTCGTAATACACTGATTCTAAATGAGTGCTATTATATACCGAACATGATGTGTAACATTATATCAGTTTCTTTATTGAGTAAAGAGGGATATAATTTTGTAGTACAGGATAATGTTATGAACATATTCCTAGATCAAAAGTTGATTGCATCAAGCTCGTTACATAATGGCATATTCATTCTAAATCAGAATACAGTCCTGAATATACAAAACACACACAAGAGGAAAAGTTCAGATGTGAACGAATCCTACTTGTGGCATTGTAGACTTGGTCATATCAATGCCACACGACTGGCTAAGTTACATAAGGATTGTTATTTGAATCCGTTCGAATTGTCTGATACTTGCCATTCATGTCTCAAAGGAAAAATGACCAAAGCTCCGTTTAGTGGACACGGAGAAAGAGTTACTGAACTCTTAGGACTAATACATAGTGATGTATGTGGTCCCATGTCTACGCATGCCAGGAACGGTTCTTCCTACTTCATTACATTCACTGACGATCTCTCTAGATACGGACATGTGTTTCTGATGAAACACAAGTCTGAAGCTTTTGAGAAATTCAGAGAATATAAGCACGAAGTAGAGAACCAAACGGGCAAAAGTATTAAGATTCTTCGATCTGATCGAGGAGGTGAATACTTAAGCAATGAGTTCCTAGATTATCTAAAAGAGAAAGGGATTCTCTCTCAGCTTACTCCTCCTTATACACCACAGCACAACGGTGTATCGGAACGAAGGAATCGGACCTTATTAGATATGGTGCGATCTATGATGAGCGATGCTGAGTTACCTATTTCCTTCTGGGGGTATGCGCTTGAGACAGCCATATACATATTGAATCTAGTTCCGTCTAAATCTGTACCTACCACACCATATGAGATATGGAGTGGGAAGAGACCATATTTTAAACGAGTTAAGATATGGGGTTGTCCGGCCTATGTCAAAAGACAAAATCCGGACAAACTCGAGGCACGATCAGTCCTTTGCAAATTTGTGGGATATCCAAAGAATTCTCAAGGATATTTTTTCTACCACGCTGAGGAACAAAAAGTGTTTGTTGCTCAACATGCCACTTTTTTGGAAAAGGAATTTCTTGCAAAAGAAATTAGTGGCAGAGAGGTAGAACTGGAAGAGGTTCCAGCACCACAAACCGCAACTGATGATTTGTTGGAACCAGAAGATTCAGTAGTACCCGACGAACCCCAGCCTCTCCGCTGATCTAATAGGGTTTCTCGTCCACCTGAGAGATACTACGGTTTTCTCATTGATGGTGGAAGCGAGGATTGCATCATGGATGATGATGACCCGACCAGTTTCGAGCAGGCCATCACGAGTGGTGACTCTGTGAAATGGCTGGATGCAATGCGATCTGAGATGGAATCCATGTACACCAATAAAGTATGGATTTTGGAAAATGCTCCTGAAGGGGTAAAACCCATTGGGAGCAAGTGGATTTTTAAAAGGAAATTTGGTGTAGATGGAAAAGTTGAGACTTTCAAAGCTAGACTTGTAGCAAAGGGTTTTCGTCAACGACCAGGTGTGGATTATGACGAAACCTTTTCTCCAGTGGCTGTGCTTAAGTCCATCCGGATCTTACTTGCCATTGCTGCATACCATGACTACGAAATCTGGCAAATGGATATTAAGACCGCCTTTCTAAACGGTGATTTAGAAGAGTGCGTGTACATGACTCAGCCAGAGGGGTTCGTAGATAGTGGGAGCAGCGGAAAGGTGTGCAAGCTGTTTAAATCCATTTATGGGTTAAAGCAAGCATCGCGGAGTTGGAACATCTGTTTTGATGTTGTAGTCAAAGAGTTTGACTTCATCAAAAATATAGATGAAGCTTGTATCTATAAGAAGGTAGCAGAGGGTAAGGTTGTCTTCCTCGTATTGTACGTGGATGACATACTCTTGATAGGAAATGATATTCCTATGCTGCAATCAGTCAAGCTCTTCTTATCGCAGAGATTCTCAATGAAAGATCTAGGTGATGCCTCCTGCATATTGGGAATCATGATCTATAGAGATAGATCTAAACGGATACTGGGATTGTCCCAATCCAGGTACATTGACACCATACTAAAGAGGTTTAGTATGGAAGAATCCAAGCGTGGGAACCAACCCACGATCTCTGGACTCACTCTCTCCAAAGAGATGTCTCCCAAGACTGATTTGGAGAGAGCTCGCATGCAAGGGATACCCTATACTTCGGCAGTAGGCTCTATCATGTATGCGATGCTATGTACCAGACCCGATGTAGCATACTCACTAAGTGTAGTGAGTCGGTATCAAGCAGATCCTGGAGAGAGTCACTGGACAGCTGTGAAGAACATTCTCAAGTACTTACGAAGGACTAAGGAGATGTTCTTGGTATATGGTAACGGAGAACTCCAGGTGGAGTCCTTTACCGATTCCAGCTTCCAAAGTGATAAGGACGACTCTAAGTCGCATTCGGGTTTTGTCTTTACCCTCAATGGAGGGGCGGTATGTTGGAAGAGTTCCAAACATGATACCGTTGCAGACTCGACGATGGAGGCTGAATACATCGCTGCCAACGATGCTGCCAAAGAGGCTGTCTGGATCAAGAAGTTCATTAGTGAACTTGGTGTGGTTCCATCCATTGAGCATCCAATACCTCTGTATTGCGATAACAATGGAGCTGTGGCGTTAGCCAAGGAACCCAGGTCCCATCAAAAGTCCAGACATATTCTGAGGCGGTATCACCTGATCAGGGAGATAGTTGATCGCCGGGAGATCGAGGTCAGGAGAGTAGATACGAAGGACAACACTGCGGATCCATTCACGAAGGCTATTCCCCAGATACAGTTTGAGAGATTATTCGGGATGCTAGGTATGAGATACTACAGCAGCTGGCCCTAGTACAAGTGGGAGATTGTTAGTTATGTATATGCCCTAGAGGCCATTGTTGTACATATGATGTATATTATAATGGATGCTTGGATATATATAGAGATGACTTTCTTGCTCGTCATGATAGTATGCTATTTGGTTTCACTTTATCTTAACATGTTGACTTGTATTGGTTTACTGTTTTACTCTCACATGTTGATAAAGCCCTTAGGATCTGTACTCGACTACTGGGACTATGATGAGATCATACTAGTGGGGCCGCGGTAGTCGATGAGTACATCCTATAACTGTTCCTAGTCGAGGGTATATCGAGACAGGGCATCGATACACCAGAGAAGACTAGCGTATACGCATCTTGACCCATATGATGGGTGATGGATGATCCCATATCCATCGGTGTTTGACATCAGAGATGGTGTACGGGTGCTCAGTGGAGACTGGGTACACTGGACGGACTCGCCGAGAACTCCCAGATGGTAATATACCACACGTCAGATGGCAGTTCTCCGGTGACACTGGTACAGGGTAGTCTGTAGACCCGAGATCGTCATAGAGTCTTGTGTGATTCCCACTGTGCTTTGATTTCCACCTTACCACGTCCAAGAGGGCGTGCAAAACGGTGGCTTTTGGGTACAGTCCCGAATCACATGGAGGCAATGAGCGATAGGAGGGGATTCGTCTCTCCCGGTATAGCGAGTTGATGTTGTGCTGTGTTTGATTGGCTATAACTGGAAGTCCCTGGCCAGGGCTGATATGGAGATTTACTGGTAAGTGTTACTAGTAGTTTCTCGACCCGTTATGAGCCATACATCGACACGACTTATCGGTTACTGGGGTCTGACGTTTACCACCCCTAGACTTGATATGCGACATATCAGACGAACAAACCGGACTATACGGGAGTGTTACTGATTGGATTCACAGGAGAACGCACAGGCTAGCTTGTTGATCTTCTGATCGCTCAATACCTGGGTGGCTGTTACGTTTAGCTGACCGCTTGCAGCTTGTGGGTATTTGATATGATCATCACCTGCTACCGGCGTATTGACGATTCTTTAGAGTCCTACACAGAGGTTTCTTGGCTCAGGCGAAACGGAGTAGAGGCACATATGTGATATGTGCAGGACCGAGAATAATGCGATATGGGATACCGTATTATATTCTCGCGATATTTAGATATGAACCGGGTCATCGGATCAAGTGTTGATTCGATGAATCGGTACATGATATATTAGTCGGTAATATTCGATATAGCCGGATCGTCGGATCAAGTGTTGATTCGATGATTTAATGTATAATAATATATATGATATATTATTACATTATCTAATAATGGCTCGCTTTATTATTTCATTTTCTCATTGGATGATACATTGATATATATGCGATATATGTTAATTGTATTATTTTCTTTTGTTGCAAATATATAATATATATGTGATATATATTATTGTGACATGATATGATTAATTGTTAAACATGTTTAAGGATGATTAATTGAGGTTAGGGTTTGATTAGGGTTAGATGCTTCATGCACCTTCTAGAAGCTTTTTCTTTTGTCATTCTTAAGATCTTTTTGGATGACACATTCTTAACCCAACCAAACCCTAACTCTAGTTTATTCTCTACTAAATCCTAGCCAATCATCCTTGACCATGGTTTATAAATCAATCATATAGTCTTCTTTCTATTCATCACAAAAGGATTAATCTTATTATTGATTTTCCATTATCATCTTCTTCTCTCTTGAAAAGCTTACTAGAAAATCTTTAAGTGATGAATAAATATGAGAAAATGATATAAAAAGAAAGCAAAAATACTACTCTCTCATCCTCATCTCATCTAGCCCATGAGATTAGTGTGTTCATCTCTTTAGAGTGAGAAAGCTTGAGTCTTTGCAACTTCGACGTAGATCATCGGAGATTTGGAACACTTCAAGCTAGCATGGATCGTTCGAGTCGTGGAGCCTCTCATGAGTCCGGGAGATCGTGGATCGCGGCAAAGGGACTTCTACTCGGAGCTTGTGAAGCGAAGGAGCGGACTACAAAGGTTGTAATCCCTCACACTTAGATAAAAGTTATCATCTTGCATGTTAAACCCTAATAATCTAGCAAAGATCCCGGCTTTGGATTGTTCGGCACGTCTAAATTTTTATCCGGGCATGTTTGATGCCTTATGAACCTTCACAAGAGTGCCTAGGAACCTTTCAGAAACTTGAGGCAAAGCCTCCTTTAAGAAGAACATAAATTTGTTCACAGATCATAAATTTGATCAAATGCACTTTGCGCTATTGAAAAGTGCCTTGCACTCTTGAACTACGCTTCTGCGCTCCTTGGACCAGCGCTTAGCGCCAAAATGTGCCACGTGTCAACCACGTATGCAACTTGCGCTTTGCGCTTCTGAAACAGCGCACTGCGCTCATGGGCTGGCGCCCAACGCCAAGCATGCCACGTGTCACTTACCTATGCGCTACTAAGCTAGCGCAACGCGCTCATAAATTAGCGCCTAGCGCTCACAAAATGGTGCAATGCGCCCATCATCTGGCGCTTAGCGCCAAGCGTGACACGTGTCCTTTTCGTGTGTGCTACTTGGTAGAAGCGCAATGCGCTTTCTAATTGGCGCAAAGCGCCTGGCGCGCCATGTGGCGCGCTGTCAGAACAAACATTGTTCTGATGAATGCTATGCATTCAGTACAAGACAAAAAAAATTGTCAGAAGGGCCAAACCCAAATATAGGCTCAGTAGCCAGAATAAAAATGTTAAACATTCATTGGACTTAGCCCAATATTGGCCATAAGTCCTCAACTTATATTGAACTGAGCCCATCTGCTCACAAATATTTAACAGATCTCAGTCTCAAACCGGACTTCAGATCTTTCAACCAACTCACACCGGTTCAAGGGTACATCTCTTTGCTCCTCTGATATCTGTCGTTGTAATCCTTCAACGTCTTCAGAGAGGTAACGGGTCCCGACAACCACACATTTCACGGACTGTAGGGTCCTTAAACTCATAGACTACGATGTCTCTAAACCAGACTGTGGGGTCCTTAAACTCATGGACTACGATGTCCTTAACCACAGACTGTGGGGTCCCTTTAAACCCACGGACTACGATGTCCTTAACCTGGGCCGTAATGTCCTTAAACTAACATTGAACCGAGATGTCCTTAAACTAACAATGGACCGTAATGTCCTTAAACTAATCGACTGCAATGTCTCTAAACTAAAATTTAGAGTCCAAATGCTCTCTTGTTGGATCTAAACGATCCTGTTAAGTTGATCTTAGTCTAAAATTAGACTAATGTATCCTTAACAAACGTTTAAGTTGATCTTAATCTCAAATAAGATTAACGTATCCTTAAACCCAACCCCCAAACCCAAATCTAAGAAGATATGGATTTGGACTAATCCACGCCCTACGGGCGACAACATAAATTAGTCTCCGTATACAATCCATGGGCAACCACAAATAAAACAAACACCCACGACACGAAGTGACCATCTGGAGAAGGAGAAAGTTGTTACCGCGATGCGGTAGCGTGATTAACTGTAGGGGCTTCCGCCTGCAGGGAAGAGCGTCCCTACAATCAAAAACCCCTCAAATGAGGGGGAATCTGACGAAGTCTTCTATATCGACCGCATCCGTTTAAACCTTCGATACATAGTGTCATAAATCAACTTGACATCTTCGGAGAGGTGGAAGGATAGCACCAATTAGCTTTTGCCCCGAAATTCAGGCAAGACGTTCATCGCATCTTCATCCGCATCTTTCGGCGGGGAACAAGCATAACACCCCTATAATCAAATCTGGGGTAGGCCTTATCTTCGTGACTCCACAAGGAGGGATAATGCGCTTTGCCTTTTCCTAACAGAGCCGAAGACGAACAATGAAGCCGAATATGAAGCTTTGATAGCAGGTCTTGAGATCGCTGTCGACATGGGAATCGAAAATCTCCTCATATACGGAGACTCCCAGCTGGTCGTTAGCAAAGTAAACGGCGACTATCAAACGTGCAAACTAGAGTTGGTGAAGTACGGTGAGAGAGTACAACAATTGTTGAATCAAATCCCTGCCTACGCCCTGGAAAGCATACCGCGTGCAGAAAATAGCAAAGCGGATGGGTTAGCCAAAATCGCTAAAGAACTGGCCGACGAAAACCTCGATGACGTAAGGATCGTTATACAGAGCCGTCGGGTTCTTGCGCCGGCAGAAATATCTCCGGAGTCGTTCGAAGAAAAGGGAGCGACCAAGCAAACAGCCTTCCAAATAAAAGACCAGGAAGAGGCTAAGGATTGGAGAGGAGTCTTTATAAACTACTTCAAATACCGTCGAACGCCTGAAGATGCATCCTTAAGAAATCAGCTCGTGAAACAAGCTCTGTCTTTCACCTTCGTCAATGATACTCTGTATAAGAGATCATTCGACTCTCTATGGCTGAGATGCCTGGGGCCGGAAGAAGCAAAGAGAGTCGTCCAAGAAACTCACGACGGACTCTTCGGTTCTCATCAAGCCGGGCCGAAGATGAAGCTGAAGATCAAAAGGATGGGCTACTATTATCCCACGATGATCCAAGACTGCCTCGAATACGCGAAGCAGTGCCACTCGTGCCAAATTCACGGGGACTTCATCCACCAGCATCCAAATCCACTACACCCAATAGTGGCTAGCTGGTCGTTAAAGATGTGGGGAACTGACATAATCGGGCCCATCGAACCAGCATCATCCAGAGGACATCGGTTCATATTGGCGACAACCGATTACTTCTCTAAGTAGGCAGAAGCAGTACCGCTGAGAGAAGTGAAGACGGAGAACATCTTCCATTTCTTCAAGACACATGTCATATATCGGTTCGGAACTCCGCGACGGATTATCTCCGATAACGGGCTAGCCTACAGAAGCCACAAGATTAGCCGCTTCGCACAGCAGCATAACATAGACTGGAGATACTCTTCGGTCTATAATCCCTGAGCTAACGGTTTGGCTGAGGCTTTCAACAAGACCTTGACGAAGATCATAAAGAAGACGATGTCCAAAAACAAAAAGGACTAGAACGAGAGATTGCATGAAGCTCTCAGGGCGTATCGAACTACGTTCAAAACGGCCACAAATACAGCGCTTTATGCATTGGTATTCGGCGCAGAAGCGGTACTCCCTTTGGAGATAGAGCTACCCTCTCTACGAGTGGCAGTTCGTTACGAGCTAACAGATGAAGAGAACGCTCATCTTCGGCTGGAGGAGCTCGACGCCCTTGACGAAACCCGGCTCATGACGCAGCAAAACCTGGAGGCTTACAAAGCAAGGATGACTCGCTCGTACGAAACATTAACTAGGCTGAGAACATTCCGCCAAAGCGAACTCGTGCTAGTCGTAAAGAGACCTATGATCCATAATCGTGCCAAACGGCGGAATTCGAGCCAAACTATGAGGGTCCGTTTATCATAGACAAAGTCTACCAAGGTGGGGCTTACTTGCTCATGAATACGCATGGCGAAAGACCCTTCAGGCCAATAAACGGCCGGTTCTTGAAAAAATACTACGCTTGACCGAAACGTCTGTAAACTACTACGAACCGCAGCATCCTAAGGCGGACGCAAAAAAATTGGTAAGTCCATAAGCAAAATGGGCACGGATGAAAACCCAAAAGGGCTCTATGAGTAAAAACAGTAGGGTTACCGGGGAGTTTGTGAAAACCAGAAAGGGCGCAATCTAATTAAAAGACACTTGTAAGGTCCTCTCGACTTTGTAAGGAGAAAATACCTGCGTGAGATCCTTACGACTCATAGAGGAGCAACACACTTAGGGATCCCCACGATCCCTAAGGAGAAGTTACACTTACGAGATCCTCATGACTCGTGAGGAAAATTCCCCTATGAGACCCTCACGGCTCATAGGATTCAAAAGCCTTAAGTTACAGAGATCCGAACTTGTTCTTAAGCCATCACAATCCATAGATTGCCCTACAAGCGGTTCAATACCGAACCTTGTATACAAT
Source organism: Agapanthus africanus (assembly GCA_030015575.1). Lineage (NCBI taxonomy): Eukaryota > Viridiplantae > Streptophyta > Magnoliopsida > Asparagales > Amaryllidaceae > Agapanthus > Agapanthus africanus. The sequence continues at coordinate 104,538,756 of CM057345.1, read as the reverse complement.
CCACGGGCATAAATAAACGTTTCCCCAACAGAGTCCCACCACTGACGAGGGATATCTTCACATGGCGAACGACACTTATAAGTCCTCTCGACTTATAAGGAGAAAGCACTCTTGTGAGATCCTTACGACTTATAAGAGACCATACACTTAAGAATCCCCACGATTCTTAAGGAGAAAACGCACCTACGAGATCCTCACGACTCGTAGGAAGAAATACCTTTATGAGACCCTTACGGCTCATGAAGTCAAAAGCCTTAGTCAACAGGATCTTAACCTTGTTTGCTAAGTCACCTTTGTTCGAACCGACAAAGGCAAATGATGATTCGCTCCTGGTCACATCCCAGATGTAGTGATGCTGATGCCTAAATTGGTATCAAATTCAAAGTCTAAACTCGCAATAAAAATTAGCGATCCAAAAATGCATATGAGGTAGCCGAAATGATAGGGCAACTTGCAATAAAATCAGCAAGTAAAAGATATGCACACAAAAATAGCCGAAATGATTGGGCAACTCGCAATAAAAAGCAGCGAGTAAAAAGAAAAATAGCCGAAATGATTGGGCACCGCGAAAAATAGCCTAAATGATTGGGCAATCGCGACTTTCGCGATCTAAAAAAGCTGAAATGATAGAGCATCGCGAAAAGAAATAAAAAGAAGAAATGAAACTTTTTACCCTAAAAGCGAGTCCATACCGACTCCTATATAAAATCCATAGGCATAAACGAAAAGGGAACCACATGTCCCAACAAACTCTGCCAAAAGAAAAAGTCAAGTTTCAGCGGCAATATCTGCATCCCAGAAGACCCGCAACGGCGTTCCTCTTCATGCCAGCAGGACATGGACGCGACACCACTAATCGGAGCCACGGCAAAGTCCCTAGTTCAAGAATCCATGGTTCACAGGCAACCTGAAGTCGATCCCGACACTGTAGAAAACGGAGAAAGTCGATCCTCGACACCGTAGAAAACGGAGAAAGTCAATCCTGACACCGTAGAAAATGGAGAAAGTCGATCCCGACACCGTAGAAAATGGAGAAAGTCAACCCTGACACCGTAGAAAACGGAGAAAGTCGATCCCGACACCATATAAAACGGAGAAAGTCGATCCTCGACACTTTAGAAAACGAAGAAAGTTAACCTCCGACACCGTAGAAAACGGAGAAAGTCATCCCTGACACCATAGAAAACGGAGAAAGTCGATCCTCGACACTGTAGAAAACGGAGAAATTCGATCCCGACACCGTAGAAAACGGAGAAAGTCGATCCCGACACCAGAAAACGGAGAAATTCAACCCCCGACACCGTAGAAAACGGAGACAGTCGATCCCGATACCGAAGAAAACGGAGAAAGTCATCCCTGACACCGTAGAAAACGGAGAAAGTCGATCCTCGACACCGTAGAAAACGGAGAAAGTCGATCCCGACACCGTAGAAAACGGAGAAAGTCAACCCTCAACCTTCCTGTCGAAGCAACGCTCGACTCGGGAACAAGTCAACTCATCAACCACTTATAAGTCCTCTCGACTTGTAAGGAAGAAAATTCTCTTGTGAGATCCTTACGACTCTTAAGAGAAAATGCACTTTGGAGTTCTCATGACTCCTAAGGAGAAAAGACACCTAAGAGATCCTTACGACTCGTAAGGAGAAAAATCTTTATGAGACCCTCATAGCTCATAAAATTGAAAAGTTTTAGGCGACAGATCTGAACCTGTTTCTTAAGCCATCACTACCCTACGAAGAGTTCAAGATGAACTATTATCTATCATCTACAGGTCAAATTTGCTAAAATCACATGACAACAAAGCAAAGAAAAGAAGGCGATAACACAAGATAGAAAAGAAATGTTTCCTTTATTTATAAATTCAATTGGATACAAGTTACATCATATGAAAATGAATGGAATAAAAAAACTGAAATGAATACATGTTATTCAAAAGTTACAAATGTACAATCGATAAAAAAGCGACTATTAAAAAGGAGACGATTTTAACAAATCAGCAAGTCGCTCGCGCACTCCTCTCAGCTCCTTTTCAAGATCAGCCAGCTCCGCTTCGACTTGGGCCCGTTGCTGCAGACAGGATGAAATTTTCTCATCAATTTCCTGTTTAACAGCCTCCTGACTCTGTGTGACCCGCTCAGTAAAGTCAAGCTTCTTCCTCAGCACCGGCCCGTCAGAAATACATCGTTGAAGGTTTTCAAAGATGGAGTTCAGCTGCGCAGCATTCGGTTCGACGTGGGCACGCAGTTGGAAAGACTCAGCGAAAGTTGCTTCACGTTCTTTTCGCTTGAAGGTCGCCTCTTGTTCAAAATGGCGAAGGAAAAGGCACTTTGCTCAACCCATGCAGCCCGCTTGGAGTTCAGAGCCAGAACCTCAGGAGCAGGACGCCTGAGCTCATCAAGCTCATGCAGGCAGGCCTAAATCTTCCTGCAATGATTAACCCAAGACTCAATGATGCCTTCGTTATGGAAGTTCACGAGCGTCGCCAGCATTGGATTAACCTCGGCAGCAAAATCTGCAGTGAATGCAGGGACCTCCGCGTCAAGCTCCTCGATGTATTCACTCAACATACGCAGGCTGTTCACAGCGCCTTTGAAAGATGGAAGTCTAGCAAAAGGCCCTACCGGCATGGGAATCTGAGACGTTAAGGGAGCTGGAGTCGGCGTGATTGATGCAAAACAAAACGTAGTCAGATGTCGGCTCAAGAGATATAGAAAATGCATAAACAATGGAGTCTACTATATCGGCTGCGACAGTGGGCAGAGTTGGGAGTACTGGTGGTGCGACGATTGTCTCATTCCCTCTTCCAATTTGTAGTGTTGCAATCAATTTAAAATTAATAACGGCAGGGTCGCTTAAAAAAAAGGGGACGCCGGTTAAAAACTATACTTACCGGCACCAGCAGGCAAAACGACTTCCGACTGAAAGAAGAAATGCGGGTTCAACACTTGATACAGATGATCAAAGAGAACTCCTGCAAGGTTGCGATGATACATGGTCAGTACAAGAAAGACGGTGGTCATAGTTCAATTAAATGGATCGCAAATCTATACCTTCCAGCATCTTGGAGGACATAGGAGAAGGTGAGGGAGCAACCGTCATGGCAGCGACCACAAGTGTTTCAGATGACACATTCTCAGTGTTCGCTACACCTATAAATAAAATACCGTCAGAAAAATCTGAAAAGGATTGCAAAATAGAAAATAAACAACGACCCGAAACCCACCTGATGGGTCATCAGCCAAAATTGCAACGGAAGCATCACTCGGTGTTGCGGTGTCTTCGCTCTCCTTCATTGGAATGGTTTCAGCACCAGTGGCTTCATCCTATGATTCTACAAGAGCCGTCGTGACACTCGCAATGCCAGGCGATGGCGGGGAACCGCAGAGGGAAAGGGCAGTAGTTTGGACGGTCCCGGACTCCCAAGAAAGAGTAGCCGCTTCAGGCTCGGTGGTCATTGTCATCTCACCTGCCGCTTCATCGTCAGGACTTGGCCCTGCAAGGTATGGTATATAAGAATTTGAAGATCAAATTCTAATAAAAAAACCCAGTATTACATTACCTTAGGGCGGCTTGTCGGCTTCTTCTCGAGTCGCGCGCACCAATTGTCTATGGACGGTAGACAGGGCAGCTGGGGCGTTTTTGGAAGAAATAGTGACGGATGGAATGGCGCTTGAACCTGCATCCACGGCCAAGCCGACATCACGTTCCCTCGCCGTTCGCTTCCTGTGCTTCTTGTCAGCCTTGGCGGTAAGAAAAGACCTCCTCAAGACTTCCGTTAAAGTGATGTTATCGTCGGTGCGAGGAGACACCTCTGGAGCCGTTATGGCGTCCATCATCGGCTGCCTAAGCGAAGCCTCTTTTAGCAATACTGGGGGAGCTGGGACTTCAACAGCCGGCCCTGGAAGCGTCGTCGTGCCACCCTCCGGGATCGGCTCTGCACTCAGGATAACTTAGGTCAAGGTAATCCCTGCAATAAGATGAAAAATAAGGGTCAGACTACCCATGAAGAAAAGGGGAATGAAGGCACAATGAGCCGAAATATCCCGAGGCCCAAGGAAGCGCGAAGCCTATCTTCCTCCTCAAAAGTCTTGAGGGAAGCTGCGAGAGCCTCTTCGGCGGAGATACCTGTTGAAGAAGAAAGAGTCAGTAAAAGCATAATAATTAAAATAACCGCGGAAAGATTTGACCGAAGTATACCTGATTGTGCGATGGTGATTAGTGCCGCTTCATCGCGAGCTAGGTGCTTTGAAACCGCGATGGCAGCCTCTAGATCGGTATCATCCGGCGCCATAAACAAACCATCGTTGGTCCCATACTCACTTAGGCCCTCGCTGTAAGGAGCATAAGGCTCCTAGCCAAATACAACGTCTGCAGAAAATATCGACTTCTTTTTCTTCTGCGAGCAAGTGCCGGGAGCCGATAACACAAGCTTGCGCTTGGCGGGCAATTTGGGGCGACGAGTCCCTATCTCCGCACCCACGCTAGACTCGGGAGATGCCACAGCTGCTGCTCCTACAGGCGCACGGGGAAGGGGCAGCTCAGGCATAACACGTGGTACCACAGCCGCAACAGCTTCTCTCAAGGGAGGACGAACGATAGTCCGTCGCTTCAAAGGAATGGCTGGATTACCAGCAGGAGCGGTGCCCTTGCGATCAAGCAATAATCGCTTTTCTTTCCTAATGACGGCGCCCATCGAATGTTGATACCACGCCACATATACGTTCAAGATTCGCGGAACGCAACTCGGCTCACTGATAAATAAGTTGGAGCCGGTGTTCAACCGCATAAAATGATGTAATGCGTTGTGAATGCCTTCTTCTGTGGCAACTGGCTCAGCTAGGAAGGCCTCGAGCGGGACACCCTGATTATAGCTTGATTGCTGGGCGAAACGGTGCGGGTTGTACCTCATGAACAACGTCGAATCGTTCTGCCTAAGCATGAGAGCGCTAGCGCTAGAACTAAATGTTCCCCACCCTTAGATCAAAGGTCCAACAAGGATGACTAAAAATCATCAAATTACCTCTGGAAATTAGAGCACCACTGGATCAAAAATCCAATGGTGATTAAAAATCACCAAGATACAGAATAAGTTCTGTATGGGAAAAGATTTTCCCAATCTTGTTAAAAAACAAGAATATTGCCTTCTGTAAAACAGAAGCCCTTGGATCAAAGATCCAATAATGGGAAACATTCCCAAATCAATTAGAGAAAAGATCTCTTCAACTAATTCAACAAATCAGCCTCCCCTATATAAAGGACCCAAGACTTCAAGTCTTGCACAGAGGAACCCCTCCCCCGCCCCTACAAACATTGAGAAATTTCAAAGAGAAGAGCAAGCTCTCGGAAGAAGAATTTCTTCAGGTAAATAGAGCAGAGAGATCAAAGCATCTCATCAAAAGAAGAAGAACCTAGTTCTTCTTCAAGATCATAGATTTATAAGAAATATGTCTTTTACAAAAAGAGATCATAACATCTCATTATAAAAGGGAAAGAGAAAGAATTTAATTTTCCTTGGATCACAGATCCACAAAGACAAGGTCTTTCACAAAAACAATAGAGATTGTAAACATCTCTTATTAAAAGAGAAGAACATAGTTCTCGAATCCATGAGACAAAGTCTTTTATAAACGAGAGTTTAATTCTCAGAGCGCAGAACTGATCAAAGTTGCCTAAAAAGAGCTTTAGCGCTCTAATTAAAAAGAAGCGCCTCAATGCTCCAAGACCCGCGCACAGCGCCGCAGTGCTCCTAGCGCTCCAATTTAAAGAAGCGCCCAGCGCTTCAAGGTTGGCGCTCAGCACCAAGCGCACCGCGTGCTCCTCACGTGCGCGCTATTTCACAAGGAGCGCTCTGCACTCGTTAACTGGCGCTCAGCGCCAAGCGCGCCACATGCTCATCGAGTGTGTGCTATCTCATAAGGAGTGCTCTGCACTCATTAACTAGCGCTCAGCGCCAAGCGCGCTACGTACTCCTCACGTGTTCGCTATCTCACAGGAATCGCCTTAGCGCTCTAAGTCTGGCGCTCAACGCCAAGCGCACCACGTGCTCCTCACATGTGCGCTGAGAGAACATAAATTGTTCTTTAAATAAAACCCCTAGAGCCATAATGAATGCTCAACACTCAATAAAATACAAAAGGTTGTCATAACCCAAAACCAATGCTCAGCATTGTTAAATGAAAAGGACTGAGTTTAACTAAATGTCCAACATTTTAATTGAGTGGACTGAGCCCAAGTTGGCCACATATCCCTCATTTGGATTAATTGAGCCCATATGCTCATAAATCTTTTTAACTGATTATTAGTCCCAAACTTGACTACAGATCTCCCAACCAATATTGGTTCAAGGGTATATCTCTTCATACCTCTGATATATGTCATTGTAATTCTTCAACGTTTTCAAAGAGATGGAGGGTCCTAATAACCAATAACTTTTAGTACATCCCCAAACGGGTGAACCAGAACCAAACAGACTATGACGTCTTTAAACCGGACTATGATGTCCTTAAACCCAATAGACCGCAACGTCCCTAAACTAGAACAATCGAGCCCAAATGCTCTTTTGTTGGATCTAAATGATCCTATTGAGTAGATCTTAGTCTAAAATTAAACTAACGCATCCTCAACAAATGTTTAAGTTGATCTTAGTCTCAAATGAAATTAACGATCCTTAAACCCAACGCAAAACCAAATCTAAGAAAATACGGATTTGGACTAATCCACGCCCTACGGACGACAACATAAATTAGTCTCCGTATACAATCCACGAGCAACCAAAAACAAAACAAACACACGCGACACGAAATGACCATCTAGAGAAGGAGAAAGTGGTTACCGCGATGCGATAGCGTAATTAACTACAGGGGCTTGGGCATGTAGGGAAGAGCATCCCCACAATCAAAAAACCCCTCAAATGGGGGGGAATCTAACGAACTCTGCTACATCGGCCGCATCCGTCTAAACTTCCGATATATTGTGCTATAAATCAACTTGGCATCTTTGGAGAGGTGGACGGATAAAACCAAATAGAATCTGCCCCCAAATTTAGGCCAAACATTTGTCTTCTCTATTTTCGGCGGCAGACAAACTTGTGTCCAGGGTCGTTCTATGATGATTTCTAGGTGCTGGACATACCGAACTTCAATGTGGTTCTAGGTATGGATTGGCTCGGAACATTCTATGCTACTACTGACTGTCGTCAAATGAGGGTAGTATTCGAGATTCCAGAGCATCTGGTTTTCTATTTCAAAAGTTGAGATCGTACCCAGGAGCTAAGTACTTACAAGGCGAAACCAAAGAAGGCAGTGATTGCGGCAATTCAAGTGGAAGAAGGATCAAAGCCAGAAGTGGTTCGAGAGTTCGACGATGTGTTTCCTGACGATATATCAGGTTCGCCTCCCGATCGAGCTCTTGAATTCAGCATTGATTTAATACCAGGAGCACAACCGGTGATCAAAGCACCGTATCGATTAAGTCCGGAAGATTTGAAGGATGTCTGAACTCAGTTGGACGAATTATTGGCGAAAGGATGGATTCGTCCCAGCACTTCAAGTTGGGGATCTCCAGTTCTGCTCGTGAAGAAGAAGGAAGGTTCATATAGAATGTGCATTGATTATAGAGCCTTGAACGAAGTAACGATAAAGAACAAGTATCCACTCCCGCGCATCGACGATTTATTCAATCAGCTAAGTGGATCTTGCGTTTTCTCCAAGTTAGATCTTCGTTCGGGTTATCATCAGGAGAAGGTCAAGGAATCTGATATCCATAAAGCGGCATTCAGAACTCGCTATGGTCATTAAGAATTTTTAGTGATGCCATTTGGAGTGACCAACGCACCAGCAATATTCATGAACCCGATGAATCAAGTTTTCCGGGAGTACCTAGACAGGTTTGTTGTCATCTTCATCGATGACATCCTGGTGTATTCTAAGAGTCGGAAAGAGCATGCCGAGCACCTACGAATTATCTTAGAAACTTTACAACAACATCAATTATATGCCAAGTATAGCAAGTGCGAATTTTGGCTAAATCAAGTTAGTTTTCTCGGACATATTGTATCGGGTGAAGGAATCTTGGTGGATCCAACGAAAGTTTCAGCAGTAAGCGAATGGCCGGCACCGAAGTCAGTGAATGACATTCGAAGTTTCTTGGGTCTAGCTGGATATTACCGAAGGTTTATTGAAGGCTTTTCGAAGATAGCAACACCCCTAACCAAGCTCACACGTAAAGATGAAGACTTTGTGTGGTCAAAAGCATACGAGCAAGCTTTCATAGAACTCAAGTCAAGGTTGACATCAGCGCCTATTCTCTTCATACCGGATCAAACTGGAGGTTTATAAGTGCATTGTGATGCATCCGGTAAGAGATTAGGATGCGTTCTACATCAGCACGGTAAGGTTGTAGCTTATGCTTCAAGACAGCTGAAGATTCATGAACGCAATTATCCGACGCATGATTTAGAATTGGCAGCCGTAATCTTTGCTCTTAAGATTTGGCGCCATTATTTTCTTGGTGAACGAGTTGACATATACACAGATCACAAGAGTTTGAAATATGTGTTTACTCAGAAGGAGCTTAATATGCGGCAGAGAATATGGTTAGAATTGATGGCGGACTTCGACATCAACCTGCAATATCACCCAGAGAAGGTGAATGTAGTACCCGATGCACTTAGTCGCCAACCATCATCGATGAATCTCACCGCCCAATGGAAGCTTCAACAAGATTTGTATCAGATAGAGATTGAAGTAGTCATGCCAGGTAACGCTTCAAGTTTGATGAATTTACAAGTTCAATCTACCATTGTCAATAAAATCAAAGCAGCTCAAGTAAGTGATGCCAAGTTGCAAAAGATCAAGGAACAAATAGAGAATGGACTCAGAACAGACTTCATCATCCATGAAGACGGATCTTTAAGATACGGCAGCAGACTGTGTGTACCAAAAGGTTCTATTCGGGTAGAATTAATGAAAGAAGCTCACAGCTCTCCCTACTCAGTACACCCTGGAGGTACAAAGATGTACAAAGATCCGCGTCAAAATTACTGGTGGCATGGAATGAAGCATGAAGTATCCCGAAGCGTCGCTAAATGCTTGGTATGTCAGCAAGTAAAGGCTGAACATCACAGGATTGCTAGATTACTTCAACCGTTACCTATCCCAGAATAGAAGTGGCAACACATCACAATGGATTTTGTGACTGCACTCCCTCGCAACACAAAGGGTAACGATGCGGTATGGGTTATTATGGATCGACTCACAAAGTCGGCTCACTTCATCCTATTTCGAGTTGGCCAATCTACTGAGATACTAGCAAAGAAGTACAATGAGGTAAGAATCTTAGTAAGATTTAAACTCTTCAAAATGTACTATCTCTGATACCCATGAACTCATACAGGAAATCGTGAGACTTCATGGAGTACCGTTCTACATTGTCTTCGATTGTGACACCAGGTTCCGATCTCAATTTTGGCAAAGTCTGCAAGCGAGCTTGGGAATAATTCTGAACTTCAGCACGGCTTATCATCCACAAACATATGGTCAGTCTGAATGAACTATTCAGATCTTGGAGGATATGCTAAGAGAGTGTATGCTATACTTCGGAGGATCGTGGGAAGATCACCTACATCTTGTGGAGTTTTCATACAACAACAACTACCAAGCAAGTATAGGAATGGAACCATTTGTAGCACTTTATAGAAAGAAGTGTCGATCGCCATTAAGTTGGAACGGAATCGGAGATAGAGAACTCCTTGGACCTGAGATGATAGTAGCAACTGTTGACGTAGTTCGTACTATCAGTGAAAGAATGCGCATAGCCAAAGATCGACAGAAGCACTGGGCCGATGCAAAGCGTCGTCGTTTGGAGTTCCAACTGGGAGATCACGTATTTCTGAAGATATCTCCGAACCGTGGAGTGATTAGTTTTGGAAGACGAGATAAGCTAAGTCCAAAGTACATTGGACCGTTCGACATACTCGAACGAGTCGGTGAAGTGGCTTATCGCTTGGCACTTCCACCTTCATTGGAAGGAGTACACAATGTGTTCAACATATCCCAACTCAGAAGGTATGTGAGTGACCCCATCCATGTACTTGATCACTCCGAACTCACTATACAACCAGACTTATCCTGTGAGCAGCAAGCTGTTGAGATCCTGGATAGAAAAGTGAAGTCACTTTGGAACAAGGAAGTCAACTTGGTTCGAGTGATGTGGAGAAAAAACACACCAGGAGAATCAACATGGGAAAGGGAAGATGAGATGCATGCAAGATATCCTCGCTTATTTGTAAACAAGTCCTTAAAATAAATTTTGAGGACGAAATTTTTGTAAGGAGGGTAGACTGTAACAACTCCAAATTCTATGTACATAAAATCCATTTAAAATTAATGTACAATTTGGGTATTTACAATTCCTGTGAATACTATAAGTATTTGTTTTGATTTAGAACAGCAAAAAAGTACTTGTAGCACATTGGTAAAGCCTTGCACTGCTGTGACGTAGCCCCTGTGTTTGAATCCCCCAGCCACATTATCTTTTTGGTTATTTTTCTTTTAACCTTTTAGCAGCCCAAGAGTTTACACATGCAACACACGTAATAGGGTAAGTTACAGAATAATCAAACATGATAAATAGGCTAGTTGAAGCGTCAGGGACACATAGCCCCAATCCAAGCCCCCACCCCTTGGATCTGACCGGCGAGAATGCGTCATGGACCGGCGCCGCCGGTTTTGTATGGTCTAAACCCTATTTTTTTTTGTAAACCCTAGAGCCTTGGACTCCCCTCTTTAACCCCTATCTGTTTGTTTTCCCTGCATTTTCCAGAGAATTAAAAAACCCTTTAAATCCCATTTTTAATGCAAATTTAATTGCATTTTTCGTCACCCCCAAAACCCTAATTTGTCCTATAAATACCCACTCCATTTTGCATCCCTTCACACTGAAAATTCTATACAAAAACTCTCAAGAATTTCCAAGTCCCTATAGTGTACAAGTGGAGTTAACGAAGGACGAAACTCCGACGAAGTTCCGGTAACGACCCAAGGAGTTTCCGGCAACGAAACGACGCACCGGCGCTTCCCCACTCTTCCTCTTTCACCCCTCTATCTTATAAGCCAGTAAGTCCCCCTTCTCTCTCTTTTTTACTATTCCCAAACTCTTCATTCTTAAAATGTCTCGGAAACGGAGTTATCCGGCTTCCGATTCTCTTTTCTTATAAAAATACAACTTTTTCTTAATAACAAACCTACAACTTTTGATATATTATTTAGTAATCATTAACAAAGACAATAGAACAACTTTGACATCAAAATGATAACCATAGCAAGTTTTATATTACATTAAAATACCTTTATGTTTCATTTCGACATTATAACCTTATTTCCTTGCTATACCTTTAGATAGTTCACGAGGTAATGACGTATCTCATCACAACACACATATCTATCATAGCACGATGAATCTTGGGATAGTAGATGTTCAGTTGATAAAACTGCACATTGGTATTACATTTTTCCTACCATTTTCATATTAAAAAAGGACTTTATTATAATATATTATACATATGAGGGTTTATGTGTAAAAACATTATTTTCCATGTGTTAATATATTTTAATTATCATTTTGGTAGGATAATGTATGCAAATATTATTGACCTAATCCTAGTAGAACAAAGTCTACTAAAATCTTATTTGAGTTGTTGTGCAGAATTTTCCAAGTTGTTATGCAGAATATATCAAAGAAATCAAGCTGTTGAAGAAATCTTGCCAAATTAAGAAGCAAACTTGGAGACCAAGTCTGGAAGCAACCGAGAGAAGATTTCTGAAATATGAAGGTGCCTAGGATTGCCACATGTCACAAGATGCAAGCACAAGAAAAATCATAAAGAGATCTCACCCTTTTAGCACGGATCCGCGGCCTTAGCCACCATTTGCCGCGGATCTGCCGCACTTCCAGGGAGTTTGGGGCAGAGGATTTTTGGGGTGAATCTATGCAATATTTTACCAAGTTTTCAACCAAAATATTCTGGCTTTGCACTATAAAAAGGCACCGAGAGCCTTTTGGAAAATTTATCAAGCCGACGCGATCACGAAGCTCCCGACGCTCACGCATCCAGGCTGATCATCGACTGTTCGACTGCCTCCTTAGGAAAGATCGAGAAGCACTAGTTTGTAATCATTTTCTACGGAATAAAAGTGTAGCTTGTTCAGTTGATTAATAAAGGTATTTTATTTAATTGTTTTTTTTTACATTATGTTTTCCCTCTCTTTCTTTTCATCTTCTTCTCCCAACATGCGCGAGTAATTCTCCGCTTGTTAGGGTTCGTAGGATTAGGGTAGGTTAATGGACGATGAAAATAATTAAACCCTTTTTAAGTCCTATAAAGTTTATGAACTTTATCAAAAGAATCATTAACATCCTAATCGGGCACGCTAGCAATTCTTTTCTAGTTCCGATCGCGATTAGAGATTAGATTAATGATTGTTTTGGTAAGGGCTAGATATGAACGGAGTTCCGTGTCGAGATAAGGGTTAAGAGTGGGATTCCTTTTCCCTCCAGAAACCCTAATCTACACGCATCACCGTCGTTCTAGTTCTAAATCTATTAATGGATAAAAAGGGTAACTTTTAATTAATCGTCCATAACTACTAAATCCTAACGAACCCTACAAGCCCTCTTATTATATTAATTACATCTTTAAAATAATCTATATCTATATTTTACATTCTTGTTTAACGTAGATCTAGAAATCTTTCTATAAAATTCTTTATCCCTCTTCTCTTTCTCAACACATCTAAAGTAAAAGTAAAAGGTTTCACGTTTCCCAGAGGACGACCCGTACTCACCTCGGTCTAGCTACACGCGACACCGTTCTGATTGCGGTTAACTACAAACAAACACGCTCTTTCGAAACAATCAAATGGCGCCGTTGCCGGGGATACGTGCATAATTTTTTATTTTTACTATTTGTGTTGGATTCTTAGACGAGTCATATCATTATTAACACAAAACCGCAAATTGCATATTTAACGATTTGTGCGTGTATTTTTGCAGGGAGATCTGGAGTCACAGAATTAAGGGAAACAGAAAACAGAGACATTTTTAGAGATCCAGAGGAGCACAGAGGGACACAGAAAAATTTTCAGCAACTGAACCATCCACCTTGCGGCGGAACCGCGGCACAAAGGAGAATCTGCGGCGGAAACGCGGCCGGACAAGGGGATCAAGGGCTCAAACTCCTCTGATAAGTTTCTCAACTCTTTCTCTCTCCCCTCAAATCCAATAAAATCTATTTTCTGCAGGATTCTTTGCAAAATTGCGCCGCTCAAAAATCTTTTTGCAAAAGTTTTGTGATTGGTTTTGTTTTGCATATTTAATACGGACTTTAAGGGGCAAAGACCAAATCAAGATTAGGTGGGGATTTCATCACCCTTCCTAAGCCCCACAAATCACAAACCGAGCATATAGAACAACCCTTCATTAATTAAAAAAGACTAGACTCAGACCTAAGGACATCGAGCTCAATAGGAAGAAGACTAGTATAGGCATCGGCCGTTTATCCTAACTGACATTATGGTGTCTAGGCTAGTGGTTATTAATTAGGCCCACTGTAGTGGTGGTTCCTTCCCACTTACCTGGCCGTACTTGTCCGTGAAGAGGCGGTTTGTGGTCCTATTTCTAGCCCTAGTTAGGAGCTGTCTAGCAGACCTAGGTGACCTTAGTTTTAGGGTTGCTTGTGCATCTTAGGGTGATTTGTCTTGAGCCCCACTTTTTCAAAACAAGCCAATTTTAAATCACACACACGCTGCCACTTGCACTAAACCCGCTTAGTGCATGCTCGGCTGGACACGGGATCCCAATGCCCGTCTTGTCCGCGTTCCTGCTATCGACGCCGAAGTCGGTACTTCTTCATCTTCTTTTCCCCCATCAACCGTGATGGACGGCACTCCATCAGAGTATAACACCACGTTGCCACCACCCGCAGGTGCGCAGAATCCACCGCGCATCTCTCTCCAAGAGAGATGCTATCCTATCCGTGGTCCTCTTCCTACTTGTCTATCTCTTCCACCACCAAACGGGGATAATTTCGAAATTAAACCCCACTACATCAATCTGCTGCCCAAATTTCACGGGCTTGAGTCGGAAGATGCGTACGTTTTCATCACCAAATTCGAAAACGTATGCGCAATGATGGGTACTTCACAATTGACTTTAGATGCTATGCGCTTACGTCTTCTCCCATTCACACTGTGCGACTTGGCAGAGAAATGGCTTTATAATACTGCCGCACACTCTATCACTAATTGGGACGAATTCGTCATAGCATTTCTTAAGAAGTTTTACCCAAATCATAAGACTGCACATGTTAGGAGCGAGATCAACCAGTTCACCCAGCTTCCCAATGAACCATTTTGGAAGTGCTTTGAACGTTTCAAGGATCTGCTTGTCCAATGCCCCCATCATGGAATACAACGATGGGATTTATGTCGGATTATATATGAGGGCATTAATCCAGCGACAAAGCAGATGCTTGAAACAATGTGTCAATGCAATTTCATGTCTAAAGATGACGGTGAAGCATGGAAATATCTGGAAGATCTCGCAGAAAGCACTCTGCAGTGGGAAAGCGTAAGACCACCTTCAACTAAGGGAGGTATTCACCAGCTCGATATTTCCATCGCAGTAAAAGCCGAAATGGCAGCGATGCAGAAGAAACTCGATGCTATTGAGAACAAATTTTCATCATTCTCCCTAAATCAGGTCACGCTTCCTAAGACCGTTTGTGGTTGCTGTTCGGACCCTTCACACCTAACGGAAGAATGTCCTATGAATGCCTCGTTTCAAGCTAATGCTGCTTTTCAGCAGCGACCTAGAAACGACCCTTATTCTTCCACATATAATTAAGGATGGAGGAATCATCCTAACTTTGCTTGGAACCAAAACCAACAAAGCAATTATCAGAGACCTCCTCCACAGCAACCACAACCACAGAATCAGCCCCCCTTTCAGTCACAAAATTTCCAAAATCCGGCCAACATTTCTACACCACAAGTGGCCGGTACTGACAACTCACTTGCACAAACTTTGGATATGTTCATGAAACAATCCATGCAAAATTCGGCTGAGATAAGGTCTTCTATTGATGCCCTAACGAAAAACTCCTCCTCCCACGGGGAGAGTATTAAATCAATAGAAAACCAAATCGCACAGTTAAACGCCGCAATGAGTGCGAGAGAGAAAGGGAAACTCCCATCTCAACCCCTACCTAATCCTGGCCATTCACAAAGTCATAATGTGAATGCCATTACTACGTTGAGATCGGGGAGAGTGCTGAATAACCAAGTGGGTGAGCAATTTGATGATAGTGATACATTTGATACCCCTTCTTCTTTTTCTTCTTCCCCTAATTCGTCTAGTCCCCTACCTTCATCCGAGCCTATTCTCCGTTTCCCCAAGGATCGAACATTTCGCCAAATCTATCTAAGTCGATACCTACTCCAATTTTGGGATCGAATCCATCGCCACAGTCTTCTCCACAAACGTTGGACCCAAAACTTATTGATCGAGCTCCATTTCCAAACCGATTAAGGGCCAACCGACCTAACCCGCAAATGGAGAAGATTGTGGAAATGTTTAAGCAAGTTAGCGTGAATATTCCTTTCCTAGATGCTATTCAACAAGTCCCATCTTATGCAAGAATCCTTAAAGACTTGTGCACTAGGAAGAGAAAAACTCAAGTGCCTAAAAAGGTTTTCATGACGAGTAATGTTAGCACAGCTTTTACCCAACAAATACCAAAGAAACGTAAGGACCCCGGCTGTCCTACAATCTCTATTTCTATTGGGGGTAAAAATATAAATCGTGCTTTACTCGATCTAGGCGCTAGCGTCAACTTGCTTCCTTATTCAGTATACGAGCAGTTAGGAATAGGAGAGTTAAAACCCACCCATTGTACTCTCCAAATGGCAGACCGATCTATCACCAAATCTCGGGGCGAACTAGAGGATGTGTTAATCAAAGTCGGAGAATTCATATTTCCCGTGGACTTTATTGTTTTAGATACACAACCTGTGGCAAACCCACGCAATCAAATCCCGGTGATACTTGGTCGACCCTTCCTAGCAACTTCTAACGCTGTAATTAATTGTCGTAACGGTTCTATGAACTTATCCTTCGGGAAAATGACAATTGAGCTTAATATTTACAAGCTAGGAAGTCAGCCATCAGAACCTTCTGCTCAATTGCTGGATGTTTGTTTCATCCACGAGATAGCTTCCGAAAGCTGCATGGATGAGGAGCTTTACTTTGATGTTCTCGACAACACTAATGAGACATCGTTTGATCTTGCACCACTTTATAGTGAGGATATGTTCAATGAGTCCGACCTTGAGATTGAACCCGTTGACTCGTTGCAAAAGTCAGCAGCACTTTCCGAGTCAATATCTTATGCAAGTTTTGAACCTCTTCGGGAGTCCGAATATCATTCGCTTACCCCACCTTCTATTGTCTCTCCGCCAATTCTTGATCTCAAACCGCTACCTTCTCATCTTAAATATGCATATTTAGGAGAGAATGAGACTTTGCCAGTGATTATTTCCGCTTCTCTAGCCTTAGAGCAAGAGAATGCACTTTTGGCTGTGTTGAGATCGAATCGGGAAGCATTTGGTTGGACAATGGCTGACATCAAAGGGATTAGTCCCTTAATTGTTGAACATTACATACATCTGATGGATGAAGCCAAACCAACCCGAGACCCACAAAGACGGTTGAATCCCGTTATGAAGGAGGCGGTAAAGAAAGAAATCGTCAAGTGTCTTGATAGTAGAATAATTTACCCCATATCTGATAGTCAATGGGTAAGTCCAATTCATGTGGTCCCTAAAAAGTCTGGCATCACGGTCATCACTAACGAGGCTAATGAGTTAATCCAAACACGCACCCAAACTGGGTGGCGCGTATGTATCGATTACAGGAAACTCAATGCCGCGACGAGGAAAGATCACTTCCCTCTACCTTTCATTGACCAGATGTTGGAACGATTAGCGGGTCACGAATACTACTGTTTCTTGGACGGATACTCTGGTTACAACCAGGTCCCCATCGCCGAAAAGGATCAAGATAAAACCACTTTTACTTGTCCTTTCGGAACTTTTGCTTATAGACGCATGCCCTTTGGCTTATGCAATGCTCCCGCTACATTTCAGCGGTGTATGATGGGGATATTTTCAGATATGGTGGAAAATTTTCTAGAAATTTTTATGGACGATTTCTCCATTTTTGGGGACTCCTTTGAGGACTGCCTTCGTAATCTTGACGCTGTTCTTACCCGCTGTAAGGATAAGAAGTTGACTTTGAATTGGGAAAAATGCCATTTTATGGTCCAAGAAGGTATTGTACTTGGACATATAATTTCACATAAAGGCATTGAGGTTGACAGAGCTAAAATAGATGTCATTCAAAACCTCCCTCGTCCCAATTGCGTCAAAGATATACGATCCTTCCTTGGTCATGCAGGATTTTATAGGAGATTTATTAAGGACTTTAGCAAAATTGCTAGACCCTTAACCCTTCTATTGGCCAAGGACACTACTTTTCACTTCGATTCGGATTGTGAGGCTGCTTTTGAATCGCTTAAAGAATCACTCACTACAGCCCCCGTTCTATCATCTCCGGATTGGAACCACCCGTTCGAGCTTATGTGTGACGCATCAGATTTTGCTATTGGTGCTGTCTTGGGACAGCATATTAATAAGATGCCACATGTAATTTACTATGCAAGTAGGACCTTGAATGATGCACAAATAAATTACACAACTACCGAGAAAGAACTCTTGGCAGTTGTATTTGCATTAGAGAAATTCAGGCCCTACTTGATTGGCTCGCCTATTGTGGTTTACACAGATCACTCCGCCCTACGACATCTTTTAACGAAGAAGGATGCAAAGGCCAGGCTAATACGTTGGATCCTATTGTTACAAGAATTTGATCTTGTTATCAAAGACAAGAGTGGATGTGAAAACGTAGTAACCGACCATCTTTCACGCATCACTTCTTCGCCAACTGTGACCGTGCCGATAAATGACTCATTCCCCGACGAACAGCTCTTGAATGTATCCTACGAACCTTGGTTCGTGGATATCGTGAACTATCTTGCGACGGGACTTATACCTAGCGATTGGTCGAAACAAGACAAACTTCGATTTTTATCCCAAGTAAAATATTTTTACTGGGATGAACCATATCTATTCAAGTATTGTTCCGATCAAATCATTCGCAGGTGTGTCCCTAACGATGAATTCAAGAGCGTGTTATCATTTTGTCATGATCAGGCATGCGGCGGTCACTTTGGAACTAGAAAAACGGCGGAGAAAGTTTTGCAATGTGGCTTTTATTGGCCAACATTATTTAAAGATGCATTTGAACATTGCAAAACTTGTCCGCGATGTCAGCATTTGGGTCGGATTTCATGAAGGAATGAGATGCCGCACCAACCTATATTGGTTGTGGAAATATTTGATGTTTGGGGTATTGATTTTATGGGCCCTTTTCCCAACTCCTTTGGGAATCTATATATCTTGTTAGCGGTTGATTATGTCTCGAAGTGGGTGGAAGCTATACCGTGTCGCACTAATGACAACAAAGTTGTCATTAAGTTCCTTAAAGAAAACATCTTCTCGCGATTCGGACACCCTCGCGCTATCATTAGCGACAACGGGACACATTTCTGCAATAGGTCTTTCGAGGCCTTGATGCGAAAATATTCAATCACGCACAAGCTTTCTACGCCCTATCATCCCCAAACAAGCGGGCAGGCTGAGATCTCAAATAGGCAGATCAAACAGATATTGGAGAAGACGGTTTCGGAAAACCGTAAAGATTGGTCAACCAAATTGACGGATGCTCTTTGGGCATTCCGCACCGCTTATAAGACCGATCTTGGTATGTCTCCATACCGCCTTGTGTTTGGGAAGGCATGCCACCTCCCTGTCGAGATTGAACATAAGGCAATGTGGGCTATTAAAGAGCTTAATTTTGATCTTGATCATGCAGGCAGCTATCGGAAGCTGCAATTAAATGAGCTAAGCGAACTCCGCGATGAAGCTTACGATAATGCGGTGATAGTAAAGAATAGGACTAAAGTATTCCACGATAAAAATCTTTCTAGAAAAACCTTCACATCGGGGCAACAAGTCCTTCTTTACGATTCCCGTCTCCATCTTCATCCGGGTAAGCTTAAATCTCGTTGGAAAGGACCTTTTGTGGTGCGGTATGTACACCCGCACGGGGCGGTTGAAGTCGAAAATTTGAAAAATGGTTCGATTTTTAAAGTAAATGGGCATAGATTAAAACCGTATTTTTCTGCTGACCTCGCGGAGGAGCTCCTGTTTTTACAGGAGCCGCTTTATCAAAACTAAATTTCCTCCGCCTCACCTCCATGTTTTGATAACATTTTCTCATTTTAAGAAATGGAGGTGAGTAAAAAAATGGATTTGATTGAATATCTGTGCGTGTCAAAGAATAAGTTTGGGGTAATTTTTCATTTAACTATTACTTTACCCCTTGTATCTCTCCCTTAGTATACAGGTCCATATTCTCAAAAGGCTACATCAGTGTGGACACTGCTGAAAACAGGTTTGGGGGGAGGTTTGTATTCACTGAATTATCTTTGACACCGGGCATTAAATTTTTTATAACAAAAGAGTAGAAAGTGAAAAATTACATCCAAAAGATAGGAATAATTTAAGAAAACCAAGAAAATTAGAACTTTTCTTACACGAACTGGTAATAAGTAGTTATGAGCAGTTGTCCCAAGGGTTAGTAAAATGAAGGAAGTCACTAATCTGAGGATAAAAATAAGTCTGAAAAATAATTTCTATTCTGGAAGCCAAACATTTGAATGTTGATACCCTACTATATGCACTTACACACGTCTTGAAACTCGGGATAGTAGAGGATACCTTGAAATGCTCTTGTCTAAAAGCCAAAGTATGAAGGAAGTGAAAAAAATGAAGAAAATATAAAAATGGTGAAAAGAAAAAAATGAACACTGGTTTTGTATCGCCAAGGCAGCAATAAAAAAATATAGCGAGGGTGCCTCTTCACCTAGTACCCTAAGGCCAACTGGTCTGGGAGTCACTACTAAGCCTTAGGTGGTGCAAGACGAGGAAAATATTATCACCTAATCAGCAAGCACAGGAGTAATCGGTTGGTTAGTACCTCAAGAAGTATTAACGGTCGCATGAAAATGTGTGAGCGAATCTTAGTATTCATCAAACTGGGGTATTTATCGGTAGTTTGGGGGTATTTGTTCAGTTGATAAAACTGCACATTGATATTACATTTTTCCTACCATTTTCATATTAAAAAAGGACTTTATTATAATATATTATACATATGAGGGTTTATGTGTAAAAACATTATTTTCCATGTGTTAATATATTTTAATTATCATTTTGGTAGGAAAATTTATGCAAATATTATTGACCTAATCCTAGTAGAACAAAGTCTACTAAAATCTTATTTGAGTTGTTGTGCAGAATTTTCCAAGTTGTTATGCAGAATATATCAAAGAAATCAAGCTGTTGAAGAAATCTTGCCAAATTAAGAAGCAAACTTGGAGACCAAGTCTGGAAGCAACCAAGAGAAGATTTCTGAAATATGAAGGTGCCTAGAATTGCCACATGTCACAAGATGCAAGCACAAGAAAAATCATAAAGAGATCTCACCCTTTTAGCGCGGATCCGCGGCCCTAGCCACCATTTGCCGCGGATCAGCCGCACTTCCAGGGAGTTAGGGGCAGAGGATTTTTGGGGTGAATCTATGCAATATTTTACCAAGTTTTCAACCAAAATATTCTGGCTTTGCACTATAAAAAGGCACCGAGAGCCTTTTGGAAAATTTATCAAGCCGACGCGATCACGAAGCTCCCGACGCTCACGCATCCAGGCTGATCATCGACTGTTCGACTACCTCCTTAGGAAAGATCGAGAAGCACTAGTTTGTAATCATTTTCTACGGAATAAAAGTGTAGCTTGTTCAGTTGATTAATAAAGGTATTTTATTTAATTGTTTTTTTTTACATTATGTTTTCCCTCTCTTTCTTTTCATCTTCTTCTCCCAACATGCGCAAGTAATTCTCCGCTTGTTAGGGTTCGTAGGATTAGGGTGGGTTAATGGACGATGAAAATAATTAAACCCTTTTTAAGTCCTATAAAGTTTATGAACTTTATCAAAAGAATCATTAACATCCTAATCGGGCACGCTAGCAATTCTTTTCTAGTTCCGACCGCGATTAGAGATTAGATTAATGATTGTTTTGGTAAGGGCTAGATATGAACGGAGTTCCGTGTCGAGATAAGGGTTAAGAGTGGGATTCCTTTTCCCTCCAGAAACCCTAATCTACACGCATCACCGTCGTTCTAGTTCTAAATCTATTAATGGATAAAAACGGTAACTTTTAATTAATCGTCCATAACTACTAAATCCTAACGAACCCTACAAGCCCTCTTATTATATTAATTACATCTTTAAAATAATCTAGATCTATATTTTACATTCTTATTTAACGTAGATCTAGAAATCTTTCTAAAAAATTTTTTATCCCTCCTCTCTTTCTCAACACATCTAAAGTAAAAGTAAAAGGTTCCACGTTTCCCAGAGGACGACCCGTACTCACCTCGGTCTAGCTACACGCGACACCGTTCTGATTGCGGTTAACTACAAACAAACACACTCTTTCGAAACAATCAGTAGAATACGAGAAATACGACTTTGCAATTAAATACCTTTAACTTATTGATTAGTCGAAAATATTGCATATTTTAGCTGACAATTTCCTCATCATTTGCATTCATATAGAAGTGTTCGGCCTTCATATTTTATATATTAGCAAAACTATCGCAAAATATCAGATTGCATGTATTAGACTCTAAAACCGACACGATAAAGGAAATTGACTGCATTTCATGGCATCGCATCATCCCTACATTTGCGCAACACTTGTTTTGAGATCTGTGCAGGAAAATCCAGAAGAAGAGCCAAAAATTTACACGGTACCGGTCAAACATGACGCCAACCCAATGATTTCAGTTCTGGTATCAATACAAAGGGACAAATACAAATCAACATATCAGAAGAAGCCCCAAATAGCAGCCCAAGACCTCTGCAAAAAGACCAAAGCCCAAGACTTCAACATGGTCGTGGAACCGCGGCCGGAGCCTGCTTGCGCCGCGGTTCCGCGGTCAACTTGCCACCTCAGCTCTTCATTTTTGCACCATAATTCCTAGCTAAAGGCCTACAGCTCAGAATGACACAACAAATTCCAGAAGACTCCAGAGACTTCCGCCAGATCAGCAAGCTTTGGGATCAACACTAAACTAGCCTATCATTCTAGAAACTTCTTCTTAAATCCTAGCTTAAACCCTAAGCTAAGCCTAACAAACTCCTTCTAGAAGTCTTTCAACAAACTTTTGGAGGGAACTCAAAGGCTTAGAGTTTGGGAGATCTATAAATAAGACCCTAGGCTCACTTGTAAAAGGATCCAACTATTCATATCTTGGAATCTTGGAAAAATCCCTCCATTAGTTCATTTTAGAGCCATTCTATCTCTTTCTTCATCTTCTTCTTCCACAAGTCTAGTGAGAGGATTTGTGTGAAACCCTAACCCTAATTCCAATCAAAAGCCAAGATCCCGAGTACCCATCAAGCAAGAAGCCTTGCAATCTTTTATGAGCCGAGCCGATCTTCAACGGAGCAAGTGGTCCAAGCCGATCCGCGACTCACGAAGCCGAGCGATGCCAATTCAACAATTTAGTTCTTCCTCTTGTAGTTCTTGAGCGATTGTAATCAAATTGTTGATATAAATAAAAGGTGATATTCTTTTATCTTGTTTTCTTTAAATTCTTGCATCATGATTCAATCTAAATTTCTAGTTATAATTCTTGTTGTAATGTTTGAGTAATACTCCGCTCGTCGAGGAGTCGAGACGATCAATAGAATGATGATGTAATATATCTTAAATCGATTCTTGAATCCTACGAGTTTTGTAAACCCTAGCAAGATTAAGAATCGACGACCCAATTCGTTGCGATGCTTTCTTGATTGATATCGCTCGAGATTGGGGAGTTACGATCGTTTCTTGAAATTGCTAGAGGCTAGAATGTGAATGATAATCAACGAAAGAACAAGGGTTAAACGATGAAACCCTAGTTTCATCAAGAAAGCCCTAACTCTCGTCGACCATCATCGATCTAGTATCAATCCTTCGAAGGACAAGAATACGAAATCTTGAGATTACATCACGTCTATAGATCCGATCGATTCCTACGAGCCTCATTTAGATTCTTGACATTTTGGTTGGAAATATTATCGAAACTCTATTCTTGATTGTTTATCAGTTTCTTGATTCTTGATTAAACTCGTGACACCTGAATCAATTGATAAATTCTTGAATCATGTTTTCTTTTCTTTTCGATTAACTTTTCGATTCAAACAAATCAAATATAAAAACGAATCGCACAATCCCTGTGGACGATCCGCACTCGCTTACGATCTACAACTGACACCGTAGTTGATTGCGGTCAAATATAATTTTTTGATTGTGAACTTTATTCAATTTTCTAATTACCGACACAAAGAGACTCTTATAGATTTGATTTACTTACTCAGTCTCGCATTTTACGATCAATCAAATAGCGCCGAAATCGGGAACTATTTGAGTTGACATTTATATATTTACACATTAGAAAATAATTCAATCAAATGGTGCCGTTGCCGGGGATCTCGCGCTAATTCGTTTTATATCAAAGTTTGAATTGAAAGATTTATTTCATTGTGATTTTTGAGTTCAAAATTCGTGTAAACCCTAAACAATTTGTTGTGTTTCATTGCAAGGAGATCTGGAGCTTGCTGGAAATTGGAAAATTTTTTTGGAATATACCAGAGAGCTGAGGAGTCTACAGAAGCTCCCTAAAAATTTTGGGGCAGTGATCACATCATCCAACCGCGGAAGAGCGGCATTAGAGGGCAATTGCGGCGGAACCGCGGCTCTTCTGGGGGATCTCTGCAAAATTTTTGCTTCAAGTGATTTCTTACCTTCTCCTCTCTCCTCTTTTTAGCTCCAACTAACAAATTTTCTGCATGATTCTTTGCAAATAATCGCAGCTCGCAAATTGCAAAATTAAATTTGTGCGTGATTTTGTTTCTTGGTTGTTTGCATTCTAAATACGGATATTAAGGGGCACGGCCAAATCCAAATTAGGTGGGGATTTCATTACCCTTCCTTGGCCCCGAAAACCACAAAACTTGCATCCGCATTGACCCACATTAACTAAAAGAAATCTAGAGATGACTCTAAGGAGTGTCGCGCTCAATTAGGACAGAAGAAGGCCGTGGGTAATTCATTGCTTATCCGCGTTTTCTTGTGGTGCCTAGGAAAGTGTGTCGAAGGCTAGTGGTTATTAATTAGGCCCACTACTTACGTAGTGGAGTACCTTCCCACTTACCTGGCACTTACCTGGCCACAGGGGAACAAAGAGGCAGTGGAGGATTCTATCCTGCGACTTGTCTTTTGGCAGTTAGGAGTGGTCTAGAGCCGGACCTAGGTGACCACTAGATTCTAGGGTTTGTGTGCTGCATTTGTTGTGTCGCATCATTTTTTCAAAAATCCGTCCCCATTTCAAAAGCAAACACCGCATTCATTCATTTACCCCTAATTATAAGCCAACGCTGCCACTTGTACAAACCCTTTTTAGTACAAGATAGGCTGGACACGGGATTCTAGTGCCCGTTTAGTCCGCGTACCTTTTATCGACTCCGAAGTCGATATTTCTCCATTCACCTTTCCTTTACCCACTACCACACCCATACCGATGGATCCACCTCCATCAAACTTCTTTAATCCTAATCTTCCGCCGTCCGTTGGTGCGCAGAATCCACCCCGCATCTCTCTCCAGGAGAGGTGCTATCCACTTCGAGGTCCTCTTTCAACCTGCTTATCCACACCACCAGCCAATGGGGATAACTTTGAGATTAAACCCCAGTATATCAATCTTTTACCCAAATTCCACGGACTCGAGACTGAGGACGCTTACGTTTTCATTACCAAATTTGAAAACGTATGCGCAATGATGAGTACGTCACAACTTTCAGTGGATGCGATGCGTCTACGACTTCTTCCATTTACATTGTGCGATATAGCCGAGAAGTGGCTATATAACACTACCGCACACTCTATTACGAATTGGGAAGAATTCATCGCTGCATTCCTTAAGAAATTTTACCCAATCCAAAAGACAGCTCGAATCCGTAGCGAACTGAATCAATTTGCCCAGCTCCCTACTGAACCATTCTCTAAATGCTTTGAACGTTTCAAGGATCTTTTGGTTCAGTGTCCTCATCACGGCATCCCGAGATGGGAGCTTTGCCGAATCATTTATGAGGGCATTAACCCAAACACTAAACAGAGCCTTGAAAACATGTGTCCAGGTACTTTTATGACTAAGGATGATGGGAAAGCTTAGAAGTACTTAGAAGAGTTCGCTGAAAAATCACTAAAGTGGGAGAGTGGAACCCAACCATTGAATAAGGGTGGCGTACACCAAATAGATGTGTCCATAGGTGTTCGAGCTGAGATGGCAGCAATGCAAAAGAAGCTCGACGCTATGGAACACAAATTTTCTGCAGCCTCCCTAAAACCCAATGTCGCTCCTCAAAACTGTTTGTCGGTGCTATTCTGATCCGTCTCATTTAACGGAAGAATGTCCATTAAACTCTGCATTTCAAGGTCACGAGCATTCTAATGCCGCATTTCAAAGACCTCGAAACGATCCATTTTCTTCCACGTACAATCAGGGTTGGAGGAATCACCCGAATTTCGCTTAGAACCAAAACCAATCTCAAAACACGGTTCCAAACACGAATCAATTTCAAAGGGCTCTTCCTCCACCATAATAGCAACCCCTTCAACTCACTCAGCACCCCTATCAGTCACAAAATTTCCAAAACCAGGGCAACACTCCTGCACAGTCTAATCCTATGCAGTCCTGTTCTGACGAGTTCTCTCAATTCACTCAAACCATGAAATCACTTTTATCAAATTTCATAGAGGTTTCGACTGAGGTTAGATCTTCCGTCAGTGAGATAAAGAAAAACTCAGTGTCCCAAGCTGAGAGTATCAGATCGATGGAAGCTGAAATTGCACGCCTAAAAGCCGAAATGAGTGCGAGAGAAAAAGGGAAACTTCCCTCTCAACCCCTACAGAATCCTGGGCATTACAATGTAAATGCCATCACAACGTTGAGATCGGGAAAAGTGCTGAACAATCATGTCGGGGAAGGTATTGATGATACTGAAAATCATGTCAACACCCCTGCTGAGACCTTTCCACACACACACACTTCTCCTTCTGATCCTTCTTCTTCTACCACACCATCTTCTCGAGAGCCTATTCTCCATTTCCCATTAGGCTCGACACCTTCTCCCAACCCTTATAGTTCTCCACAGATGGTCCCCACACCTCTTTTGGGACCTCGTCTACCCCATCTTCCTTCTCCTATGATGGACCCTGCGCTTATTGCGAAAGCTCCTTACCCGAACCGGTTAAGGGGTAACAGAACGAGTCCTCATATGGAGAAAATTTTGGAAATGTTCAAACAGGTTAACATCAATATCCCTCTCCTAAATGCAATTCAACAAGTCCTTGCATATGCGAAGATTCTTAAGGACTTGTGCACTAGGAAGAGGAAGACCCAAGTGCCGAAGAAGGTCTTCATGGCTAATAATATCAGCACTGCTTTTATTCCCCAGCTACCAAAGAAACGAAAGGACCCAGGATGTCCTACAATATCGATTTCTATTGGGGGTAAAAACATAAATCGTGCTCTTTTAGACCTTGGCGCAAGTGTTAACCTACTCCCTTATTCTGTCTATGAGCAATTAGAGATTGGAGAGCTGAAACCTGCTCACTGCACTCTCCAGATGGCAGACCGATCTATCACCAAACCAAGGGGTGAATTAGAGGATGTGTTGATAAAGGTCGGGGAATTTGTTTTCCCTGTAGACTTCATTGTACTCGACACACATCCTGTAGCAAACCCCCGGGGCCAAATTCCGGTGATTCTAGGTCGTCCTTTCCTTTCCACTTCCAACGCTGTTATAAACTGTAGAAATGGTTCAATGAACTTATCATTTGGAAATATGACCATTGAACTAAACATCTACAAAGTTGGAAGTCAGCCATCAGAATCCTCTGCTCATATTTTAGATGTGTGCTCTATCCATGAGATCGCTCCCGATAGTTGTGGAGCTGAGGAACTTTGCTTTACTGATCTCAATGACATTACCACATCTCTGTTTGATTTCATACAAGATCTTAGTGAGGACACTTTACCTACACTTGAGTCCTGCACTTCTGACTTTTCTCCACCCGAGTCTGTATCTTTCACAGGCTCTGAGCTTCTTTGTAAATCCAAAAATCACTCAATGATCCCTCCTTCTATCATTTCTCCACCTGAATTAGATCTAAAAATTTTACCGTATCATCTGAAATATGCTTATTTAGGTGAGAAGGAGTCTTTACCGGTTATCATTTTCGCTTCTCTAGCATTAGAGCAAGAGAATGCGCTTTTATCGGTATTGAGATCTAACAAAGAGGCGTTTGGTTGGAGTATGGCGGACATCAAAGGGATTAGTCCCTTGATAGTTGAACATCATATACATGTGATGGATGATGCCAGACCAACCCGAGAACCACAGAGACGGTTGAATCCCGTCATGAAGGAAGCGGTCATGAAAGAGATCGTCAAATGCTTAGATAATGGTATTATATACCCCATCTCCGATAGCCAATGGGTGAGTCCTATACATGTCGTTCCTAAGAAATCCGGCATCACTGTTATAACCAATGAGGCGAATGAGTTGATTCAGACACGCGCCCAAACTGGGTGGCGTGTATGTATCGATTATAGAAAACTCAACGCTGCTACGAGGAAAGACCACTTTCCTCTACCATTCATTGATCAAATGCTGGAACGCTTAGCGGGACGAGAATATTATTGTTTTATGGATGGATACACAGGCTATAATCAGGTCCCCATCGCCAAAAAGGATCAAGATAAAACCACTTTTACTTGTCCTTTTGGTACTTTTGCTTACAGTCGCATGCCCTTTGGGTTATGCAATGCTCCCGCTACCTTTCAGCGGTGTATAATGGGGATATTCTCTGATATGGTAGAGAATTTTCTGGAGATCTTTATGGATGACTTCTCGATTTTTGGACTCTTTTTCTGATTGCCTAGCGAATCTTGACGCTGTTCTTACGCGTTGCAAAAAGAAGAACTTGACTTTGAACTGGGAAAAATGCCATTTTATGGTCCAAGAAGGAATTGTTCATGGACATGTCATTTCACAGAAAGGCATTGAGGTTGACAGAGCTAAGATAGATGTCATTCAAAACCTCCCTCATCCTAAAAGCGTCAAAGATATTCGCTCTTTCCTTGGCCATGCGGGCTTTTATAGGAGATTCATTAAGGACTTTAGCAAAATTGCTAGACCTTTAACTCTTCTCCTGGCCAAGGATACGACCTTCCATTTTGACTCGGATTGCGAGACAGCTTTCGACTCACTTAAACACTCACTCACTTCAGCCCCCATTTTATCATCACCAAACTAGGACTACCCCTTTGAGCTGATGTGTGACGCATCTGATTTTGCAGTAGGTGCAGTCTTAGGACAGCACATCGAAAAGATGCCACACGTGATTTACTATGCAAGTAAGACCCTGAATGATGCGCAAATTAATTATACAACCACAGAAAAAGAACTTTTAGCGGTTGTATTTGCATTAGAAAAATTCAGGCCTTACTTAATTGGCTCACCTATAGTTGTGTATACTGACCATTCCGCTTTAAAACATCTTCTGGCGAAGAAAGATGCAAAAGGTCGACTAATACGTTGGATCCTTCTGTTACAAGAATTCGATCTTGTTATCAAAGATAAAAAAAAAGGATGTGAAAACGTAGTGGCTGACCATCTTTCACGCATCATTTCTTCCCCTGTGACCCTGCCGATCAATGACTCGTTCCCTGACGAACAACTCTTGAGCGTATCCAATGAACCATGGTTCAGGGATATTGTGAACTATCATGCCACGGGACTGATACCCAGCGATTGGTCAAAACAGGACAAATATCGTTTTCTATCCCAAGTAAAACACTTTTACTGGGATGAGCCATATTTGTTTAAATATTGTCCTGATCAGATCATTCGCCGGTATGTCCCGAATGAGGAGTTCAAGAGTGTTCTTTCTTTTTGTCATGATCAGGCCTGTGGGGGTCACTTCGGTTCTAGAAAGACAGCGGAGAAGGTTTTGCAATGTGGATTTTATTGGCCGACCTTATTCAAGGACGCATTTGAGTATTGCAAAACCAGTACACAATGTCAGTATACGGGTAGAATCTCCCAGAGGAATGAAATGCCTCAGCAAGCCATCTTGGTTATTGAAATATTCGATGTTTGGGGCATAGATTTTATGGGTCCTTTTCCCAACTCCTTTGGGAATTTGTACATACAGCTGGAGGTTGATTATGTCTCAAAGTGGGTAGAAGCCATTCCATGTCGCACTAATGACAAGAAAGCTATCATTAAGTTCTTAAAAGAGAATATCTTTTCGCGATTTGGACACCCACGCGCTATTATTAGCGATAATGGGACACATTTCTGCAACAGATCTTTCGAGACTCTGATGCGGAAATACTCAATCAACCACCGACTTTCTACACCCTATCATCCCCAAACAAGCGGGCAGGCTGAAATCTCAAACAGATAAATCAAACTTATCCTGGAGAAAACTGTTGCTAAGAATAGAAAAGACTGGTCGACCAAACTGACGGATGCTCTTTGGGCATTCCGAACTGCATATAAGACCGACCTAGGGATGTCTCCATATAGGATAGTGTTTGGGAAAACATGTCATTTACCCATCGAGATAGAGCATAAAGCATTATGGGCCATTAAAGAAATAAATTTTGATTTAAACCTTGCTTGCAATTTTCGGAAGCTGCAACTTAATGAGCTAAGCGAACTCCGCGATGAAGCTTATAATAGCGCTGTAATCACAAAGAATAGGACTAAGGTTTTTCACGATAAAAACATTTTGAGGAAAACATTTTCACAAGGTCAACAAGTCCTTCTTTATGATTCACGATTACACCTTCACGAGGGTAAGCTCCGATCTCGATGGAAGGGACCCTTTGTTGTGCGGTCTGTATACCCGCACGGGGCTGTAGAAGTAGAAAATGTTAAAAACGGCACCTGTTTCAAAGTAAATGGACATAGATTAAAGCCGTACTTTTCTACTGACCCCACGGAGGATCTCTTATTCTTACACGAGCCAGTTTATTTGGATTAAAATTCCTCCGTCTCACCTTCATATCCTGCATATCACTGCATCATTTTTTGAATGAAGATGAGTGGAAAGAATAAGTTTGGGGGAAGTTCTTCACTTATATATTTTGCCCCCACTAATAATTCCTCCCAGACTTACAGGTTTTGTAGATATAGCTGTTGGCAACAGTGAGGACACTGTTGAAAACAAGTTTGGGGGAGGTTTGTGCTTATTTTTGCATCATTTGCATATCATCTGCATAAGCACAAAACATTTCTTTTAAAAATCTATAAAAAAAATTGAAAAATTTTCAAAACCATAAAAATTTAAAATTTTCAAGTATAAAAATAATTTTTAATATTTACACTTTTTGTATATAAATAAGATAATGAAAGTTTAGATAGTGAACAATTACATCCATGAGATTAGAAAAATTTAAGAAAACTAAGAAAATTAGAAGTTTTCTTATACGAACTAGTAATAAGTAGTTATGAGCCGTTGTCCCAAGGGTTAGTAAGATGAGGACGTCACTAATCTGAGGATAAAAATAAGTCTGAAAAATAGTTTCTATTCTGAAAGCCAAACATTTAGAACGTTGCTACCCTGCTATTCGCACTTACACACGTCTTAAAGCCTGGGATAGTAGAGGATACCTTGAAATGCTCTTGTCTTAAAGCCAAAAGTATGAAGGAAATAAAAAAAAGAGTGAATAAAAAAATATATAAAGTGGTGAGAAAAATGGACACTGGTTCTGTTATCACCAAGGGCAATAAAAAATTTATAGCGATGGTGCCTCTTCACCTAGTACCCTAAGGCCAACTGGTCTGGGAGTCACTGCTATGCCTGAGGTGGTGCAAGACGAGAAAAATACACCAAATAAGTAAGCACATGAGTAATCGGTCGGTTAGTACCTCAAGAAGTATTAACGGTCGCATGAAAGTGTGTGAGCAACTTCATTTAAATATTCATTAATTAAAAAGTACTGAGGCTGATGGGCAAGAGTATGATAGCTTGAATTGAATTCTCCGGGTGTAGGGATGTCTTTACACACACGCAGGGTTATATGATCGATGTTTGGAAAACAGATAGGAATGAAAAATAAGACGATGTTTTATTGAGGGAGGACGTGATTTCTAACATTTTTTCATGACCATTAAGATAGGGCTCATGACAACTGAAAAGCTAGCTTAGTTGGAAACCCTAATTTTCAAGGCTTTTCTTTTACAATTCTTGTCTTTAAATGTAATATTCATGATCTTTCTTTTATTATTGGATTTTGTGGGTGCAATCTGCTGAAAACCCTCAGGAGACAACACTCCTCCTACTAGGGACACCTAGAGGTTTAAAGGCTTGTTGCACGTGCTCAGTGCAATCGTGTTGCCTACGAAAGTGTGCTAGTTAGTTTTTCTCTTTCTTTATTTTCTCCTTCTCTTTTTAATAAAACAGTTCGCTCGAGACGATCGAAATTAAGTTTGGGGGAATTTGATTAGTCGAAAATATTGCATATTTTAGCCGACAATTTCCTCATCATTTGCATTCATATAGAAGTGTCCGGCCTTCATATTTTACATATTAGCAAAACTGTCACAAAATATCAGATTGCATGTATTAGACTCTAAAACCGACACTATAAAGGAAATTGACCGCATTTCATGGCATCGCATCATCCTTACATTTGCGCAACACTTGTTTTGAGATCTGTGCAGGAAAATCCAGAAGAAGAGCCAAAAATTTACACGGTACCGATCAAACATGACGCCAACCCAATGATTTCAGTTCTGGTATCAATACAAAGGGACAAATACAAATCAACATATCAGAAGAAGCCCAAATAGCAGCCCAAGACCTCTGCAAAAAGACCAAAGTCCAAGACTTCAACATGGCCGCGGAACCGCGGCCGGAGCCTGCTTGCGCCGCGGTTCCACGGTCAACTTGCCACCTCAGCTCTTCATCTTTGCACCATAATTCCTAGCTAAAGGCCTACAGCTCAGAATGACACAACAAATTCCAGAAGACTCCAGAAACTTCCGCCAGATCAGCAAGCTTTGGGATCAACACTAAACTAGCCTATCATTCTAGAAACTTCTTCTTAAACCCTAGCTTAAACCCTAAGCTAAGCCTAACAAACTCCTTCTAGAAGTCTTTCAACAAACTTTTGGAGGGAACTCAAAGGCTTAGGGTTTGGGAGATCTATAAATAAGACCCTAGGCTCACTTGTAAAAGGATCCAATTATTTATATCTTGGAATCTTGGAAAAATCCCTCCATTAGTTCATTTTAGAGCCATTCTATCTCTTTCTTCATCTTCTTCTTCCACAAGTCTAGTGAGAGGATTTGTGTGAAACCCTAACCCTAATTCCAATCAAAAGCCAAGATCCCGAGTACCCATCAAGCAAGAAGCCTTGCAACCTTTTATGAGCCGAGCCAATCTTCAACGGAGCAAGTGGTCCTTGCCGATCCGCGACTCACGAAGCCGAGCGACGCCAATTCAACAATTTAGTTCTTCCTCTTGTAGTTCTTGAGCGATTGTAATCAAATTGTTGATATAAATAAAAGGTGATATTCTTTTATCTTGTTTTCTTTAAATTCTTACATCATGATTCAATCTAAATTTCTAGTTATAATTCTTGTTGTGATGTTTGAGTAATACTCCGCTCGTCGAGGAGTCGAGACGATCAATAGAATGATGATGTAATATATCTTAAATCGATTCTTGAATCCTACGAGTTTTGTAAACCCTAGCAAGATCAAGAATCGACGATCCAATTCGTTGCGATACTTTCTTGATTGATATCGCTCGAAATTGGGGAGTTACGATCGTTTCTTGAAATTGCTAGAGGCTAGAATGTGAATGATAATCAACGAAAGAACAAGGGTTAAACGATGAAACCCTAGTTTCATCAAGAAAGCCCTAACTCTCGTCGACCATCATCGATCTAGTATCAATCCTTCGAAAGACAAGAACACGAAATCTTGAGATTACATCACGTCTATAGATCCGATCGATTCCTACGAGCCTCATTTAGATTCTTGACATTTTGGTTGGAAATATTATCGAAACCCAATTCTTGATTGTTTATCAGTTTCTTGATTCTTGATTAAACTCGTGACACCTGAATCAATTGATAAATTTTTGAATCATGTTTTCTTTTCTTTTCGATTAACTTTTCGATTCAAACAAATCAAATATAAAAACGAATCGCACAATCCCTGTGGACGATCCGCACTCGCTTAAGATCTACAACTGACACCGTAGTTGATTGCGGTCAAATAAAATTTTTTGATTGTGAACTTTATTCAATTTTCTAATTACCGACACAAAGAGACTCTTATATATTTGATTTACTTACTCAGTCTCGCATTTTACGATCAATCAAATAGCGCCGAAATCGGGAACTATTTGAGTTGACATTTATACATTTACACATCAGAAAATAATTCAATCACTTATCAAAACCGTTTTCTTTAAAAAGTGTATTTAACTTTCCATGCAATTGAGCCTCTACAACCCATTTTAGGGACCCAATTTGGGATGGTATAGATTATCGCACATCCTCGGGCTTAATAGAGCGAGATATAGACCTCCGCAAGGAGCATTCGATCTCGATAGAATTTTTATACATTTTCTTTAGAAAATGAGATTTTTACAAGAAAATAAAGAAAATTATTTTCATTAATTATGTATATATAAATATTACCAAAATACTTATTTTAAATATATATATATTATTCCATGTTTCCAAAACTCAAGAAAAGAATTCAAATATTACATGAAACTACCATGATAATTCAAAACAATATTCATATTACAAATAAATACCATATATTATGAAATTAGGTTTTTTCACTAGAAATGTCACATTTATAAAATATACATCAATAAAAACCCTAAAGACGATAATTAAATTCTTGAGGTGTATTTTGAAATTATACCAAAACTATTTTTACATAAAACCCCCTCAAGTTATACTAAATTACAATAAGGAGCCTAGTAAACATAAGTTTAAGCGGGATCAGTCTCTTGAGCCTCAGGGAGCCGGAGATATGGGTGCTAGCCTATTTAAGTAGACAACTTAACAAACGGTGCTATCAATACGGTAATTGTCTTGGAAAAAGATACAAATCCTGCTGTCCATATGCAGCAGTTACCGATACCACCAAAACAATCAGGATTTCAAGTTCTTTTAAAAGTGTCTGACTCAAACTGAGTCTCAATCTAATCAATCTGACTTGAATGTGCTTCAAGTACAAACTATAATACAACATGATTCAATATGAATCTATGTATTCAATCTATATCAATTTGTATTGACCGAACCGAATCATGGATATATTCCATTTACATGTTCTTCCATTATATCCGTTCCATTACTGATGTCATGGTTTCAGCAAGTCATCCATCTATACAATTTACAAGACAATACAATACAATCCAACAATACAATCAAGACATCACATGGTTTATAAGGGGTAGATTGGTACAGAAGGTGTTAGACGTGGCACGAGACTGCAACCATAAGACACCTAACCTGAATCTCCATTGCCGTTGTACCGTGGCTGAACGGTTCCTTGTACTCCGTATACCTTAGTCTCCAGGATAGTGAGACTCCTCTCGTATACACTGGCATCTTCTGTATCAAGTTACAAACAACAGCGTTAACACTAAATAACAACATTAAACAGCTATACTCTATTTTGTCTATTTCTATTCCTATCTATCTACGGGACTTACCGAGCGACTTGTTCGCTGACGACATTCTTTTTCTTTTTCTTTTTCTTTGGAATGTCGTCAGGTGTTGCGGACTCACTGGAGATCGAACCCAGCAGCGAAGACTTGGATCAGTTTACTGAAGACCCGGAGTTTTAGATTCACTTGTACATTACATTTCATTTTCTTTCTGTTATGGCATTGTTTAGGCATTGCTTTCATTCCATGTATTTTCATTTCAGTGTATTGTAAAAAGAATGTTTCATAAATAAAGTTGTTGTTTATTTACATCTTATCTCTTGTGTACATTTTATTTTATATTGCTTAGATACGCTTAGCGTGTTTACTTCTGAGTAAATACGTAGCGGCCGCGTCGCGTCCTCTGCCCGTATACTGGAAAGCGGGGCATGGCATCCGAACTCATGGAGAATTCTCCTCGAGTTCCTGGTCTGGTTGAGACTTGATGAAATCCCCTTTAGCATGACCCTTCTCCTCTCCTCTCTTTGTTATAAAAATCATCCCGGCACCCGTAAGGACGAACCGAGCTGGGTGTATGTTTCCTTTAGAAAATGCAGAGGAGGGGTGGCCGGGTCGGGGGTCATAGTAGTTCCTTCTTCCATCCACAAATGGAAGGAGAAGTTCGTATTCGTCGGGCCACCCGAGGGCGAGGATTGGCCTGTTCATGTACAGTGGCACAAGGCCGACTGCCCGCGGGTGAAGTGGTCGTCCTCTCCCGAGGCGAGGGCGATGTCGATGTAGGAGCCAATCCAACGGGCCAATGTTTTTCTTTCCAAGCAGGCCCTCAGTTGGGCCGGGCTCAGCCCCGCTCGATTCGTGGGTAAGTTAAGAGCTTAGTCGACCTGTCTATACTTGCATATTTTTCTTCTGCTCTATCTGGCGTCACTAACTCCCCCTTTGTAATTTCCTTTTTGCATAACCGATGGACCGATCTAGATTCCTGGCTGCCATAGCTTATAGTCAAGTCAAGGGAGCCATCTCATTTTTTATGATTATCATTATCAAAAACCATTTCTCTTTCCTCAAGCTAGCTTTCTTCTTCTTCCTCACATTAAAAACCCTTAAGGTCTCATGAGTTGAGTAAACTAGGGTTCCAAGAGATAAATAAATCCATCTTCATTCTCTACATCACCTAGTCCATCTATTTTATCAAGCTAGTTGTCCTAGTTACCTCGGATTTGAGGTTGGAGCTCGGACTATATACTCTCGGGTGGATCGTTTTTAACTCGAGGAAGTCGATGAGGAAGCTACGATCCGGATCGATCCTTGGAGCCTATGATGATGAGAAGGACAGCGGTGAAGACCCGAAGGACTTGTATCATGAGGTATAACATTCTTTCCGAGTAGTTAAATCTCATGTTGATTGCTAGCTAGGGTTTATGGACGATCCTTAGTTCTAGTCGGTGTTGCGAAGCCCGTAAAAATCATATTTTGCAAATTCCGCCTCCCTGAGAACACGTGGGGTGCGCGACATCGACTTACAGTGGTATCAGAGCCTCTCATAAACCTTAGATGGCTTGTAGAGATGTTAGAATTCCGTCGTTTTTGTCGCGCAAAAACTGCCGAAAAAACAGTTTCCAAAATTGATATTTTGAGTTGTTTGCGCACACCGCGGGCTCACGGTTTAAACCGAGAAGCCGCGGGGTAGAGAATGTGCATCCCAGGTACCCTCCGGGGGGGCCGAACGACTGGGCCCACTCCCTAAGTCCAGCACAAGATGGTCTTGGCGGTGGGGACCCGAAACTGCCCCACCTTGGGCAGTTTCGGGTCTGCCTCACCCCCTGGCCACTTCGTGGTGGCCTCAGGGGTGGGGTACCCCCTCCAGGCCTCCCGACTCAAAGTTAATTTCATGCTCTAACTTCCCGTGAAGGTTTGGACGCGTTTCGTTTTGATTCGGACTTCCGAATTGGCTCAAAACGATCGGTTTTGGAACTTTAGCTCACTGGATTTTCATGTCTTGGAAAATTGGTTAAGTTTTCTAATTGCGCGCGGAATTCTAATGTCGTAGTTACTTTAAATGCTTTGTGTTGTATATATGTGTTTGGAAATGTCGACTAATTGCTATACGTCGATTAGTCGGGGTTGCATGTCTCTGTGATGATATTATGATAGTTTGTATATATGAACTTGTTAGATCGTCGTGGATGAATTGCCGGGGATGTGAGATGAGGGTTTTCATTCTTTCATTAGATGTAAATTTGTAAAGTGATGTAATATTATTTTTGTGGGGCACATCCGGGTTGAGCTTGTAGCCACCATTGTATTATTTCATTTATTGTTTGCTCCTAGAATAGACCCAAGGTGGGGTGCACAAACTACCGGGTATTTTGAAGTGCCGAGTGGCCTACTCACTTTGTTGAGGGAGGTTGCTTCACTTCAGGTATTTGGCGGGTATTTTGCCACACCCATAGGGGTCTAGGGTGGGGTTTGGCTATTCAACACGACCGTGGAATCTGTCTTTCGTTACAAGCTCAAACGAAATGTGGAATTTTTAGTATATCCAATATGTTCATCTGTAATCTGGAATGCCTATCATTGCGTTTGACGAATGGATATTATTATTATTATATATATGTATATTATAATAAATGTTGCGTATGTTTTTCAACCGCACTAGTCCAGCCCCCGCTCTGTCGTTAGTTAAGTAACCTAACGGGTGATGACGGGGCCCTGTGGCGAATGCAGATGGCATAAGCGTACGTTGTATTTTCGTTGTTTTCTACAACGGTAGGTTAATTGATGGGACTGCATTACATTAATGCAAACCAAACAAACCAAAGCTGAATCATTGGAATTTTTTTTAAAACCACTCGGTTATTTTAAAACAGCAGACTTTTAAATGCGGAGCTTAAACCACTCTTTTTAAAAACTATCAGGTTGCTTCGATTATATCAAGTTCACTACATTCACGGTTTTGCCAAAACCATTCGTAGCCCTTCGTCATTTCATATGAATAGTCAGTAGTATTCAAGCTATATTTGTTGGCCTTCGTCAAGGCATAGTGATTGGTAGCTGCCGGGTGTTCTTATGTAGCATGATAGATGCGTTGGTTAGGGACAGTCGTATTACATTGTTGGCCTTCGTAAAGGGTATATACCGGTGGGTTCAAATTAACCTGTACAATGATGGGTAGAACTTGACATGTGACTTATGATTTGTTGGCATTCGTCAAGGTCATAAGAGCATGGGGCAAAATTCCACATCGGGAGTTTCTAAAGAAACTGAAACTTGCTAGTGATGCATACCATTTGGAGTCTGATAATGTTGGTAGGATTCCTTCAGCATTATCACACAATGATATTTGGGTCCCGATCCTACTATGAGTATCTGCTACTCCTCGGGAGATTCTTCACTTAACGATCAATGCTATAAACCAAGTAGGTGTCTAGAACAGTGTTAGCGGGGCTACGCCTCCAGGGAAAAGAGGTTATTTAATTAAGGAACTTCGCGAAAGCGTCATAAAACCTTCCTCGAAGTACCGACACTAGCCTGACCGAACGGTTAAGCAAGTATTGTATGGTAAGGTTAATCCTGACTAATTCTTCTTTTATGATTTGAGGAAGGATTCTAGAAACAGTAGGAGCCATCTTGATTAGATAAATTAAAAACCAATCTAAACTTGCAAGAGCATCATGCTGAGTGTTTTCTTCTCTCTCTCCTAATTGCAGTGACCAGGTTACCAGATTAGGTTACAGATAGATAATAAAATGACTGAGTTATACTATATTGACTTGCAAAGGTTTGTCCAGATGTCCATTACCTATGACAAGTTGGACCACCTCATTACTACTCAAGCTCCCGCCGTCCAGGTCCAGTTTCCACCATCACGGATGTTGATATCCGTAAGACAAAGGAAAAAGACTATGCGAATGCCAAGTGCCTCGTGTTGGCCTTAGTTGATGGTGAATACCAGAGGCAGCACGAGAAGATGGACTTAGTTTCTATCTTCCTCCATAACAAAGTTTTATATGGAGAGCAATCTCATATCACAAGATATGAGACCTCGAAGGAATTGCTTCAAACGAGGTTGGCTGTCGGATCAGCTATAAGGGACCACATCCCTTCAATGATTAGGTATATTAAAAAGCTCACGGACCTGGAGACCACGTTGGAGAATGAGTCATATGCAGATTTGATTCTACAGTCCCTACCTCCTATTTACGCCCAGGAAAGAAAGTTATACTTCCAGTTGAGGGCACCCTGAAGGAAACCGGGGAGACACCCGCTCTTCTTATTGGAGAATCTTCCTCTTCTGGATCTAAGGCGGATGCCAAGGGTGAGAAGAAGAAGATCTCCACAAAGCCGATAAGTGGAGTCGGTAAAGCAGAAGAAAAAGGAAGGGCAAAAGTTTCGGGGTTAACAGTCGGGAAGGAGGGATGTTCCTATTATTATGGGAAAGGGCATTGGCAGAAGGAATGCAAGGCTTGGAAAGCCAGAATCCAGGATCCGAAGCATGTTGTGGCTTCGATTTCGGGTGTGTTTATGATTGAAAATGGTCTGTCAATTAACTCTACTTCCTGGGTACTAAATACCGGATCAGGATCTTATATCTATAATTCATTACAAGTTTTGAGAAACCGTAGAGTTATCAAGGCAGGTGATATGACTCTCTGGGTTGCTAACGGAATGAGCATGGGCACTGCATCCGTAGGGTATATCACCTAGAATTGACATGTGGGCGGATATTGATTCTACGTAACTGTTTGTGTGTACCAAGTCTAGTATGTAAGCGATGCGATTCACATCCACCTAAATCAAAGTTTGATTGGGTCAGGTGTTCCCTGATTAAAAATTAAGAAAAGATTCAGAAGAGGCATCACGTGCTCACACGTGACCAGTGGTCACGTGTTGGCACGTGATGGTTAAGCAGCGGCACAGAGCATATTTGTCCTCTAATTAAAAGCCAAGAAGAAGCTTCAGAAGAGGCATCACGTGCTCACACGTGACCAGTTGTCACGTGTTGGCACGTGATGGTTAAGCAGCGGCCAGAGAACAGAGCGCAGAAGAAGGGAAGTCCATCCCAGGGGTCACGCACCTACACGTGACCAGGGGTCACGTGGCCACACGTGACCAGGGGTCACGTGGCCACACGTGACCAGCTTTAAAAGCCTTATTCTTTGACAGAATTAAATTCTAAGGGAACATCTTTCAAATCTTTCCAAAATGAAAAAAGGATTATCTGAAACCGTTGGATTAAAAATCTAAAGGTGATTAAATATCACCAATTTATGGAAAAATCTTGGACTTGGAAAGATTTCCCCCTAAATCTAACTGAAATAACCAAGAGATATCTTTGGATTTAAAATCCAATGGTGAATAAAATTCACCTAACAATCTAAAGGCCCAGATTAATGATAAGTATAAATCAAATCTCTCAATGAACAAATCAAATCTCTCAATGAGAGATTTACTAAGCAGATTGATTCTTTTCCTTCTCCTATAAATATGAGCCAAGAAAAGAAAGGGGAGGACTTTGGACCTTTTCTTTTGATACACAGAGAGAGAGAGATATAGAGCCTTTGATTCTCTGCAAAAGGGAAACCTTAGGTAAGAAAAGAAAAGGGAGGCTTCAAAGGAGAATTTAATTCTCAAAAGAGTTTAACTCTTATAAAAAGGAAGGAACTTAGTTCTTTCTCTGGTTGAGGATCTGCAAAGTGCACATCTCCCCATGAACTGAGAATTTAATTCTCATTGGGTTGAGATCCTGCCATGCAGATCTAAAACACATAGGAGCAACTGAGTTTTGAGAATTTAATTCTCACAGAATTACAGGAATTTAATTCCTTTGAGATAAAATTAGGGTTTAACCCTAGGAATTTAATTCCTTCAGAATGGACAGAACTAGGGTTTAACCCTAATCGAGAACCTAATTCTCTCAAAATCACAGGAATTTAATTCCTCTAAAGTTTATTGTTAGGGTTTAACCCTATGAAGAATTTAATTCTTAAAAGATGAACAGATCTTTAAAACATGCAAAGAACCAGAGTCACGTGCTACCACGTGACCCCTGCAAAGATCCACAGAAAAGAACTTTGAAGCAACACCTCACGTGTTACCACGTGACTCCTGCAAAGATCCATAAAAAAGAACTTTGAGGCAATGCCTCACGTGCCCCATGTGGTCTCTAAAGCACACAGAGAAAAAGGCAAAAGAAACAGAAAAGAGCTCTAGGGTGCCCTCACGTGTCAACACGTGACCCCTAATGAACATTCTAACAGATCAAAGCGTGAGCCCCCATCACGTGCCCACACGTGATGGCTTTCAGAATTAAAAGTGTTAAACACTTATCTGTAGAACAAAATAAAGGGAAGCAGGGCGCTCTCACGTGCTACCACGTGACCCCTTGGCTGAAGCTCTAACAGATAAATGTCCAAGTTCTCAGCACGTGACAGCACGTGATACTTCAAAGTATTCAATACTTTTGACAGAACAAAATAGAGGGAATCAGGGCGCTCTCACGTGTCCACACATGACCCCTCTTGCCTTAGTGTTTAACACTAAATTGAAACCTCTGTAGTCGGTGTTTAACACTGATTTTCTTAGTGTTTAACACTGATTTGGAAAACTCTATTTGATGTGTTTAACTCTGATTTCCTTAGTGTTTAACACTAATTTTGAAAACTCTATCTGCAGTGTTTAACACTGAATTTCTTAGTGTTTAACACCAGTTTGAAAACTCCATTCCCAGTATTTAACACTGATTTGCTTTAGTGTTTGACACTTATTTGGAATCTCTATTTCCAGTGTTTAACACTGATTTGCTTTAGTGTTTAACACTAATTTGAAAGCCCTGTTGCTAGTATTCAACACTGATTATCTTTTAGTATTTAACACTAACTTGTTAATCTTATTCCCAGTGTTCAACACTGTTGGTCTTTAGTGTTTAACACTAGCTTTAGCCCAATTGGCTAAGTTTCTAGAGGCAAAGCCTCTCCTTCAATAGACCAACAGAGAGTCAATATTAAACATGATTGGACTTAGCCCAAGAAGGCCATAAGTCCTCAATTCAAACTTAGCTTGGCCAATGGGCTCATAATATAATTAATTGGTCTTGGTTCCAAATTGGGCCAAAGATCATTGAATCTACCTTGGTTTAAGGGTACATCTCTTCACTCCTTTGATATTTGGCGTTGTAATTCCTCAACGTCTTCAAAGAGGTGACGGGTCCCGATGACCACACATTGATACGGACTGTGGGGTCCTTAAACTCATGGACTATGAGGTCCTTAACCTTGACCGTGATGTCTTAAAACTAACAACGGACTATGATGTCCTTAACCTTGACCGTGATGTCTTAAAACTAATGCCAGACTGTGGGGTCCTTAAACTCATGGACTATGAGGTCCTTAACCTTGACCGTGATGTCTTAAAACTAACAACGGACTATGACGTCCTTAACCTTGACCGTGATGTCTTAAAACTAATGCTTGACTGTGGAGTCCTTAAATCCACGGACTATGACGTCCTTAACCTTGACCGCAACGTCTTAAAACTAACATTGGACCGCAATGTCCTTAAACTACCTATTGACCGCAATGTCACTAAACTAAACAACAGAGCCCCCCTTATTTGCTCTCTTGTTGGATCTAAACGATCCCGTTAAGTTGATCTTAATCTAAAACTAGACTAACGTATCATTAACAAACGTTTAAGTTGATCTTAGTCTCAAATGAGGCTAACGTATCCTTAAACCAAAACCCCAAACCCAAATCTAAGAAAATACGGATTTGGACTAATCCACGTCCTACGGACGCGACATAAAGTAGTCTCCGTATACAATCCACGGGCAACCGAACACAAAACAAACACTCACGACACGAAGTGACCATCTGGAGAAGGAGAAAGTGGTTACCGCGATGCGGTAGCGTAATTAACTGCAGGGGCTTGCGCCTGCAGGGAAGAGCGTCCCCACAATCAAAAAACCCTCGAACGAGGGGGAATCTGACGAAGTCTGCTACATCGGCCGCATCCGTCTAA
Organism: Agapanthus africanus; assembly: GCA_030015575.1. Classification (NCBI taxonomy): domain Eukaryota; kingdom Viridiplantae; phylum Streptophyta; class Magnoliopsida; order Asparagales; family Amaryllidaceae; genus Agapanthus; species Agapanthus africanus. Next base: position 104,495,675 of record CM057345.1, on the reverse strand, counting down.
ACTTCCGATATACGGTGCCATAAATCAACTTGGCATCTTCGGAAAGGTGGACGGATAGCTCCAATTAGCATCTGCCCCGAATCTCAGGCAAGACGAACCTACGAAGTCGCGTCTCTGTGTTCAGAGGGGAACATTAGGTACATTAGAGGACAGTATATATTGAATCAAGCTCAGGTTTTCAAACGTCCAGAACACACTTAAAAGAAAGTCTCCATGATTAAATAAAACTTTCTTAGGGCATTGTAGACAGGGTCACATCAATAAAACACGGTTGTCGAAGTTACATAGAGAGGGATAGTTGGATCTGTTTGAATATCAGTCTTATGCAACTTGTCAATCTTGTCTCATAGGAAAGATGACAAATACTCCGTTCACTGGACACGGAGTAAGAGCGAGCGAACTCTTGGGACTCATACACAGCGACATGTGTACTCCAATATCTACATATGCACAAAGTGGTTATTCCTATTTCATTACTTTTACGGATAATTTCTCTAGGTTAGGATATGTCTTCTTGTGAAAGCATAAATCCGAACCCTTTGAAAAATTCCCGAGAATATAAGAATGTAGTAGGAAAAACAAACAGGCAAAAGTATCATGACACTGAGATCCGATCGACATGGTGAATACTTAAAATTGCCGAGTTCCTGGATTACCTAAAAGAGAATGGAATTCTCTCTCAGCTTACTCCTCCATACACACCACAACACAACGGTGTATAGGAAAGGCGGAACAGAACCCTATTGGATATTGTTTGTTCTATGATGAGTAACACTGAGTTACAGCGATCCTTCTGAAGTTATGCACCAGAATCAGCTGCTTATCTTTTGAATAAGGTTCCTACCAAGATTGTGCCTACCACACCATATCAGATGTGGAGTGGGAAGAAATCCTATCTTCAGTATCTGAAGATATAGGTATGTCCAGCTTTTGTTGAAAAGCAGTATACGGACAAGCTCAAGGCACGCTCAGTACTGTGTAAGTTTGTAGGATACCCAAAGAACTCCAGGGGGTATGTTTTCTATTACGCAGAGGAACAAAAGGTTTTTGTTCCTCGTCATGCCAACTTTTTAGAAAATTAATTTTTTGTAAAAGGAAATAGTGGGAGTGCAATAGAACTGGAAGAAATTCCAGAACCATAAACTATTACTGAAAGTATGGTAGAACCAGAGGTTTCAAAAGAACCGAACATCCCTACGCTAATCCGCAGGACTAGTAGGCAGTCTCATCCGCCCGAGAGATACTGCGGTTTTCTTGTAGACAGGGATCGCGAGGATTGCATCATTAACAATGATGAGCCAACTAGCTTCCAGTAAGCCATTCAGAGCGATGACTCGGTAAAATGGCTGGATGCAATATGGACCGAAATGGAGTCCATGTACACCAACAAATTATGCATCTTGAACATTGCTCCAGAAGGGGTAAAACCCGTAGGCTGCAAATGAATCTTCAGAAAGAAGATTGGTGCAGATGGATAGGTTGAAACCTATAAGGCTAGACTTGTTGAAAAAGGTTTTCGTCAAAAACCTGGTTTGGACCATGATGAACCCTTTTCTCCAGTGTCTATGCTCAAATCCATTCGGATCCTTCTTGCCATTGCTGCCTTCTAAGATTTTGAGATCCGGCAGATGGACGTAAAGACGGCTTTTCTAAATGGTAACTTGGTAGAGTGCGTCTATATGGATCAGCCAGAGGGTTTTCAATCAGAGTGGGAGCAGCGGGACAGTGTGCAAGTTGCTTAAGTCCATTTATGGACTAAAGCAGGCATCGCGGAGTTGGAACATCCGTTTTTATTGAGACGGTCAAAAGAATTCGACTTTATCAAAAATCCAGATGAACCATGCATTTATAGTAAGATTGTAGCAAGAACTGTAGAATTCCTCATTGAGTACATGGATGTCATTCTCTTGATAGGAAATGATATTCCTATACTACAATCAGTCAAAGGATTCTTGTCACAGAGGTTCTCCATGAAAAACCTGGGTGATACCAACTACATTCTGGAGATCCAGATCTATTGTGATAGATCAAAAAGGATGGTAGGACTTTCACAGTCAAGGTACAACAACATCATACTGAAAATGTTTAGTATGGATGATTCTAAGCACGATAGTCTACCGGTTCATCACGGAATCACTCTCTCCAAAGAGATGTCTCCAAAAACTGATTTGGAAAGGGCTCGCATGTCGATTAACCCTACGCTGTTGTGGTAGGCTCTATAATGTATGCGATGTTGTGTACCAGACCAGATGTAGCTTACATACTAAGCGTGGTAAGCCGGTATCAATCAAACCCAGGGGAGAAGCACTGGGAAGCAGTAAAGAACATTCTCATTTACCTGAGAAGGACTAAGGAGATGTTCTTGGTGTATGGCGGAAAAGGACCTCCAGATAGAGGCCTTTGCTAACTCCAGCTTCCAGAGTGATAAGAATGACTCTAAGTCCATATTGGATTATGGCTTTACCCTTAGTGCAGGGGCGGTCTGTTGGAAGAGCTCTTAGCAGAACACCGTTGCAGACTCGACGATGGAAATGGAGTAGTTCACTGCATGAGACACCGCAAAAGAGGCAGTCTGGATATGGAAGACCGGGGGCGCTAGCTCGTCCCGCCCCGGTTCGAGCCTGGCCTCGAAGGCAACCGCACCGGCTAGGCCTTCCAGCATGCCCCGGGCTTCGGAAACCAGCCGCAGGGAAAGCCACAAGTATGCCCGGGAACCGGAGCCCCGGGCGAGGGAGGTGGAGGATGAAGCCAACCCTCCCAGGTCCCCCTCAAGAGGCATAAGAGGACGGTATCTCAATCTTCGTCCTCCCCGATCTTCATGCAGGAGGGGGATGTCTGGTTCGAGGTCCCCTCGGGTCTTTCTGTCGCCGATAGCTTGGTTCAGAGATGGAGCGATCGGCCGAGGGCAAAATTCCCCAGGGGACCTTCAAGGCCCAAGTTGCCGCCATTGCTCAAGAGGTTGTACAGGTCAGCATCTGCTTTCCGTTGAGGTTTTCGTCAAGCATTTTTTTCTCGGATCGGATGCTTTTTAACCCCTTCTTTTATCTTCCTCAGGTCCTCCAGCACTGCGCCCTCATCGCCAACATGGAGCACAAAGAGATTGCCCCAGCGTTGCAAAAAGCGGGTGAGTCTTCCTCGCGGGAGGACGATCCGCGGCAAGCGAAGGAGAGGATCGCCGCTCTCGAAACTTGGGTGGCCGCCGAGGAGGTGGTGAACTCCGAATGCAAGGAGTCCATTCTCCTTCTGAATGAATCTAATAAGGACACCCAGGCTAAGTTGAAGGAGGCTAAGGTGCTAAAATCCACGATGAAGAAGTCGCTTAATGCCTGCAAGAGGGAAACTGAGGCGGCAAAGGAAGCGGTGAAGATCGCCGACCTCCGGGCTATGAAGCCGATGGTGAGGTATAAGACGTCGGAACAGTTCTACGCCAACCTTGCCAACGCCTCGGCCATCGTTTGGCACCAGGCCCTCGACGCTGTCAAGGAATTAATGCCGGGAATTGCCGATGGCGAGCTTCAGCTCAAGTACCCCCTCTCCGAGGATGAGCCGCAGGGGGATGCCGCCGAAAGTGCCGCCGTGGGAGAGGCCGCCGGTGGGAGTGCTGGAGATAAGTCTCCTGGTGGGAGTGTCGACCCAAAGGCAGTAACCTCGACTGCCAGCGCCAAATCCCCTGGTGGGAGTGTCAACCCAAAGGCAGTAACCTCGACTCCCAGCGCCAAATCCCCTGGTGGGAGCGCCGACCCAAAAGCCGTCATCCCGGCTCCCGACTCCGGCGTGGAGCAGGTCGAAATCCTCCCCGGTCCTAAGGCCTGAGCCTTCCTGCTTTCTTCTTCTTCTTTTGAATTTTGTAAGCCTTTGGGCAATTTTTGTAAGGTTTTGGAGCCTATAGTACCTTGTACAGACTTTCAGATCATGAATAAAGTTGTTTTTAATTTTTCTTCACGGCAATGTTTTTTTGTGCTCATCGACATGAGCTTGTTAGTGTTTTCCTCGTCCCAAGAGTCAAGCCGTAGGTCGATGACCAGTCTCTTGGATGTTGATCGCCCATCGAGTGTAAGCCAGTTAATCGCTAAGTGCGGGAAGGCCGGTCCCTACCTGCCCCCGGAGTCGAGATGGCGATCGTTTACTAAAGATACGTCGGTTGGCTCCTTCGAGTGGAAAGGTATAGATTCGCCTATTCCTTGGAGTTAGACTGGAGACCACTTCTCTTAGAGTAAGTTAGACAATATCCAAGTTTGAATTGGTCGGCGTCGGCCGAGAAATAAAGTTGTTCGGCAGTACCTGAGCGAGGGCCTCGGATCCTTAGTGTAGATGGGTAGGAAGTTACCCGCTAAGGATTAACCGAGCAAGGAAGCCGCTCGGTGGCCTCTTGGTGAGGGCTTTTGATCCTTGGCTTGGATGGGTAAGAAGTTACTTGTTAAGGATGGACCGAGCAGGGAAGCTGCTCGGTAGCCTCTTGATGAAAGCTTCGATCCTTGGCGTCGGTGGATAGTAAACTACCAGCCAGGGATGGACCGAGAAGGAAAGCTGCTTGGTGGCCTCTTTGTGAGGGCTTCGATCCTTAGCGTAGATGGGTAAGAAGTTATCCTATAAGGATGGACCGAGCAGGGAAGCTGCTTGGTGGCCTCTTGGTGAGGGCTTCGATCTTTAGCGTAGATGGGTAAGAAGTTACCCGTTAAGGATGGCCCGAGCAGGGAAGCTGCTTGGTGGCCTCTTGGTGAGGGCTTTTGATCCTTGGCATCGGTAGGTAGTAAACTGCCAGCCAGGGATGGACCTGCAGGGTTCCCTAGGGCGGAAGCAAGGTTTCGGGAGGCATCGTCCATGCCATTTTCAAAAAAAAAATTCGTACTAAAGAACCCTAACCCTAGAATATTAACTAGAGAATTAAACAATACAACATGCAAACAATTTTGCATATAAAGTGAATGAGGAATACAACCTTTGTAGACCGGTCTTTCACTTCTAAAGCTCCGTGTAGTGGTCCCTTCGCTCCAAGTAGTGAACACCCGAACTCTAGTAAGGGTTCACATGAAGAAATGAACAAGCTTGCTCGAAGTCTTCGAAGCCGAAGATGATCTACGTCAAGAAGACTCAAGCTCATGCTACCTCTTCACTAATGGTAGATTAGTGAAGCAAACACCCTAAACTAAATGGCTAATATAGTAGAGGATGATGAAGTAGGAATTGAGCTCACTTTAGATTTATTTTTCTCACAATATTTCTTCACTTCCTCAAAACCTAGAGAGCTTAAGGGAGATGAAGAAGAAGATGATGAATAATGAGATGAGGTTAGAAATGCAACCATGGGTGAGTTTATGTCATACACAAACTCATGTAGAGAATAAACCATGGTGTAAGGTTAATGGTTAGGTTAATAAATATCTTAAGCAAGACAAAAACAAGTGGGCTAAGTCAATGTTCTACAAGTTTCTTCCAAGCTCAACCATGACTAATTCCAAATGATTTTGAATTACTTAATAACAAATATCAACCCACATTAAACCTAGCATGGTGTGAGTCTCATAGATCCATGTTGCATGTGTAACCTAGCATGACACACTAATATATATCACATATATATTATATGTGCGCAAAAAAGAAAACAATACAATTAACACATATCACATATATATTAATGTATCAAAGTGAGAAAAAGAAATACTTAAGTGAGCTAATATTAGTTAATATAATTTAATATATCAAATATATAATTATACATTAAATTATTAAATCAACACTTGATTTAATAATCCGGCTATATCACATACAACAGGCTAATATCAAATGTAACAATCTATTGAATCAACACTTGATCCGATAACCCGGCTATATCACATATAACCGACCGATATCACATATCGCGAGAATAGAATATGGTATCACATACGCGCATTAATTTTGGTCCCGCACATATCACATATCTTCTCCTACTTCGTTTCGCATGAACCAGGAAATCTCTGTGTAGAACTCTAAAGACTCGTCAATACACCGGCGGTAGGTGATGATCATATCAAACACCCACAAGCCGCAAGCGGTCTGCTAAACGTAACGTCCACCCGGGTATTGAGCGATCAGAAGATCAACAAGCAAGCCTGCTCATACTCCTGCGAATCCAATCAGCAACACTACCGTACAGTCCGGTCTTTTCGTCAGATATGTCGCATATCGCAGCCTGGGGTGGTATAACGGTAGACCCCAATAGCCTGATAAGTCATACCGATGCAAGGTCCATAACGGTTCGAGAAACTACTGATAACACTTACCAGTAGATCTCAGCAACCTTGGCCAGGGATTTCCTGTTATGGCCAATCGTGCATAGCGCAACATCAACCCCCAATACCGGGAGAGACAAAATCCCCTCCTATCGCTCATTGCCTCCATGTGACTCGGGACTGTATCCAAAAACCACCTTTTTGCACGATCTCTTGAACGTGGTATGGTGGAAATCAAAGCACAGTGGGAATCACACAAGACTCTATCACAATCTCGGGTCGACAGACTAACCTGTACCAGTGTCATCAGAGAACTGCTATCTGACGATACGTATAATACCATCTAGGAGTTCTCGGCGAGTCCGTTCAGTGTACCCAGTCTCCACTGAGCACCCGTATACAATCTCTGATGCCAAACACCAATGGATATGGGATCATCCATCGCCCATCATATGGGTCAAGAAGCGTATACGCTAGTCTACTCTGGAATATCGATGCCCTGTCTCGATACTCACACAACTAGGAATATTTGAAGGATGTACTTACCGACTACCATTGCCCACCAGTATGATCTACATCATAATCCTGGTAGTCAAGTACTCATCCTAAGGGCTTTATCAACATGTAATAGAGAGACAATAAGTATACATGTTAAGATAAAAAGCAACCAGATAGCATACTATCATATCGAGCAAGAAAGTCCTCCCTATATATGTCCAAGCATCCACTACAATATACATCGTATATACAGTAATGGCATCTAGGGCATACATATAACTAACATGACCGAGCAGAGAAGCTGCTTGGTGGTCTCTTGGTGAGGGCTTTGATCCTTAGCGTAGATGGGTAGTAGCTACCCGCTAAGGATGGACTGAGCGGGGAAGCTGCTCGGTGGCCTCTTGATGAGGGCTTTTAATCCTTGGCGTCGATGGATAGTAGCTACCCACTAAGGATGGACTGAGCAGGGAAGCTGCTCGGTAGCCTCTTAATGAGGGCTTTTAATCCTTGGCGTCGGTGGGTAGTAAACTACCAGCCAGGGATGGACCGAGCAGGGAAGCTGCTCGGTGGCCTCTTGATGAGGGCTTTTGATCCTTGGCGTCGGTGGGTAGAGCTACCCGCTAAGGATGAACCGAGCAGGGAAGCTGCTCAGTGGCCTCTTGATGAGGGCTTTTGATTCTTGGCGTCGGTGGGTAGTAAACTACCAGCCAAGGATGGACTGAGCAGGGAAGCTGCTCGGTGGCCTCTTGATGAGGGCTTTTGATCCTTGACATAGATGGGTAGGAGCTACCCGAAAAGGATGGACCGTGCAGAGTAGCTGCTCGGTTTTCCAAGGCGTCGTTCGACCTCCACGGGGGTGAGAAAATCTGGAAGAGTGAGCGTCGCGGGAGACATGTGGCTGAAACGCATAGGCAAGGAGAAGCATTCTAACATCCGAGTCGTTCCGACTTCGATTGGCCGTGAGACACGGGATGCCCGCCACGTGGCACTCCTGTATTGGAAAAGCTGAAAATATCACAAAATTTATGCCTATGCGCGCGTAAATTTCGGCCCTTGGGGATTCTGTTGAGGCTATAAATAGAAAAGGAGCGTGGGTTTCTTCAGCGTTGCTTTTCTGAGATGGCCAGGCACATCAACTCGATTGAAGAGATCGCCACTCCTAATGACGTCTGTTCACACCAGAATATTGTATTTAATACCTCCTATTCTTCTGCTCGTTTGTTTATAGGCAGGTGCTTTTGATCCGTGTTTGCTACATATTTACAGGTTACAGGTTCCTAGTCCAAAATAACGCAAATCATACAAAATCTCCACAGTTACGCCAAAATCCATAACATCTGTTGCCGACAGATAAAAGTCGGGTTCCGGTCATCCGTATCCGTCCAATGCCGCTTACCAGTTCAAAAGAAAAGACAAAGAACAGTGGTCATTCGTGTCTCGGACAAGCACAGAGCACGAGAGGGGCAGCACAAAATTCAATGGGTGCACGAAACTCAAGAGAGATAAGGTCAAATGAATTAAAAGTGAAGACATTTTGGACTGTTGCAGATCTAAAGAAATGATGGAAGCAATTTGCAATTTGGGACATGTAGAACAATAGAAGAAAGCAACACAAAAAAACCATGGAAAATACGACAAATTAATTCCCACAAATGGCCGCAGAACCGCGGCCAATTGGCTACTTATGCGGCGGTTCCGCGGCCGAGTTGACATCAGTACGGGATTGGGTTTGGGGGGTAAATTTATAACTTCATTTGGGCTCAGAATATGGGTCTAGGGTTTCAGCTCTCTGCTTATAAATACTCCAGTTTTGAGCCATTGTAAGGATGCTTCTTTTTTAGTTAGATTTTAGTGTAAGCTAGCTTGTATCTTCTTCCTCTTCATCTATTCCTCCATTAAAGTGTAGTGAGAGCTCTTGAATAGATGTTTAATGAAGATGGGTTTTTTTATTATTTTGTATCTTTTAATTCTTGTATTGTAATTTCAATTCTTAGTATAATTTTATTTCTTGTTGTTAAGTAGTTGTTGTTATTTCTTTCCTTGTTTTCTTTTTCTTTTTTTCTTATCCGTATTATTTTCAAGCCATGATCTTCGACGGAGTCCCCTTGCTAAGATGAGAGCCCAAGTAGTTACCTTGCTACCATTTTGTAAAACCGTATTTTCTTCCTTTCTTTATTTTCTTCTTTCTTGCTTTGTTTTTATTTTCATTTTAATATGTGAATAATTTCCACTTGTTAGGGGCCAAGGAAGGTTAGTATGAGAGACGGAAAAATCTCGTGTGCTTCTCTTCGCCAAACAAACACAATCCCTCACTTAGGCGCGCTATGTGTGACATATAGCCGCGACCTAAGCCGAGAAGTCCTTTGGGCGCACTAAAACGTGACATGTAGTTGTGACTTAATTGGATACATGGTTGCGGGTGTTTGGCCTTGGGTTGGAAATAAGCGCACGTAGCGGAAGGACAAGCGGCACGAGGAATGGATTTAGCGTTGGAAAGCTTACTTAAACTCGCAAATCCCATTCCTATGTCCTCCTAATCCCCGATACTTTCTATTATCCCAACATCATTTTAAGATTGGCAAAAGAAAAGCACAAGACTAATTCTAACTCTACTAACCAACCTTAACCCTAACAAGCTTACTTGAATATAAATACAAATACTTAGGATAGTTTTGAACATACACATATACATTCTTGAATTGACTCGTCTAAAACACGAACGGACATACTACCATCTCCCTGTGGATCGACCCGTACTTATCCGGCTAGCTGCAAAGCGACACCGTCTTGATTGCGGTAACTAAAATTCTTTCAATCAAATGGCGCCGTTACCGGGGAGACTGTAACGTATTTTCTTTCTTGTTATTCGGGTTAATATTTTTTTTGTATATATATAAAAATATATAAATATAATAAAAATCATTTTGTTATTTTTGATAATTTTTGTGTGCAAGTGTGCAGGTTATCTGAAGCAAGTACAGTATTCAAATCAAGAGATCGAGGTTTTTATTCTGTCCTACAGAGAAAGATGAGTGCAGGGACCAAACTTTCAGGCGCCAATACAACATTTTGACCGAAGAACCGCGGTCAAAGCTTGGGTTCCGCGGCCGTTCCGCGGTTCTATTGAGGCTTCTAAGCCTCAATTTTTTTACCCTTTATCTTTCCTTTTCTCTCCTCTATGAACCCTATTAAACTATATTTTCTGCAGGTTTATTTGCACAGCTTGTGCCGCCGCCAAATAAATTTTTTGTTGTTTTAGATTTTGTTTGTTTAACGCTTTGCATATAATAATACGGACATTAAGTGGCTTGAACACTAATTAAGATTGGGTGGGGATTTCATCACCCTTCCTAAGACCCCACAAATCACCAAAAGCATATGCATTACATTGAGTTAATAAAAAATATCTAGACCAAACCTATAACGACTTGTCGCGCTCATTTAGGACAAGTGATGGTTGCGGGGAATCGTTCGTTTATCTAAACTTGACTTTGTGGTGCCTAGGCTAGACAAGTGAGGAGGTAATTTTAAAAGGCTCGTCTCACGGTGATTCATGAGCGGAACCCTCCTTACCTCACTTGTGCTTACCTGGCCACAATTGGCAGTGAAGAGGCGATTCGAGAGTTATCTTGCAACTTGTTGCTTGGAAGTCTAGGAGCGGTCTAGTTGGACTTTGAAGTCCCTAGCTCTAGGTGTTGTTTGTGCATATTGTGATTGTGATTGTGCCTGTATAGAGTTTAGCCCCATAATTCCATATTCTTTCAAAAACAAACAAACAATTTCAAAAACTCAAAAAAAAATTATAAAAATTCACTCACTTTCCCTCTCCATACCTTTTCATAACATTGGTACCCCGAAATGACCAACTCTTGCCGAACTTTGGTACTCACAACCAGACATTTCTTCATACGGTTCTTGCATTGGTCGAACTTCGAACGATCCATCCATTCCCAAACTTTCTTTGAAAGATCAGATAGACGCGTCTATGACAAACAATTGGACTTCGCAATCCACTTTGTATCAACCGTTTCAACCTACCCAACCTTCTTACGTTGATACCCCTTTTGAGAGCCATGTTGCGACTCCGAAACCCATGTCCATAGCTGACTGAATTGAGCAGTCTCATAGCCGATCTTTCACCCCTTTCACCACTTCCAATTCTTTTGATCAACAATTCCAATCACCTTCTTATCATAACGTTGATCCTAATCTTGTCCAACCATTTGATTCCTATCACTCCTACCCGACTTTTACACCTTCCCTAGACATTGCTTCTAAATAGTCATTTGGGAGTTTCACGTATCCACACGACTTTGAATCTTTTACTGAAACTCCTCTACAACCCATGTCTAGCCTAGAACAGTCATTGGAAGACTTTCGGATAGCTTCATACCAACAGATGATGGATTTGAATGCGTCCATGTCCGCCCTCATACAACCTAATGACCCGGTAGCTAGTTTCCAACTAGCTCCAAATTTTCCAATGTATGATGAGACGGTAGGACGGATTGAGGATTTGAGTCATGAGAGCGAGCGGTACACCCTTCCAAATCAAACCTACCAGTTGCAAATTGAATCCCATAACTCTGGTTTTGAAAGTCTATCAAGTTTCATAAATGAATCACAAATTGAAGATAGAATAATTAATGAGTTGTGCGACTTTGTAGTGTTTGACTTACCCGATTGTGAAGGGTCCATTCCAAGTGAAATCAATCCCAATCCCTTTGACCTCTACACCTCCATCTTAGAACCACAATTGATAGAAATCCATGCTTTTGATGAGGTGACTTAGAAATTTGATTTTCACTTGATTGAGGATATTGACGCTGGGAATATTTTGGATGATGAACCCACAGTTTTGGATGAGTATGTCTCTCCAATTCATCATGTCCTTTCACTTCCGTATGGACATCATCCCGAGACATTAACTGTTTTTCCCGAACTCCATATGCGTCTTGATATTGATGATGATAAATGCATGGATGAGCAGATTTTTTAGGAGAATTTTGATGATAGTATTGAGAATGAACCAGTTTTACTTGATGAGTCGGATTTTCCAATTCATCATGTCCTTTTCATTGACCGTGTACACCCTTCTGAACCTTTAACTGTTACCATTCCTCGATCACTCCCCTCCATCCTTTCTATCGTTCCGACATCGCAAGAAACCGTATCAACATCATTTCTTATGTCTGGTTTACCAAGTTCGGTCTACCCATGTTTTCTCACAAATCATGAGGGATTTGACCCCATTTCTCGACGGGTTAATAGATAAGTACAATCACTTTTTACACATCGGTCATCATAAATTGTACTAATTTATTCACTCCATTTCAACCCTCAAGTTCGTACTCCACTTCTTTCTCCCTTCTGCCATTCTTCTCCTCCACCGAGACCGTATCCCGCTTCTATCCCCATACGGTCTCGCGTATTGTAACATTTCAGAAAATATAAAATATTATTTTTGGAATTTAATATTAAAATAATATTTTTCCCGAAAACTGTCGATTTGCGAAATTGGGGTTTTCGAAAAAGGGTATAAATATATACCAATAACTGTGAAATATTTGGAATTTAAAATGATTTATTCATTTAAAAATATATTTAAAGGATTTGGCATTTTAAAAATTTTTGTATGCAGTTTCGATAAAAACCCGATTAGTGCATTGCTAATCGCGATTAAGCCAAATCCGTGTTTCTACAGTTTTTCATGGCTAGTGCACCATATTATGTTGCATTTTGGTTACATATTTTCTTGTATTGTTTTGGGTATTTTATGGTTGGTTTTAAAAGAAATGAGAAAAAGAAAAAGGTAAAAGGGTAAATAGATGAAAGAGTGGGTGAGAATAAAAGAGGAGAGAGAGAGGGGCTGCCTCATTTTCATCTCGCCTATCATTTTCTTCTCCTTCTTCTTCCTCACTTCCCTCCACCTTCACCCCATGATATCATCTCAAAATATCCAACAAAACCCTAAACCCCTTTCATTAAAATTGAACGCCTCCTTCTCCTCTACACATTGGACCAAGAAAAGTTAGATTTTGACAATCTTGAGGAGCTAGGGTTTTTCTTGAGTTGCATCCATGAGGTATAATTTCCACCATTTAGATAATTTTAAGTTTCTTTATATTCTAGTTAGTTAGAAGTGGGTTTAAGATGTGGATTTATGAACTTGGAAAATCCTAGTGAGGGTTTGAGTGAAATTGTGGATTAGTGATGAATGAGTGGTTGTTGAGTGGCCGTTTAAGACCTGGGCTTGAGTATAGAAAACCAAAATACGGATTTAGGAATTGAGTATGTCGGTTTTGTGTTGATTTGTGAGGGTATATGGAAATCTGGAGTAACCCGGGGGCATAAAAAATAATTTAGCGAACACAGTGACACATGCAGGCACCCAGGAAGCTACCACAGAGACCCGAGCCCTAACCCCCAAGCTAAGGCCGCAAATTTATTCATTCTGGACGCAATTTGCGGCCAGGGTAGGGGCAAATTGCTCAATTTTTGTTCCGTGGCTCCTTTATCAGTAAAATAGACCCTCCATATATGCAGAATTGGTTAATTTGACTTAGGGTAAAATCTGGACCATATTTTCGAAGTTTCAGAATTCGTTTTGCGGCTTTCTATGAATTTGGTTTTGGTATTTGATATTGTGTTTCCGTCGTGTGGCGTTTGAACCCCAACGACTATGGTTTTGGTCGTGTTTTGCACGTGAGGCTATAGGTTTTGATCTATAGGCGAAACGTGTGCTGTTTTGGTTTTCCGGCTTGGTTTTAATACGCGTTTGCGATTGTGTATTAGTTATAGGTACCCCACGTGGATTTCAAGACGACGAGGATGAGCGTGGCGTCATCGACTCCAGCAAGCGAAGATCAAGGTGAGTAGATTTATATCTACGGGGAGAAGTCGGATAGATGGCGTATAGCACCCCCGCAAAGTCGTAAGAAATGATGTGATATGATATAGATATGCATTTATAGGTTATGGAGAGATTGAACACTTAGCAAGAAAAGTTTAGGAGACTATGAGTTAGTGTTCGCGAGATTTGAGGAAGGTGATTTAGTTGTTTTCATAGTCATGAAACCTAGAGTAAGGTTGTTACACATACACATACATGCAGGGGATATGGTTTTGGGTGTATGTGTTATATGTTTATAGATAGATGTGGATGCGTGGGTGGATATATACATATACATATACACGGATGATTGAGGATGGTATATGATACTTAGAAGTGAGTCGATATGATCGGGCATGATGTCGTGAGATATTTAATATGCGGCCGAGATATGTCATGATGTTATAGCGGGTCGTTAGACGACGATACCATGTGGATGATGATATATATATGATAGTTGACATATGATCGAGATATGAGATGAGATATGTTATGATATTTATAATGGATCGCTTGGGCGATGTATACTTCTATATGATAATATGTGTTGATGACATCGGATTGTATGAGGCTTTAGATCAGTAGCCAGATCATGATATTATTGATGATATTATTAGTGTACTCGACTTAGATCAGTACCCCTGCTCACGATATGTGATGATGTGGATATCAGATGAATAATGAGATAAATGCGATAGTTGATCCGTACCCAGATTTGGGATGCCGTACGATAGATTTACCGTACGAGATAGAATTATGATGTTAGATCCGCACTCTTGACTCAAGGATGTCATATATATATATATATATATATATATATATATATATTGTATCGTACGTGATACTATTAAGGCAAGATCACCGACTACTAGATATATATAGATTGACTCAGATTTAGGTGGATTTCCTTACCCTTTTGACTGGGCTCGAATCATACTTGTTTTCAAAAGTGGAGAATCGTGAGTAATTTAAGTACCAAACTGTATGACTCGTATATTGGATAGGTATATTCTTCAGTGTTGCTGTTATTATATCACTTTCTATATATTCATGATGTTTTATCGCATTGCATCCTTATACATATGTTATCTGTAATTATTATGAAACCATGATGTCAGAACACCAGCACCATTACCGATGATGTGTATACTTCACATACACTTGCTTGTCGGCTCACACACATCATCATCAGTAATTGCCATGTCACGTACACTTTAGAGAATACTATTTCATTGACATAGCCTGCAAGCTGATAGTTAAAATATGCTATAGCTTTCATATGCTAGTTTAACTATTGCATTCATTGCGTGATATCAGATGCATTCATATATTCATTGATTATGCAGTATTATGGAGATTTATGTCGGTTTTCACTGTTTATTGACATGGTGATTTGATGATTTCGGCTTCTTCTTGAGATTTTCCGGATTTGGAAACCGTATGTGAATGTTTTATAAACTGGTGAATTATTTTAAAGAGAAAAATGTGGTTTTCCTTGATATGATGAGTCTTTTCCACCATGATGTTTTCTCGGTTCTGAGATGGTTTTCGAGGCCCGGTTCGAGGAGTTGGATGAACCGTTTGCGGGTACATGGTGGACCCGGTATAGTACCCTGGGGCAAGAAGTTCGAGGTGTAGACGATGAGCCCGGCAGGGGCAGACTGCCTACCGGTGATTTTACCTGGCGCGGCGAATATCCGGAGGATACCGTTCGTGGTCATGTGATTGATGATATGGGCCGATCCGGACTGGCGAAGCCCTAGATATTGAGATATTGAGGTATTGGGACACTGAGATTTGAGATTCGAGATATTGGGATGCTGAGATATTGAGATACTGAGATATATGTTTTGTGTCGATACTTGACACCGATTTCTCTGCTGATTTCATGTTGTATTCTGTTTCCATTCGTCATGCATTCATACATCATATATCTGATATGTTGCTATCTGAGGCACAGACACGAGCATGTAGTATTACACTTATACATAGATGGACCAGGATATTTATTTGAGGATATTACCTGATATGACCTAGGATAGCGTTATGCATGCGATTTCTACTCGTAGATGTTTTCTACTCACGAGTTGGCAACTCACCCCCGTTGTGCCACAGTTCCTTGCAGGTTTCGTAGCGGCTTTGCTGGCACACTGTTCCTTCTGGGTGATTGCTTTGGTAGGTGGGTTCTTTTGCATCAGGACCATCCTTGTATATTTATAAACTCTATCAACCAGACTTGTATATTTGATAGAGATAGATGACCAGTGTATATTCTTTCGACCTTAGAGTCGCGTATTGTATTATTATGGTTTTCTTGATGATTTTTGAGTTATTTTTTAGCTTTGATCCTCGCCTTTGGCGTTGTATATTATATTGCATTGGGTGGTTTTGTCCGTCGATTGACGAAGAGCTAGCTCCCGTTTGGGGATGCCTTGATTCATTATATATGCTTTATCAGGTTTTGTACCCATTTGGGGTCAGTTTTTACAAAGGAAACTCTGCCGAAATTTCAAAAAAGACTTGAGATTTTAAAAATGCATATTTCGGCTTATGTTGTTTAAAATTCTTTCTTTAAAATTGGTTTTTCCTTCACTCTACTGCTTTACTTGGTTTGGATTTCTGAGTTTTAGCTTACTTAGATTACGTACGCCTCGAGACGTTTCGTAATTTAAGTGTCGGTCATATTCCGTAATTTTCGGGTCGTGACAAAGTTGGTATCAAAGCGTTAGGTTTTACCTCCTGAGTGTAGGATGACCCTTGGTTGATGGAGTAGGTGACTCAAGTAGAGTGGCGTACCATGTGTATGTTCCGCGGCATACTTACGATACGATACTCCGCTTAAGAAGCCTTAGGATGTACATTTTCTTGCACAGTATTATATTCCTTCCTATGATCTAGCCTCATCGATACCAGTTATGGTTTGGTTACTACGGTTGTACGGGCATGGAGAGCTACGGCTAGAGTTGCGGTCAGCACAAGCTCGTCACGGACGATGACTGACCAGGGCGTGATTCCAGGGACATACGATTGCATAGAGGCGTCATTTTATTGTGTTTTCGCACCATGAGCGTTTGACGGATCACTTCTATGAGATTACTCGGACGTGCAGATCCGCACTAGAGGATTGGGCCACTGATAGGGGCCAGCCAGAATGTGATGACCGTCGATGCACCGACTATTCATAATGATTGATGGCACTGTTCAGCGTGCGGACGAAGATTCAGTTGCTGCTACGAGTGACGAGATATCGTCCCAGATGTTGGAGCTGTTGCAGCACAAGTTTATACATAGCGACATGATAGAGGATCGCTAGTCACCAAAGATGAAGGACTAGGACATGTGATTCATTGCCTACCCCGATGCGAGATCATCATATTGATTGATTCCAGCTAGAGACGACTTCACGCTGATACGTTGAGAGTCGATATAGACGATCAAATGTCATGAACCCATTTTCCAAGTTTAAAGTATTCAGAAAACAATGCAAGTAATGCTATGGACCCTCTAGAAGAATGAAATCCTAACTCGACATAATGACCGTGTGAAAGCCTTTGAACCTTAGGGTTTGTGGCAGTTCCGCGGTGCCATTAGTGAGGCTTGGGTTTGCCCTTCTACGGTTGGTCCACAGGTGCTGTAGCATGTATTCGATACTATTAAACTGTACCCAAGATGTTGAGCTCTTTAGGGATTATGGAACCTCGACGAATCGATCAAAAAAGTTCGACATCATTCGGATAGCATATGATGGGATGCATTACTTGGGAGACTCCAGATTCAAGTATAGCCGTTGGAGCGCAGTCCATACAGCCACGAAGAGACGAGTCCGAAGCAGTCGACATTAGAGAAAAGTGGAGTAAGAGGTTCGTATGAAATCTTGATGAGATGACGTTCCACTCCTCCGACATCAGAGATGTGATACGCATGCAGAGGTGTTATATATGGGTATACCTTTCAGAAGGAGTCGCGATGAGTATGCAGCCATTCCGGAACAAGAAATAGATATAGTAAAGATGATGACTTCCGGCAGTTCGGCAGAAACGAGATTGGGGAGAGACCTCGACAGGACCTTTCTGGAATAATTTACGAGAAGACTTGGACCTAGGAGTGGTCATTTTACGCACACCCAGCAGACCAGAGTTCGGCACCGTCGACGAGACGTGTTATGAGTGACCACGACCGTTGGCCATAGATTCTTTAGAGGGTGTGCTTGAGCGGGACTATTCCGCCATACTTGATTTTGGTATTTTAGGTGATCTATTCACATGATTGAGTTTTAATGACCGGGTTCATGATATTTGTTTTCGTGCACCTTGGTTGCACCTACTTGGTATTTATATTTTGTGCATATGGTACGCACCCAATTTGGTTTTTGCACTCGGTATAGTTCATGTATGCTTGCAGTGCATTGATATGTATTTTGTGCACCACAGTTGCACTGGACTTCGATTTGATGTCATTTGAGATATTGATTTGGATTTCATGCCTAGGGCATATATATGATTTGACTTATGCTTACGGCATAGTTTTCATGCACTTTTAGTGTTTTGATTAGATTTTGTGCACGCTGATGCACATGGTTATGAGATTTGATACCGCGGTATACCTAATTTGGATTTGAGATGTGTTGTATACCGTCGATTTCGATTGTGATGCTCGATATTTATTTTGTGCACCTGATTGGATTCTTGCGCATATTTGACGCGCTTGATATTGGATTTCGTGATTTCGAGCATGTTGGATGCCCAGGATTTAGATTTTTTATTCGTACATGATGGATGCACCTGATTTGGATTTTCGCGCATGTTAGGCGCATGATTTGAAATGCGATTTTGGTGCACACCAGACACACTAAAACGGGATTTTCTTTGTGCATATCAGATGCACCTGATGTTGCTGCCAGGCATGCCCGTTGCCCTTGACAGATGTTTCGTCCACACCCGATGCACTTAGATGTTGTTTCTGTGCACATGTATGGAACATTCATGGATTTTGATTTCCGTGCGCACCAAACGCACGTAGCATTCATATGCACATTTTAGGATTGATTTCTTATGGAGCAGTACATTTTCATGATATTTGCTATTTGTTTTCGTACTGAGCAGGATTAGTCAGAGGGCAGTACTTGGATATATTTTTCATGTATTGATAATTATCGAAGGGATTTCCAAAAAGGGAGCTATAGTCTCAGTATTTACGTACGTGTCTGATATGACACGAAACGTTTAAAACAAGGAAACCCTTCTAAATTGTTTTTCAAAACGGCGCGACGTGGATATTAAACAAAAGATATATACATATATGGTTATTTTCTTACAACAGACGTCCGCCACTGTGCTGCGATACGCGCATCGCACAGTAATATGAAAGGTTTGGCATGCATTTCCTTCTGATGTTTACAAGTATGGGTTTGATGTATATCATATTGGTTTCATTTTAGATTTGACATTTGTGTCTACACCATGACTCTGATAATTGCGGGATGCATGACGGAGTTTTGTTTTTGGAGTTATCTGCTCATTGTTCATGCGCATGCATTGCGCTATGATGCGTTTTATGCATTGATGATTTCGGAGCCCCGACGACTTGGACTTTTTACTGAAATATTTTAGTATTTAAGGGGTTTAAATTTAAATTCGGCGACCGAATTTCTTTAAAGGGAGAAGATTGTAACATTTCAGAAAATATAAAATATTATTTTTGGAATTTAATATTAAAATAATATTTTTCCCGAAAACTGTCGATTTGCGAAATTGGGGTTTTCGAAAAAGGGTATAAATATATACCAATAATTGTGAAATATTGGGAATTTAAAATGATTTATTCATTTAAAAATATATTTAAAAGATTTGGCATTTTTAAAATTTTTGTATGCAGTTTTGATAAAAACCTGATTAGTGCATTGCTAATCGCGATTAAGCCAAATCCGTGTTTCTACAGTTTTTCATGGCTAGTGCACCATGTCATGTTGCATTTTGGTTACATGTTGTTTTCTTGTATTGTTTTGGGTATTTTATAATTGGTTTTAAAAGAAATGAGAAAAAGAAAAGGGTAAAAAGGTAAATATATGAAAGAGTGAGTGAGAATAAGAGAGGAGAGAGAGGGGATGCCTCATTTTCATCTCCCCCATCATTTTCTTCTCCTTCCTCTTCCTCACTTCCCTCCACCTTCACCCCATGATATCATCTCAAAATATCCAACAAAACCCTAAACCCCTTTCATTAAAATTGATCACCTCCTTCTCCTCTACACATTGGACCAAGAAAAGTTAGATTTTGACAACCTTGAGGAGCTAGGGTTTTTCTTGAGTTGCATCCATGAGGTATAATTTCTACCATTTATATAATTTTAAGTTTCTTTATATTCTAGTTAGTTAGAAGTGGGTTTAAGATGTGGATTTATGAACTTGGAAAATCCTAGTGAGGGTTTGAGTGAAATTGTGGATTAGTGATGATTGAGTGGTTGTTGAGTGGTCGTTTAAGACCTGGGAGTGAGTATAGAAAACCAAAATACGGATTTAGGAATTGAGTTTGTCGGTTTTGTGTTGATTTGTGAGGGTATATGGAAATCTGGAGTAACCCAGGGGCACAAAAAATAATTTAGCGAACACAGTGACACATGCAGGCACCCAGGAAGCTGCCACAGAGACCCGAGCCCCAACCCCCAAGCTAAGGCCGCAAATTTATTCATTCTGGCCGTAATTTGCGGCCAGGGTAGGGGCAAATTGCTCAATTTTTGTTCTATGGCTCCTTTATCAGTAAAATAGACCCTCCATAAATGCAGAATTGGCTAATTTGACTTAGGGTAAAATCTGGAGTATGTTTTCTAAGTTTCTGAATTCGTTTTGCAGCTTTCTATGAATTTGGTTTTGGTATTTGATATTGTGTTTCCGTCGTGTGGCGTTTGAATGCCAACAACAATGGTTTTGGTCGTGTTTTGCACGCGAGGCTATAGGTTTTGATCTATAGGAGAAACGTGTGTTGTTTTGGTTTTCCGACTTGGTTTTAATACGCGTTTGCGATTGTGTATTGGTTATAGGTACCCCACGTGGATTTCAAGACGACGAGGATGAGCGTGGCGTCATCGACTCCAGCAAGCGAAGATCAAGGTGAGTAGATTTATACTATGGGTGGATGGAGTATAGCACCCCCACAAAGTCGTAAGAAATGATGTGATATGATATAGATATGCATTTATAGGTTATGGAGAGATTGAACACTTAGCAAGAAAAGGTTAGGAGACTATGAGTTAGTGTTTGTGAGATTTGAGGAAGGTGATTTAGTTGTTTTCATAGTCATGAAACCTAGAGTAAGGTTGTTACACATACACATACACGCACAGGATATGGTTTTGGGTGTATGTGTTATATGTTTGTAGATAGATGTGGATGCATGGGTTGATATATACATATACATATACACAGATGATTGAGGATGGTATATGATACTTGGAAGTGAGTCGATATGATCGGGTATGATATCGTGAGATATTTAATATGCGATCGAGATATGTCATGATGTTATAGCGGGTCGTTGGACGACGATACCATGTGGATGATGATATATATATGATAGTTGACATATGATCGAGATATGAGATGAGATATGTTATGATATTTATAATGGATCGCTTGGGCGATGTATACTTCTATATGATAATATGTGTTGATGACATCGGATTGTATGAGGCTTTAGATCAGTAGCCAGATCATGATATTGTTGATGATATTAGTAGTGTGCTCGACTTAGATCAGTACCCCTGCTCACGATATGTGATGATGTGGATACCAGATGAATAATGAGATAAATGCGATAGTTGATCCGTACCCAGATTTGGGATGCCGTACGCTAGATTTACCGTACGAGATAGAATTATGATGTTAGATCCGCACTCTTGACTCGAGGATGTCATATATATATATATATATATATATATATATATATATATATATATATATATATAGTATCGTACGTGATACTATTGAGGCGATATCACCGACTACTAGATTTATATAGATCGACTCAGATTTAGATGGATTTCCTTACCCTTTTGACTGGGCTCGAGTCATACTTGTTTTCAAATGTGGAGAATCGTGAGTAATTTAAGCACCAAACTGTATGACTCGTATATTGGATAGGTATATTCTTCAGTGTTGCTGTTATTATATCACTTTCTATATAATCATCGCATTGTATGCTTATACATATGTTATCTGTAATTATTATGAAACCATGCTGTCAGGACACCCGCACCATTACCGATGATGTGTATGCTCCACATACACTTGCTTGCCGGCTCACACACATCATCATCGGTAATTTCCATGTCACGTACACTTTAGAGAATACTATTTCATTGACATAGCCTGCTAGCTGATAGTTGCAATATGTTATAGCTTTCATATGCTAGTTTAACTATTGCATTCATTGCGTGATATCAGATGCATTCATATATTCATTGATTATGAAGTATTATGGAGATTTATATCGGTTTTCACTGTTTATTGACATGATGATTTGATGATTTCGGCTTCTTCTTGAGATTTTCCGGATTTGGAAACCGCATGTGAATGTTTTATAAACTGATGAATTATTTTAAAGAGAAAAATGTGTAAGTCTACGCTAGCGCCCCGGCAGTCTACAGACGCCAAATGCGGAACAAAAACTTTTAAACTGGCGCTATCGTATACTTTAACTCGGATCTGCCATTATTGCTAAACTAACAAACTGTAAAGAGTGTAGAAAGATTGTACCGAACGATCCGAGTCCTTCGTTCTTCAACCATCATCCCACGCTCCGTTGTGGCTGCTCCGATCTCGTCGATCTCCGATATCCTTGTCGAGGTGGCACCACATCACTGATTCTTTAAACGGGCTCCCGCCTCTGACTTGAGGCAACTCGATCGTCAAGTTTGCTAAAAGAGACGACCAAGAATGATATAGAGAATGAGTAGATGACTTTGTCTCACTTCGTCCAAGTCCGTGGACGATCGGTTAATGAAGTTGCCGTGGAAATCGGGTGAATGGAAATTGAACTAGGAAATTTCCATACACTAAACTATATGATAACTTTGGCCAAAAATGAATTAATCAATTCACTCTCTCTCACAATGAAGTGGCCGGCCATTTAAATCAAAGGAGGGAGGTGAGTGTAGGAGGGTTCAAGTGGTGACCATAACAAAATCATAGTTATCAAAACAATCATGAAAGAATGAATCATCAAAAGGAACCAATCACCTTAAACCTAGTCACCTTGCATCATTAATGAACCATTAATGACACAAATGAGTCATTAGCCTCATCATCACTTCTAGAAGCTTCTAGAATGATGACTCACTCATATCTGAAGAAAAGATAAATCCGTCTTTAACCGAATGTTAAAAGACGGCTGATAGAAAACTGGAAACTGGCAACTTCCAAAAGTGATCCTGAAACAACTTTCAGGATAACCCCGAAACTGTATAAATATACCCGCATTTGTATTACGACCGAATACAAATGCAACTGAGACAAAGATATTATACCTACTCAATATAATACTCGGATCCGGCTTAAACCAAAGCCGACCAGTATCATCTGCCCGAAAAATAACACGTGCGTAAACGCACGTGCATTTTCCGAACCCTGCCATAAAACCATACGGCCTCTACAACGTTTCGCCCGAACTTGGGAAACTGTCTGTGGGGGACTCTAATGACTCGTCAGTACCCTGGCAGTGGGTTTAACCACAAACCGTCAGCGGCACTAGCTATGCATAACGGCTGCCCATGGACTGACCTTAAGGGAGGCTGATGAGCGCACTCAAGGATGGCCGATGAGCGAACTCATCCAGAAACCCTACTGAGCCTAACAGTGACAATGTATATACAGTCCGATCCGTTCGTCAATGAGTATCGCATATCCGCCTAGGGGGCTAGTAACGTCTGATCCCCAAAAGCAGTATAAGTCGTGTCGGGGTGAAGCCCAAATACACCCTGAGATACTACTGGAGTACCTACCAGTAAATCTCCTACCATGGCCATGGATTTGTGTAATGGCTCTCCTAGACACAGCACGATCTCGCCCCCAATACCGGGAGAGACGAATCCCCTGCCGATCCGCTCACGTGCCTCCATATGGCTCGGGACTGTACCCAAAAACTACCTGTTTGCACGACTCCTTTGAGCCGTGGTAGGGTAGAAATCAAAGCACAGTGGGAACTCACACGAGACAAATGACGACCTCAGGTCGATGAACTAACCTGTACACACGTCACCAGGGAACTGCTATCTGACGATATGTATAATACCAACTAGCAGGTTCCCGGCGAGTCCTGTCCGGTGTACTCATAACCCAATGAGCACCTGTATACATCTTAGGTGATCCAACTGACACCAGTGGCTTGTGAGACCGGCCACCGCCCCTCGTCGGGGTCTCGACTGTACACACTAGTCTACTCCGGAGTATCGATGCCCTGTCTCGAAACTCCCACGACTAGGGACCACAATTAATGATATGCATATAAACTACCCAACTCTCACGTATATGATCGCCATCATACTGTTGGTAGTAAAGCAAGATCCTAAGGGCTCTATCAAAGTGTAACATGCAATCAGTCACCTGAGCATGTACACGACTGATAAAGGCAAACCAGATAGCATACTATCATCTCGAGTAAGACTGTCCTACCGGGATAGGTCCTCCGCAATCATTGCAATCACGTACCTGCGATCCAATAATTGACTATGAGGGCACTATCTCCAACAAAATGCGGTTTTTCTTGATATGATGAGTCTTGTCCACCATGATGATTTCTCGGTTCTGAGATGGTTTTCGAGACCCGATTCAAAGAGTTGGATGAACCGTTTGCGGGTACATGGTGGACCCGGTATGGTATCCCGGGACAAGAAGTTCGAGGTATAGACGATGAGCCCGGCAGGGGCAGACTGCCTACCGGTGATTTTACCTGGCGTGGCGGTTATCCGGAGGATACCGTTCGTGGTCATGTGATTGATGATATGGGCCGATCCGGACTGACGGAGCCCTAAATATTGAGATATTGAGATATTGGGATTTGAGACACTGAGATTTGAGATTCGAGATATTGGGATGATGAGATATTGAGATACTGAGATCTATGTTTTGTGTCGATGCTTGACACTGATTTCTCTGCTGATTTCATGTTGTATTCTGTTTCCATTCGTTATGCATTCATACATCATATATCTGATATGTTTCTATCTGAGACCCAAACACGAGCATGTAGTATTACACTTATACATAGATGGACCAGGATATTTATTTGAGGATATTACCTGATATGACCTAGGATAGCATTATGCATTCGATTTCTACTCGTAGATGTTTTCTACTCATAAGTTAGCAACTCACCCCCGTTGTACCACAATTCCTTGCAGGTTTTGCCGTACAGGTTTCGTAGCGGCTTTGCTGGCACACTGTTCCTTCCGGGTGATTGCTTTGGTAGGTGGGTTCTTTTGCATCAGGACCACCCTTGTATATTTATATTCAGTTGTATCTAGTAAAACTCCATTAACCAGACTTGTATATTTGATAGAGATAGATGACCAGTGTATATTCTTTCGACCTTAGAGTCGCGTATTGTATTACTATGGTTTTCTTGATGATTTTTGAGTTCTATTTGAGCTTTGATCCTCGCCTTTGGCATTGTATATTATATTGCATTGGGTGGTTTTGTCCGTCGATTGAAGAAGAGCTAGCTCCCGCTTAGGGATGCCTTTATTCATTATATATGCTTTATCAGGTTTTGTATCCGTTTGAGGTCAGTTTTTACAAAGGAAACTCTGCCGAAATTTTTAGAAAAGACTTGAAATTTTAAAAATGCATACTTCGGCTTATGTTGTTTAAAATTCTTGCTTTAAAATTGGTTTTTCCTTCACTCTACTGCTTTACTTGGTTTGGATTTCTGGGTTATGGCTTACTTACATTACGTACGTCTCGAGACGTTTCGTAATTTATGTGCCGGTCATGTTCCGTACTTTTCGGGTTGTGACACGTATTCTCCATTTCTTTCTTCTCCGCATTCTTTCACCGGCCTGGGCCTTATCCCGATAAATTTTTTGAATGGTTGGTGCTAATTTTGGCCTGTGTAAGTCCTTATATAAATTGATATTGTTCTCTCCCCCTAACTCTGAACTTCATCGCTTAAACAGTGGCAACACTGTTTCACTTAAGTTTGGGGGGATCTTTTTGTGTATATATTTTTTGTTTGCCTTTTGTTTTGTATAAAATAAATTAAAAAAAACATGGGAGCACCAACAATTTTGACCCTCTTGGTGTAGCCTGACAGTGAGGGCACTGTCAAGTTTAAGTTTGGGGGTGTGCTCGGTAAGCTTTCTTCCTTCACATTCATGTGTATATTTTGCATTTGGATACTTATTTTAAAACCCATAAAAATCGAAAAAATTTACAAAAATATAAAAACTTTGTCGTCAATTCAGCTAATAGGGTAACTTAGATTTTATTCCGAAAGTTTAGTTGATACGTTAGAAATAACTAAATCATAGACTTAGGAATTGAAAACCCTAAAAATAACCCTCCTTCTGTTTAACCTTGGCAATTATACGTCCTTACAGTTTTTTTATAGATGTAGGTGATCTTGAGTTCAGTTCTTGAGTTAAGTCGAGATGAAGAGAAGGTATTGAAAGCTTTACTGAAGAATAAGTTTGAAAAATAGTTTTTATTCTTGAGTCCAAATTTAGAAAGTGTATACCCTACAAACTGCACATACACGCACCTTGAAACTTGGGATAGTAGAGGATACCTAGAAATACTCTTGCCTGAAAACCCAGTATGAAAGAAAAAACGGTATTTAAAACTAACCACCAAAAGAGTATCATTGAAAATATATCCGGTCTTGGAAAAGAAAAAAGAAAAAGAAAAGAAAAAATAAATAAAGTCAAGATCTGGAAACTGCTATTTACACTTTAAGCCCACATATTCAGTAATCGGCTATTAGTGCCTCAAGAAGTATTAATAGTCGCGTGAAAGGTGTGTGAGCAAAACCGTCCATCATTAACGAAAAGAAGTAGCATTAGGCATTAGAGCAAGGGTACTATGGCTTGAATTGAATTCTTAAGTGTAAGGGTGAAAGTTTACACACACGTAAGGATATACAATCGATATTTGGAGTAAAGATAGGAATAAAGAATAAGACTTATATTTTCCATAAAGATGATAAAAAAAACCCTGATTGGAGACCGCACTTTAGAAAGAAAACTCAAGAGAAACCGAGATCTTTCTAAACTGAAAAAACGTATAGGATCTGAGGTTGAATAAATAGGAGGCGTGAAACATAAGGGTTGAATATTTCTAACTTAGGATGATAGAATTTCTAACCTAGATACTAAACCGTAGGAGTAGAATCGACGTTAACTTGTGAAACTAGCTTGATAGGATTTTGTGGATAGTATCCGCTGAAAATACTCAGGAGACAACATTCCTCCTATTAGGGACACCTAGAGGTTTAACGGCTTGTTGCACGAGCTCAGTGCAATCGCGTTCCCTGAGAAAGTGAGGTTAGGACTTTTTGTGAATATTGGTTTTGCTCGGGACGAGCAAAAGTTATGTTTGGGGGTATTTGTTCACACCAGAATATTGCATTTAATACCGCCCATTCTTCTGCTCATTTGTTTATAGGCAGGTGCTTTTGATCTGTGTTTGCTATATATTTACAAATTACAGGTTCCTAGTCCAAAATAACGCAAATCATACAAAATCTCCACAGTTACGCCAAAATCCATAACATCTGTTGCCGACAGATAAAAGTCGGGTTCCGGTCATCCGTATCCGTCCAGTGCCGCTTACCAGTTCAAGAGATAAGACAAAGAACAGTGGTCATTCGTGTCTTAGATAAGCACAGAGCATGACAGGGGCAGCACAAGATTCAATGGGTGCGCGGAGCTCGAGAGAGATAAGGTCAAATGAATTAAAAGTGAAGACATTTTGGACTGTTGCAGATCTGAAGAAATGTTGGAAGCAATTTGCCATTTGGGACATGTAGAACAATAGAAGAAAGCAACACAAAAAAACCATGGAAAATACGACAAATTAATTCCCACAAATGGCCGCGGAACCATGGCCAATTGGCCACTTATGCGGCAGTTCCGCGGCCGAGTTAACTCAGTACGGGATTGGGTTTTGGGGGTAAATTTGTAACTTCATTTGGGCTCAGAATATGGGTCTATGGTTTCAGCTCTCTGCCTATAAATACTCCAGTTTTGAGCCATTGTAAGGATGCTTCTTTTTAAGTTAGATTTTAGTGTAGGTTAGCTTGTATCTTCTTCCTCTTCATCTATTCCTCCATTAAAGTGTAGTGAGAGCTCTTGAGTGGATGTTTAATGAAGATGGGTTTTTTTTATTATTCTGTATCTTTTAATTCTTGTATTGTAATTTCAATTTTTAGTGTAATTTTATTTCTTGTTGTTAAGTAGTTGTTATTATTTCTCTCCTTGTTTTCTTTTTCTTTTCTTCTTATCCGTATTATTTTCAAGCCATGATACTCAACGGAGTTTCCTGCTAAGGTGAGAGCCCAAGTAGTTAGCTTGCTACCATTTTGTAAAATCGTATTTTCTTCCTTTCTTTCTTTTCTTCTTTCTTACTTTGTTTTTATTTTCATTTTAATGTGTGAATAATTTTCACTTGTTAGGGGCTAAGGAAGGTTAGTATGAGGGGCGGAAAAATCTCTTGTGCTTCTCTTCGCCAAACATCTTGAAACGAGCCTAGACCAAACAAATGCAACCCCTCACTTAGGCGCGCTATGCGTGACATATATCCGCGACCTAAGTCGAGAAGTCCTTTGGACGCACTACAACGTAACATGTAGTTATGATTTAATTGGATACATGGTTGCGGGTGTTTGGCCTAGGGTTGGAAATAAGTGCACGTAGCGGAAGGACAAGGGGCACTAGGAATAGATTTAGCGTTGGAAAGCTTGCTTAAACTCGCAAATCCCATTCCTATGTCCTCCTAATCCCCGCTACTTTTTATTATCCCAATATCATTTTAAGATTGGCAAAAGAAAAGCACAAGACTAGTCCTAACTCTATTAACCAACCTTAACCCTAACAAGCTTACTTGAATATAAAATACAAACACTTAGGATAGTTTTGAACATACACATATACATTCTTGAATTGACTCATCTAAAACACGAACGGACATACTACCATCTCCCTGTGGATCGACCCGTACTCATCCGGCTAGCTGCAAAGCGACACTGTCTTGATTGCGGTAACTAAAATTCTTTCAATCAACGTCTATTTTTACAGCCAGTCCCTCTCCGAGGAGACGTACCGGGAGGTGGTCCAGCACATCGAGGACCATTTCGGCCATCTACTTCCTCATCGGTCGTCCCTCCTCCAATTACTGATGTATGCAATTTGGAGGAGGTCCCCGGGACTGTACAACCCCCTCTCCAAGGAACTGCAGGATGAGGCGCTCGATAAGCTCCACACGCTCTATGTCCTCGGCCTCATCTCGAAGAACATGCAAGATCGATCGGCGGCCCTTCTTTTGGAATGTTTCCAAAAGAGACAGATCGCGGACTCTTGCCCGTCGGATGGAAGTTCCGGTGCTTCCATGGCATCCCGGGTACGTGGTCAGCATCAGAGAGAGCGGGCTGAAGAGGCTAGGGCTCGACTTGCGGAGATCACCACGGAGTACCATCAGCAGTGCTTTCTCGATCCCCTACCCCCTCTGTCGTAATTTTAACTTTTGTGCAAGGCTGAGGAGCCCATAATACCCATGATAAATAAAATTCTCCTTTTGCGACGTGCTATTGTTTCCTTTCCGTCTTATTTGCGTGTTTGAGTATGTTCATAAAACTAAACCCGTGACCTTTGAAACGAGGAAGAGGGAAACACATAGGAGAAGTTTCTTCTAATTCAAAAGACATAGAAAAATTTGCATCGCTTTGGTAAAGAAGAAACACATATTCATAGACACAATTTTTAAATTCACTTGTGCAACTTGAGCTTCTCGACGTTGTAAGGTCGCGGAAACTTACGACCCGCCGCGTCTCGCAAGCGATAGGCCCCGCCGGGCAATACCTCGGAGATGAGGAATGGACTGTCCCACTTCGGGGAAAACTTGTGCAACTTGCATTGGTCTACGAACTCATTCCGCCTTAGGACCAGATATCCAGTCTTGAAGGTGCGATGCTTGACTCGTGCATTATAGTAGCGAGCAGTTTGTTGTTGGTAAGCGGCGGCTTTGATCTGTGCCCAGTCTTGCTTCTCTAGCAAGATGTCTAAATTAGTTCAGAGAGCCAAGGTATTAGCTTCGTCATCGAAGTGCTCGACTCTATAACTGGGCAGTCCGATCTCTGTTCGGACCATCGCCTCGATGCCGTAGCAGAGGCTGAAGAGGGTCTCTCCAGCAGGGGTCTTCCTCGATGTGCGTAAAGCCCATAAAACTCGGGGTTGTTCGTCGACCCAACTGCCCTTCCTTCCTTCCAGACGAGTTCGAAGACCTCGGATTACATCTCGGTTAGTGACCTCGGCCTTCCCGTTGCATTGAGGATGCATGACTACAGCGAACTTCATGATTACGTGGTATTCGTTGCAGAATCCCTTGACTTTGTCATTTTCGAAGTTCGTCCCGTGGTCGGTAACGATACACCTCAGAATCCCGAACCAGGATATTATGTTGTTCTGCAGAAATTTGGTGGTCACGATGGCGTCCGGTTTTCTGATGGGGACGGCCTCGATACACTTCGTAAAGTAGTCTACCGCGATGAGGATGTATTTGCGCCCGCACGTACCAATTGGGAGTTGGCCTACCATGTCCATTCCTCACTGGGAAAACGGCCATGGGGAGGTCGGGGCCGTTAGCTCGGTAACCGGAAGGTGGGGTATGCTGCCATGGAGTTGACAGCTCTTGCATCTTATAACGAGCTTCTGAGCGTCCTGATAAATGGTCGGCCAATAGTACCCTTGGAGTATCGTTTTCTGGACTAAGGTGCGGGCCCCTTGATGTGCTCTACCAACCCCTTCGTGAATCTCATGCAGGACGTAGTCGGCTTCGTAGGGGTCGACTCAACGAAACAGAGGTTGCGTGTACGATTTCTTGTAGAGGTTTCCATTGCTCCAAACGAAGTGGTGGGCTTTGGCTCGAAGGCGGCATGCTTCCCCTCGATTTTCCGGGAGCGTACCCTCCTTCAAGAATTCTACGAGGGGCTTCCTCCAATCCTGGCCTTCCTCCCGGGCAGCGTAAACTTGAAGTGCTGTCTCCCTGTCTTCTATGCTGGGCCATGGCAAGATCTCGAAGAGGATATTCCTCTTATTGTTGGCCGCATAGGAGGAGGTGTAACGCTTCGAAAATCGTTTAGGCAGTTTTTCGTTATTCGGCAAAATAATCAGTCTTTTCCGTAAAATGTCAAAATAAGTATTTTTCAATATATGCCTAATTATACAAAATTTAGATAAGATATTGCTAGAATTTGGTCACTAAATTGTCACTTAAAAATTACCAGTCATTTAAAAAAAAATTCCTTAATTAATTATTTTTAATATTATTTTAAACTTTTAAAAATACATTAAATTAGTGATAAATACAAATTTAAATGGGTAAATTACACACTTAGGAACCATTATAAACTAAAATTTAGTGTAACAAAAATTGTATCAAGACTTTTCAAGATTTTAGTTCTAGGGTTTGAAAATTAAATCAAAAATGAATTTAAAATGGATTTTTTTTGTAAAATTTGATATGATATGCATTAATTGACCTTTGAAGATGCTTTTTGTGTAGAATTTTCCACACAATTATCTCTCACTCTCCTCCTCTACCCCCAGGCCGAGCTCACTGCAGGAAAGCCCCCTCATTTTTCCTCATTTCTTGCTTCAAAATTCATACTAAAATCCACAAAAATCCACCATTTCCTTCACTAATTCAAACCTAACCCTTTTGCTATCCTTTCTCAAGCCCAAATTGGTCTAAGACAAGGAGAAAGGAGACCTCTTTAGAGGCTAAGTGCAAGGGGATCAACACTTGGGAGTTATAATTTTAATCTAGTTGTTAAATTGGTAGTTAAATATGCTAATTTAGAATTTTTAAAGTGTTATTTTGGTTATAATTCCTTATTTAATAAATTTCAAGAAAAGGGTTGAGGTTGTAATTAGGGTTTGTAGTATGGTAAATGGTTTAAAGTTAGTGTTGTGTCCATCTAGTGGGTTAGGTCAGACGTTTGTGCGATGTTGCGAACGCTAAATCGTTAATTCGCGAGGTTTGCATAAAAATTTGTATGCGAATGCTTGCTAGGTTTTTCTTAAAATTAGGGAGTGACTTAATTACGATATCGTGACGATATTATTAGCAACTACTATGACTTGTAGGGTGTGCGAATGAGGAGTTTGGTTTAGTCGGGTTTTAGTTTTGACGGTTGCCCCGAAACGACGATTTTAGTTAAGCTTTTAGTGATTTTCATGTGTTTTCCGCGTACCGAGTGCACGTTGTGCCTAACTAGTGGGCGTTGATCTTTTCATATTGTGACTTGCGTCATTCCATGATGTTTAATTTTATGTTGTGTGTTGTGCAATTTTAGGATCGGTTGCGGAAATATCGGCCGCGGCGCGCAAAGGCAAAGCGGTGGTTGGATCCGATTAGCGAGGCGTCCAGGTGAGTAGATGTATACATCTATGGGGAAATCGTCTGGATGGCGCGAGGTGCCCCATAGTTAGGATCACTTTATTACTTGTAACTATATGCCTAATTAGTTAGTTAACCATCCCATTCATTGCATACCTTTATAGCTATTCGTCTGCTGGCATTGCATGGTTATCCATATACACATGTGCAATATCACCTCTTAGGATACGTACACCATTACCATTGGCTCATGTTGCACGCGTACTATTCATGTGACACATACGCCTTTGGTAATTGCCATGCCACGAGAACGGTAGAACCTGTTTAGTTCAGTATTAACACTTGCATCATACATGATATATTGAATTGCATAGCATGTATATACCTTATATCATCATGCTTGGATAGATTCCTAGTCACAAATCAATTGCATACCTTTGATATCATAAACATTTATCATATACAACATGTTGGGTATTATGATTTTCTTGAGGATTTCAGTATTGATGCGATTTTTGGATTTTGGGGAAACCGCAAGAATTTAACAAAAGCTTATTATTATCATTTTTAAAATAAAGTTGCGGTTTTATCGTGATGTATGTGTCGTCCACCATGAGTTTTCATGTTTTCTGTTGGATTTAAAGACCCGATTCGAGGAGTGGATGAACCGTCTCGGATACATGGTAGGCCCGGTATGGTACCCCGGGGTAAGAAGATCGAGTTGTAGACGATGAGCCTAGCAGAAGAAGACTACCTACCGGTGATGTCTGGCGCGGCGGATATCCGGAGGATACCGACCGTTGTCGTGAGATTTGATGATATGGGCCGATCCGGATTGACGGGGCCCGATTTATTGAGACATTGATATAGTGAGACATTGAGACAGATATATTTCCATGTTTGGTGTCGATGCTTGATACGGTTTTCAGATGATTTCATTGATGGTACTTTAGCTATTGCACAGATATTCTTTTTCTAAGTTAAGAATGTAGATATTATAGTATTTTAAACACTTAAAGATTTTGTATTGATGTTGCATACATGTGCATACATACTAGTGGCATTACATCACATCTAGATATACATGTTGTGACGCATTTGCGTGCATTCTTACGATAACCTTATTAGATGTTAAATTCTACTCACGAGCTGGCAACTCACCCTCGTTGTGCCACAGTGTCTTGCAGGTCGGACCCGTCAGCCTTGTAGCGGCAGGCTTATCTTTTCATTGGCTTCTTTTGCTCAGACTCGCGACATTGCTCGTAGGTGGGTTTGCGAGGACACTTTATCTCTTTTGTACTATCTTTGAATCTAGTATTCTCCATCTACCACTTCTTATTTGTATATGTGACCTAGTATTGAGATTGAGAGATTTGTGTATATGTGGTTTCTTTGGGGTCGAGCTCACTTGACCCGACGTTGTGTTTTCTTTATTTTTTGTGCTTCTTATGCTTATTTGCTTTATTTTGCATATATATTGCGTGTGGTTGTGATCCGCCTTGGACGAAGAGCTAGCTCCCACTTGGGAATGCTATTTATTCGTTACAGGTTATATATCTTGTTGTACCCATTTTTGAGGGCTAGTATTTACAAAGGAGACTCTGCCGAAATTTTCGGAAATTTTTTATGCTTGTAAAAAAGGGGTTAATGCAACTTAATTGATTTTAAAGTCGTTTTCATGAAAGGTTTCCTTCACTCTTATTGATTTTGGTTTAGTTTTCTGGGCTTTGGCTGACTCAGGTTACGTTACGCCTTCAGACGTCTCGTAATCTAAGTGCTAGTCACGTTCCGTACTTTCGGATCCTGACAAAGTTGGTATCAGAGCGTAGGTTTTACCTTTCTGAGTGTAGGACGATGATCAGTCGAAAATATTGCATTTTTAACACGGGAATTTCCCTATCATTTGCACTCATCTAGAAGTGTTCGGTATTCATATTGCACATATTAGCAAAACAGTCCTGAAATACCAGATTGCATGTGTTATACTCTAAAACCGACATTTCTAGGGAAATTGACTGTATTCCATGGCATCGCATCATCCCTGTATTGCGCAACACTTGTGTCGAGATTTGTGCAGGAAATTATAGGAGCAAAGCCAAAAGAAGCTGATCAAAAATACACCAACTCCAAGTTTTGAGAACTGGTAGCAATCTAGAGGGAACAATAAATTTCAATATATCAGATAAAGGCCCATAAATCAGCCCAAAGCAGCACCAGAAATAGCAAGCCACAAAGCTTCAAAGACGTCGTGGTTCCGCGGTGCTATGGTGGCTTCAGACACTCAATTTTCTTACACGTGTCTCTCATAACGGTATAAGCTTCCAGAAGACTCCCGATTCTCCACGTGGCACATCTAGAAGGCTCGGCTTAACAAACTTCATCTAGAAGCTTCTCCTCAACAAACTTTTGGAGAGAAATTCAAATTTGAAATCCTAGATCTAGGGTTTTGATGGTCTATAAATAGGATCCTAGATCTAGGGTTAAAAGGTTGTTCTTGGGTTGTTCAATAATCTTCCATTTTCTTCAATCTTTAGTAGTTCAATTCTTCATCTTCTTCCACAAGTCTAGTGACAAGACTTGTGCGAAACCCTAACCCTAATTCCAATCAAATTCAAGATCCCGAGTACCAAATCAAGCGTGAAGCCTTCAACCTTTTATGAGCAGAGCCGATCTTCAATCGAGCAAGTGGTCCAAGCCGATCCGTGACTCACGGAGACAAGCAAAGCCAAGTCGACAATCAAGTTCTTCCTCTTGTAGTTCTTGAGCGATTGTAATGAAATTGTTGATATAAATAAAAGGTGAAATTCTTTAATCTCGCTTTCTTTAAATTCTTGCATCATGATTCGATCTCAATTTATAATTGTAGTTCTTGTTGTGATGTTCGAGTAAAACTCCGCTCGTAAAGGAGTCGAGACGATCAATAGAATGATGATGTAACAAATCTTAATACAATTCTTATGTCCTACGAGTCTTGTAAACCCTAGCAAGTTCAAGAATCGATGATTTAGTTTCATTGCGATGCTTTCTTGATTGTGATCGCTCGAAATTAGGGATCTACGATCGTTTCTTGAATTTACTAGAGGCTAGAATGTGAATGATATCGACGAAGGAACAAGGGATAAATGATGAAACCCTAGTTTCACTAGAAATCCCTAATTCTCGTCGATCATCATCGATCTAGTATCAATTCATCGAAGGATAAGAAGACGTCATCGTGAGATTACATCACATCTATAGATCCGATCGATTCCTACGAGCCTCATTTAGATTCTTGATATTTGGTTGGAAAAATCATTAAACTCTCAATTCTTGATTCTATCGTTTTCTTGTTATTAGATCTATATTTTCTAATTCTTGAACTTCAACTATAAATCATGAATTGTTTGTTTTCTTTTCATTAAATTTTCGATTCAAATAAACAAGATACGAACGAATCGCACAATCCCTGTGGACGATCCGCACTCTCTAACGCGCTACATCCGACACCGTTAATTGATTGCGGTCAAAAAACTATTTTTGGTTGTGATTTCTATACAATTTTCTACATACACAATCCGAAATCGTTTCAATCAAATGGCGTCGTTGCCGGGGATTACGCGCTAATTTGTTCTATATTGAAATTTGAATTGAAAAGTTTATTCCATTACAATTTTTAGATCAAAATTCGCGCAAACACTAATACGAGTTGTTGTGATTTATGCGAGGAAATCTGGAATCATTGGAGCTGTGGAAAAAATTTTCAGATAATTCCAGAGAGCTCCTGAAGTGAACAGGAACAGTAGCTGAAAATTTAGTGCAGTGATCAAACTTTTCCACCGCGATTCCGCGGTTTAAGGAGCTAATTGCGGCGGTTCCGCCGCGCAATTAGGGTTTCATTGCACAAGTTTCCTCTGGTATCTTCTACACTTTCTTATCTCTCTCCAAATCTGCTCCAAATAACATTTTGTACAGGTTTCTTTGCAAAAATCGCAGCGCCGCGCAAAAAGCAAAATAAATTGTGCGTGTTTTGATTTTTCGTGGTTGTTTGCATAATTAATACGGACATTAAGGGGCAAAGACCAAATCCAGATTAGGTGGGGAGTTCATTACCCTTCCTAAGCCCCGAAAATCGCAAAACTTGCATCCGCATTTACCCTAATTAACTAAAAATTATCTAGAGATGACTCTAAGGAACGCCGCGCTCACTTAGGACAGAAGAAGGCCGTGGGTAATTCATTGCTTATCCGCGTTTCTCTTGTGGTGTCTAAGGCAAGTGTGTCGAAGGCTAGTGGTTACTTAATTAGGCCCACTACTTACGTAGTGGAGAACCTCCCACTTACCTGGCACTTACCTGGCCACAGGAGAGACAAAGAGGCAGTGGAGGATTGATCCTGCGACTTGTCTTTCGGCAGTTAGGAGCGGTCTAGAGTTTGACCTAGGTGACCACTAGATTCTAGGGTTTTGCGTGTTGCATTTGTTGTGTTGCATCATATTTTTTTAAAAAAATCCGTCCAGTTTTCAAAACAAACACCGCATTCATTCATCATTCCCCTAATTATAAATTCACACTGCTACTTGTACTAACCCTTTTAGTGCAAGATAGGCTGGACATGGGATTCTAGTGCCCGTTAGTCCGCGTTCCCTCATCGACCCAAAAGTCGGTATTTCTACATTTACCCTTTCTTTTACCCACCACCACTCCTGTTAGTTATATGTATGCCCTAGAGGCCATTACTGTACATTGGATGTATATTGTAGTGGATGCTGGGACATATATAGAGAGGACTTTCTTGCTCGACATGATAGTATGCTATCTGGTTACTCTTTACCTTAACGTGTACACTGATTGTCTCTCTGTTACATGTTGGTAAAGCCCTTAGGATGTGTACTTGACTACCTGGACTATGATGAGATCATACTAGTGGGGACAAGGTAGTCTACAGGTACATCCTTCAAAGTCCCTAGTCATGGGTGTATCGAGACGGGGCATCGATATACCAGAGTAGACTAGCGTGTACCTTCTCGACCCATATAGATGGGCGATGGATGATCCCATATCCATTGGTGTTTGACATCGGAGATGATATACGGGTGCTCAGTAGAGACTGGGTACACTGGACAGACTCGCCGAGAACTCCCAGATGGTATTATACCTCACGTCAGATGGCAGTTCTCTGGTGACACTGGTACAGAGTAGTCTGTTGACCCGAGATCGTCATAGAGTCTTGTGTGGTTCCCACTGTGCTTTGATTTCCATCTTACCACGTCCAAGAGGGCGTGCAAAACGGTGGTTTTTGGGTACAGTCCCGAGTCACATGGAGGCAATGAGCGATAGGAAGGGATTCGTCTCTCCCGGTATAGGGAGTTGATGTTGCGCTGTGTTCGATTGGCTATAACAGGAAATCCCTGGCCAGGGTTGCTGAGATTTACTGATAAGTGTTACCAGTAGTTTCTCGAAGTGTTATAGACCTCGTATCAACACGACTTATTGAGCTATTGGGGTCTGACGTTTACCACCCCTAGGCGAGATATGCGACATATCAGACGATCAGACCGGACTGTACGGTAGTGTTACTGGTCGGATTCACTGGAGTGTGAGCGGGCTTGCTCGTCGATCTTCAGATCGCTCAATACCCGGGTGGCCGTTACGTTTAGCAGACCGCTTGCGGCTTGTGGGTGTTTGATATGATCATCATCTGCTACCGGCGTATTGACGAGTCTTTAGAGTCCTACACAGAGGTTTCCTGGCTCAAGCGAAACGAAATAGGAGCGCATATGAGATATGTGCGGGACCGAGGATAATACGGTATGTGATATTGTATTCGATTCTCGCGATGTGACAGTGATCGGTTATATGCGATATAGCCGGGTTATCGGATCAAGTGTTGATTCGATAAGTTGTTACTAATGATACCAGTCGGTTGTGTGCGACATGACCGGATCATTGAATCAAGTGTTGATTTAATGATTTAATGCATCATTATATATGTTTGATATATTACTTTGCATTAACTAGTATCGGTTCACTTTAAAATGGATTTTCTCACTCGGATGTGCGCATTACATATGCGATATGATTTTGTGCATTTGATTGTATCATGTTTGATGATACATGTTTACTTGGTTAAGTGCAAAGATTTAAACCATGGTTAAAAGAATGGTTAGGGTTTCATTTCCTTTATTTATCTATTTATTTATTTGTTTATTTATTTTCTTTTTGGAAAAGGAAATAAGGATAATGGTGGCTTGTTTTGGATTGTAGTTGAAGATTCATGAACCTTTGACTTTGTCCACCATTCTTATCTCATGCTTAACCTAACCATTTGTTTTAACCCTAGTTCAATCTCTACACTTTACCATGGTTTAGTCATGATAAGTTTTGATTATTCTTTTCTTTTTCTTTGAACTTATCATAACATTTTTCTTCTTCTTCTTCCTTGCTTCAAGTGAAGAAAAGCTTACCTCATCAATGGTGATTGATGTTTTTGAGTGAGAAATCCAATTCTAAAGTTAACCCACTTCCTATTTCTTCATCCTCTACCTCTTGCCAAGTAGTAGAGTGTGTTTACTTCACAAGTTTCTTGACTTGGTGAAGTCGGAGCTTGATTTAGCGATGCCTCGACGTAGATCATCTTCGGCATGGACATCGACGACCTAGCTTGCCCATTCTCCGACGAAGCCGACGCTAGAGCCCGGGACTTCTTATGGACAGCGAGAGGACGTCGTTGCGGAGCTATGGAGGTGGAGCAAACGGATCTACAAAGGTTGTATTTCCGTATTCTCTTTAGCTAAGTTGTTAGCTAGTTCTTTTTCGCCTAGACATCTAGTTATAGATCCGTACACTAGGGTTTGTAGGCACCATAATTTTTGAAATTGCCATGGTTGATGGCTTGGGAGACCTCACTAGGGTGCCTAGGAACCCTACAACTCCCACATCGATGGATCCACCTCCATCGAACTTCTTTAACACTAATCTGCCGCCGTCCGTTGGTGTGCAGAATCCACCTCGCATCTCTCTCCAAGAGAGGTGCTATCCAACACGAAGTCCCCTTTCCACCTGTCTTTCCATTTCACCAGCCAACCGGGAAAATTTTCAAATAAAACCCCAATACATCAACCTTCTACCCAAATTCCACGGTC
Source organism: Agapanthus africanus (assembly GCA_030015575.1). Lineage (NCBI taxonomy): Eukaryota > Viridiplantae > Streptophyta > Magnoliopsida > Asparagales > Amaryllidaceae > Agapanthus > Agapanthus africanus. The sequence continues at coordinate 104,456,353 of CM057345.1, read as the reverse complement.
TCGAGACTGAGGACGCATACGTGTTTATCACGAAATTTGAAAATGTATGCGCAATGATGGGTACCTCACAGCTTTCTATAGATGCTATGCGTCTTCGTCTTCTCCCATTCACCTTGTGCGATATAGCCGAGAAGTGGCTGTATAACACTACCGCACATTCCATTTCAAATTGGGATGAATTCGTCAAAGCATTCCTTAAGAAATTCTACCCACATCACAAGACAGCTCGAGTCCGCAGCGAAATCAATCAATTCACCCAGCTTCCATATGAACCATTTTCAAAATGTCTTGAACGCTTCAAGGATCTGTTAGTCCAATGTCCACATCACGGCATCCCGAGATGGGAATTGTGCCGAATCATTTATGAGGGCATTAATCCTAACAGACCCTTGAATCCATGTGTCAAGGCAACTTCATGACTAAAGATGATGGGGAAGCCTGGAATTTTCTAGAAAATTTCGCTGAAAAATCTTTACAGTGAGAGGGTGTGAGTCAATCGTCTAGGGAGGGCAATAATATCTCCATAGGAGTTAGAGCTGACATTTCAGCTATGCAAAAGAAACTCGAGACTATGGAAAACAAATTTTTAGCCGCCCTAAGTCAAATATCACTCTCCAAAACTGTATGTGGATGTTGTTCTGATCCTTCTCATTTGACGGAAGAATGTCCACGAAATTCTCTGTTTCAAGGTCACGAGCATACCAATGCCGCATTTCAAAGACCTATAAACGATCCATTTTCTTCCACATATAATCAGGGTCGGAGGAATCACCCAAATTTTGCTTGGAACCAATCACAATCTCAAAACACGGTTCCAACCCAAAACAATTTCCAAGGGGTCCCTCCACCACAACAGCACTCACAACTTCAATTGAGTCAGCACCCCTTCTAAACACATAACTTTCAAAATCCGGTCAACACACCCGCACTGTCTAGTCCTTTACAGTTGACCGGGACTGATGAATCCTCTTCATTTGCACAATACATGAATTTGGTCTTAACAAATATCATGCAAGTTTCGGCTGATATGAAGTCTTTTGTCGATAAAATTGAGAAAAACTCTGCGTCCCAAAGCGGGAGTATTAAATCGATGGAAGAAGAAATTGCACGATTAAAAGCCGAAATGAGTGCAAGAGAGAAAGGGAAACTTCCAGCTCAACCTCTACCCAATCCTGGCAATTCGCATCATGTGAATGCAATCACGTTGAGATCTGGAAGAGTGCTTGACACTCACGTTGGGGAAGAGTTTGATGATACTGATAAAATCGATGAAACCCCGGCTGAGACCTTTCCTTCCACTTCTACTTCTAATTCTGACCCCAGTTCTTCTACCCCACCACCTTCTTCCGAGCCTATTCTTCGTTTCCCAAAAGGCTCGCCACTTCAGCCCACCTCTTCTACTCCTCCACCGATGATCCCCACTTCTATTTTGGGATCGGGTCCACATACACTTCCTTCTCCTATGATGGACCCAATGCTTATTGTTAAAGCATCTTATCCTAATCGGTTAAGGGCTAACACATCGAGTCCACATATGGAGAAGATTATGGATATTTTAAAGCAAGTTAACATCAACATCCCTCTCCTAGATGCCATCCAACAAGTTCCGTCCTATGCGAAAACTCTTAAGAACTTGTGCACTAGGAAGAGGAAGACTCAAGTGCCCAAGAAGATATTCATGGCAAAGACAGTAGAAACGGCCTTCCCCCAACAAGTACCGAGGAAACGTAAGGATCTTGGCTGTCCTACTATTTCTATTTCTATTGGGGAAAAACGCATCAACCGTGCTCTACTAGACCTTAGCGCTAGTGTTAACTTGCTTCCATATTCGGTTTACGAGCAACTAGGTATCGGAGTGTTAAAGCCCTCGAGCATAACTCTCCAGATGGTTGACCGATCAATCACCAAACCTATGGGTGAACCGGAGGATGTGTTAATAAAAATCGGGGAATTTATATTCCCTGTGGACTTTATTGTAATTGATACACAGCCTGTAGCGAACCCACAGAATCAAATTCCAGTGATTTTAGGTCGCCCCTTTTTGGCCACTTCCAACGCTATAATCAACTGTCGTAATGGTTCTATGACCCTATCCTTCGGGAATAGGTCAATTGAGCTGAACATTTACAAGTTGGGAAGTGTACCCTCCGAACCTACTGCTCATGTCTGTTCTGTCGACTTAATGGATGTCGACAGCAGCGAATTTGATGATCCTCCTGATACCGATCTTGACTCTTTTCATACGTTGTTGTTTGACCCAACTATGTATCATACACATACGGACTCTTCCACCGAGATGTCCGGGTCAACAACTAACACCGATTATGAACTGTTTCTGGAGTCTGAAGATCACCCCGCACTTTGTGATGACATTATTCATCGGGGTATGGATGGAACTTTTGAGGAAATCTTCGCTGATGAACTCGCATTTTTAAATGACACGGGTGTTGAGATGAATCATCTCCCAATCAAGAAAATTGAACCTCCACCCCTTCTTCTGAACTGTACAAAGAATGCGAGTAATCCATCACATACACTGCATCGTCTCTCCAAAATGAGACGCACCCACATTCTATTCCACCACTTAACCTTTCCCCACTTCTTCTTCCACCAACCAGAGCACTGCATTGATAAAATTTTTGAATGGTTGGTATTAACATTCGGTCTTTGCAAAGCTTGGCATCGACCACTGATTTTTGACCCCCTCATGTGATTTTCAAAGCTTAACATTGTTTAACTCAAGTTTGAGAGGGTATAATCGGGCTCTTGAAAAGAAAATTTTTACAAAAATTTGAGCCAAGAATAAGTTTGGGGGAGAATCTTCACTTAAATATTTTGCCCCCACTAATAAATTCCTCCCAAGCTTACAGGTTTTTCGAGATTTAGCAGATGGCAACAGTGAGGGCACTGTTGAAAACAAGTTTGGGGGAGGTTTGTGCTTATTTTCGCATCATTTGCATCATACTTTGCATAAGCACAAAACATTTTGAAAACCTATAAAAAAATTTATAAAAAATTTATAAAAAAAATATTTTTTGTACATAAATAAGATAATAAAAGTTTAGATAGTGAAAAATTACATCCATGAGATTAGAAAAATTTAAGAAAACCAAGAAAATTAGAAGTTTTCTTATACGAACTAGTAATAAGTAGTTATGAGCCGTTGTCCCAAGGGTTAGTAAGATGAAAGACGTCACTAATATGAGGATAAAAATAAGTCTGAAAAATAGTTCCTATTCTGGAAGCCAAATATTTTGAACGTTGATACCCTGCTATTCGCACTTACACACGTCTTAAAGCCTGAGATAGTAGAGGATACCTTGAAATGCTCTTGTCTTAAAGCCAAACTATGAAGGAAATAAAAAAAATGAAATGAAGAAAATATAAAGTGGTGAGAAAAATGGACACTGGTTTTGTTATCACCAAGGGCAATAAAAAAATATATAGCGAGGGTGCCTCTTCACCTAGTGCCCTAAGGCCAACTGGTCTGGGAGTCACTGCTAAGCCTTAGGCGGTGCAAGACGAGGAAAATACACCAAGTAAGCAAGCACAGGAGTAATCGGTCGGTTAGTACCTCAAGAAGTATTAACGGTCGCATGAAAGTGTGTGAGCAATCTCATCTAAATATTCATTAATTAAAAAGTACTGAGGCTGATGGGCAAGAGTATGATAGCTTGAATTGAATTCTCCGGGTGTAGGGATGTCCTTTACACACACGCAGGGTTATATGATCGATGTTTGGAAGAAAGATAGGAATGAAGAATAAGCCGATGTTTTATTGAGGGAGGACGAGATTTCTAACATCTTTTCATGACTATTAAGATAGGGCTCATGACAACCGAAAAGCTAGCTTAGTTGGAAACCCTAATTTTCGAAGATTTTCTTTTACAATTCTTTTCTTTAAATGTAATATTCATGATCTTCCTTTTATTATTGGATTTTGTGGGTGCAATCCGCTGAAAACCCTCAGGAGACAACACTCCTCCTACTAGGGACACCTAGAGGTTTAAAGGCTTGTTGCACGTGCTCAGTGCAATCGTGTTGCCTACGAAAGTGTGCTAGTTAGTTTTTCTCTTTCTTTATTTTCTCCTTCTTTTTAATAAAAAGTTCGCTCGAGACGATCGAAAATAAGTTTGGGGGAATTTGATCAGTCGAAAATACTGCATTTTTAACACGGCAATTTCCCTATCAGTTGCACTCATCTAGAAGTGTTCGATATTCATATTGTACATATTAGCAAAACAGTCCTGAAATACCATATTGCATGTGTTATACTCTAAAACCGACATTTCTAGGGAAATTGACTGTATTTCATGGCATCGCATCATCCCTGTATTGCGCAACACTTGTGTCGAGATTTGTGCAGGAAATTGTAGGAGCAAAGCCAAAAGAAGCTGATCAAAAATACACCAACTCCAAGTTTTGAGAACTGGTAGCAATCTAGAGGGAACAATAAATTTCAATATATCAGATAAAGACCCATAAATCAGCCCAAAGCAGCACCAGAAATAGCAAGCCACAAAGCTTCAAAGACGCCGTGGTTCCGTGGCGGGAGCGTGCTTGCGTCGCGGTTCCGCGGCACTATGGTGGCTTCAGACGCTCAATTTTCTTACACGTGTCTCTCATAACGGTATAAGCTTCCAGAAGACTCCCGATTCTCCACGTGGCACATCTAGAAGGCTCGGCTTAACAAACTTCATCTAGAAGCTTCTCCTCAACAAACTTTTGGAGGGAAATTCAAATTTGAAATCCTAGATCTAGGGTTTTGATGGTCTATAAATAGGAGCCTAGATCTAGGGTTAAAAGGTTGTTCTTGGGTTGTTCAATAATCTTCCATTTTCTTCAATCTTTGGTAGTTCAATTCTTCATCTTCTTCCACAAGTCTAGTGACAAGACTTGTGCGAAACCCTAACCCTAATTCCAATCAAATTCAAGATCCCGAGTACCAAATCAAGCGTGAAGCCTTCAACCTTTTATGAGCAGAGCCGATCTTTAATCGAGCAAGTGGTCCAAGCCGATCCGCGACTCACGGAGACAAGCGAAGCCAAATCGACAATCAAGTTCTTCATCTTGTAGTTCTTGAGCGATTGTAATGAAATTGTTGATATAAATAAAATGTGAAATTCTTTAATCTCGCTTTCTTTAAATTCTTGCATCATGATTCGATCTCAATTTATAATTGTAGTTCTTGTTGTGATGTTCGAGTAAAACTCCGCTCGTAAAGGAGTCGAGACGATCAATAGAATGATGATGTAACAAATCTTAATACAATTCTTAAGTCCTACAAGTCTTATAAACCCTAGCAAGTTCAAGAATCGATGACCTAGTTTCGTTGCGATGCTTTCTTGATTGTGATCGCTCGAAATTAGGGATCTACGATCGTTTCTTGAATTTACTAGAGGCTAGAATGTGAATGATATCGACGAAGGAACAAGGGATAAATGATGAAACCCTAGTTTCACTAGAAATCCCTAATTCTCGTCGATCATCATCGATCTAGTATCAATTCATCGAAGGATAAGAAGACGTCATCGTGAGATTACATCACATCTATAGATCCGATCGATTCCTACGAGCCTCATTTAGATTCTTGATATTTGGTTGGAAAAATCATTAAACTCTCAATTCTTGATTCTATCGTTTTCTTGTTATTAGATCTATATTTTCTAATTCTTGAACTTCAACTATAAATCATGAATTGTTTGTTTTCTTTTCATTAAATTTTCGATTCAAATAAACAAGATACGAACGAATCGCACAATCCCTGTGGACGATCCGCACTCTCTAACGCGCTACATCCGACACCGTTAATTGATTGCGGTCAAAAAAATATTTTTGGATGTGATTTCTATACAATTTTCTACATACACAATCCGAAATCGTTTCAATCAGACGACCCTTGGTAGATGGAGTAGGTGACTTAAGCAGAGTGGCGTAGCGTGGGTATGTTCCGCGGCATGCTTACGATACGGTACTCCGCCTAAGTGACCTTAGGACATAATTGCTTGTATTTCCCCTCTTGATTCCTTGCATTCCTTGATTCAATTGCAATGTTCTTATTGCTCCTGTTTCTTATTCCAGCTTCGATGCCGCCAAATACTACAAGAGCTCAGCAGGCTGCCGCTAGGGATGAGCTTCGAGCGAACTCGTCTGAGGCGAGGATCGAGCGGGATGATACGCCTACCCCTCAGATTCAGATTGATCCACCTTCTCCCGACCGTATTGCCAGATTAGAGGCCAGTATGCAGGAGTTGCGACAGATGATGGGATCTTTAGTTGAGTCCAGTCGGGCACAGAGATCCGAGGATGTTCCTTCCACCGCACAGATCACGATTGTACCTGCGGCCCAGACAGTTACTCCTGCTACTACTACGACTATTCCCGTGTCACTACAAGAGTTTATGAGGCTGAGACCTCCAGCTGTTACCGGTACGGATGCGACAGAGGACCCACAGGCATTTCTTGATAAGATGGCTAGGATTTGCCGTTCGTTGAGGTGTTCTGATGATAGATGGGTGGAGTTCGCGAGTTTTCGCCTGGAGGGCCTTGCCCAGACGTGGTACGATTCAGTAGAGAGAGGTCGAGCTGCAGGTCTACCTCCTATGACCTGGGACGAGTTTACAGCTGCATTTCTTGCACGTTTCCTTCCGGAGAGTGTCCGAGATGCTCGAGCCCGTAGTTTTGAGTCTTTGCGCAAGACCCCTGGGATGACAGTATCTGAGTATGATATACAGTTTACCCAGTTGTCTCGATATGCTCCGTACCTAGTAGACACGGAAGAGAAAAGAATAAAGAGGTTTGTGTGAGGGCTTGACACACAGCTATTCCTTGCCATCAGCACCCAGCACTTTGACACATACGCAGCCGCGATGGATGCAGCCTTACTTTTGGAGGAGTGCATTTCTGAGACTCCGGTCGTTTCTGGGCCGAAGAGGATCCATACTGATACGCCAGCCCAGCGGCAGATGGGTAGACACCGTGATAGATTCTTTCCGGGAGATGGTGGCGGCAGAGGATTGAGACGAGGTCAGTTATTTGGTTCATATCCGCAGACCCAGCAGTCATCGCCAGGATGTTTTCGGTGCGGGAGTCATTACCATCGTGTCAAAGACTATACCATGGGGCGCCGGGGCGTGGCGACAGTGCCACATATGACCTTACCACCTTCACCACCTCCTCAGAAAGCTCTACTTCCTACCCCTGATGAGGCTCCACGCCAGGTAGATGCTCCTAGAGGTCATAGGCGTGGAGGTCTGGTTCAGAGGGGACGAGGCGACAGAGGCAAAGGCAGAGGTAGAGGCAGAGGACAGCTAGCTATTAGTGGTGGACAGGCCCGAGTTTTCATGTTGACTCCTCAGGATGCGCAGGCATCCAATGCCGTCGTAACAGGTACTCTGCCAGTATGTTCTTTTGATGCACGGGTATTATTTGATCCAGGCTCCACACATTCTTATGTATCCACATACTTCGCACCAAGGTTGGGCCGAGAGTCTTCCTTGTTAGATCAGCCGCTTGTCGTTATTACTCCGGTAGGCGAGTCGTTTGTTGCTCGATTTGTGTATCGATCGTGTCCTGTTCGTATCGGGGAGAGGGATTCTTCAGTTGATTTGATTCTCCTCGATATGCTAGACTTCGACGTTCTTCTTGGTATGGACTGGCTAGCCACTTGTTATGCATCTGTGGACTGCCGTGAGAAGGCGGTCAGATTCAGTTTTCCTGGTGAGCCGGTTCTTGTTATTCAGGGAGATCGTAGCGCTATCCTTCCCAGCTTGATTTCTTCTCTTCGCGCTGGTCAGCTCTTGAGGAAAGGGTGTCAGGGATTCTTAGCCTATGTTTGTGATACTAGCGCCGCAGAGGTTCCGTTGGACCAGGTCCCTATTGTGAGAGAGTTTCCTAATGTATTCCCTGATGAGCTGCCTGGTCTGCCACCAGAGCGCGAGATTGAGTTCTGCATCGACTTGATCCCCGGCACGGGGCCTATCTCTATACCGCTTTATCGGATGGCCCCGGTGGAACTGAGGGAGCTGAAGGATCAGTTACAGGACTTGCTGGACAAAAGGGCTTATCCGACCGAGTGTGTCACCTTAGGGTGCTCCCGTCCTGTTTGTTAAGAAGAAGGACGGCAGTATGCGCTTATGCATTGATTATCGTCGGCTGAACCGGGTTACTGTGCGAAACAGATATCCCCTACCCCGCATTGACGACTTATTCGATCAGCTCCAGGGTGCAGGGTTTTTCTCGAAGGTTGATTTACGGTCAGGTTATCACCAGTTGCGGGTTCGGAAGGAGGATATTCCGAAGACCGCTTTCCGTACTCGATATGGTCATTATGAGTTCTTGGTGATATCGTTTGGGCTCACCAATGCCCCGGCAGCATTTATGGACTTGATGAACCGTGTATTCAGGCCTTATCTTGATCAATTCATCATTGTTTTCATTGACGACATCCTGGTATATTCTCGGAGCCGGGAGGAGCACGAGCAGCACTTGCGTATCACATTGCAGACATTGAGAGAGCATCAGCTGTTCGCCAAATTTTCCAAGTGCGCATTCTGGCTAGACAGTGTCGACTTCTTGGGTCATGTGGTGATGAGAGACGGTATTTGTGTGGACCCGAAAAAGATCGAGGCAGTGCAGCGTTGGCCCAAACCGGTATTAGTTACAGAGGTTCGCAGCTTTCTAGGTCTGGCCGGCTATTATCGACGTTTTGTCCAGGATTTCTCCCGTATTGTTGCACCGTTGACCGGGTTGACCCGGAAGGGGGTTCCTTTCGATTAGACCCAGGCATGTAAGGATAGTTTCCAGCAGTTAAAGACTCGTCTGACTACTGCACCAGTGTTATCTTTGCCTTCAGGATCGGGCGGTTTCGTGGTATATTGTGACACTTCTCGAGTGGGGCTGGGCTGTGTATTGATGCAGCACGGCAGAGTTATCGCGTATGCTTCTCGGCAGTTGAGGAAACACGAACAGAACTACCCTACTCATGATTTAGAGATGGCTGCAGTGGTATTTGCACTTAAGATCTGGAGACATTACCTATACGGCAAGTCGTGCCAGATATTCACCGACCACAAGAGCTTGAAGTATATCTTTCAGCAGCGAGATCTGAATCTGAGACAGCGCCGTTGGATGGAGTTGTTGAAAGATTATGACTGCGAGATTTTATACCACCCGGGCAAGGCGAATGTGATGGCAGATGCTTTGAGTAGGAGGCCCAGAGGTAGCCTATCTTGTTTGAGCGCAGTACAGATGCAGTCGACGGCGAATTGGTAGGTTTTATGTGACAGTAGAGTGCAGTTCGAGTTTACTCCTACAAGGGGACAGCTGGCCCATTTCAGAGCACGCCCACAGTTACTTGACCAAATCCACGAGGCACAGTCCGGCGATGGCCATATTTTAGAGATTATCGAGCAGATTCGGCAGGGCAGAGTTTCCGAGTTCGTGATTGATGATAAGGGGATACTTCGATTTGGGACTCGACTGTGCGTACCAGATTCTGAGGGACTGAGGCGTGATATCCTGGATGAGGCACATAGATCAGTGTACAGTGTGCATCCAGGTTCCACCAAGATGTACCGTGATTTGAGAGAGGTTTACTGGTGGGACGGGATGAAGAAGGATGTTACAGACTTTGTATCGAGATGCCTAACTTGTCAGCAAGTCAAGGCCGAGCACCAGAGGCCAGCCGGCAAGTTACAGCCTTTGCCCATCCCTGAGTGGAAGTGGGAACAGGTCTCCATGGACTTCATTGTGGGTCTACCCAGGACCAGTCGAGGGTATGACTCTATTTGGGTGATTGTGGATCGACTGACGAAAGCTGCTCACTTCCTGCCAGTGAAGACCACTTTTAGATTTGCTCAGTACGCCCAGGTTTATATTGATGAGATCGTGCGACTGCATAGCGTCCCGACTTGCATTGTGTCCGACCAGGGCACCCAGTTTATCAGCCGATTGTGGCAGAAACTTCAGGAAGCTTTGGGCACCCGACTGAGTTTTAGCACAGCTTTTCATCCGCAGACTGACGGTCGGTCAGAGCGTAATATTCAGACTCTTGAGGACATGCTCAGAGCTTGTGTTTTATATTTCGGTGGTAGCTGGGATCGTCATTTGCCCTTGATTGAGTTCTCGTACAATAATAGCATCCAGGAGACGATTCAGGTGGCACCTTTCGAGGCTTTATATGGAAGGAGATGTTGATCGACTGTATGTGGGACAGAGCTCAGGGGGAGCAGTATTTTGGGGCCGCAGATCATAAAGGAGACGACCGAAAAGATACAGCTGATTCGGGACAGGATGAGAGCGGCACAGAGTAGGCAGAAATCATATGCTGACAGGCGCCGTCGCCGACTCGAGTTCGCTGTTGGCGATCATGTTTTCCTGAGGGTCTCTCCGATGAAGGGCGTGATGAGATTTGGGCAGAAAGGGGTCCTAGATATGTTGGTCCCTTCGAGATCCTAGAGCGTGTCGGTTCAGTGGCTTATCGGTTAGCTCTTCCGCCCAGCTTCCCCGATGTTCACCCCGTGTTTCATGTTTCGATGCTCCGCAAGTAGCTTCATGACCCTTCCCATGCGATTCAGCACCAGACGATCCATCTTGAGTGCGACCTTTCATTTACCGAGTAGCCGGTGGTAATTTTGGATCGGCAGGTGAAGAAATTGAGGTCGAAGGTTATACCGTCCGTCAAGATTCTTTGGCGTGGTCCGAACAGCGAGGAGGTCACCGGGGAGACCGAGGTCGAGATGAGGAAGAGATATCCCCATCTTTTTGAAGGTACACATAGTTAAATTCTAAATTTGGGGACCGAATTTCTTTAAGGGGGGAAGATTGTAACGCTTCGAAAATCGTTTAGGCAGTTTTTCGTTAATCGGCAAAATAATCAGTCTTTTCCGTAAAAAGTCAAAATAAGTATTTTTCTATATAAGCCTAATTATACAAAATTTAGATAAGATATTGCTAGAATTTGGTCGCTAAATTGTCACTTAAAAATTACTAGTCATTTAAAAAATATTCCTTAATTAATTATTTTTAATATTATTTTAAGCTTTTAAAAATACATTAAATTAGTGATTAATAAAAATTTAAATGGGTAAATTACACACTTAGAAACCATTATAAACTAAAATTTACTGTAACAAAAATTGTATCAAGACTTTTCAAGATTTTAGTTCTAGGGTTTGAAAATTAAATCAAAAATAAATTTAAAATGGGTTTTTTTTTGTAAAATTTGATGTGATATGCATTAATTGACCTTTGAAGATGCTTTTTGTGTAGAATTTTCCATACAATTCTCTCTCACTCTCCTCCTCTACCCCCAGGCCGAGCTCACTGCAGGAAAACCCCCCCCCCCCATTTTTCCTCATTTCTAGCTTCAAAATCCATGCTAAAATCCACAAAAATCCACCATTTCCTTCACTAATTCAAACCTAACCCTTATGTTATCCTTTCTCAAGCCCAAATTGGTCTAAGACAAGGAGAAAGGAGACCTCTTTAGAGGCTAAGTGCAAGGAGATCAACACTTGGAAGGTATAATTTTAATCTAGTTGTTAAATTGGTAGTTAAATATGCTAATTTAGAATTTTTAAAGTGTTATTTTGGTTATAATTCCTTATTTAATGAATTTCAAGAAAAGGGTTGATGTTGTAATTAGGGTTTGTAGCATGGTAAATGGGTTAAAATTAGTGTTGTGGCCATCTAGTGGGTTAGATCGGACGTTTGTGCGATGTTGCGAACGCTAAATCGTTAATTCGCGAGATTTGCATCGAAATTTGTATGTGAATGCATACTAGGTTTTTCTTAAAATTAGGAAGTGACTTAATTGAGATATCGTGACGATATTATTAGCAACTACTACGACTTGTAGGATGTGCGAATGCGGAGTTTGGTTTATGTTGCGCCACGGCAGCGCCCCGGCCGTCTATCCGAGGCCAAAATGCGGAATCAAAAATTTTTCTTAACTTTAAACCGGCGCTACCGCGGACAATAAACCCGGATCGTGACCATTAAGCTAATGCTAGCTAACAAGAGAAGGGAAGAGAAGCTATACCGAGCGATCCGTGTCCTTCGGTCTTCGTCTCCACTCCGATCTCCTCGCGGAATCTCCGGTCGTCGCCTCCTCGTCGAAACGAGCACCACATCCTTTTACGGGCTCCCACCTCTGGACCGAGGCAACTCAGGCGCGAAGTTGGCTAGCCGACGCGTCCAAGGGTACTGTAGGTTGTAGTGTAGAAAGCATGTCTCGATGCGGGTATGAAGTTGCCATGGAGGAATGAGGAGGAGAATGAAAAGGAGCAATGTCAAAATGAAGCTAGTCTCTTTGCAAACATAGAATGAGATGAATGATAATTTTCCACTCCCAATCAAAAATCCCTCTCCCTCTCATCCAAAAATGGCCGGCCCCCTCTCTCCTGGAAAATGGTGGAGAGAACAATACTCATACAAGGGAGGTGAGTGTAGGAGAGGCTAAATGGTGACCACACCCCAAAAGCAAATCTCACATCAATAATCCAAATCAACTCTAATTCTTTCTAATCACATTTATTGCACCATCATGAGAACAAGAAAAGCAAAGATGCTTTATCAATCATAATGCCTCATAATGCAATAAACCCTTCCACAATAAGTTATTTGCAAACTTGCAAATAACCTCCTCCATCTGAAAAGTCCGGCCGGGAAGGAACAAAGGAAAACCGGCCGGAACGGAATGCAAACTAGCAGCTTCAGAAAACTGATCCCATAATAAATTACAGGAAAACCCCGCTACTGCATATACATGCCCGCATTTGTATTCCCACTGAACACAAATGCAAAGAGACAAAATCTACACTGTCTAATACTAGGATCCGGCTTAAACCAAAGCCGGCTAGTAAAATCCGTCCGATCACGATCCGTGCAATACCGCACGTATTTGATCGAACCCTGCCATATGTCCATACGGCCTCTACAGCGTTTCGCCCGAAACTTGAGTAACTGAGTGTGTGGTGGACTCTAAAGACTTGTCAATACTATGGCTGTGGATTTAACCACTAGCACGTCAGAGGTATTAGCCATACGTGACGGGCTACCAGCTATTTACCAAAAGTGACGTCGATGAGTGAACTCATCCTGACACCCTACTGAGCCTGTCAGTGACAATATCCGTACAGTCCGGTCCGTTCGTCTATGAGTATCGCATGGCGGGCCTAGGGGGTTGGTAAAAGTCAGACTCCCAAAATGTAAGTCGATGTACTACACCCCAATACTTGTGGGGAGGCGGAATTTTCAAAAACGAACTTGTTTAGTGAGCGAACATCGACTAACCGCTTAAATCGAAGCTAAACAATAACTAACCAAACACATAGTTGTTCTAAACTACTATGCTTAGGGATTATACCTATCGAACCAAGTCCTTCGTCTTTACGATCTCCTCGGCCTCCTCGGCCTTCTCTTTGTAGTAGACGATCCACCCGAGAGCAAAACTCCAAGCTTAGCCTCTAAACTTGAGGCAACTAACCTTCTTGGATTGCTAATCAAAGAAGATAGATGTAATATAGAGAGGGTTATGGATTAAGTAGTCTAGCTAATCCTAGTTCTCAACACATGAGAGGTGAGGATTAGGGTTTGAAGAGAGAGAGCTTGAGGAGAGAGAATGTGTAGATGATAATTGAATCAAGCTTATGAGTATCATAATAGATATGAAGCATTTTCTTTTATGAAGAAAAGAATAAAGAGTGATGAATAATCATGCTTCACAAATATCAAGTGGTGATTCATTAGCATGAGTCATTAAGCATTTAATGTGCATTAATGAGATGAATGAATCACCCACATGATTCATATAATCCATTCAATGTATATGACACCTAAACCTCCTTAGTCACCATCTTCTAGAAGCTTCTCGCATAATTACGAGAACGCCCCTCCGATCCGCAAAAATACGGAAAAACTTTAGACTGTATAAATCCAATAACCGGATACCAGTAACCGGCTTAAACCAAAGCCGACTGGTAAAAACTGTCCAAACGACGTAAGTGTGTAAACACGCATACGCGTCCGAACCCTTTGTCGTAAAACCATACGACCTCTATATCGTTTCGCCTGGAGTAGGAAACTCTCTGTGTGGGACTCTAGAGACTCGACTACTATGCTGGCAGTGGGTTTAACCACAGACCGCAAGCGGCACTAGCTGTACGTAACGGTCCCCAGGTAGTTGTCGATAAGAAGGCCGATGAGGAAACCCATCCGAACTCCTACTGAGCCTGCTATGACAATCTCCATACAGTCCGGTCCATTCGTCCAAGACTATCGCATATCGGGCCTAGGGGGCGGCAAGCGTCAGTCCCCTAATAGCGGTATAAGTCGTGTCGGAGGGAAGCCCATTACACCCTGAGAAACTACTGGAACCTACCAGCAAATCTCGCTTGCCCTGGCCAGGGACTTTGCGTAATGGCTCTCTGACACAGCGCGATATCTACTCCCAATACCGGGAGGGACGAATCCTGTCTAACCGCCACTGCCTCCAAGTGCTCGGGACTGCACCCAACTGCTACCTGTTTGCACGACTCATTTGAGCCGTGGTAGGGTAGCAATCTAAGAACAGTGGGACACACTCGAGGCGAAGTAGCAGTGTCAAGTCTGCGGACTATGCTGTACTCATGTCACCTGGGAACTGCTCACTGACGACTGGTATAAAACCAACCAACAGTTCCCTGTGAGTCCTGTCCGGTGTACCCGTAACCTAACGAGCACCTGTATACTATCTCCAGTACGACGTACTGACGGCTGTGGGACAGACCATCTCCCCAACTGGGATGAGAAGCGTACACACTAGTCTACTCCGGAGTATCGATGCTCTGTCTCGATAATCCAACGACCAGGGACCTGAATAAGGATGTGCTTGTAGACTACCCAGCCCCCACTAGTGTGACTGCCATCACAACGCTGGTAGTCAAGCAAGATCCTAAGAGCTCTATCAATACGTATACTCACATATTAAGATAGAAAAACCAAGTAGCATACTACCATGTTTAGCAAGACTGTTATATACATGTGAATATCCCAAGCTTCCATTAAGTAATATACAAACTAGTATGATACAGTAATGGCCTTCTAGGGCATAAACACTAACAATCTCCCACTTGCACTAGGGCCATGTACTGGCATATCGAAGACCGATGATCTCGAGTAGCCTCTCGAACTGAATCTGAGGTAGGGCCTTCGTTAATGGATCAGCAATGTTCTCTTCAGAAGCAACTCTCCGAACCTCGATCTCCTGACGATCAATGATATTCCTGATCAGGTGATACCGCCTCAAGATGTGTCTGGACTTCTGATGGGACCTTGGTTCCTTCGCTAAAGCTATAGCTCCGTTGTTGTCGCAATACAGAGGTATTGGATCAACTATGGTAGTAACCACCTGAAGTTCTGTTAGGAACTTCTTCATCCAGACTGCTTCCTTTGCGGCATCGCAAGCAGCTATATACTCTGCTTCCATCGTCGAGTCAGCAACGGTGTCCTGCTTGGAGCTCTTCCAGCACACCGCCCCTCCATTGAGGGTAAAGACATAACCCGACATGGACTTGGAATCGTCCTTATCACTTTGGAAGCCGGAATCAGCAAAGGCCTCCAACCTGAGGTCTTTTCTGCCGTAAACCAAGAACATCTCCTTAGTCCTTCTCAGGTACTTGAGAATGTTCTTTACTGCTATCCAGTGTTTCTCCCCTGGGTCTGACTGATACCGGCTTACCACGCTTAGTGCGTAAGCTACATCTGGTCTGGTACACAACATCGCATACATTATAGAGCCTACCGCAGAAGCGTAGGGTATAATAGACATGCGTTCCCTTTCCAAATCAGTCTTGGGAGACATCTCTTTGGAGAGGGTGATTCCGTGACAAGCCGGTAGATTACCGCGCTTAGAATCTTCCATACTGAATCTTTTCAGTATAGTGTCGATATACCTGGACTGCGAAAGTCCCAACATCCTTTTGGATCTATCACGATAGATCCGGATCCCCAGAATGTAAGAGGCATCACCCAGGTCTTTCATGGAGAACCTGTGTGACAAGAATCCTTTGACAGATTGTAGCATAGGAATATCATTTCCTATCAATAGAATGTCATCCACGTACAAGACGAGGAATACGACACTTCTTGCTACAACTTTACTATATATGCACGGTTCATCTGGATTTTTGATAAAGTCATATTCTTTGACTGTCTCATCAAAACAGATGTTCCAACTCCGCGATGCCTGCTTTAGTCCATAAATGGACTTAAGCAGCTTGCATACTTTCCCGCTGCTCCCACTCTGATTGAAACCCTCTGGCTGATCCATATAGACGCACTCCTCTAAATTTCCATTCAGAAAAGCCGTCTTTACGTCCATCTGCCTGATTTCATAATCATGGAAGGCAGCAATAGCAAGAAGGACCCGAATGGATTTGAGCATAGCCACTGGAGAAAAAGTTTCGTCATAGTCCAAACCAAGTCTTTGACGAAAACCCTTTGCAACAAGTCTAGCCTTATAGGTTTCCACCTGTCCATCTACACCAATCTTTTTCTTGAAGATCCATTTGCATCCTATGGGTTTAACCCCATCTGGAGCAAAGTCCAAAGTCCATACTTTGTTGGTGTACATGGACTCCATTTCGGTCCGCATTGCATCTAGCCATCGTACCGAGTCGCCGCTCTGGATGGCCTGCTGGAAGTCAGTAGGTTCATCATCATCTATGATGCAATCCTCTCTATCCCCATCTATGAGAAAACCGTAGTATCTCTCAGGCAGATGAGACGGCCTACTACTCCTGCGGAGGGGTGCGGGAATGACCTGTACTTCTTGAACTTCTGGTTCTACCAAACTTTCAGTAGCAGTTTGTGGTTCTGGAATTTCTTTCAGTTCTATTTCGCTCCCACTTATTTCCTTTTCTAAAAACAGATGTTCCAGAAAATGGGCATTACGAGAAACAAAGACCTTTTGTTCCTCTGCGTAATAGAAATAATATCCCTTGGAGTTCTTTGGATATCCCACAAACAAACATTTTACTGATTGTGCCTCGAGCTTGTCCACATGCTGCTTTTTAACAAAAGCTGGACATCCCCAAATCTTCATATGCTGAAGATGGGGTTTCTTCCCAGTCCACATCTGATATGGAGTGGTAGGCACAGTCTTGGTAGGAGCCCTGTTCAGAAGATATGCCGCTGATTCTAGCGCATAACCCCAGAAAGATCGCGGTAACTCAGCATTACTCATCATGGATCGTACCATATTTAATAG
The DNA here is from genome assembly GCA_030015575.1 of Agapanthus africanus. Taxonomy (NCBI): domain Eukaryota; kingdom Viridiplantae; phylum Streptophyta; class Magnoliopsida; order Asparagales; family Amaryllidaceae; genus Agapanthus; species Agapanthus africanus. Next base: position 104,439,102 of record CM057345.1, on the reverse strand, counting down.
GGTTCGATTCCGTCTCTCCGATACACCGTTATGCTGTGGAGTGTATGGAGGAGTAGGCTGAGAGAGAATTCCTTTCTCTTTTAGGTAACCTAGGAACTCGGCACTCAAGTATTCACCACCTCGATCAGATCTTAGTGTCTTGATACTTTTGCCGGTTTGGTTTTCTACTTCATTCTTATACTCTTGGAATTTCTCAAAAGCCTCGGATTTATGTTTCATCAGATAAATGAATCCGTACCTTGAGTAATCATCCGTGAAAGTAATGAAATAGGAAAAACCACCTCTTGCATGTGTAGACATTGGACCACATACATCGCTGTGTATGAGTCCCAAGAGCTCGCTCGCTCTTACTCCTTGTCCAGTAAATGGAGTCTTTGTCATCTTTCCTTTGAGACAAGATTGACAAGTGTCATAAGTTTGATATTCGAACGAGTCCAAATATCCTTCTCTATGCAACTTAGTCAACCTTCTCTTATTGATGTGACCCAGTCTACAATGCCATAAGAAAGCTTTATTTAAATCTGGAGACTTTCTTTTTAGTGTGTTCTGGACATTGAAAATTTGGAGTTGGTTTAAAACATATATTCCGTTATTTAATGTACCGGACCCAATCAAACCATGATTAAGGTGGATGTTAACAACATCTCTTACAAACGTGAAATCACAACCTTTATTTGATAACAAGGAAACTGATATGATATTACACGTTAAGCTTGGTACAAAATAACAGTTATGTAAAACCAAAATATGTCCACTCGTCAATCCTAGGTGATAATCCCCGACGGACGCAGCTCCCACGCTAGCTCCGTTAGCAACCTTTAGGGTCATATCACCTTCCTTCAGCACTCTACGGTTTCTCAGTGCCTGCAATGAATTGCAAATATGAGATCCTGATCCGGTATCCAATACCCAGGAAGTAGAGTTGATTGACAGACAATTCTCAATTACAAACACACCTGAAATCGAAGCCACAGCTTGCTTCGGTTCCTGGTTCTTGGCGTTCCACGCCTTGCAATCCTTCTTCCAGTGCCCTTTCCTGTGACAATGGAAGCACTCATCCTGGCCAACTACCGGTACTGCAGTCTTTTTCTTTCCCTTCCATCCCACCTTACTAACACCTCCTCTAGGTCTGGGTGCGGCCTTCTTCTTCCTTCCTTTGGCCCTAGCCTTGGACCCGGAAGAAGATGAACCGCCAACAAACATAGCGGGTGTTTCCCTTGTTTTCTGCAAGGTGCCATCTGCACTCCTTAACATGTTCAGGAGTTCCGGAAGTTCAACTTCTTTTCTTTGAAGGTTGAAGTTCAGGATAAACTGGGCGTAGGTGTGAGGAAGGGACTGGAGAATAAGGTCTGTATAGAGCTCATTATCCAAAGTCGTCCCAAGGTCTGCGAGCTCTTCAATATAGCCGATCATCTTTAGGACATGTTCTCCTACCGATGACCCGACAGCCAACCTCGCTCGAAACAAGTTCTTAGAGGTCCCGTATCTTGCTATACGAGATTGCTCTCTATAAAGTTCCTTTGTATGGAGAAATATGCCATCAAGGTCCATATCCTCGTGCCTCCTCTGATGTTCATTGTTCATCGAGGCAAGCACAATGCACTTGGCTTTCGCGCAATCTAAATCCCAGGTTTTGCGGATTTCCTTATCCGCAATGCTGGATTTGGGACCAGGGACAGCAGGTGCCGTAGCGGTGAGGACGTACCCCAGTTTGTCAAAGGTCAAAGCCATTTTGACATTCCGCAGCCAATCTTTATAGTTTGGCCCTGTCAGTATATTTTTCTCTAAAAGTAACTTAAGTCCAGTCATTTTCAGGGTCGCTGCAATTAGGAGAGAAAGAAGAAAACTCTTTAGCATGATGCTCTTGCAAGTTTAGAGTGGTTTTTAGTTTATCTAAACTGGATGGCTCCCACTGTTTCTCGAATCCTTCCTCAAACCATAAAAGAAGAATTAGCCAGGACTATTCTCACCGTACAATACTTGCTTAACCGTTCAGCCAGGCCAGTGTCGATACTTCGAGGGAGGTTTTCCAACGCTTTCGGGAAGTTCCTTAATTAAATAACCTCTTTTCTCTGGGGGCGTAACCCCGCTGACACCTTTCTGGACACCTACTAGGTTTATAGCATTGATCGTTAAGTGACGAATATCCTGATAAGTAGCATATACTCACAGTAGGATCGGGATCCAAATATCATCGTATGATAATGTTGAAGGAATGCTACCAACATTCATCAAACTCCAAATGGTATGCATCTCTTTGCAAATTTCAGTTTCTTTAGAAATTCCCGATATAAGTTTTTGCCCCATGCTCTTATGATCTTGGCTTTGGTCAAAGTGTCATAAGTCACATGTCAAGTTCTACCCGTCATTATCTTGTCAATTTGAACCCATCCGTATATACCCCTGACTTTGGTCAAATGGTAATACGACTGTCCCAAACCAACTCATCTATCTTATGCAACAATTGAAAACCCAGCAGCTACCAAACACTATGCCTTGACTTTGGCCAAAATGCATAGCTTGAATACTACTAAATACCCAAATGAAATGACGGAGGGCTACGAATGGTTTTGGCGAAACCGTGAACGTAGTGAACTTGATATAACCGAAGGAACCTGATAGCTTTTAAAAGGAGTGGTTAAATCTCCGCATTTAAAAATATCTGTTTTAAAAATAACCGAGTGGTTTCTTTTAAATTGTTCCAACGATTTAAACTTTGGTTTATTTTCTTTGCATTATAGATAATGCGTCCCATCATTAACCTATCATTGCAGAGAACAACGAAAATATGACGTCCTCTTATGCCATCCGCATTCGCCACTGGGTCCCGTCATTACCCGTTAGGTTACTTAACTAACGACAGAGCGGGGACTGGGCTAGCGTGGGTGTAAAACATAAGTGACGTCTAAATAGCTATCATATATATAGATATTTTACATTCGTCTGACGCAATGATATACATTCCAGAACACAGATGAACTTAATTGGATTTGCAAGTAATCCGTATTTCTTTTGAGCCTGCAAGAAAAGACGGATAACACAGTTGTGATGAATAGCCATTACCCCACCCTCGACCCCTACGGGTACGGCAAACTACCCGCCCGGCAGTTTGTGTACCCCACCTTGGGTCAGTCCTAGGAGCAGAAACAGTAAAATGAAATAATACAACGGTGGCTACAACCGCAACCTGGATGTGCCCCGCAAAAATAATATTACAACAAATTACATTTACAACAAATGAATTAAATAATAACCCATTGCATAACCCCGGCTATACACCACAACAGTCCAATACAGTTCATATGCACAAACAGATAAAACCATTACAGAAATGTGCAACCCCCTGCCAACCGACATACTAGCAGTTAGGGGAGGTTTACGAACACATTATACAATCACAGATATAATCCAATATGCAAATACTGTACAATTTCGATCGATTAAACATCTTTAATATTGCTCCAATACTGCTCTGAAAAACTGAAACCTGAGCAAATATTAAAAATTCCAGAAAATACCAAATATCACAGGGGACCCACACAAGAAAATTGGGATCATGACTCGGCAACTCGGCGGCGGAAGCGCGGCGGATCGGTGGGATCCGCCGCGGTTCCGCGGCCGTTTGGTCGAATCATGGCCCCAATTTTCTTGGGTGTTCTCCTGGATTCTTTTCAAGCTTTCTGAACATCCCTGAAAAATTTTTAGACTTCATTTAAATTTCGACAGAAACTTGACAGTTCGGGGTTTTCCGGTTTCGTTTTTTCCGTTCGAAATTCGTATAAATTTGCAATTAAGTTATTTATTGTTTAGCGAGACTCTGATACCACTGTAAGTCGATGTACTACACCCCAATACTTGTGGGGAGGCGGAATTTTCAAAAACGAACTTGTTTAGTGAGCGAACATCGACTAACCGCTTAAATCGAAGCTAAACGATAACTAACCAAACACATAGTTGTTCTAAACTACTATGCTTAGGGATTATACCTATCGAACCAAGTCCTTCGTCTTTACGATCTCCTCGTCCTCCTCGGCCTTCTCTTTGTAGTAGACGATCCACCCGAGAGCAAAACTCCAAGCTTAGCCTCTAAACTTGAGGCAACTAACCTTCTTGGATTGCTAATCAAAGAAGATAGATGTAATATAGAGAGGGTTATGGATTAAGTAGTCTAGCTAATCCTAGTTCTCAACACATGAGAGGTGAGGATTAGGGTTTGAAGAGAGAGAGCTTGAGGAGAGAGAATGTGTAGATGATAATTGAATCAAGCTTATGAGTATCATAATAGATATGAAGCATTTTCTTTTATGAAGAAAAGAATAAAGAGTGATGAATAATCATGCTTCACAAATATCAAGTGGTGATTCATTAGCATGAGTCATTAAGCATATAATGTGCATTAATGAGATGAATGAATCACCCTCATGACTCATATAACCCATTCAATGTATATGACACCTAAACCTCCTTAGTCACCATCTTCTAGAAGCTTCTCGCACAATTACGAGAACACCCCTCCGATCCGCAAAAATACGGAAAAACTTTAGACTGTATAAATCCAATAACCGGATACCAGTAACCGGCTTAAACCAAAGCCGACTGGTAAAAACTGTCCAAACGACGTAAGTGTGTAAACACGCATACGCGTCCGAACCCTTTGTCGTAAAACCATACGACCTCTATATCGTTTCGCCTGGAGTAGGAAACTCTCTGTGTGGGACTCTAGAGACTCGACTACTACGCTGGTAGTGGGTTTAACCACAGACCGCAAGCGGCACTAGCTGTACGTAACGGTCCCCAGGTAGTTGTCGATAAGAAGGCCGATGAGGAAACCCATCCGAACTCCTACTGAGCCTGCTATGACAATCTCCATACAGTCCGGTCCGTTCGTCCAAGACTATCGCATATCGGGCCTAGGGGGCGGCAAGCGTCAGTCCCCTAATAGCGGTATAAGTCGTGTCGGAGGGAAGCCCATTACACCCTGAGAAACTACTGGAACCTACCAGCAAATCTCGCTTGCCCTGGCTAGGGACTTTGCGTAATGGCTCTCTGACACAGCGCGATATCTACTCCCAATACCGGGAGGGACGAATCCTGTCTAACCGCCACTGCCTCCAAGTGCTCGGGACTGCACCCAACTGCTACTTGTTTGCACGACTCATTTGAGCCGTGGTAGGGTAGCAATCTAAGAACAGTGGGACACACTCGAGGCGAAGTTGCAGTGTCAAGTCTGCGGACTATGCTGTACTCATGTCACCTGGGAACTGCTCACTGACGACTGGTATAAAACCAACCAACAGTTCCCTGTGAGTCCTGTCCGGTGTACCCGTAACCTAACGAGCACCTGTATACTATCTCCAGTACGACGTACTGACGGCTGTGGGACAGACCATCTCCCCAACTGGGATGAGAAGCGTACACACTAGTCTACTCCGGAGTATCGATGCTCTGTCTCGATAATCCAACGACCAGGGACCTGAATAAGGATGTGCTTGTAGACTACCCAGCCCCCACTAGTGTGACTGCCATCACAACGCTGGTAGTCAAGCAAGATCCTAAGAGCTCTATCAATACGTATACTCACATATTAAGATAGAAAAACCAAGTAGCATACTACCATGTTTAGCAAGACTGTTATATACATGTGAATATCCCAAGCTTCCATTAAGTAATATACAAACTAGTATGATACAGTAATGGCCTTCTAGGGCATAAACACTAACACAAAAGCGGTACAAATCGTGTCGGAGTGTAGCCCAAAACACCCTGAGATACTACTGGAATACCTACCAGTAAATCTCCTGCCTCGGCCGAGGGCTTTGTGTAATGGCTCTCCTAGACACAGCGCGACCTCACCCCCAATACCGGGAGAGACGAACCCCTGCAGATCCGCTCACTGCCTCCATGTGGCTCGGGACTGTACCCAACTAAAACCTGTTTGCACGACTCCTTTGAGCCGTGGTAGGGTAGTAATCAAAGCACAGTGGGAACTCACACGAGACAAATGACGATCTCAGGTCGATGAACTAACCTGTACACATGTCACCAGGGAACTGCTATCTGACGTCTGGTATAAACCCAACTAGCAGGTTCCCGGCGAGTCCTGTCCGGTGTACTCATAACCCAATGAGCACCTGTATACATCTTAGGTGAACCAACTGACACCAGTGGCTTGTGAGACCGGCCACCGCCCCTCGTCGGGGTCTCGACTGTATACACTAGTCTACTAATGGAGTATCGATGCCCTGTCTCGAAACTCCCACGACTAGAGACCTTTTAAGGATGTGCTTATAGACCCCAGCTCCCACGTATATGATCGCCCTCATACTGCTGGTAGTCAAGCAAGAATCCTAGGGGCTTTATCAACGTGTAATAGCGACCTGTCAGGTCACCTAAAGCAGTACACGATGATAAAGATAAACCAGATAGCATACTATCATCTTGAGTAAGACTGTCCTACCGGTATAGGTCCTCCCTCAATCATTGCAATCACGTGCCTGTGATCCAATAATTGACTCTGAGGGCACCAACTCCAACAATCTCCCACTTGCACTCAAGGCTAATTATTGCGATGTCGCATACTCACAGCCCGTGTGATACCGAACACCCAACTCCTCTACTAGTCAGTCTCATAAAGCTCGTTTGCAAAACTATTGCGTTTGAGGAATAGCCTCAGTGAGTAGATCCGCTGTGATGTTTCTTTCTATGTCTATCTATATCTCAAGTTCGCAGAGAAAGCCATCTCCCGAAATGAGCAATACCTGTCTTAGAATGTGTCTGGATGTCTGATGGGACCTAGCTCATAAATGAACTCCAAATCCAAACTTCTTAGACTGTATCGTCAACTGAACTTAATCAGTATCCTGCGCCATTCCTTCCCTCAGTATCCACCTGGACCACCTGTCCAAAATACTGCCCCCCGTCAGAGGGAAAAACTATAACTCTGACAGTCACTCTGTCATCCAGGTCACCTTGGAAGCCTGGAATGATAACCGTCTCCTAAAGGAGGCTGCCGTTATCAATTCCCTAGAACATCAACTTATGTTCTAAAACTGCTTCCGATTGTTTCTCCAGGATTGGATGAATATCAACTTATTGCACCTACTGCAAGAACAACATCTGGTGTGGTACTTGACATCTCATGATTGACTCAATTGCCTAAGCAAGTGATCTGCCAATCATGCACATCCCTCTCCCTTTTAGTCTGTAAGACACCTTTAGAGAGGGTGACTCCATTACCTGCAGGTACACCACCATGCCAGGAGTCGTCCATTCTAAATACTCATAGAATGTTGTCTAAGTACCCTGATTGGGAAACTACCCAAATCTAGATCTAAAACCATAGATCTAGTAACCAGAATGTCTGATATAATATCCAAGTCCCATGTGGAGAAACTACTGTGTGACAACCAAAGTATAACCGATCGTAGTATAGGAATATCACTTCCTACTCTGTATATGTCATCCAAATACCAGGACATCACACCCTACTACCTTCTTAACAGATCCATCCCCTATTCTGATGAAGTCAAACCTATGACTGTCACATCAGAAATAGATGATCTATCTCCGCTATGTCTGCTTTAGTCTATAAATAGACATAAGCCACCTGTCCACCAATGCTTCTGCTGCTCCCACTGACTACGACAACCCTCTGGCAGAGTCATATAGACGTACACTTCCAAAGCTAGTTTAGAACGACGCTATACTTATCCTCCTGCCGGGTCTCATACTCTGGAACAACAGTAATGGCAAGTCTGGGTAAACAAGAACCTCCCTGCCACCATCCTTGAGCATACCGAAGTACCTCTCGGGTGCCTGAGCTTACCCACCGTATCTGTGGAGTGGCCAATGGAATGTCAAACTAGATTGAATGTTTAGGTTCTTATCAAATCTTCAGTAATCGTTTGCGGTTCTAGAATCGCTTCCAGTTCTACCATACTCCCACTACTGTTTCTGAAAAAATCCATTTTTATTTTAAAACTGTGGCGAGTCAAGAACAATATCACTATTGATCTTCCAGATGGTAGAAAATCAACCCTCGTCATAGCCTGGGTCAACCCATAAACAGCCATTACAGAAACGTGCCTTGAGTTGTCCAGTGTCTGGTTTTAAGCATAAGCCGGACAACTCCCCATACCTTAACAATGTCAAGATATGAACTGTTCTATATCCAATATAGAAACAGAGGCACTGATTTAATTTAACCAGATTCAAATCATGCAGCTGTCTCTAGTGCATGTCAAGTAAATGGAGAGAGGCCGATCAGCGTTACTCAACTTAGGAATGCTTCCAATTATGAGTAACCTGAAAGAGAAGCAAGTTCTCTTAACCATTACTATCAACTGAATACCATTCACAAGTATCTACATCTTCGATTACCTTGAAGAATCCCGATACTTGCAATTCTTGGTTCTCTACTTTATTCATACACCTAAAACTTCTCAAAACTTAGACCATGTGTTTCTACGAAACACCTGTCTAAGAACTAGAGAAGTCATAAGTAAACCGAATATAGTACGAAGACCAACCCCTCTGTCCTAATGGACACTGGACAACATACAATACTCTGTATAAGTCCCTTAAGTCTAATAACTCATTCACTGTGTGTCGTAGGTTGAAAACTGTACTATGGTTATGAAGAATTACACCGCTGTTCAATGCTCCTTACCTAACCATCCACTGATATAGGTAAATGTCATGGACATAATCTCAAAAAGATATATCTCACTCTATGAAAATAGACGTACAGATATATCAATTTGAAATTGGTGCACAACAACGGATATTCAAAACCAAATATTTGTCGTCCGGCAAACAACCCAGGTGAGTTCCTCAAATATCACCAATTACAACGAATCCCGATATAATGAGGATGATCACCTAATTTCCAATAACTTACTCCCACTCATCATCTGTAAAACCATACAGATGTGAGAATCAAACCTGGTAAATACATACCCTGGAGAAAGTGTCTAATTAGGAAATCAGTTTTCTTTTAACAGTACACAGTGAAACTGAAACATTGAAATGTTTCGATGGGGTATCCCGGTATTCCTAGTAATGCTACTTCCATTATCCAGATTCACAACTGTATCCGTATATCTCTTTGCCATCTCTCCAAATCCCTTTATATGTCTTTAGTCATTACCTTCTGTACACCCCTTTAGGCCAAATGGTTTTCTTCCTTCCCTACCGTTCGGCACCAGCCTATGGTTTGGAAGAAGACTATCCAATAAGCATAAAGGGTGTACTGTCCTAATCCTAGGAGCACTCGCAATGCGAGAGAAGGTGAAGATAAAAGACAACCGAATGAACCTTATTCCTATTTCTCCTGAACCAGGATCCATCCCCGAACTGGAACAAGTTCCTTTCGAGTTCGTATATAACCATACGATGGATTATCCAATAAACTTGGGATCTTCGTAGTGATACGGAGTGTCCTGGAGAAATACAAAGGTGATTTAGGATTAGCGAAGGAATACTTGGTTTGGTCGTGAAAAGCAGTCGCAATTTACTTTGCCCTCTTACTAATCCCTTGCTTTGTCTTAACTTAATACCTTCTGTACACCGTTTAAGCTAATTGGCTTTCTTCATTCCCCACCGTTCAGCACCAGCCTAAGGTTTGGAAGAAGACTATCCAATTTGTGTAATAGGTGTACTATCTCCTAAACCAAGGAGTACTCGCAACCTGAGAGAAGGTAAAAGGAAAAGACAACTGAATAGTCCTATTCGTTTTCTCCGGAACCGGAAACCATCCTCAAATTCCTTCGAGTTCGTATATAACCATACGATGGTTTTGTCCAATGGAAGTGGACGTTCATAGTAATACGGGGTGTCCTGAAGAAAAAGGTAAAAGTAGGAGTGGCAAAAAGGTCTGCAACTCAGACAATCCAAAAGCCAGTGTTAAGAAGGTTCGGTCAACTTAGTCACTGAGTCATATTCTAGGGTCGGGTCAATGGTCGCTGCCAAAGAGAGAGAGAGAAAAGAAACACTCAGCGTGCACTCTAACCTAGATCAGAATGGTTATCACTTTATCTAATCAGGAAACCTTCCACTATAACATCAAATTCTTCTCCAAACCTGAAAGAAGAATTAGCCGGGATCACCCGAGGAGTAAACCAACTCATCAGTGGGAATCGGGACCAAACTATCATCGCATGATAACTTGACGGAATCTACTCAAGTCACCACACTCCAGAAGGTATGCGCATGCCTGGCAAGTTTCAGTTTCTTTAGAAACTCCCGATGTGTGTTTTTACCCTAAGCGGCTTATGACCTTGACTAGGTCAACAAACCATAAACCGCCAGTCAAGTTCAACCCGTCATTATTCTGGATTGCATTAAACCCACCCGTACGTGCCCTTGACTAGGTCAACAAGGCCGCACGACTGTCCTAACCAATCCCATTTATGCAACAAACAAGTACCACTTAGCTACCGAACACTACGACTTGACTAGGTCAACAAACGCAGCACGAATACTAAATAATACCCGTAGGAAATGACGGAGGGCTACGGCTGGTTTTTGGCGAAAAACCTTTAACGTAATGAACTTGATATCGTTGAAGGAACTGCATAGTTTTTTATAAAAATATAGTAGCGAAAACCTTTACTAAAGAGGTCACTCCCGGTGAAGGGATCTCGACTCTTTCCCCGTAGAATGAGGCGCAGGATATTCCAACTGAATACCACGATGCAAAGCAAAAGTAATCGGCTATAGTGAAGTTATTGCCCTGACGCAAACTTTTGTCCAAGGGGTCACTCCCGGTGAAGGGATCTCGGCCCTTGCCTCATCGACTGAGGAGCTGGATATTCATAACCGAATACCACTGTGCAAAATAAAAGAGAATGCCCTTGCAATAACAGCTTTTTGAAAAAGTGTTCCAACAACATCAGAATAGGTTTTTTTATCTTGCATTGATCCGAATCAATGCAGTCCCATCAATTGATCACACCAATAAAGAACGAAAATAATGATGTACGTATATGCCATCCGCATTCGCCACTGGGTCCCGTCATCACCCGTTAGGTTACTTAACCAACGACAAAGCGGGGACTGGACTAGCGCGGATGCAAAACATATACAACATCTACAAGTATATATACAATATATAATTTTCGCTCAAGGCGTGATAAAATGCAACATCACAGAAATATAACCAGCATCACAGAACAATACAGATATCTGGGATCCCCGGGTTTCACAGAGCCGCTGCTGAAACCCGACGTTCCCCTGGTCGTGTGGATAGCCTGTGCAATGAAATCCTAGACCCCTACGGGCGCGGCAAGTTACCCGCCAAAACCTGAAGCGAGGCAGCCCCCTTCAGCAACGTGAATGAACCACCCAACACTTCACGGAATTCGGTAACTTGGTCACCCCTCCTGGGTCAACCTGTACCCCCTACGAGTGCGGCGAATAGCCCTGTCAATTCTAGAGTAAAGCCCCCTCCGTCTCAATGCCATGAGATGCGGGCTTGTTGCCCTCTAGAACCCGGCTATCCGTGCACCCCTCCGCGGGGTAATCCTAGTACAGAAAATAAAATATACATACAACGGGTACATCGACCTCGACCTGGTCGTGCCCGAAAAGAATAATACAAACAGGCAGTGACGGCAGTCCACATGTCGGACGCTCGCCCCGCAATATCAAATGTAAATATAAAACAAAACTGTACTAACATTGCATCCAGGCTATCCCCCACGACCGATCCGCAACATCACAGTACAACACAGAATATCAACGTGAATGTCACGTTCGCAAATCCGTCTAAAATGGCTATAGCAGATTGACTGGATTTACCGATCGAGTGACATTCACGATCGCAGATAAAATGTAAATGCTGTGAACTAATGTGTTTAAAATATCCGATCGATCAAATTTTACCAAGTGGGCCCCAAGCATTACTGTAGCACATAAAGAAATTCTGGGCCCAAAAAGAATATACCAAAACCTCTATTTTCAGCCCAAAAGCCCACTGCAAAAAATTGGTGAAGTGAAGACTCAATACTGCGGCGGAACCGCGGCCAAATAGGGGTTATGGCCGCGGTTCCGCTGTCGTATGGAGGGATCACACTACCGAATTTTCACAGTGTTCTTATAATTCCATGTACATCATTCTGCAACAACCTGAAAAAATTTTGGAGCTAAAAAAATTTCGACAGAAAACACATGGAATGAAAATGCGGTTTTGGGATAAATGTTCGATCGAAGTTTTAAACACACTAGACCAAGCTAGACTAGGTTAATGGTGTGGCTCTGATACCATGTTGTGCCACGGCAGCGCCATGGCCGTCTATCCGAGGCCAAAATGCGGAATCAAAAATTTTTCTTAACTTTAAACCGGCGCTACCGCGGACAATAAACCCGGATCGTGACCATTAACCTAATGCTAGCTAACAAGAGAAGGGAAGAGAAGCTATACCGAGCGATCCGTGTCCTTCGGTCTCCGTCTCCACTCCGATCTCCTCACGGAATCTCCGGTCGTCGCCTCCTCGTCGAAACGGGCACCACATCGCCGGGTTCTTTTACGGGCTCCCACCTATGGACCGAGGCAACTCGGGCGCGAAGTTGGCTAACCGATGCGTCCAAGGGTACTGTAGGTTGTAGTGTAGAAAGCATGTCTCGATGCGGGTATAAAGTTGCCATGGAGAAATGAGGAGGAGAATGAAAAGGAGCAATGTCAAAATGAAGCTAGTCTCTTTGCAAATATAGAATGAGATGAATGATAATTTTCCACACCCAATCAAAAATCCCTCTCCCTCTCATCCAAAAATGGCCGGCCCCCTCTCTCCTGGAAAATGGTGGAGAGAACAATACTCATACAAGGGAGGTGAGTGTAGGAGAGGCTAAATGGTGACCACACCCCAAAAGCAAATCTCACATCAATAATCCAAATCAACTCTAATCCTTTCTAATCACATTTATTGCACCATCATGAGAACAAGAAAAACAAAGATGCTTTATCAATCATAATGCCTCATAATGCAATAAACCCTTCCACAATAAGTTATTTGCAAACTTGCAAATAACCCCCTCCATCTGAAAAGTCCGGCCGGGAAGGAACAAAGGAAAACCGGCCGGAACGGAATGCAAACTGGCAGCTTCAGAAAACTGATCCCATAATAAATTCAAGGAAAACCCCGCTACTGCATATACATGCCCGCATTTGTATTCCCACTGAACACAAATGCAAAGAGACAAAATCTACACTGTCTAATACTAAGATCCGGCTTAAACCAAAGTCGGCTAGTAAAATCCGTCCGATCACGATCCGTGCAATACCGCACGTATCTGATCGAACCCTGCCATATCTCCATACGGCCTCTACAGCGTTTCGCCCGAAACTTGAGTAACTGAGTGTGTGGTGGACTCTAAAGACTCGTCAATACTATGGCTGTGGATTTAACCACTAGCACGTCAGAGGTATTAGCCATACGTGACGGGCTACCAGCTATTGATCAAAAGTGACGTCGATGAGCGAACTCATCCTGACACCCTACTGAGCCTGTCAGTGACAATATCCGTACAGTCCGGTCCGTTCGTCTATGAGTATCGCATGGCGGGCCTAGGGGGTTGGTAAAAGTCAGACCCCCAAAAGCGGTACAAGTCGTGTCGGAGTGTAGCCCAAAACACCCTGAGATACTACTGGAATACCTACCAGTAAATCTCCTGCCTCGGCCGAGGGCTTTGTGTAATGGCTTTCCTAGACACAGCGCGACCTCACCCCCAATACCGGGAGAGACGAACCCCTGCAGATCCGCTCACTGCCTCCATGTGGCTCGGGACTGTACCCAACTAAAACCTGTTTGCACGACTCCTTTGAGCCGTGGTAGGGTAGTAATCAAAGCACAGTGGGAACTCACACGAGACAAATGACGATCTCAGGTCGATGAACTAACCTGTACACATGTCACCAGGGAACTGCTATCTGACGTCTGGTATAAGCCCAACTAGCAGGTTCCCGGCGAGTCCTGTCCGGTGTACTCATAACCCAATGAGCACCTGTATACATCTTAGGTGAACCAACTGACACCAGTGGCTTATGAGACCGGCCACCGCCCCTCGTCGGGGTCTCGAATGTATACACTAGTCTACTAATGGAGTATCGATGCCCTGTCTCGAAACTCCCACGACTAGGGACCTTTTAAGGATGTGCTTATAGACCCCAGCTCCCATGTATATGATCGCCTTCATACTGCTGGTAGTCAAGCAAGAATCCTAGGGGCTTTATCAACGTGTAATAGCGACCTGTCAGGTCACCTAAAGCAGTACACGATGATAAAGATAAACCAGATAGCATACTATCATCTTGAGTAAGACTGTCCTACCAGTATAGGTCCTCCCTCAATCATTGCAATCACATGCCTGTGATCCAATAATTGACTCTGAGGGCACCAACTCCAACAGTTTAGTCGGGTTTTAGTTTTGACGGTTGCCCCGAAACGACGATTTTAGTTAAGCTTTTAGTGATTTTCGTGTGTTTTCCGCGCACCTAGTGCACGTTGTGCCTAACTAGTGGGCATTGATCTTTTCATATTATGACTTGCGGCATTCCATGATGTTTAATCTTATATTGTGTGTTGTGCAATTTTAGGATCGGTTGCGGAAACATCGGACGCGACGCGCAAAGGCAAAGCGGTGGTTGGATCCGATTAGCGAGGCGTCCAGGTGAGTAGATGTATACATCTATGGGGAAATCGTCTAGATGGCGCGAGGCTCCCCATAGTTAGGATCACTTTATTACTTGTAACTATATGCCTAGTTAGTTAGTTAACCATCTCATTTATTGCATACCTTTATAGCTATTCGTCTGCTGGCATTGCATGGTTATCCATATACACATGTGTAATATCACCTCTTAGGACACGTACACCATTACCATTGGCTCATGTTGCACGCGCACTATTCATGTGACACACACGCCTTTGGTAATTGCCATGCCATGAGCACGGTAGAACCTGTTTAGTTCAGTATTAACACTTGCATCATACATGATATATTGAATTGCATAGCATGTATATACCTTATATCATCATCATGCTTGTATAAATTCCTAGTCACAAATCAATTGCATACCTTTGATATCATAAACATTTATCATATACAACATATTGGGTATTATGATTTTCTTGAGGATTTCAGTATTGATGCGATTTCTGGATTTTGGGGAAAACCGCAAGAATTTAACAAAAGCTTATTATTATCATTTTTAAAATAAAGTTGCGATTTTCTCATGATATATATGTCGTCCACCATGAGTTTTCATGTTTTTTGTTGGATTTCAAGACCCGATTCGAGGAGTGGATGAACTGTCTTGGGTACATGGTGGGCCCGGTATGGTACCCCGGGGCAAGAAGATCGAGTTGTAGACGATGAGCCTGGCAGGGGAAGACTACCTACCGGTGATTTCTGGCGCGGCGGACATCCGAAGGATACCGACCGTTGTCGTGAGATTTGATGATATGGGCCGATCCGGACTGACGGAGCCCGATGTATTGAGACATTAATATAGTGAGACATTGAGACAGATATATTTCCATGTTTGGTGTCGATGCTTGACACGGTTTTCAGATGATTTCACTGATGGTACTTTAGTTATTGCACAGATATTCTTTTTCTAAGTTAAGAATGCAGATCTTATAGTATTTTAAACACTTAAAGATTTCGTATTGATGTTGAATACATGTGCATACATAATAGTGGCATTACATCACATCTAGACATACATGTTGTGACGCATTTGCATGCATTCTTACGATAGCCTTATTAGATGTTAAATTCTACTCACGAGCTGGCAACTCACCCCCGTTGTGCCACAGTGTCTTGCGTGTCGGACCCGTCAGCCTTGTAGCGGCGGGCTTATCATATCATTGGCTTCTTTTGCTCAAACTCACGACATTGCTCGTAGGTGGGTTTGTGAGGACACTTTATCTCTTTTGTACTATCTTTGTATCTATTATTCTCCATCTACCACTTCTTATTTGTATATGTGACCTAGTGTTGAGATTGAGAGATTTGTGTATATGTGGTTTCTCTGGGGTCGAGCTCACTTGAGCCGACGTTGTATTTTCTTTATTTTTTGTGCTTCTTATGCTTATTTGCTTGATTTTGCATATATATTGCGTGTGGTTGTGATCCGTCTTGGGCGAAGAGCTAGCTCCCGCTTGGGGATGCCATTTATTCGTTACAGGTTATATATCTTGTTGTACCCATTTTTAGGGGCTAGTATTTACAAAGGAGATTCTGCCGAAATTTTCGGAAATTTTTTATGCTTGTAAAAAATGGTTTAATGCAACTTAATTGATTTTAAAGTCGTTTTCATGAAAGGTTTCCTTCACTCTTATTGATTTTGGTTTAGTTTTCTGGGCTTTGGCCGACTCAGGTTACGTTACGCCTTTAGACGTCTCGTAATCTAAGTGTCAGTCGCGTTCCGTACTTTCGGGTCGTGACAGGAGGCTAGCTTGCTCAGAGCGTTGGCCTGGGCGTTTAGGTGCCGAGGAATCTGCTCCACTTAAACTTCGTCGAAGTCTTTTCGTAGTCTTCTTACCTCAGCTAAATATTTCACCATCAGAGGCTCCTGGGCCTCGAAACGGCCGGTCACCTGGCCTACGACCAGGGTGGAGTCACTACGAATTCGGATCGTCTTCAGCCCCACTCCGAAGGCGATTCGTAGTCCAGCAAGCAAAGTCTCATACTCCGCGACGTTGTTTAAGGCTTTGAACTTGAGCTTCAAAGAGTACTCCACCTCTGCCTCATCCGGGCCTCGAATGATAAGGTCGGCACCGCTCCCATCCTTGGTAGATGATCCATCAACGTAAAGACCCAATTGGGGACGGAATCGGGCCTCTCCTTGACCGAGGGTTGAAACCCGGGGACTGGCGCCGACACCGCCTCCTTATTGAGATAGTACATTCGACAACGAATTCTGCTAAGACTTGTGCTTTGATAGCTTGCCTTGGACGGTATTTGATGTCTAATTGAGATAACTCTCACCTTCATTTCTCCAAACAACCAGATGACTCGGGGGAGGCGAGAATAGCCCCTAAGGACGCTCAGTGAGGACGAGGTGGTGTGTGCCTGGATGTAATGCCATAGTTTCCTTGAGGCCATGATAAGCGCCAAGACAATCTTTTCTATGACCGGGTACCTTGTTTCTGCATCCTTAAAGATGTGGCTTACGTATTAGACTGGCTTGTGGACTCCTTTCACTTCTCAGACGAGCACCGAGCTTGAAGCCTGATCGGACACCGCTAGATACAGTGATAGCTCGTCTCCCTCAATTGGCCGGGTGAGCAGTGCGGGAGTTGCCAGGTGCATTTTCAATTGCTTGAAAGCGATCTGACACTCCTCCGAACATTCGAACCTTGGGATCCTTCTCAGGGCTTTAAAGAATGGGAGGCACTTTTTTCCGAACCTTGACATGAAGCAACTCAGAGCGGCCACTCTCCCCGTGAGTCGCATGATTTCAACGTTGCTCTTCGACGCGACCATGTTGAGGATGGCGCTGATCTTCTCTGGGTTAGCTTCGATTCCTCGGTGGGTAACCATGAACCCGAAGAATTTTACACCAGTGACCCTGAACGCGCACTTGGCAGGATTCAGCTTCATTTTGTACTTGCGAAGGATGTTGAAAGTCTCGCCAAGATCTAGCTCGGTGCTCGTCCGACGAGTTCAACTTGGCGAGCATGTCGTCGACGTAAACCTCCATGTTCCTCCCAATTTGTGGTTTGAACATCCTGTTGACCAGGCGCTGGTACGTAGCTGCGGCGTTTTTGAGGCCAAAGGGCATCACTTTATAGCATTATACCCCCCGGTCCGTTGTGAATGCGGTAAGCTCTTCGTCTGCCGGTTTCATATGGATCTGGTTGTAGCCGGAGAATGCATCCATGAAGCTGAGCAATTCGTGGCCTGCCGAGCTGTCGACAAGCTGATCTATCCGATAGAGGGGATAGTTATCTTTCGGGTAGGCCTTGTTGAGATCTGTGAAGTCGACGCACATGCGCCACTTCCTGTTTTCCTTTTTAACCATGACCACATTCGTCATCCATTCTGAGTAGGCCACGTTTCGAATGAAGTTGGTTGCAAGCAACCTGTTGACTTCGTCCTCGATCGCCTTTTGTTTGATCGGAGCGAAGCTTCGTTTCTTCTGCCTGACGGGTCGAACCGTCAGGTCGACCCCGAGCTTATGCGAGATTACTTTGGGGTCGATCCCGGGCATGTTGGGGGGCGCCCAAGCGAACACGTCCGAGTTTCCTCGGAGAAAGTGGATCAAGTCTTCACGCCGGGCTCCCGTTAAGAGTGGCCCGATCTGGACTGTTCGTTCATTGTTCCCCTCGACGAAGGGGACCTCTGTCAGCGCCTCCACTGGAGCTCCTCGGATCTCTTTTTGTTCGTCACGGGTATCCAAGGACCCCTGGAAATCACTCGCGCTTTCAAGGACGTCGCTTCGCTCCTCAGATGTGGATGTCACTGTGAAGCAAATCTTTGCGATTTTCTGGTTTCCGTAGGCCCGGCCTATTCCCCTTGTTCCAGTGGAAACTTGATCGCGAGGTGGTAGGTCGAGATTTGGGCCCGAAGGGAGTTTAGCGTCGGGCGTCCCAGGAGGATATTGTAGGTCGATAAAATTCTAGCGACGATGAACTCCACTGGTACGGTTCTTGTACGGCCCGCCTCCCCGATGTTAAGGAGGAGGGTAACCACTCCCTCTGCCGGGATGGAGAGGTTAGTAAACCCCGATAGAATGTGGGTAGTTGGCCTCAGGTCCGACGGGCCGATCCCCATTCATAAGAAGCAGCCATAGAAAAGGATGTCCGCCGAGCTTCTCGAGTCGACCAGTATTCTTTGAACCTCGTAGCGGTGGATCCATGCTGTAATCACGAGGGGGTCGTTGTGAGGCAAGGATAACCCGTGGAGGTCTTCGTCGGTGAAGGTGATAGGCTTGGCGGCTTTGCTTTTCTTCCGGGGTTGGCCGCTAGTTTCCTCGACCGGCAGGAGGTAGCGAATCTCGCCGGCTCCAGGCGCACCCCCGTTGATACGACCATGATTTGGCCGATCATCAATTCGCCGGGAGGGGGATGGTTCTCTTGCTCTCGGTCTGCTTGTCGCTTTTCCCGCAAGTACTTTGCCAGGTGCCCCGAGCGGATCAACTCCCCGATGTAGTGATGGAGCTGTTTACAGTTCTCGGTGGGGGTGTCCCTACGACCTGTGGAAGGCGCAGTACGGGCTTCGAGTCCGTTTGGCCGCTCTATTGGTGACCAGGGGGAGCTTAAAGAATTGCTCGCCCTTCACCTCTTCCAATAGCTCAGTCTGAGAGATGTTGAGCGGGGTATACTCCTGGAACTTCGGGGAGTATGGCTTTGGCCGGTCAACCTTCTTCTTCTCTTCTCTATCCCTCTTCTTTTGGTCAGCTTGGTCGCCCCGAGGTAGGTTCGCGTTCACCTCGGACTCAAGTTGGATTTCTTGCTCGGTCTAAGCCTTTACCTCGGCCATCGTCCTAGGTTGCGCCAATGCAAAGCAGTGGAGCCACTCCTTGTGCCTAAGACCCGACCTAAAAACCGTGATGACAGTTTCGTCCCGGTGCTCAGGAACCTCAAGAAGAGCGTTGTAGAAGCGAGTGACGTGTCCTTTGAAGGATTCCTTATCCCCGCTCTTTATAGTGAAGAGGTAATCGATGGTTCGCTTCTGCCGTCTGTTCCCGACGAAATGCCTGAGGAACTGGGCGGCCAACTCATCAAAGATAAAGATAGAGCATGGCGTGAGTCCTCGGAACCAGTCTCATCCGGCATGGATGAGAGTGGCGGGGAACGCTCGGTATTGGGCGGCGTCAGAGTTGTCCTGGAAGCTCATGCCCGCCGTGAACGCGTCCAGGTGGTCTTTCGGGTCGAACTTCCTATCAAAGAGGGCCACCTTTGGAAGCTTATTTCTGGACGAGACGCGGGCATCGAGCAGTTCTTCAGTGAAGGGCTTCGTAAGCGAGTCGGTTGCATACCTGGCCCCCTCACTTGAAGGACGACTCTCCCGATGTATACTATCGATTTTCTTTTCGAGGGCATCGAGACGGTCGTGGTACCTCGAGGATTCGGCGTATTAGGAGTTATGGCCCCTCCAGCTGGCGGCCTGCGCCTGGCTGCGACTCCGGTTCTGTTCTATGAGGTTCCTCAGGTCCCCTGGTGAAGTTGTTCGCAAGTTATCGCGGTGAGCGCCGTCCGCGCGACCCCGTCGAGTGAGAGGGTGCCAGCTATGCCTGGGAGCAGGCAATCTGACCGACACCTTCTCGGGAGGGATAAGAGCGTAATGGGCCTCAGGGCGGGACGCTCTTTCACGAGACCTCGGTGTGGAGCTATGAGGCGCCCAGCGGGTCATTGAATTGGTCGCCGAGGGAGACCTGTGGCTGCCGGAGATAGCGAGATGCTGCTTGGTGACGCCAGCATGGGCAGTGTCATCTCCCTCTCTGCGGAGGTCGCAATCCCGAGGTGGGGGAACAGCGACCTGGGGGGCTTGTCCCACTATTTTGACGTGGACAAGGGCATCCACGATGGATGGGATCCTGTCTATCCATGCAGACAGGGCGTGAAAGGCGTTAGGGGGAGGAGAGGATCCGTCCCGCCCCCGTTGTGGGGAGGGCAGCGGCTCGTGCTTGGATCGTCGCGGTGATCACTCGCCATGAGTTAGAGATCGAAAGATCAACTTTTGATGAGTGGAATCTTCGAGATTCCCCACAGACGGCGCCAACTGATGGAGGTCGGATCTCTTTCAGATGTTGTCCTCCGTCAATCTGTCGTGAGCGTTGATGAGCAGCTGAGATTTGGTTTGAGGGTTGCCTCCTCCTGCGTGTGGATCTCAGTGGGTTTGATTTGGAGTGAAGTCGAGCTACCAGCAAAGAAGTCCCGGGGTGGTTATGCCACCGTGGACCCTCCGACGATCAAGTTAGGCGAGGTATTTGAGCAGAGTAGCGGCCTATTGGAGTAAAACTGCCTTACCTGAGTTGTCCGAGAAAGGGGTTTATATAGCGGCTGCCATAGGCTAGCTGGCGCGAAATCCTCGCCGGCAGTCATGCCCCTGGCGTTACGGCTACGTGAATGGCGGGATCCCCCATTAATGACGAGATACGCTCGTTAATGGGAGGATGCGACGGCGTGGAATGCGGGATCGTGGGGCGGCGGATATCTCGCGTCTGGCGAGATTCACGAAGCCGTGGCGGAGGCGCCTGTGATCCGCGTTCTAGGTCGCCCGATAAAACCGAAGAGGCCTAGCTCGGAGAGAGGCCTAAAAGAGGGCGAGAGGCCGAGCTAGTTCGGTTCTGTGATAGCTCGGAAGCGAAGGGCCAAGGAGCTCGGCGTGTAGGAGGGCTCGGAGGCGAGCCAAGGGTCATTTACATGGCGAGCATAGGAATGTTCAGGGAATCCTCGGAGGTCAGGTCCAGGCCGCGGGGCGATAGCCCGGGGGACACCTCCAATGTGTAGTTTTTGTCCTATTTCTGTGTGCCTCGGGACACATCATCTGCCACATGTCATGATATAAGGAGTTCCTACTTATGAGCATCATTAGAAAGAGGGGGAGTAGGAGGAGGACAGAGATGGTGATGGAACCGCAAGGCTCCCACGCGATCGGAGATAGTGGCAACGAAGGCTCTGGAGATGGTGGCGGCGCCCAAGAGAACGAGACAGAGAGTTTTGTCGAAAGGGCTTTGTGACGTTGGATAAATAATTGGCCATGGGGTTATTTTTTTGCCTTTTATTTCTTTTTAAAATAGGTTAAATCTATTCGTTGCAACATCGGTCAACAAAAAATTGTTGACCACACCCGAAAGTTTATTTGGTCGCATCTGCTACTTATTTCCTCGCAATAGTCGCGAGGAAATAGACTATCTGACAAAATAACCCATAAGTGTATGTGGTTGCTTGTGATATCTAGACAGTTGTCTCTAACATAAGAAAAAATTTCCTGTAACATCTAAGCAATTGCATGTAACATCTATAAAAGTTATGTATAGCATCTAAGTAGTTTTCTGTAACATCTAAGCTGTTGCAAGCCCTAATATCTAAGACGAGTTGCCTGTAATATCTAATAAGCCGGTAATTATATCTACATAGATGCGAGTAATAATATGTTAACATAAGAGTTTTCTATGTAACAGTAAGCACGCATCATCGTCTTCCGCTCCAGCAATTGCGTATGACCAAATATATGACTTGGAGTCGAGCTTACCACCGGTGAGGCAAAATGATCAATTAATGAGGAATGATATCCGGGTTGCATATTATGACGCAACTGAGGGCACATCTCAAATATTCAAGGGCTCTTACGAAGTTAGGGTAACTCTTTACCAATTTGCTATTTCGAAACAATTCAATTTCAACTACATTAAGAACGATGGCTTGAGGGTAACAGTGGCTTGTTCCCAAAGGGACAAAGGATGCCAATGGAGATTGCATGTATCGCCTTGTATTTGAAGGTATAGAGTTAACATATACGTTAGTAATATTAAAGTATAATTATCGTTTTTTCAAATTGTTGATTGTTTTAACTATTTAAGTTATGCTAAGGCTTGCATGTTTGTCATGTTTAAAAAGTTCTCTCTGGGCTATAAAGAGATACCACCCGACGAACACATGTTTCGGAGGAATTTCAAGTGACAGGCATTTCCGGGCTACTAAGAAATTGATAACCGACATACTTATAGATGTTTTGAGGCCACGACTTGCCTATCGGCCAATCGACACTAAGAAGGACTTCCATCAAAGGTTCAAAGTCAAGATTTCATACGATGTTGCGTGACATGCAAGGGAATTGACACAAGAAACCCTCTTCGACAATTATCGGCATTCTTATGACATCTAATCACTTGTCTGTAACATCAAACAACTTGGCTGTAACATAACATAGTAATTGTAATATCTAAGCAGTCGTCTGTAACATTTAAGCAGTTGCTTATAGCATCTACACAGCCGGCTGTATGCATCTAATCAACAAAAGTAATGCATAATACAATCCACGTTATCGGCCAACGCGAAATAAAAATATATACATTCAAACAATAAAGAATTAATTATATTGGCGAAATAAAAGTATATACATTCAAGACAAAATGGACTAAATTATATGTTTCCCTTCGTCGGCCGCCGTCGATTTAGCCGACGTTGAACTCGACGTGATTGTCTGACTGTCTTTCTTTAAGATTTAGGAGCTATTGAACTGAAGATGGTTGATGATATGCTGATCAGGATGGAGATCGATAGGGCGGCAAAGACGAGGTGATGATGGGACGGCCACGATGTGAGGAGTCGATTAGGTAGCTTGATGGGGGGCGGTGAGATGGGGGCAAATTTGGGGTTGCGGGATAGGGGGAAAGAATTTAAGACGGTGAGTTGGGACGGGGATCGAGTTGGTTGAGGAGAAGATGGCAAGGATGGCAGCGGCGACGAGAGGAGGATTAGGACTTGTAAGGATGGGGGAAAGGTGGTTGGGAGGGGGGAAGGGAAGGGGGGGGTGAAGAAGAAGAAGAAGAAAGGTATTTTAGTCATTTTCCCGTATCAATATTTAACTGGCCGAAAAGGTGATGGGCCAAGGGAGTTTTCCGCAAATATTTTAAATGGTAGGCACTTAATTTCTATTTTGGAATTAACATGGATTTTTTTAACAAGTTTTTGATGGGCCGTCTTTTTTCAATACAATTGATCCATTGATTGGGCCATACCCTGTGAATAGCATATTCTCCATAGCCTTAAATCAAATTGATTTTTAAATTTCTTGCTTGGGTTGCTTTTTAATAGAATTTGATCTCTCAGCTGTTATTTCATATAAATACCAAAAACTTCATAAAACTCCAAGTTGATACCATGATACTTTTTTAATTAAACACCATGACCTTTGATGTTTTATAAAATATGCTATTTCCGGCAGCAACCTTTCTATCTTATACGCCTCTTTGTTATTTCAGTGTTTTACCTTCACACACGACCTCATATGATCATTGACATCTTTTTTGGGGGCATTGGCCCGTAAGCCCTAACCTAAGCATACCATATTCAGAACACACTCATGCACACACATCACACACACAGAGGATCCACGAATTTGGCCCGAACACGTTAAATTGTGGCCGCTTCCCGAATTGGGGGTCGAACCCACGCACTCTCTCCGGAAAGGGAAATGTCATACCTTCCCAGCTATTGCTCAGTTCGTTCATTGGCATCTTTTTAGCTGTACTTATGTATAAATTTTGAGATTTCCCACATCATGTGCGAAAATTAAAGTTGTGCTTGGCGCATTTGCTTTCTTCCCGCAAAAGCTATGAGATTTGTTCTTTTTCTCAAAGTGGTTCCTCTTTTTCATGTGCCTTTATTGTGTGACCACATGAGTTTCTTTATCCTTGTTGCTTATTTAGCATGATGCTTTGCAACAATTTGAAGCACTTGTATAAAAAAGTTGTAATTAATGGAGCACCAAATTTTGCTTTGCTTTGTACGGTAGTTTCCTCAAATTGCTTTGGTTTTCTAGGGTTTTGAGGAGAGTTTAATGCACATTGGTAGAGTTTGTTGTATGAAGATGCCATTTCTATCATTTTCATCTTCATTCAATTGGAGCCTTCATAAAAAGATTTACAAGTTTTTTTTTGGTGTGTTTTACCTCCATTAGCATCAAAATTTCAAAGTGAATTGTTATACATCCATATGATGATGCATTGATTTGATATAGAAAATTATAAACTAAACATAATTTAAGAGCAAAAAGTAAGAGAATATAGAACAAAATTCTTGCATCATCATAATTAGAGCATGGCCGCATGTTCCTTACATTATTTTTAATAAATACAGAGAGTTTAATTAAACTTTTGATGGTGGTATCATCTTTGGCCTCATTCTCTTTCGGAAAAAATAGACATCTAGGTAATAAAACATATCATACAGACGATGCAAAACACACATTTATTGAAATAAAGTTTCTTATGAAACCGCAAAAGGTATTTTATATTGACTTCCTGTATAAAAATATATAGTTTGTTAAGAGTATATGAAAAGAAAATATAAATTAGCTTTTGAAAGGGTTTGGAGGCGAGAGAATAAGACTGTTTTAATCAAAAAATATATTTAATAAATATGTTTTCCTTCCGTTTTCATCTTTTTGGGAATGGTAAGAAAAAATTGGTCCCTACTGGCCAAACTCTGCATGCATGTTAGTTAGCTATTTTCTAATTTATTACTTTTCTCTTATCAAACAACAAAATCAGTGGATGTTTTTTATTTTATCGTTCCTATTTTGTCTTTGCTCTCTCTTTGCCAAACAGTCCCTATATATATATATATATATATATATATATATATATATATATATATATATATCGGTCCAATTGTTAATAATGGTATTAGGCCAAATGACACTATCAGCAAGGGTGCCTTTATTAACAAAATTATACATTAAGTCGTGTACAAAAAAATTATATATAAATGGTTGGATCAAAGATGAACCTGTGAAATCCATATAATAAAAGGAAAGCGTGTTGATCTATTCCATTGAGATTGGACATAAAATTCATCTAGTGCATAAATTAAGTTATATTCCATGTCAATATATCCCTATTCACTTGTCATTTATTTGAAATCTGATTTTTTACTTAATTATTTTTCAGGAAAAGGTTATCCAAAATTGTTTAGGGGGATGCCTCTGTTGCATGAGAAAACTTGTACGATCGAAGGGAATAGCTTTTTGCAGGTGTGATGCATGTGTGTGTATAGTAACATTGTCCGTCAAGGATAAAAGAAAATTTTTGGCTAAATTACAGAAAAATACCCGTGACTTTTGCCCTAATAGCCGGAAATATCCGTACCTTTCTAAAACTTGTACTTTGCTCCATTAACTGTAATTTATTCCCAAAATGCTTGTCATTGACATATTTAACTAAACATGTATCTTTTTCTCCTTTTATTTTATCTAAATATTTAAATTAAATAGTTAAAATAAGGGCATTTTAGGAATAAATTAAAATTGAGGGGGTAAACTGCAGGTTTTAGAATGGCCGGATTTTTATATAAATTTAATTAACATAATAAAGATTTTAATGATTTTCTATAAAGACTTTTAGAGATTCTAATATGATTTGAAAGTCGGATATGATTTTATAAAAAGAAATCTATTAAAATTATGAGATTTTTTCTTGTCATATGTCATCTTGAGAATCAAATTGACAATTTCAATTTAAACCCCTCTTAAGTTTAGTAAAGAAGATGAGGGAAGAAACAAAAATGTATGAGATTAATATTAGTTAGAGATTTAGTTAGTAAGATCTTTGATGGAGGTCCTTTTCAGGTCTCCTTCAGATGTTGTCTTCCTTCGATCTCCCGGTGGATTCTGGTGGGGATCCCCTGTTATGTGTGGGTCTCAATGGGTTTTGAGGAGATTGGTGATTGGAGGAGTTTAGCGCCGAGTATCTGCAAAGAAGTCCCGGGGTGGTTTGGTACCACCGAGGACCCTCCGACGATCAAGTTAGTACCAGATCCGAGCAGCGTAACGGCTAAGTAGAGTAAAAAAGGCTTACTTGACCCCTCTGTGATAGGGGTTTATATAGCGGTGGCGGCACGCAGCAGCGGACGCGAGTATCTCGCCGGCGGTTACGCTCCCGACGTCACGCCCGCATAGAGAGCGGATCGTCCATTAATGGGGATCGTGAAGGCGTGGAACGTGGGATGCTGCGGGCGGAGAATCCGCGCATGGCGAGATTCACGGAGCGGCGGTTACGCCTGTAAGCGGTGGAGCTGGTCGGAGGACCGAGGAAGACGGCCTCGGCCGGGGGGCTCGGGGACAAGCGAGAGGGCCGAGGGACCTTGGTGTTGTGGCAGCTCATGGCGAGCTGAGGGGCTGAGGAGGCCAATCAACATTAGGGAGCCCCGAGGAAGGCTAGCTTGTGCTTGCAGGTACCGGGGCGGCTGGGGCGGCCTCTGTGGGCCCTTTCTTCTGATTTTTGGGACATGCCATCCGCCATGTGTCCTGATCTTGGGGATCGCCAATATTGAGCATCATCATTAGCCCCCACTCTTGTCCTGACCAGCTAGCGGGTCGGGTCAGGAGTGGACTGTCGGGCCGCCCGAGATGAGTTCCCTCCTAAGGTTTCATCGGGACGCGTCCCTGGGCCGTGAGCTGTCTTTTCTCCTAGCGAATCAGGGCGAGATCCCTGCATTTAAGGAAGGTGTGGCGGTTCATGCATCGGCCATTAAAGCGACGGTCCACGTGTCACGCGTCGGTTGGCTGACGGGACGTGTGCAGACCTGCGACGCCTGAAAGGGTGCGGTCCAGTGTGGGAACGATAAGTGGAGCAATCGGAGCCGTTGGACGCTAGGAGGCGTTTTGGCGGGAGACGAAGGGCGCCATTGGATGAGGTTGCTCGTGGTGATAAAATAGGGGTGGGGCCCGTTCCAGGGCCCCTACTCCTTCGTATTACCTTTCTTCTAAGTTTTGGCTGCTCGGCGCTCTTCTTCCTTGGGACACATAGTTCGTTACCACTCTTTGGGTCGCTCGTTCCAGAGGGAGGCCCGCAACACGGCCGTGCCCCTGGCTGGCCCAGGTCTTGCACCGAACGTTCTGCCGGCGACAGGGTCGTCCGCCTCGTTGGCGGCTCCTGGGGATTTTTTCGGCGGCGGTCAGGGGCGCCCGCGGTCATCCGAGCCCTAGACGAGAGACGGAGGGGAAGGTGAGGACGGGGTCCCCCTTAAGAGGAAAAAGGACAATTTCTCGTGCGCCGCCGTCAATGGTCCTTGAAGTGATCCCCGTGCATGAGGGCGATGCCGTCTTCATGGTTCCGTCTGGGCATTCCGTTGCTGCTGGCTTGCTCGCCGAGATGGAAGAGTCGGCAGGAGGAAGACTTCCGTGCGGCACCCTGAGGGGCCAAATGGAGGCCATAGCCTAGAGGGCGGTCCAGGTACGAACCCTTCACGCGTTGTTTTAGCCTTCCTTTATTTGGCCCAAGCGACTCCCGGTTTCTCATCCGCTTCCTGCCAGGTCCTTCAACACTGCGCCGTCGCCACTCATATGGAGGCCGAGGGCTAGTTCCACGCACCGAGGCCGGTAGAAGCATTTCCTTCGGAGGTCGAGGTCCTGCGGCGTGACCTGCGTCTGGAAAGGTCTAGGGCCGATGTCCTGGCATCCCATGCGGAGGCTGCGGAGCTCGCCAATTCAGCGAATCAGGGCGTCCGCCGTCGCCTAAGTGCATCTCACCGGGTCGCCGAGAGGAAGCTGGCGGACCTGGCCGATCGCTTCGCGGCCATGGAGAAGGAGAGAGATGCCAGCAGGAGGGATGCCGAGGCGGCGCTCCTAGCGGCTCAGGCTACCGAGGTCCGGGCCAGGAAAGCCGTGGCCGATTACAAGGTGTCAGAGCAGTTTTACGCCGAGCTTGGTGAGTATTTTGCCGTCGTGTGGAATAAGGCTCTGGATGCCGTGAAGGAGCAGCTTCCCGAGTTCGCCGATGGCGAGCTCCGTGCTCGGGTCCCATTCCCGGTGGCAAGGCCTCCGGCTGACAATGATGGGAGAAATGAGGCGCGCCCCTGGTGGCAAAACCTCCGGTGGTG
This sequence comes from Agapanthus africanus, assembly GCA_030015575.1. Classification (NCBI taxonomy): domain Eukaryota; kingdom Viridiplantae; phylum Streptophyta; class Magnoliopsida; order Asparagales; family Amaryllidaceae; genus Agapanthus; species Agapanthus africanus. The sequence continues at coordinate 104,410,546 of CM057345.1, read as the reverse complement.
AAGCCCCCAGTGATGAGGGAGGGGGTTTGCGACTTAGGCCTTTTTGATATTTCCTCGTCCCTCTTTTGTAAGCCTCCGAGCAATTTGTAAGGCTGGGGAGCCCGAAGTACCCTTTGTAAAGACTGCGCGCTTGATAATAAAACTTCTTCTTTGTTTTCATGGGTCCACACTTTATCTTCTGTTTGTGAAGAATGCTTGTAAAATATCTCTGCTTGCGCTGTTGGGCTTTCATGTCAGGTCGCCCATCTGTCTAGCGATCGTTCGTCGAGTTCATTTCGATCGCTTGCCAAGCATGCCAAGCGTCGCCGAGAAGGAGGCGTCTCCATGGCCCCGAAGTTGAGGAGGGATCGCTCGAGACTTGGATAGACCTGATGCCTCTTGTTGGTGGCTCGGATCCTCTGCATGTGATGGGCAGAGGGTTGTTCGCCTTATTTGTGCCGAGGATGGATGGGGGCTTCTCCATTGCCCTTTGGCGAAGGCTTCTGATTTCTGGCGTCGTGGGTAAGCAACTACCAGCCTGGGATGACCGAGTGGGGTAGCCGCTCGGATGACTCTTGCGAGGGGTTCGATCCCTGGCGTCATGGGTAGGGAGCTACCAGTCGAAGATAACCGAGCAGGGTAGCTGCCCGGTTGCCTCTTGCGAGGGCTTTGATCCTTCAGGACGGGGACCGAGCATGGCACTGCCTAATGCCTCTTGGCGAGGACTTTGATCCCAGGCGTTGCGGTAGGGAAGCTACCCGCCGAGGATAACTGGGCAGGGGTGACCGGGCAGTGGAGCTGCGCGGTTGCCTCTTGGCGAGGGCTTTGATCTCTGGTATCGTGGGTAGGTGATTGAGAGGTCTTTCGCGTATGCGAGTTTAAAATCAAAGAATAGAACGCCACAATCAATAACGGTGTCGCTTGTGTTGGGGTAAAAATTTACACCCCGGTTGACCGAGTCAAAGTCAAGGTCAACCCCCAAGCTAGGTGGGCCCAAGCCCAGGTCAAGCGGGCCCAAGCCCAGGTCAAGCCCGCGGCCAGCCTCTCTCATGCCAACAACAAAATCATGTCATAAATAATTTTTATGTAATTTTTTATGCATGAATGTAAACAAAATGGGAATAAAGCCAATATTTTGTAAGCCCATGGCTTATGTGCAAAAATGAAATGGCATATGAGCCATGGGATGGCTAAAATGCCATTTTTGTAAAGCCCAAAGGGCTATATGTAAATATGTAAGCCTATATAAGGCAACATGATGATGAATAATATACACTTTTCATTCCCCCAAAAACTAGGGTTCTTTGTGCCTACTGCTCCTTCTCCAAGGTTCCAAAAACCTTCTTCTTTCTTTTGAATTAAATCAAGAGTTTAACTCTTCCTTTTCCCAAAATAAATAGTTTTTCACCACAAAACCCACAAAGGGGAACTCAGATCTCCCACCAGATCTCGAAAAAGAAGAGATTTTTAAAATCTCACATCTCTTGATCTTCAAGATCCGGCCAAAAGACAAGAAGAAGAAGTAGACCCATCTCCAAGAATCTAACTTTGGACTGATCCAAGGCTCAAAAGAAAAACCAAAGATTCCTAGGAGTTTAACTCCTTTCTAGATCTGTTGGAGTTTAACTCCATAAATTAAATTTCTGCTAGGAGTTTGACTCCAAAAATCCCCTTTGGGAGTTCAACTCCCCAACCTAGGGGCCAAGTCCCTTCCAGCGGTCACGCGTGTGCCACGTGACCCCGGGGCGCTGAGGCGCCCAATGGTCACGTGTGCTCCACGTGACCCCAGGCACCAAGGCGCCCTTCGGTCACGTGTGCCCGCGTGACCCCGGGCGCTGAGGCGCCCAACGGTCACGTGTGCGCCACGTAACTCCGGGCACCATGCGCCCACATGCTGCGCACGCGTCTTCAAGACGCTTTTCCCCCATTTTTTATGTACTCCACACTAAATATACCTCCCCCGTTAGAAAAAATTTCTAACGAGGCGCTGCCCCGCAAGGGGGCTGCTAGCCCCCTTGACCCCCAGCCCGCTATCCGGGTAGCAGGACCCCCGTAAAAACTTTGCGGGGCCCCTGATATATCCATAACCCCCTCCAAAACACAACACATGTACACTGCACATTGAGTTCGCATGACCAGTTTAACCCATCAATCGGAGGTTCCCTCGCTCCAAAGGCGAGGGGTAATTAACGGCAGCTTAGTCCGCGGCTGCCGGAGATTCGGATCCCCATAATCATTAAACCACGGCCTACCCTAGGCAGGGGGAATCTGCAGTACGCCTGACAAGCGCGCGCGTATTCCCATCTCAATGGGGTGACGAAAAACACCCTACAGCTTGGTAGCTAGTCGGTTTAGTACGGGTCGATCCACAGGGAGATGGATTCTTTTTCTTTATGTTTTAACGAGTTAAGCCCAAAAAATTGGTGGTTTTGTTTTAAGATCTAAGAATGAGATAAAAGTTGATAAAAAGCTTGCTAGGGTTAGGATTAGATTAAAAAGGGATTCTTCTCGCTTCTATCAATGCCCTAATTAAGAATATAGGTGTTAGGGTAATAATCAACAACGGGGATTAGCACGACTAGGAAGAAACTAAGTTTCTTCACTTTGGTCATTATCCGTCCGTTCTTGGCTCTTAGCCCTAACCTCCAGTTAATTTATCCACAACCGCTCGAACTAAGAAATCACCACTATCATTTAGGATAGGGTGCCGTAGTGAGCGGTGTGTGGTTGGATTAAAGAGAGTCCTTTAAATAAAATTATTTGGGCAAAGAAAAGAGGGAGAGAGATTTCCTTCTCTCAAACCTTCCCTATCCCAATCCTAACAAGTGAGGAATTACTCACTCATTAGGAATATGACAATCAAATTCATTTTTTTAATAATTTTTAATATTAGAAATCTAAATTGCAGATAATTAAAAGAACAGATAAAAATTGCAGGAATTAAAATTGCAGATAAAAAGAATGCAAGATAAAAATAAAAAAATACCTTTATTGACGACCTCTCAACGATTCTTTACAAAATGAGAATTAAATCTAGAAATTGAAAAGAATTTAAGAACTAAAGAGAGGCATCTCAAAAGAGGCACCCAAAAGAGACACACCTAATTAGGCTCTCAACTTTCCTATTTATAAATAGGAGAAACCCTAGGGTTTACATCTGATCCATACATGAAATTACAAAACAACCCCAAAGACCGAGTCAAAGCACCGACTTATCCACCGACGCGTACATTGCACGGCCGCGGAACCGCGGCAGAAAGGCCAGTTTGGTCGCGGTTCCGCGGCCATTTGATGGGTTCTTGGGATCAAATTTATAAGGTTGCTTCATGTTGCTTTTCACTTGGTTCCACAGAATATCTTCTATTTTCTTTCAGATTTCTACAGTGCAGAATGTTGTGGACTTTTTGCCGTGAGCTTCGCGTTGAAGTCTTTAATCCAGTGCTGCCCTTGAACTATCTTGTGCATGGAACTGTTTGCTGATCTTCTTTTGTTCCTTGAACTGGTAGGCGGTATCATATGGATTCATCTATTGTTGGTCGTAGTCTCACTATTGTAACGTATTTTCTTGAATTTCACTATATTGTTCTGAGAACCTGTAACCTGCAACTATTTAGCAGACATGGATCAAAAACACCTATTTATTTATAATATGATTAAGAATGGGCGATATAATAATACAAAATTCTGATATGAACAAATACCCCCAAACTTATCTTTTGCTCGTCCCGAGCAAAGCCAAACCTCACTTTCGCAGGGAATCGCGATTGCACTGAGCTCATGCAACAAGCCGTTAAATCTCTAGGTGTCCCTAGTATGAGGAATGTTGTCTCCTGAGGGTTTTCAGCGGATACTACCCACAAAATCCTATCAATTTGGCATATTGACTTTTATTCTTCAATTTGGTATTCTAGCAAGAAATTCTATTATCTTCAACTTAGAAATTATCAACCCGTATTTTTCACACCCACTTATCATTTAACTTAAGATCGTATATGTTCTGCAAATTTACTAAGCTTTCAACATCTTTTGAATTTTCCTTCTAGGGTTTCATCTCAACTTAGGAATTTTTATCATCTCTACTGAAGGTATAAACCCTATTTTTCATTCATTTTTCTCATCCAAACCCCAATCATATACCTCTACGTGTGTGTATGTATCACCCCTACACTTGGAAATTCAATTCTAGCTATCATACTCTTGTCCATCTTCCAAAATACTTTTAGTTGTTGAATTTTAGATGAAATTGCTTACACATCCTTCATGCGACCGTTAATACTTCTTGAGGTACTGAACGACCGATTACAAAATATGCTTGCGCATTTAGGCGGAATTCCTGGTCTTGCAATACCTAAGGCTTAGCATCCCAAACCAGTTGGTCTAAGGCACTAGGTGATAAAGCACCCTTGCTATATATATATATTTTTATGCAGTCTTAAATAATTACAAAACAAGTGTTCATTTTTTTTATATCTCTTTATTCACACTTATATTTTTATTTTATTTTTCTTCATACTAAAGATTTTAGACAAAAGCATTTCAAGGTATCCTCTACTATTCCAAGTTTCAAGGTGCGTGTTTGTGCAAGTTGTAGGGTATATATTTTCAGAATTTAGACTTAAGATTCAAAATTATTTTTCAGACTTACACTTCAAATAAATATTTCAATACTCTTCCCTTATTTTGACTTAGCCCAAGAACTGAACTCAAAATTTGCCTATTTCTAAATAAACTACAAAGACATATATTCTCTACAGTTAGACTTTAAGAAAGGTTATTTTTAGGGTTTGTAATTTACTAAGTTTAGGATCTAGTTTTCCCTACTATTCAACCGTCATGTTGAACTTAAATCAAATATGGCCAAAATTGAATTTTTCAATTTTTATAATTTTTAAATTTTTTTCAATTTTTATGGGTTTTAAAATAAGTATGCAAATGCAAAAATATACACATGAATGCGAAGGAAGAAAGCTTACCGAGCACACCCCCAAACTTAAACTTGACAGTGCCCTCACTGTCAGGCTACACCAAGAGAGTCAAAATTGTCGGCACTCTCCTGTTTGTTTGTTTATTTTTTTTATTAACAGAAAAAGAAAACAAAATATATATACACAAAAAGGTTCCCCCCAAACTTAAGTGAAACGGTGTTTCCACTGTTGAAGCATTAAAGTTCAGAGTTAGGGGGGAGAAAAACACAGTATTAAGCTATACAAGGCCTTACACAGGCCAAAGGTTAGCACCAACCATTCAGAAAATTTATCGTTATAATGGTGTGGTTGGTGAAAGAATGGAGTATAGAGAAAAGAAATGAGAAATACACGAGACCGTGTGGAGATAGAAGCCGTATACAGTCTCGGTGGAGGAGAAGAATGGCGGAAGGGAAAAAGAAATGGTGGTGGTTCGACTTCTTCAGGTGGAGCTTGATTAATCACAAAATCCGTGTCGTTTAGGAATGCGAGTTCGTCGGCGAAAATATCTTCGAAACTTTCATCGATGGTCCGATCGAACATTTCAATGTCAATAAGTGTCACGCCAGAATTCAACACACTTGATTTTTCAAAAATTATGGAGCTAGGAGACTTGTAAGGCTCATCTACCTTATTCTCAAAAGAATCTAAATCAAGTTGTTTTTCTAGAATTATCGAACTCAAAATATCGGATTGTGGTTCATTAATACTCGCTATCATTAAAGGAAGATTAGAAGAAGAACCTGAGAAAGTGGGAGAAAGAAGTTGAATACGAACTTGAGGATGGAGACGGAGTGTGTAAATTAGCACAATTTGTAATGACCGATGTGTAAAAAGCGATTGTGCTAATCTATCAACCCACTGAGAAATGAGGTCAAATCCCTCAAGATTCATGAGAAAACATGGGTACGTTGAACTTGGTAAAGCAGACATTGAAAATGAAAGGGATACGGTTTCTTGCGCGGTCAGAATGACAGAAAGGATGAATGGGATTGATTTAGGAAGTGTAACAGTTAAAGGTTCAGGAGGATGAATTAGAAAATCCGACTCATCAAACAAAACTGGTTCATCCTCAATACTATCCTCAATACTCTCCTCAAAATTTAGCTTATCCATGCAATTCTCATCAAATTCAAGATGCATATGAAGTTCGGGAGAAACATTTAATGTCTCGGGATGATGAATCGGAAAGAAAAACTCATTCAAATTTGTGGGTTCATCATCCAAATATTCCCAGCGTTAATATCCTCGATCAAGTGAAAATTAAATTTCTCAGGCACCTCATCAAAAGCATGGATATTAATCAATTCAGGTTCTAGAGTGGAGGTGTAGAGGTCAAAAGGATTGGTGGTGATTTCACTCAAAAAGGACCCTTCACAATCAGGTAAATCAAACACTACAAAGTCGCACAACTCATTAGACGTTTTATCTTCAGCTGGTGAATCATTTGGAACACTTGATAGACATTCAAAATCGGAGTTGTGGGATTCAATTGGGGATGGGTAGGTTTGATTTGGAAGGGTGCACAGCTCACTCTCTCCACTCAAATTCTTAATCTGTCCAACCGCCTCATCATACATCGGAAAATTTGGAGCTAGTTGGAAACTAGCTACCGGGTCATTAGGTTGTAATGGGGCGGCCATGGACGCATTCAAATCCATTATCTGTTGTCTTGATGCTACTATAAAATCTTCCAACGACTGTTCCAAACTAGACATGGGTTGTGAAGAGGTTTCAGTAAAAGATTCAAAATTGTTTAGATACTGGAAACTTCCAAATGGTTGTGTAGAAGCAATGTCTAGGGAAGATGCGAAAGTCGGGTAGGACTGGTAGGAATTGAATGGTTGGACAGGAGTAGGATCAACATTTGGATAAAAAGGTGAATGGACTTGTTGATCCCAAGAACTGGAAGTGTTGAAAGGAGTGAAAGATCGATTACGAGATTGTTCAATATGTTCAGCAATAGACATGGGTTTCGGAGTTACAATAGGACTCGCAAAAAGAGTATCAACGTAAGAAGGTGGTGAAGGTTGAAATGGTTGATACAAAGTGGATTGCGGAATCCAACTGTTTCTTCTAGACGCGTCTATTCGATCTTTCAAAGAAATTTTGAGCATGGAGGGGTCGTCCGAAATTCGACCAAAACAATGTGCGTAGGAAGTAATGTCTGGTTGAGGGTATCAAACTTCGGCAAGAGTTTTGCGAGGTGGGGTACCCATAATGTGAGAAAGGAGAAGAAAAAGAATATGATGATTTTTTTTTTGATTTTTGATTTTTGATTTTTTTAAATTTTTTTATTTAAAAAAATTGTTTGTTTTTGGAGTTTTGAATTTTTTGAAAGTGTTTTTTTAAGAAAGAGTTTTGCAAAAATTTGTACGGAACTACGACACAATTTCAAACAATCACAATTTATACATGCACAATCAAGCCTAGAGCTAGGGTCTCCTAAGTCAACTAGACTGCTCCTAACTGTTCCAAAGCGACAAGTTGTGAGATGTCCCTCAAATCGCCTCTTCACCGCCAATTGTGGCTAGGTAAGCACAAGTGAAGAAAAGAGGGATCCGCTCACGAATCACCGTGAGACGGGCCTTTTAAAATTACCTTTCTCACTTGTCTAGCCTAGGCACCACAAATTCAGGTTTAGATAAACGACCGATTGCCCACAACCTTCCCCTGTCCTAATGAGCACGACAATCCTTAGTTGGCTGAGTCTAAATATTTTTTAATTAAGCTCAAGGGTGATGCGTATGCTTTTAGTGATTTCTGGGGTCTTAGGAAGGGTAATGAAATCCCCACCTAATCTTGATTGGTGATATAGCCCCTTAGAGTCCGTATTAATTATGCAAAGCAGTTAACACACCAAAAATCTAAAACACTTGCAATTTTTTTTTTATTTGGCAGCGCAAAGAATCCTGCACAAAAACAATTTATTGGAGAGGGAGAAGAATTTTGCGCAAAGAACCCTGCAGGAAAATTTTTCGGTGGGGTTCAGAGGGTAGAAGAGAGGACAAAAATACTTACAGAGAATTTTGGAATGCTGACGTCACTGGTTGACCGTGGTTCCGCGGTCAACTGCATATATCCACCGCGGTTCCACGGTGGTTCTGTTAGTTTGGATCTCCAAATTTTTTTTGTTTGTTGTTATGATTCTTCTCTGTCTGTTCAGATCTTCTGTTTATTGATTTGTTCACTGGGTTTTTTCCAGATCTGAATCTGTCCGTCTTCTTTTCCTGCACACTTGCACATAAACCTTTCACAAAAAACAAGATGATTTTTATTTTTATTTTTCTGTTTTAAAATTTTTCAATTTTTATAAAAAAAAATTTATATTTTTTTTTATTAACCCGAAATTACATAAAGAAAGAGACTATCATCTCCTTGGCAATATCGCAATCAAGACGGTATCGCTTGGTAGCTAGCCGGTTGAGTACGGGTCGGTCCACAAGGAAATGGATTCCTTTTCTTTATGGTCTAACGAGTTAAGCCCAAAAGATTGGTGGTTTTGTTTTAAGATCTAAGAATGAGATAAAAGTTGATAAAAAACTTGCTAGTGTTAGGATTAGATTAGTTCGAAAAAGGGATTCTTCTAGCTTCTATCAATACCCTAATTAAGAATATAGGTGTTAGGGTAATAGTCAACAACGGTGATTAGCACGACTAGGAAGAAACTAAGTTTCTTCCCTTTGGTCCTTGTCCGTCCGTTCTTGGCTCTTAACCCTAACCTCCAGTTAATTTAACCACAACCGGTCGAACTAGGAAATCACCGCTATCATTTAGGATAGGGTGCCGTAGTGAGCGGTGTATGGTTGGATTAAAGAGTGTCCTTTAAATAAAATTATTTGGGCAAAGAAAGGAGGGAGAGAGATTTCCTTCTCTCAAACCTTCCCTATCATAACCCTAACAGGTGAGAAATTACTCACTAGTTAGGAATGTGACAATCAAATTCATTTTTTTTTATAATTTTTAATATTAGAAAACTAAATTGCAGATAATTAAAAGAACAGATAAAAATTGGAGGAATTAAAATTGCAGATAAAAAGAATGCAAGATAAAAATAAAAAATACCTTTATTGATGACCTCTCAACGATTCTTTACAAAATGAGAATTAAATCTAGAAATTGAAAAGAATTTAAGAACTAAAGAGAGGCATCTCAAAAGAGACACCCAAAAGAGGCACACCTAATTCGGCTCTCAACTTTCCTATTTATAGTTAGGAGAAACCCTAGGGTTTACATATGATCCATACATGAAATTACAAAACAACCCCAAAGATCGAGTCAAAGCACCGACTTATCCACCGAAACGTGCATTGCACGGCCGCGGAACCGCGGCAGAAAGGCCAGTTTGGCCGCGGTTCCGTGGCCATTTCATGGGTTCTTGGGCTCAAATTTCTAGGGTTGCTTCATGTTGCTTTTTACTTCTGTCTTCTTCACTTGGTTCCACAGAATATCTTCTATTTTCTTCCAGATTTCTACAGTGCAGAATGTTGTTGACTTTTTGCCGTGAGCTTCCCGTTGAAGTCTTTAATCCAGTGTTGCCCTTAAACTGTCTTGTGCATGGAACTGTTTGCTGATCTTCTTTTGTTCCTTGAACTGGTAGGCGACATCATATGGATTCATCTATTATTGGTCGTAGTCTCACTATTGTAACGTATTTTCTTGAATTTCACTGTATTGTTCTGAGAACCTGTAACTTACAACTATTTAGCAGACATGGATCAAAAACACCTATTTATTTGTAATATGATTAAGAATGAGCGATATAATAATACAAAATTCTGATATGAACAGTAGGAAACTACCAGCCTGGGATGACCGAGCGGGGTAGCCCTTCGGATGCCTCTTGTGAGGGCTTCGATCCCTGGCGTCACGAGTAGGGAGCTACCAGTCGCAGATGACCGGGCAGGGTAGCTGCCCAGTTGCCTCTTGCGAGGGCTTTGATCCTTCAGGACGGGGACCGAGCAGGGTTACTGCCCAGTGCCTCTTGGCGAGGACTTTGATCCCTGTCGGTGGTGGTAGGATACTACCAGCCGGGGATAGCCGAGCAAGGACTCGACTGCCTCTAGGAGGACTTTGGTCTTTGGCGTGGGAGGGGCTGTAGAAGCCTACCAAAGACCCTTGGCCGGGCAGGGTTACTGCCCGGTGCCTCTTGGCGAGGGTTTTTGTCCTGAAGGATAGCCGAGCAAGGGATCCTCGGGCTTGACTTCCTCTGGGAGGGCTTTCTGATCCCTGGCGTTGCGGTAGGGAAGCTACCCGCCAGGGATAGCCGAGCGATGGTTGGGCTCGACTGCCTCTGGGAGGACTTTCTGATCCCTAGCGTTGCGGTAGGGAAGTTACCCGCCAGGGATAACCGAGCAGGGCAGCTGCTGGGTTGCCTTTGGGAGGACTTTCTGATCCCTGGCGTTGCGGTAGGGGAGCTACCCGCCGGGGATAACCGAGCAGGGCAGCTGCTGGGTAGCCTCTAAGGAGGACTTTTGGTCCTTAGCGTTGGAGGGGCTGTAGGAAGCCCACTAAGGATAACCGGGCAGTGAAGCTGCGCGGCCGCCTCTTGGCGAAGGCTTTGGGTTGCAAAGACAGAACTCTATTCAAGATGTTCCGACGTTTCTTTATTCGAACGGACATGATTTTTAAAGAACATTTTACATCATCTTTGCGAAGAAAAAAGGGGGGTACACATTTGCTGGTTTTGACCTCATTGATATAGCTTGAGCTTCTCGGCATTGTAAGGCCGCGGGAGCTTGCATCCGTCCGCATCTTGTAGGCGGTAGGCTCCGCCGGGGAGCGCTTCAGAGACGAGGAAGGGACCATCCCACTTCGGGGAGAACTTGTGAAGCCTGCCTTAGTCGATGAACTCGTTTCGCCGCAGGACCAAATCCCCAGTGTTGAAGGAGCGGTGCTTGACCCGAGCGTTGTAGTATCGGGTCGTTTGTTGTTGATAAGTGACAGCTCTGATCTGAGCCCGGTCTCTTTTCTCCAACAAGATGTCCAGGTCGGTACATAGCGCCGATGTGTTTGCGTCATCATCGAAGTGCTCGACCCGGTGACTGGGTAGCCCGATCTCCGCTGGGACCATCGTTTCGGTCAAATAGCAGAGGCTGAAGGGGGTCTCCCCGGTGGGAGTCTTCTTTGATGTGCGCAGGGCCCATAAGACCCGCGGTAGTTCTTCAACCCAACTGCCTTGTCGCCCTTCTAGGCGGGTCCGGAGATCTCGGAGGACGTCTCGGTTAGCGACTTTGGCCTGCCCGTTGCATTGAGGATGCGCGACCGTGGAGAACTTCATGAGGATATGGTATTCCTTGCAGAAGTCCTTCACTTTCTCGTTATCGAAGTTCGTCCCATGGTCGGTGATGATACAGCTCAGGATGTCGAACCGGAGTATCAGATTGTTTTGCAGGAACTTGATGGTTGTAGCGGCGGCCGGTTTCCTTGATGGGGATGGCCTCGATCCACTTGGTGAAGTAGTCCACCGCGACGAGGATGTATTTGTGCCCGCCTGTACCGGTAGGGAACTGGCCGATCATATCCAATCCCCACTGGGCGAACGGCCATGGGGATGTTAGGGCAGTCAGCTCGGTAGCTGGGAGGCGGGGGATGCTGCCATGGAGCTGGCAGCTCTTGCATCTCCTGACTAGCTTCTGGGCATCCTCGTGAATAGTGGGCCAGTAGTATCCCTGGAGCAACGCCTTTTGGATCAAGGTTCGGCCCCCTGGTGTGCGCCGCCACCCCCTCATGGATTTCCCGAAGGACATAGTCGGCTTCATGGGGGTCAACGCACCGGAGTAGGGGCTGAGTGAAGGCCTTCTTGTAGAGGTTCCCATTTCTCCAGAGGAAGTGGAGGGCTTTGGCCCGGAGACGGCGGGCGGCTTCCCGGTTTTCTGGGAGCATACCGTCCTTCAGGAATTCCACGAGGAGCATCCTCCAATCTTGGTCGCCCTCCTGCGCCACATACACGTGGAGTGTCGTCGCCCCGTCTTCCACGCTGGGTTGAGGCAAGGTTTCAAAGAGGATAGACCGCTTATTGTTGGCCGAGTATAACGAAGCCAGCTTGCTCAGGGCGTCGGCTTGGGCATTCAGCTGCCTAGGTATTTGTTCTACCTGGACTTCGTCAAAGTTCCTCCGGAGTTTCCTCACCTAGTCCAGGTACTTCATCATCAGAGGCTCCCGAGCTTCAAAGCGGCCGGTCACTTGACCGACAACAAGGGCCGAGTCGCTGCGGATTCTAATTACCTTCAGTCCCAGCCCGGCGACCATGCGCAGTCCGGCCAGGAGGGCCTCATACTCTGCCGCGTTGTTCGAGGCCTTGAAACCGAGCTTCCGGGAGTACTCTTTCTCTACTTCGTTTGGGCCCCGGATAATGAGGCCGGCACCGCAGCCTTCCTCGGTTGAAGACCCGTTGACGTAGATGACCCACTCAGGAACCGAGCCAGGCCTTTCCGCGATGGGACACTGAGTTGCGAGGGGTGGCGCGGACTCCAGCTTCTTGCTAGGGATGGTGCATTCAACGATGAAATCGGTCAGGGCCTACGCTTTGATGGCCTGCCTCGGGCGATATTTTATATCAAACTGAGATAGCTCCCACCTCCACTTTTCTAAGCGGCCCAAGAATTCTGGTGACGCTAGGATAGCCCCCAACGGGCCCTCGGTGAGGACGAATGGTGTGTGCTTGGAAGTAGTGCTGCAGCTTCCTTGAGCCTACCACGAGGGCTAAGACAATCTTCTCTATGGCAGGGTACCTCGTTTCTGTGTCATTAAATACGTGGCTCACATAGCACACCGGCTTCTGCGCTCCATCGGCCTCCCGGACGAGCACCGAGCCTGCTGCTTGGTCGGATACCGCCAGATACAGCGACAGCTCGTCTCCTTCAACTGGTCGGGTGAGCAGTGGTGGCGTCGCGGGGTGCTTCTTTAATTGGTCGAAAGTGGCTTGGCACTCCTCTGACCACTCGAACCTCAGGATTTTCCTCAGAGCCTTAAAGAACGGAAGGCATTTCTCCCCCGACCTAAACATGAAACGGCTTAGAGCGGCAACTCGTCCCGTTAGCCGCATGATCTCGACGTTGGTCTTGGGCGCGATCATGTTGAGGATAGCGTCGATTTTCTCTGGGTTAGCTTTGATTCCGCGGTGAGTGACCATGAACCCGAGGAACTTTCCCCCAGTGACTCCGAATGCGCACTTGGCATGGTTTAGTTTCATCTTGAACTTGCGGAGCACTTCGAAGGCCTCGCCCAGATCCCTGGCATGGTCGGCCGAAGAGACGGATTTGACGAGCATGTCGTCAATGTAGACTTCCATATTCCTGCCGATATGTGGCTTGAACATGCAGTTGACCAACCTTTGGTACGTGGCCCGGGCGTTCTTGAGGCCGAAGGGCATCACCTTGTAGCAATATACCCCCCGGTCCGTTGTGAATGCGATGAGATCTTCATCTTCAGGATTCATACGGATTTGGTTGTAGCCGGAGAAAGCATCCATGAAGCTCAACAGCTCGTGGACGGCTGAGCTGTCGACGAGCTGGTCTATCCGGGGGAGTGGATAGTTGTCCTTGGGGCAGGCCTTATTGAGGTCGGTGAAGTCGACGCACATGCGCCACTTCCCGCTTGACTTCTTGACCAGAACTACGTTCGCCAGCCACTCCGAGTAGGGTACTGATCAGTCGAAAATACTGCATTTTTAACACGGCAATTTCCTTATCATTTGCACTCATCTAGAAGTGTTCGGCATTCATATTGCACATATTAGCAAAACACCCCTGAAATACTAGATTGCATGTGTTATACTTTAAAACCGGCACTTTAAGGGAAATTGACTGTTTATCATGGCATCGCATCATTCCTATATTGCGCAACACTTGTTTCGAAGTCTGTGCAGGAAATTCCAGAGGAATAGAGCCAAAATTGGGAAAACAGCTGATCAAAATTACACCAACTCTAAGATTTGAGATCTGGTAGTGATACAGAAAGACAAATAAAATTCAACATATCAGAAAAAGGCCCAAATATCAGCCCAAAGAAGTACCAGAGAGACCAAGCCCTAAGGCTTCACAGGAGCCGCGGAACCGCGGCCGGAGCAGGCTTGCGCCGCGGTTCCGCGGCGGTTTTGCCACGTCATCAACAAGTTTTTGCTTCATTATTCCTCTCTCAGTGTGTACACCTCATCAAGCCAATGCAATTTCCAGATGACTCTCGAAGCTTCTTCCAGATCAGCAAAGATCATTAAGCAAGCTAATCTTGATTAAGCTCCTAACAAACTAGTTCTAGAAGCTCCCTCTAACTAACTACTTCTAGAAGCCTCTCTAGCTAACAAACTTTTGGAGGGAAATTCAAATTTTGAATTCTAGATCTAGGGTTTGGAAGTCTATAAAAAGGAGCCTAGATCAAGGGTTAATGGCTAATCAATCTTTAGTTAATCTCCAATCCCCTCCCCATTTCCATCTACAAGTTGAGTGACACATCTTGTAGCCCTAATCCAAAAATCCAAGCCAAATTCAAGATCCCGAATACCATTCAAGAGAGAAGCCTTCAACCTTTTAGGAGCGGAGCCGATCTTCAATCGAGCAAGTGATCCAAGCCGATCCGCGACTCAAGGAGACAAGCGAAGCCAAATCGACGATCGAGTTCTTTCTCTTGTAGTTCTTGAGCGATTGTAACGAAATTGTTGATATAAATAAAAGGTGAAATTCTTTAATCTTGCTTTCTTTAAATTCTTGCATCATGATTCGATCTCAATTTGTGATTGTGGTTCTTGTTGTGATGTTTGAGTAAAACTCCGCTCGTAAAGGAGTCGAGACGATCAATAGAATGATGATGTAACAAATCTTAAAACGATTTTTAAGTCCTACGAGTTTTGTAAACCCTAGCAAATTGAAGAATCGACGACCTAGTTTCGTTGCGATGCTTTCTTGATTGTGATCGCTCGAAATTAGGGATCCACGATCAATTCTTGAATTTACTAGAGGCTAGAATGTGAATGATATCGACGAAGGAACAAGGGATAAATGATGAAACCCTAGTTTCACAAGAGATCCCTAATTCTCGTTAATCACCATCGATCTAGTATCAATTCATTGATGGATAAGAATACGTAATCGTTAGATTTCATCATATCTATAGATCCGATCGATTCCTACGAGCCTCATTTCGATTCTTGATTTTGATTTGGAAACCATCACAAGTTCTCAAGATTGCAATGATTGAGGGAGGACCTATACCGGTAGGACAGTCTTACTCAAGATGATAGTATGCTATCTGGTTTATCTTTATCATCATGTACATACTTTAAGTGACCTTACAGATCACTATTACACATTGATAGAGCCCTTAGGATTCTTGCTTGACTACCAGCAGTATGATGGCGATCATATACGTGAGAGTTGGGTAGTCTATAAGCACATCCTTAAAGTGGTCCATAGTCGTGGGAGTTTTGAGACTGGGCATCGATACTCCATTAGTAGACTAGTGTATACAGTCGAGACCCCGACAAGGGGCGGTGGCCGGTCTCACAAGCCATTAGTGTCAGTTGGTTCACCTAAGATATATACAGGTGCTCATTGGGTTATGAGTACACCGGACATGACTCGCCGGGAACATGCTAGTTGGTATTATACCTGACGTCAGATAGCAGTTCCTTGGTGACATGTGTACATGTTAGTTCATCGACCTGAGATCGTCATTTGTCTCGTGTGAGTTCCCACTGTGCTTTGATTACTACCCTACCACGGCTCATAAGAGTCCTGCAAACAGGTTTTAGTTGGGTACAGTCCCGAGCCACATGGAGGTAGTGAGCGGATCGGCAGGGGATTTCGTCTCTCCCGGT
The DNA here is from genome assembly GCA_030015575.1 of Agapanthus africanus. Lineage (NCBI taxonomy): Eukaryota > Viridiplantae > Streptophyta > Magnoliopsida > Asparagales > Amaryllidaceae > Agapanthus > Agapanthus africanus. Next base: position 104,394,790 of record CM057345.1, on the reverse strand, counting down.
ATTGGGGGTGAGATCGCGCTGTGTATAGGAGAGCCATTACACGAAATCCTTAGCTAAGGCAGGAGATTTACTGGTAGGTATTCCGGTAGTATCTCAGGGTGTTCTGGGCTACACTCCGACACGACTTGTATCGCTTTTGGGGGTCTGACTTTTACCAACCCGCTAGGCCCGACATGCGATACTCATAGACGAACAGACCGGACTGTACGGATATTGTCACTGATAGGCTCAGTAGGGTGTCAGGATGAGTTCGCTCATCGACCTCCCTTTTGGTCAATACCTGGTAGCCCGTTACGTACAGCTAGTACCACTGACGTGCTGGTGGTTAAATCCACATCCAGTGTATTGACGAGTCCTTAGAATCACCCACAGACAGATTCTCAAGTTTCGGGCGAAACGTTGTAGAGGCCGTATGATATTATGGCAGGGTTCGATCATATACGTGCAGTCGTGCACGGATCATGATCGGACGGATCATACTAGTGGGCTTTGGTTTAAACCGGATCCTAGTATTAGATTTGTTGGATTACTTTAGTCTCATCGCATTTGCATTCAGTCGGAATACGGATGCAGGTATGTATATACAGGTGAGGGGTATTCTTGTGATCCGTCACGAGTTTACTTTAGATGATGCGGTTCTTTTTATTGTCATAAACATTTGGGTTAATGTTTATTTTGGTGGAAAATGTGAGTGGATTTCATGATGAGGTGCATTTAATGTGACATGGACATGCTTAGTGACTCATGGTCTCTTTACTTGTGCTAATGTCACATTAGGATTTGTTTATTGTGTTGAATTGATGGATGGAGAGAGAGAGGGCACCCATATGCAAGGGGTTAGCTCTTGTATTATTATTTCTAGCTCTCACAACATTATTCATCACAATAGAAAAGAATGCCTCTTCTTCTTCTTCTTCCTCTAGCTCACTATTTCCACTAATGGTATCATCTTCAACCTCTATCCATACACTGTCATGTGTTGAGAATCAATGGATGCTTGAGACAAAGTCATCACACACATTCTCTACATCTCCTTGGACATGTCGGCTAGCAAACTTCATGTCCGAGTTGCTTCGGATGAAGCGGGAGCCCATAAAAAGACTCATTGATGTGGTGCCCTTCCGACGAGGAGATCGGAGATGCCACGAGGAGCTTGGGATGGTGGCAAAAAACCGAAGGACACGGATCGATCGGTATAGCTTTTCTATCCCTTCTCTAGTTGCTAGTTTTTGTTAATGATTCGATCCGGGTGAAAGACTACGATAGCGCTGGTTTCCTAAAAAGTTTTTGTTTCCGCATTTGGCCTCGGATCGATGGTCGGGGCGCTACCGTATACTTACATGGTATCAGAGTCATGCCATTAACCTTTACTATCTTGTTCTAACATGTTTAAAACATCGATCGATCAAAATTTCCGAAACCGCATTTTCATTTTCTGTGTTTCTGTCGAAATTTTTTTGTGGTCGAAAAATTATTTTGGGTATGTCAGAAAATCAGGCAGGCTTTTTTAAGACCTCTGTAGAAATTTGGTAGCGTGAATCCACAGTAACGCCGCAGAACCACGGCAATAACCACGTTTTGGCCGCGGTTCCTCCGCTGTTATGTGGCTTTAGTGCACCATTTTTCTTGTGCTGGTCTTTTGTGTGAAAATGTGGTTTCTGGTATTTTTAGTTTTGGCCCAGATTATTTTGAGTGTTGGAATTGTACTTGGGGCCCTCTTCGGGAAATTTTGTCGATCGAAATTTTAAATAAATTAGTTCGCAGTACTTGCATTACTATCTGTGACCGTGAATGTCATTCGAGCGGTAAATCTTGTCTAATTGCTATAGCTCTTTTAGACGGATTTGCGAACGTGACATTCACGTTGATGTTCTGTGTTGTGCTGTGATGTTGCGGATTGTCGTGGAGGATAGCTTGGTGCAATATTAGTACAGTTTAGTTTTATTTGTACATTTGATATTGCGGGGCGAGCGTCCGACATGTGGACTGTCGTCACTGCCTGTTTGTATATTATTCTTTTGGGGCACGACCGGGCTGAGGTCGATGTACCCGTTGTATATATTTTACTTTCTTTACTAGGATTACCCTGCGGTGGGGTGCACGGATAGCCGGGTTCTAGAGGGTTGTTCCCCTCCGAAAGACGGCTAAGACGATAGGACGTCTAGCCTGAGATTCGGGGCAGATGCTATTTGGTTTCATCCGTCCACCTCTCCGAAGATGCCAAGTTGATTTATGGCACCGTGTATCGGAGGTTTAGACGGATGCGGCCGATGTAGCAGACTTCGTCAGATTCCCCCTCGCTTGAGGGGTTTTTGATTGTGGGGACGCTCTTCCTTGCAGGCGCAAGCCCCTGCAGTTAATTACGCTGCCGCATCGCGGTAGCCACTTTCTCCTTCTCTCGAATTTCACTTCGTGTCGTGTGTGTTTGTTTTGTTTGTGGTTGCCCGTGGATTGTATACGGAGACTAAGCGATTTCGTCGCCCGTAGGACGTGGATTAGTCCAAATCCGTATTTACTTAGATTTAGGTTTGGTGTTTTGGTTTAAGGATACGTTAGCCGTATTTAGGCTAAGATCGACTTAAACGTTTGTTAAGGATATGTTAGTCTGATTTGAGACTAAGATCAACTTAACGGAATCGTTTAGATCCGGCAAAAGAGCATTTGGAGGCTCTATTGTTCCAGTTTTAGGGACGTAGTGGTCCATAGGTAGTTTAAGGACATTGCGGTCCATTGCCAGTTTAGGGACATAGGGGTTCATATTCCAGTTTAGGGACGTGGTGGTCCGTATTCCAGTTTAGGGACGTGGTGGTCCAATTTTCCAGTTCAGGGACATGGTGGTCTATGTTCCAGTTTAAGGACGTGGTGGTCTATCGCCAGTTTAGGGACGTGGTTGTCCATATTCCAGTTTAGGGACGTGGTGGTCCGATATTAGTTTAAGGGCGTTTCGGTCTATCGCCAGTTTAGGGACGTAGTGGTCCATGTTCCAGTTTAGGGACGTGATGGTCCATCACCAGTTTAAGGACGTGGTGGTCCATCATTAGTTTAAGGACGTTTCGGTCCAATATTAGTTTTAAGGACGTCTCGGTCTGATATTAGTTTTAAGGACGTCTCGGTCTGATATTAGTTTAAGGACGTCTCGGTCCAACATTAGTTTAAGGACGTTTCGGTCCACGAGTTTAAAGACCCCGTAGTCCATATTGATGTGTGGTCATCGGGACCCGTCACCTCTCTAACGTCGTTGAAGGATTACAACGATGGGTGTCAGAGGAGTTCGGAGATGTACCCTCGAACCGGATATAAATTAATTTAAGAGAACAGCTGTGCTCAGTCAATTTAATTTGAGGACTTACGGCCAAAATTGGGCTAAGTCCAGTTGAAAATGTTCAACACTTTTATTAAATAATGCATTGCATTTCTTCCATTTTTTTTTTGTTTGGGCTCTGCCTATAAAGATGCAGAGCATCAATTTATTCTGGGCTCTGCTCATTTATGAAAGATGCAAGGCATCTGTTTTGTCTGGGCTTTGCCCCCTTTAAAAATGCGTAGCGTTTTTATTATTTCGTTTGGGCTCTGCCCATTTATAAATGATGCAGAGCATCAATTTAATTAGGCCTGTTTGGTCTTTTAATTGGGCCTGGCCCTTCAGGAAAAGAAATGCATTGCATTTGTCAGGCGCTTTGCGTCAATTACTGAGCGCAAGCGCTTGTGGTGAGGACACGTGCCATGCTCTGGTGAGCGCAAGCGCAACAGCGCAGTGCGCTGCGCTATTGCGCTGCTGACACGTGGCTCGCTCTGGTGAGTTGCGCCAATTCCAGAGAGCAAAGCTCTATTTCAAGAGCGCGTAGCGTAAGTGGTTCTATAGCTGACACGTGGCGCTCTCTTAAGAGCGCAACAACGCAGTTTGGAAGTGCAGAGCACTAAGAATCTTTTAGATTCACGAACAGAAGTGCAAAGCACTATTTGATTTCTTGATCTAAATTAGATCAAAGAAAAATAAATTTTTCTTTTTTGTTTCAAGAACCAGAGGTTCATAAAAGTGCAAGGCACTATTTTTTGTTTTGTTGTTTTGTTGTTTTGTTGTTTTTTAAAGAACCAGTGGTTCATGAGAAGTGCAAAGCACTGTTTATTATGTGAAGAACATTGATCTGGTTTTTAGATCAATGATTTATTAAAAAAGATTTCTTTTCTCTCCTGAAGGTCTTTACCCTTTTCTTTGAAATTTTCTCAGAATTCTCTCTCTGTTTGAAGCTCTTGACTTTTTTCAAGAAAACGTTGATGATTTAAATTGAGGCCTAGGGTCCTTTTTATAGTGCCCATAAATTAGTTAAATTTGTTAAAGAGATCTTTCTCTGAGTGGTTTGGGGAATTTTCTCCACCGTTGGATCTTTGATCCAAGGGCTTCTACTTTGCAGAAGAAAATCTTCTTGTTTTAACAAGAACAGAAAAGATTTCTTAGAATTTTAATTCTGTTTGGCGCAGATGCCTCAGCGCGTGACATGTGTCGCGCAGCGCACAGCGCAGCGCAACTGCGCTAGCGCATCTGCGCTGACACGTGTCGCGCAGCGCACAGCGCAGCGCATCTGCGCGAACGCAACTGCGCTGACACGTGTCGCACAGCGCAGCGCAACTGCACGGACACGTGTCGCGCAGCGCAGTGCATGCACAATCTGAAGCGTTGCTTCATTTAATTTTTCTTTAAATATAGCTTTGCTCTGATTGGGTGCACTGCCTTGGGCGCTGCACTGATGCATCTGCGCCTGACAAATGGCGTGTTGCGCAGCGTAAATATACTGAAGCGTTGCTTCATTTATTAAATTTTCAATTTTCAAAGCAGAGCTTTGCTCTGATTGGGTGCGCTTTCTTGGGCGCTGTGCTGACGTATCAGCGCCTGGCATGTGGCGCGTTGCGCCCGAGATTTGAATGGTTGCTTCAAAATTTTGAATTTTGAATTTCAACAGAGCTTTGCTCTGATTTGGCGAAACAGATGCCCCCCCACCGTTGCACTCACGTGGCGCACACGTGAGTGCAACGGTGGCAAACTCCTGATCGTTGGATCAAGGGGTGAGCTCAAGGGGCGCAAGCGCCTTATAAATAGGATCTCTGGCCCTTAGAAAAATCTTACCGTTCTAAGATTTTTGATTTCAACAGAGCTTTGCTCTTGCTTAAGAACTTCAGAGCTTTGCTCCTTCCCAAACTTAGAAACTTTAGGTAAAAATTAACTTGAATCAAATTAATTTAAATTAATCTTAACCAAAGAGCTTTGCTCTCACAGATCTTTTGATCTAAAGAGATCCCTATTGGGTTTTCATAAACAGAGCTTTGCTCTCAAAATTTATAGATTTACAGGGATCTTGTTCATGGGTTTTAACCCATGAACAAAGCTTTGCTCATAGATTTAAAAACAGCTCTTTTAGATTTGAAAAATAAAGAGTCTTTTTTATAAATTTTTCATGAATCTTTCAAGATTCCAAAAATTTTCTGATAGACCTTTTCCATCATTACCACAGAGCCATGCTCTTTTAAGGAATCTTATTTCCCTGGGACCAGAGTTTGACAAGTGTCACTCTGTGATAGAGCTTTGCTCTGAAAGAGGAGGTTTTCTTCTTGTCTCTAGGGATTCTTCCCCCCCTTTTTATAAATGGGAATGTTTTCCTGGGAACCAACTGACAATCTCATCCAATGATAAGGTTGTCCTATTAACTGACGTACCATCATCCAGATTTTGTGGGTCCCTCTTTGGTCTCCTACTCACTGCACTGCTGTGTGGTGTAATTAATTAATTTTAATTTAATTTAATTAATGCATTTTCTTTTTTATACGCCAAACATTGTAATTACAACACTAACGGCTAAATTGTTCTTTTGTAGCGATCATGTCTCTAGACACTCCATTCCCGTTCGTCCGCTCGGAGGAGGGATTTCCCGAGGCACCCTCGGACCGTGAAGTCCTGACCATGATTAGAGTATACGACCCGGAGTATAAGAAACTCCACCTTTGGGGGTCTTGGTATAACCAGATCATTATGGGTCGACGCAGCTTCACATGCGCAGTGCCGTTTGAGCCCATCACGGCGATTCACTACGCCACCCCACCTTCAGTGCAGTATGCCGTGGAGATGGTAGATTGGACCGCGAACAGCTTTCTTCATCCCGCTATGGATGCGGTTCCGGTTCAGCGTCCCATGGTTTTGGATATCCTAGGACGCCGTATTTGTCAAGGTGAAGCACGACCCTGGGGGCAATCATATAACCTTGGTCTGATTCCCCGTCACCCGATTGGCTATCTGCCGTGGGCCCGGTACATCCTGTCGACGAAGAATGTCACGACCCGAAAGAGCACGTGACTGGCCCTCGAACCATATGAAATCTATAGGACTCCATCTGATCCAAGTAAGCCAAAGCCCAGAAATCTAAAACCATTTTAAGAGTAAGTGAAGAAAACTGGTTTAAAGAAGTGAAGGAAAATATGTTTGAAGTCGAGGTTTTTAAATAACTAAGCCGAAGGTGCATTTTTAAAAGGTAAAGTCTTTTCTAAAAATTTCGGCAGAGTTTCTTTTGTAAATACTGGCCCCGAACGGGATACAACAAGCATAACATATATACAATGATAAAAAGCATCCCCAAGCGGGAGCTAGCTCTTCGTCAATTGACGGTCACAACCACACATGCAATATAATATACAACGCCGAAAGGCGAGGATCGATCCAAAAGAAACACAGTAAGCATGAAAACCGCAATACTACTAAGCGCGACTCTAAGGCCAAATAAAACATCACTAAAGTCTGAGTCTGAACCAATAAACAAATTTGGTTGATGGAAATTCTAGATACAAAGAATAATATAAGTACAATGGTGGTTTTGATGCAAAAAGAACCACCTACCAAATGCAATTCACCCGCAAGGAAGCAATGTGCCAGAAATGCCGCAAAGGAACCTGTACGGCAAAACCTGCAAGAACTGTGGCACAACGGGGGTGAGTTGCCAACTCGTGAATAGAGAATAACTACAAGCAGAAACCGAACGCAAGACATAATCCTAGGTCAAAACGATCAGTACAAAATCCTCAATATAAAACATGCAGCCTATAACAAGGCTAGGGTAAATATCTAACCCGAGTGTAATCTCCTGTGCCTGTGTCAGTGCCTCAGGTAGCAATATAACATAAGAATGAGGTATGAATGCATGAGAACATAATACATGTAAATGAAGAAACTGTTTTCTTACTTTAGTGAGATTTCCTTTGTATTTTTAAAATGAGGTATCATAATGAAATCAGCATAAAACAGTGCCTAACATCGGCACAAAACGTAATCCAAATATCCCGATATCTCTGTATCCCAATCACAAAATCTAGGGCACCGTCAGTCCAGACCGGCCCCTACCATCAATCTCAAGACCACGACGGTATCCTCCGGATATCTGACGCGTCAGGTAAAATCACCGGTCGGTAGTGCTCCCCTGCCAGGCTCAACGTCATCACCACATTCATCTTGCCCCGGGGTACCGCACCGGGTCCACCATGTACCCGAAACGGTTCATCCGTCTCCTCGAATCGGGTTTCCAAATCCATCAGCAAACTCATGGTGGACGACTCATACATCATGGGAAAACCGCACTTTTTATTTTAAAAGAGAGAAAATGTTTATCTGTGTTTTTGCGGTTTTCCTCCAAATCCAGAAAATCTCACGGAAATCCAAATCCAAAACCTCAGTAACACGTAAAATAGTGAATATATGCATGAGAATCCATGAATGCGGCATAACAATGAATATCAGTATGCATGAAGTAGCAGGTAATAACTACAATGTCTAAACTATTAGCTAATAGGTTATGTCAAGCAATAGTATTTTCTAAGGTGTACGTGACATGGCAATTACCGATGAAAGTGTGTGTGAGCCGGCAAGTAAGTGTACGTGGTACATACGCAACATCGGTAATGGTGCTGGTGTCCTAACAGCATGATATCAATAATGGAGTATGAAACATAATATAAGAATGCGATGCAAAGCGAACCACAAAAAAGTGGGAGCTGAATCTAGACGCAACTATAACTAATCTGCATTAATCTAATATAAGTCCTACAAATGGTGCCTTTTGAAATATCACGAATCATGGGGTTTTGAAAATAGGGGCTACGGTGTTTTTATGAAAAGATACGCCTTTTGAAATGTCCGTAGATCCCTTGACCTGTCTTTTAAAATACCCACGACCCGCTAGTTTTGAAATAGGTAGGAGTCTAATCTAATCTAACAACTACACTAAACTATACAGCTGAACTAACAAGCTGAGCTACAGGTAAGGAAACCGCCTAACATCTAAGTCGATATATATATAGATATAATAGTCGGTGATTCCGCCTCAATAGTATCGCGTACGATACAGTATATCATATGACATCCTCAAGTCATGAGTGCGGATCTATCATCAATGTAAAGCTCATACGGTAAATCGTCGTACGGCATCCCAATAGCTGGGTACGGGTCAATATCATACTATCTCATCACACTTCAGGTATCACTATCAACATATCATATAATCTGGGGTACTATTCTATGTCTAGTATAAATCGATACCATCAATAAAGTATGCATGCGGGGGTAAACACACATCCCAAGCCCGCAAGAATCACATTTCGTATCCCAAATACGAATCATATCACATCACCGATCTCGCGGCACAAAACCCAATATCATTGACTCATCTCCAAAGTCATCCAATATCATCAACACAGTGCCAGTATAAGTAATATGCAAGGGTGTGCGTGTAGGTGTAATTCTATTCTAGGGTTCGCGACTATGAACTACACTAGTCACTTCTAACCCTACACTATCCATAATACACCTAACTATCATATATAATAACAACTACGGACTGCGGGGGTGCTATACGCCATCCACCCGACTTCCCCCAGTAGATATAATCTACTCACCTAGCGTCTTCATTTGTGGACGTCGCCACGCGCTTGCTTGTCGTCCCGAAGTCTTCATGGGGTACCTACACATCAAAATATCGTATATGCGCATTAAAACCAAATCAAAGCTAAAACGGCACATGAAATCCAAAATGATACGATAAGAGGCCTATAGGTTAAAATCCATGGCACGCCTTCAAAACCATCAACACATCCTCTATATCGTCGTATAAACGCCAAATAGTCGAGGCAAAACACAATCCACAATTGCAGAATTAAAAATACGGAATACGGAAACATGAATCTAAAACAACAACTTAGGAAATATGTCCCAGATTTTACCCTAGGTCACTTTATACAAATCTATATATATCAGGGGTCTAACATGAACATGTAGGAGCTACAGAACCAATACGAGCCAAAATGGTGGGAACCAGGCCGCAATTTGCGGCCAATGGGGATAAATTGGCGGCCGGGAAGAAGAAGTGGGAGCTGGGGTCTTGGGGTTAGCTTCCTGGGTGCCTGCACGTGTCACTGTCCAATCAATTTTAATTTAGGGTGTCTCGGGTGATAGCAGATTCAATATACCCTTCACAGATTTCATAAATTCCCCGATATCGGTTTCTAAAATCCGTATTATGGTTTAAGCTTCAGGTTTTGGGTTTCCAATTCATACACTAGGGTGATGGTATAACCTCTACTGACCTCAATTCCATATTACAACCCATAAATCATCACAACCCTAATTAGGTTATCCACAAGTCCACAATATCACACAATATCGATTCGATCTTAATATGAGGGTAAAGGAAATGCATAAACTAAGTTTAAGATCCAGAAAATACCTCATTTGGCAACTCAAGAATTTTCTTGAGTTGCCCCTAGTGGCCAAAATCCTTGCTTCTTTAGCACCAAGTGTAGATCTAGGGATTGTGCACACATTTAATGAAATGGAGATTGGATTTTAGGGTTGTTTTAGAGGTGTTTTGGAGCTTGAAGAGGGGAGGGAAAGGAGGTGCAGGAGCAGCAGCAGGAGAAGGGAGAAGAGGGAGGGAAATGAGGGGAGAAATGGTTAAGTCCTTAGTCAATGAAGCCCATACCTCTCTCTCTCACCAACTACCCATTTCTTTATTCTTTTCCTTTTCTTTTTCCTTTTAAAACCCTTCTCACTCAAATAGTAAACCCAAATGAAAAGCATGGCAAGAAAATGCACAAGTGTGAAAAAGTGATATGTGCATGTGTTGCACAAAAAGCTAAAAACCGATTAGCGATTTTTAATCGCGATTAGCACTAAATTAGTGTCAAATTAATCACAAAAACTTTAAAATGTCATAATTCTCTAATTTACCCTATTTTAGAATTTTCCAAAATTTTTCCCCATTTATTTGTATTTAATAATTCCAAAATATTAAAATATTCAATAAAATAATATTAAATTATAAAAATTCCCAAAATTAACATTTTATCTTTTTTGAAATGTTACAATCTACCCCCCTTAAAGAAATTCGGTCCCCGAATTTAAATTTAAACCCCCAATACTAAAACAATTTTTGTAATACTCCAATTTGTCGGGGCTCCGAAGACATCAATACATAGAGAATATCCTATGCGTCTGGTGCGTAAGGAATCAAAATCCATATATGTGTCATACAGGTGTACAAAACAACATCTAGGTGCAACGGGTGTGCACGAAACATCTGTCATAGGCAACGTGTGTGCCTGACAGCAACCAAATCAGGTGCATGTAACATGCACGAAGAATCCCGATTTAGTGCATCTGGCGTGCACCAAAATCGTATATCAAAACACTAAAGGTGCATGAAAACTCTGCTGGAAGTGTAAATCAAATCACTGTATAAGGTGGGCGTGAATTCACAATCAAAACCTCGAATGTAATAACTATGCGCAAAATATAAATATCCAGTGGGTGCATGAAACAAATATCATGAAACTCAGTCATCAAAACTAAATCATGCAAACAGAACGCCCAAAATACCGAAATCCAAAATGACGGATACGTGATAATCGAATCACAAAATCACAAATCATAGTACCGTCGTCGGTAGTTCCTCCTTCGAGGTCGAGAAGGAGTCGGTGCATCCACTGCTAGCAGCGCAAGATATCTACTTGCCTCTTGCTCACGGTCTGGCGCCCTCTGACTCTGGGTCCTTATCTTCTCTGAGGATTACCTATCTCGCAGTCAATCGGCTCATCGGCCCTGTCAGGTGTGCTAACGGGGACGATTCCGTTCTGGCACTTCTCTGGTCACCTATCGGTCAATCCTCACGACCACTCGTGAGGCAGCCCATCACTGGCGTCGGCCTCTGGCTCTCTGAATGCACGTCACATATCTAATCCTGGGTGCAAACATCATTGCAGCAATGTCCTGGAAGGAATCCTGCTCAAGGTCTCTTCCGATCTTGCCTATGCCGAACTGTACAGAGGCTGGCTCTCCTGCATAATCTCTTCTCACTCGATAGACATCTGTGTCCTCAGCACAATATTTCTCGGAATCTGGTTGCATCCCAATGCCTCTGTAAGCATATCTGACCTCTGGTCTCGACGGGAAGCAATGACAGCTCGTCAGCGTCTCGCCCGAACCTCTGGTTCCACCTGTCTCTATCGTCGTCCACTATGACGTCACGCCATGCATATCTACGCACTGCACTGTTCTCGGCCACGGTCAATCTGAAGTCTCTCACACGGACTCGAAATCGCGTACTCTGTAGCTTCATCATTCTGTAGAAGATGTCAGGCCGAACAGGCCCTCGGGAACACGTCCCAACCATCGGAGGAATACTCAATACTCGTCCGTCCTTGATCGATTCGCAACGCATCTGGGTAAGTTCCTTTATCCGAATCTGGTCAACTACCTCGTCGACAATGCTAACTCTGGCCTGCTGGTTGTGCGCAATATGACCACTCCTGGGTCAGGTCTTCTCGTATAGTATTCCAGAAAGGTCATGTCGAAGTCTCTCTCAAATCTCATCCCTGCCGAATTGCCCAGAAGTCATCATCCCTTGCTGAAGCAAATTCTTGTTCCGGAACGGCTGCATACTTATCGCGCTTCTTTCTGGAAGATATATCCATATACAACGCCTCTGGGTGCGTATCACATCTCTAATGTCAGCGGAGTGGGACGTCATCTCGTCGAAATCTCTTACGAACTCTTTTCTTCACTCTGCTTCAATGTCGACTGATTCGGACTCGTCTCATCGTGGCTGCATGGACTATGCTCCAACGGCTATACTCGTATCTGGAGTCTCCCAAGCAATGCATCCCATCACATGATATCCGAATGATGTCGAAACATTCGATCGACTCGTCAGAACCTTATAATCCCCCAAGAGATCAACATCTTGAGTACAGTTTAATAGTATCGAGTACATGCCTCAGCGTCGGTGGTCCAGCCGTAGAAGGGCAAACCCAAGCCTCACTAATGGCGCCGCGGAACTGCCGTAAACCCTAAGGTTCAAAGGCTTTCACACGGTCATTAAGTCGAGTTAGGGTTTCATTCTTCTAGAGGGTCCATAGAATCACCTGCATGTCTTTCCGTATACTTTAAACTTGGAAAATGGGCTCCTGACATTCGATCGTCTCAATCGACTCTCAACGAATCTGCGTGAAGTCGTCTCTAGCTGGAATCAATCTATCTGATGACCTCGCATCGGTAAACGGACGAACCAAATGTCCTAGTCATTCATCCTCAGGTGACTGGCGACTCGCTATCATCTCTCTAAGTATATGCTCACGCTGCAGCAGCTCCAACCATCTGGGAGATATCTCGTCATTTGCAACAGCAACTGGCTCATTCACCTGCACGCCGAACAGCGCCTCAATCCTCCAGGAAAGACGACGCATTGGCGGTCATCTCTGAATCGGTCTGCCCTAGATCTGAGTAAGACTCTCCACACTGGAACTTCAACTCAACTGGGCCCGCTCCGGTGCATAAATCGGACGAATCACCTTCGTCTCTCAAATCGAGTAGACTAGCTATAATCTGTCTCATATCTGTCTGGAAGCTCCGACAATCTAAGCTCGTAAGCTCCGAAAGCGACATCCCGTCAATCTCAGCAACAGCTGGTCCCTCTGTCTGCACGGTAGGCGACATCATAATCTCTGAGGTATGATGTACATCAACAGTCCTCTCTCAACTGGCAGCTCTAACAATGGCCCGATCATCCGGTGCAAAACCAAGCACTCGCCTCCACTTGAGGTCACAGTCATCAATACTAACTCGAGATGTTCCCATGTCACCAGAAAACACAATGGTCAGCCCTCGTACCAGACGAGCTCGCACTGACCGTAACCCTAGCAGCAGCCCAAACTGCGCTCAAACATGGCGACAGGAACCTCAATCGAGTATCGAAGAGAGCAGATCAATGGCAAGAAAGGAAACAACAGATCCAGAGTAGATACACGATCATAAGAAGGAACAACATCAATGAAGGTATGATCATGGACTAATAGAATCGGGGATCTCAAATGGATGTATAATCATGGATATAAAGAGAATCACTGATCTCGAAAATATGTACATCCTAAGGTTCCTTAAGCGGAGTGGCGTGTCGTAAGTATGCCGCGGAACATACCAACGGTACGTCACTCTACTTTAGTCACCTATTCCATCAGCCAAGGGTCATCCTATACGACGAAAGTTCGGGTCTAATACCCCCTCGACTAAGTCTAAGTTCCGTAAGGTCAAGCCTAAGTTCCGTATATATATAAACGCCCTAGGCTCCACATAGTCAAACTTAGACTCGAACCAAGGTCAACCTAGCGCTCTGATACCAACTTTGTCACGACCCGAAAGAGCACATGACTGGCCCTCGAACTATATGAAATCTATAGGACTCCATCTGATCCAAGTAAGCCAAAGCCCAGAAATCTAAAACCATTTTAAGAGTAAGTGAAGAAAACTGGTTTAAAGAAGTGAAGGAAAATATGTTTGAAGTCGAGGTTTTTAAATAACTAAGCCGAAGGTGCATTTTTAAAAGGTAAAGTCTTTTCTAAAAATTTCGGCAGAGTTTCTTTTGTAAATACTGGCCCCGAACGGGATACAACAAGCATAACATATATACAATGATAAAAGGCATCCCCAAGCGGGAGCTAGCTCTTAGTCAATTGACGGTCACAACCACACATGCAATATAATATACAACGCCGAAAGGCGAGGATCGATCCAAAAGAAACACGGTAAGCATGAAAACCGCAATACTACTAAGCGCGACTCTAAGGCCAAATAAAACATCACTAAAGTCTGAGTCTGAAACAATAAACAAATTTGGTTGATGGAAATTCTAGATACAAAGAATAATATAAGTACAATGGTGGTTTTGATGCAAAAAGAACCACCTACCAAATGCAATTCACCCGCAAGGAAGCAATGTGCCAGAAATGCCGCAAAGGAACCTGTACGGCAAAACCTGCAAGAACTGTGGCACAACGGGGGTGAGTTGCCAACTCGTGAATAGAGAATAACTACAAGCAGAAACCGAACGCAAGACATAATCCTAGGTCAAAACGATCAGTACAAAATCCTCAATATAAAACATGCAGCCTATAACAAGGCTAGGGTAAATATCTAACCCGAGTGTAATCTCCTGTGCCTGTGTCAGTGCCTCAGGTAGCAATATAACATAAGAATGAGGTATGAATGCATGAGAACATAATACATGTAAATGAAGAAACTGTTTTCTTACTTTAGTGAGATTTCCTTTGTATTTTTAAAATGAGGTATCATAATGAAATCAGCATAAAACAGTGCCTAACATCGGCACAAAATGTAATCCAAATATCCCGATATCTCTGTATCCCAATCACAAAATCTAGGGCACCGTCAGTCCAGACCGGCCCCTACCATCAATCTCAAGACCACGACGGTATCCTCCGGATATCCGACGCGTCAGGTAAAATCACCGGTCGGTAGTGCTCCCCTGCCAGGCTCAACGTCATCACCACATTCATCTTGTCCCGGGGTACCGCACCGGGTCCACCATGTACCCGAAACGGTTCATCCGTCTCCTCGAATCGGGTTTCCAAATCCATCAGCAAACTCATGGTGGACGACTCATACATCATGGGAAAACCGCACTTTTTATTTTAAAAGAGAGAAAATGTTTATCTGTGTTTTTGCGGTTTTCCTCCAAATCCAGAAAATCTCACGGAAATCCAAATCCAAAACCTCAGTAACACGTAAAATAGTGAATATATGCATGAGAATCCATGAATGCGGCATAACAATGAATATCAGTATGCATGAAGTAGCAGGTAATAACTACAATGTCTAAACTATTAGCTAATAGGTTATGTCAAGCAATAGTATTTTCTAAGGTGTACGTGACATGGCAATTACCGATGAAGGTGTGTGTGAGCCGGCAAGTAAGTGTACGTGGTACATACGCAACATCGGTAATGGTGCTGGTGTCCTAACAGCATGATATCAATAATGGAGTATGAAACATAATATAAGAATGTGATGCAAAGCGAACCACAAAAAAAGTGGGAGCTGAATCTAGACGCAACTATAACTAATCTGCATTAATCTAATATAAGTCCTACAAATGGTGCCTTTTGAAATATCACGAATCATGGGGTTTTGAAAATAGGGGCTACGGTGTTTTTATGAAAAGATACGCCTTTTGAAATGTCCGTAGATCCCTTGACCTGTCTTTTAAAATACCCACGACCCGTTAGTTTTGAAATAGGTAGGAGTCTAATCTGATCTAACAACTACACTAAACTATACAGCTGAACTAACAAGCTGAGCTACAGGTAAGGAAACCGCCTAACATCTAAGTCGATATATATATAGATATAATAGTCGGTGATTCCGCCTCAATAGTATCGCGTACGATACCGTATATCATATGACATCCTCAAGTCATGAGTGCGGATCTATCATCAATGTAAAGCTCATACGGTAAATCGTCGTACGGCATCCCAATAGCTGGGTACGGGTCAATATCACACTATCTCATCACACTTCAGGTATCACTATCAACATATCATATAATCTGGGGTACTATTCTATGTCTAGGATAAATCGATACCATCAATAAAGTATGCATGCGGGGGTAAACACACATCCCAAGCCCGCAAGAATCACATTTCGTATCCCAAATACGAATCATATCACATCACCGATCTCGCGGCACAAAGCCCAATATCATTGACTCATCTCCAAAGTCATCCAATATCATCAACACAGTGCCAGTATAAGTAATATGCAAGGGTGTGCGTGTAGGTGTAATTCTATTCTAGGGTTCGCGACTATGAACTACACTAGTCACTTCTAACCCTACACTATCCATAATACACCTAACTATCATATATAATAACAACTACGGACTGCGGGGGTGCTATACGCCATCCACCCGACTTCCCCCTGTAGATATAATCTACTCACCTAGCATCTTCATTTGTGGACGTCGCCACGCGCTTTCTTGTCGTCCCGAAGTCTTCATGGGGTACCTACACATCAAAATATCGTATATTCGCATTAAAACCAAATCAAAGCTAAAACGGCACATGAAATCCAAAATGATACGATAAGAGGCCTATAGGTTAAAATCCATGGCACGCCTTCAAAACCATCAACACATCCTCTATATCGTCGTATAAACGCCAAATAGTCGAGGCAAAACACAATCCACAATTGCAGAATTAAAAATACGGAATACGGAAACATGAATCTAAAACAGCAACTTAGGAAATATGTCCCAGATTTTACCCTAGGTCACTTTATACAAATCTATATATATCAGGGGTCTAACATGAACATGTAGGAGCTACAGAACCAATACGAGCCAAAATGGTGGGACCCAGGCCGCAATTTGCGGCCAATGGGGATAAATTGGCGGCCGGGAAGAAGAAGTGGGAGCTGGGGTCTTGGGGTTAGCTTCCTGGGTGCCTGCACGTGTCACTGTCCAATCAATTTTAATTTAGGGTGTCTCGGGTGATAGCAGATTCAATATACCCTTCACAGATTTCTTAAATTCCCCGATATCGGTTTCTAAAATCCGTATTATGGTTTAAGCTTCAGGTTTTGGGTTTCCAATTCATACACTAGGGTGATGGTATAACCTCTACTGACCTCAATTCCATATTACAACCCATAAATCATCACAACCCTAACTAGGTTATCCACAAGTCCACAATATCACACAATATCGATTCGATCTTAATATGATGGTAAAGGAAATGCATAAACTAAGTTTAAGGTCCAGAAAATACCTCATTTGGCAACTCAAGAATTTTCTTGAGTTGCCCCTAGTGGCCAAAATCCTTGCTTCTTTAGCACCAAGTGTAGATCTAGGGATTGTGCACACATTTAATGAAATGGAGATTGGGTTTTGGGGTTGTTTTAGAGGTGTTTTGGAGCTTGAAGAGGGGAGGGAAAGGAGGTGCAGGAGCAGCAGCAGGAGAAGGGAGAAGAGGGAGGGAAATGAGGGGAGAAATGGTTAAGTCCTTAGTCAATGAAGCCCATACCTCTCTCTCTCACCAACTACCCATTTCTTTATTCTTTTCCTTTTCCTTTTCCTTTTAAAACCCTTCTCACTCAAATAGTAAACCCAAATGAAAAGCATGGCAAGAAAATGCACAAGTGTGAAAAAGTGATATGTGCATGTGTTGCACAAAAAGCTAAAAACCGATTAGCGATTTTTAATCGCGATTAGCACTAAATTAGTGTCAAATTAATCACAAAAACTTTAAAATGTCATAATTCTCTAATTTACCCTATTTTAGAATTTTCCAAAATTTTTCCCCATTTATTTGTATTTAATAATTCCAAAATATTAAAATATTCAATAAAATAATATTAAATTATAAAAATTCCCAAAATTAACATTTTATCTTTTTTGAAATGTTACAAAGAAGTTGCAGTTGATAAAACTAGGACTGTACACCGCGGTCTACGTCTCTCTCTTCCAGTATCCCACGCTCCCCACCTGGTGGTTCAAGGCTTTCTTGGAGCAATGGAATATTCTCACCCACACTTTCCTTGCCATGGATCGGGAAGTGTCCATTTCTTTGGAGGAATTCGCGGAGGTATCCGGCCTACCGGTCATGGGGGAACACTATGAAGAGCTGCTCCCGACAGATGAGTACGTCTTCGGCGCTAAGCCAATGGTAAGGGGGATCACGCCGGAAAATGTTGTCCAGCACCAATTCCCGAGCTTGATTAAGGTGTTGAACATCTATGAATCTCTCTTTATCGAACGCGGGAGCCGTGGAGTTAATTTTGAGGATTTCATTGCTCAGTTCCTTCATCCAAACGTCCTCTCGGCAGAAGCTGCCAAGTTTGCCACCCTTGAGGACCCTTTCGGTTTAGGTTTGGATAACCTGCCAGCGAGAGACATAGACCAGAAGGACTTTTTTCTTCCTAACTCCCCAACCATGTCTGTTGCAGAAATTGCGGCCCCCGGAATGGATGAGGAGGCCTTTTTCTTAGGATTTCTCGGACCGTGGCTGAGTTGGTTCGCGATCCCAATGCACTCTCATCGCATGCGGCCTTCTGTCTTTTACCCAGCCCACCGAATGGTCATTGGGGTAAAGGTGGCTGTGGGGATCGCTGGCTTGGCGCACCGATATCATGGCCTCAGTTGAGCAGCGGATGCCAATGAGCCCGGGGTACTGCACGTGGTCTTCCCGATGCACTACTTTGCATCGTGGCTCGAGCTACACACGGCGGGTGTTTTCGGCATGCATAAAAGGCCTTCATTCTTTGACAAGTGCGGGTTTTTTCGCATTATACAGTTGATTGGCTCATCAATCGTGACCCCTTCACCACGGAACGCCAGGGGTTTACTGCTTCGCCCTCACACTGTTGGAGTCGGGATGTCCTTCATTGACAAGGTATTTACCATTGGAAAAGCGTCCACCACTGCGGTGCGACCATTACAGGACTCCTTTAAAGATGGAGCTTCAGTGTTGACGGCCCGGGAGACCCTCCACTTGTATTCTATTAGACCGGGCTTCCTAGTCTTCAGGCAGGGCGGTGCGGCAATCTTCATGAGATATAACCCGTATCGTTTTGCCCAATAGCTGGGCTACGATCAAGGGATACCCTTGGAAGCTTTCTTACTGGAACCTGCTGCCAATGAAGAAGGGATGGAGAACGCGTTACATCACTTCATGCGCCTGAACACGGGTTCTCGTTTTTTTATCAGCGCGCCGGCCTGCGCTCCATGACTCCTTAATGTATATAAAGAGTGGTACAATCATGCGACGGGGGCCGTTATAAAGGAAGAGAGGCGAGTGTTGATCGACCGTAAAGAAGCACCTCCCGGCACCAACCGTAACGCTCCCTTAGTGCCAAGGACCCCGGTGGCTCCTCCTCTAAAAGATGCCGGGGGTAGACCATCGCGTGCGCAAAGTCCTCCACGTGAGCTGCCGCTCCCTGATATCACAGATGCACCTCCCGCACCCTGTGCTCCAGTGGAGACAGTGGTTGTACCCTCACCGGAGTCTGGCGTGGGTGCGGACATCGGGACCCGTCGTCCCAAAGTGGCTGCTAAACGGAAGTCAATCCCCCATGAGCCTAGGGTCGGAGGGCAAAAGAAAAAGAAGTCGCTCTTCGCTGCGGACGTCGTGTTCGGTCAGGAACCCCATGCTCCCTATGCCGAGGGCCTGCTCGAATATAGGACTAACGAAGGATTAGTGATGCCGCCGCCGGACGATACAGACTTGGAGGCTGCTCTCAAAGCTTCAGCATGGTTGGCGAGGCGTGACGCGTGGCTAGCTAAGCTTGCGCAATCAGGTAACTACTAGTTGCCTTTTCTTTATTGCAACATATCCTCTTCATTGCCTTTGACTAACGCTTTTCTTTCTTTTCTTTCAACAGGCATCACTGATGAAGAAGCCATTGCCGCTTCTTTGAAGACTTTCCAGGAGGAGGAACGTCTTAGAGCATCTATGGGCCTTAGTAAGTTTCGACTCATCAAGTTTTCATTTTCCTTGTGTTATGGTCGATCTAACCTTTCCCTTTTAATCACAGGAACCTCAATGTCGTTCCCTCCAAGTGACGCAGATGTTCTACCAGCTGCCGATGTTCCTGCTTCCTCTGGGCCACCGCAGGAGGTTCGTCTTGAAGAGCCGATGAAAGATGCCTTAAAGGCTCTGGAGGTATCCCTGAACAAGGATGACGACGCCTTGAAGGAGGCATCACAAAGGTCCATCGCGACAGCCCGGGAGGAAAGGAAGCGGCTGAGGCGTGAGGCGAAGGCACGCAGGGCTGCCTTGGCTATGGGAGCGGGTCCTAGCACTGTCCCTCGTGCTGATACTCCATCTGAAGAGGCCCCTGTCGCCCTATCCACTGCCCGCAGAGAGGTGGCGCGTGCAGTTCGGAGCGCAAACGGTAAATCCGCTTCAGGTAATATTTCTCTCAGAGTTTTTGTTATAAGGATTTTAATGTCATTGGTCCTTATATCTCTTATCTTGCAGGGCCAAGTCCGATCGAGGGGGAGGCGGAAACCGTTGATCCCAAAGAAACAGAGGAGGCGGTACCTGCCGAACTCGAGCCGATGGTGGGCAACGTCGTTGTGGCTTTGGAGCCTGAGGTGGAGGTCGAGGGTCCTACCGCCGAGAAGGTCATTGATGCCGAACCTGAAGTGATGGCAGATGATATGATCATTATAACTGAGTCCAGGGTAGTGGCGGATGAGGCGCTCGAGGCCGGCGATCTCATGGTGATGGTGGAAGATACAACCGTGACTACTGAACCTGAGAGAGTAGTGGGTAAGGTGGCCATGATTCCCGAGGACGAGCCAACCGCTCTTTCTCTGGAATCTGGCAATACTCCAGTCATAGCCCTCCCCGTCTATGGTCCTCCGCTGTCTCCAGGTCTCGCGAGCACCACAACGGTTCCCATCGAGTCGGGTGATGAAGCCACGGGCGGTGGTCTCATGTCAATAGAGGAGGGAATCGCCTCCGCTTCAGCCGGCAGCTCATCAGGTAAATCCCAAGTTGCTGTCTTCTTTATCTTACAATCCTTTCTGACAAATTCGCATTTGTTGTAACGCAGGTGCAGCCAGTGCCGATGCTCTACTGCTTGAGGGAGCGCCTTCAACAACTGCTTTGGCGGTGGTCACCTCCCAACCCTCTCTCATACCATCTAAGATGTTGGAAGGTATGGGTTTGCAATTTATTAATCCTATACTTCAGACATATAATTTGTGTACTAAAGTCATATTGTCGTGTTTCTTCAGGAGTGCTCTTTGATCATGTATATCAGATGTTGCTCCCACACTTCTCTTTCCCATCCGAACTTGCTTCTTCCTCTGGTGGCGTTGGTGAGTACGATTTCCATTGACATCATCTTTTTTTTTATTGATGGAATTACCTCTAATCCTCTTTTTCTCATCTCAACTGCAGTGCTACAGATTGAAGGAGGGGATAAAGGATCAGCTGCGCCACCGGCCCTTCCGACCTTGCCACCTATCTCAACTGGTACAGCGACCATCACATTGGTAACTTCCCTCTCTTTATTTTCTGTACCATTATCTGATCGCATCTTGTTTCTTTTCAGCTGTCGTTCCGGCTTCGGCGCCCTTCGAGCCTCGTATTACAATGCCGGCATGTCCTTATCTGAGGAGTCTGTCTTCAAAAGGCGCCGCGAATAGTCTGCGCATGTTGAGTGACTACGTCGAGGAACTCGACGTTGAAACTCCTACATCTGCCACAGACTTCGCTATGGTGGTTAACCCGATGCTAGCAATACTCATGAACTTTCATGATGAGGGCATCATCGCATCCTGGGTTAACCATTGTAGGGTGATCGAGGGTCGTCTATATCAGTTGGAGCCGCTGCGTCCCGCTCCCGAGACCTTGGCTGCCAGTAATCAAAGAACAGCGTGGATTGAGTAGAGCGCTCCTTACTTCCACCATCTCGAACAAGAAGTCATTTCAAGGCGTAAGGAGAGTGGTGAGACTTCGAGCAAGTCTGCCCAACTGCATGCTCAGGTGGAGGCCAACGCCGCACGGTTGAAAGTTATCTTTGAGGGCCTTCTGCAATGTCTTTCCGAAGGGTTATCATTGAGGCAACAACTTGACGTTGTCGAGCGAGATGCACCCAACCAAGAAGCAGCCCAGAAGGCGGCAGAGGAGCAACTTTCATCCTTCTTGCAGCAGCGGGCCCAGGTGGAGGCGGAGGTGGCTGCGGCTGTCACTCAGGAGGAAGCGCTGAAGGAAGTGCGAGAGCATCTTGTGAATTTACTGAAGACACTTCCTCCTCAGTAGCTATCTATCTTTGTATCATTTGTACTCGTAAGTAAAAGAATGTATATATGTATATTTTTTCCTTTGACATAATGTATCCTGTATCCAATCAAGTTTATGAATAAAAGATACACCTTTTTTTGTAATGTGTCATTTTCTCCGTCTTTTCTTTCTTTTATTATCAGCATATCACCTTAGCAAACATAGTTAACGGAGGATTAGAACGAGTATCCTGACTTTCTTAAGAAATAGCGATGGCTTAGGCCACAGGTTCGGATCTGCTGCCTAAGACTTTTCAACTCTATAAACCGTGAGGGTCTCATAGAGACTTTTCTCCCTACGGATCGAGAGGATCTCGTAGGTGGGTTTTCTCCTTAGGAATCGTGAGGATTCCTAAGTGTGGTTTTCTCTTATAAGTCGTAAGGATCCTATAAGAGAATTTTTCCCTCTTACGAGTCGAGAGGACCCACAAGCGGTTGTTTCCCTCCTCGTCGAAACTCGACCTTAGAGAGTGAGACCCGTGAATAGTATGCAAGAGACCATTTTAGATTGACTTGCAGGGTCCCATTGTTCAGGAAGCAAGTTTTTAGTCCCTGCTGCCTGAGACTTCATCTTGCAAGTTGAGACGAATCGGGAATTTCCCGCGGAGACACTGGTGGCTCTACGAGTCGACGCGGATCAGGAGGCTCTCATCAAGGAGTGTTTGTATCCGTGAGTCGAGGAATTTGCTAGGGATTATTTGTTTCCCAAGCGCCAAGGATTATTTGTTTCCTTGGGGTTTGAAACGAGTCGAGGATTTCCCACGGAGGCACTGGTGGCTCTGCGAGTCGACGCGAATCAGGAGGCTCTCGTCAAGGAGTGTTTGTATCCGTGAGTCGAGGAGTTTGCTAGGGATTATTTGTTTCCCAAGCGCCAAGGATTATTTGTTTCCTTGGGGTTTGAAACGAGTCGAGGATTTCCCATGGAGGCACTGGTGGCTCTGCGAGTCGACGCGGATCAGGAGGCTCTCGTCAAGGAGTGTTTGTATCCGTGAATCAAGGAGTTTACTAGGGATTATTTGTTTCCCTAGTGCCAAGGATTATTTGTTTCCTTGGGGTTTGAAACAAGTCGAGGATTTCCCACGGAGGCACTGGTGGCTCTGCGAGTCGACGCGGATCAGGAGGCTCTCGTCAAGGAGTGTTTGTATCCGTGAGTCGAGGAGTTTGCTAGGGATTATTTGTTTCCCTAGCACCAAGGATTATTTGTTTCCTTGGGATTTGTAACGAGTCGAGGATTTCCCATGGAGGCACTGGTGGCTCTGCGAGTCGACGCGGATCAGGAGGCTCTCGTCAAGGAGTGTTTGTATCCGTGAGTCGAGGAATTTGCTGAAGATACTGATTTCTTCGGAGTTGGACTGAACCGTCGAGATCTGGCTTCGTCTTCTGGCGGAACCTGTTAGGAAGGTATAGTTCCCTCTTTGTTTACGCCCTTGGATTGTATACAGGGATCGATGTGATCTTAACTGTAGGGCCAAAGTTTTATCATTTCTTCTTTTTTTTATTTCCGCGATGCTCTATCATTTCAGCTTTTATATCGCGAAGGTCGCGATTGCCCAATCATTTCGGCTATTTCTCGCGGTGCCCAATCATTTCGGCTGTTTATTTTGTTTTCACTCGCTGCTTTTTATTGCGAGTTGCCCAATCATTTCGTCTATTTATTTTGTTTTCACTCGCTGCTCTTTATTGCGAGTTGCCCAATCATTTCGGCTATTTATTTTGTTTTCACTCGCTGCTCTTTATTGCGAGTTGCCCAATCATTTCGACTATTTTGTATGCATGTGCGGCCTATTGACTTTTTGTTGTGGACCAATTTCGGCATCAGCACCGCTACAACTAGGATATTACTAGGAGCGAATCATCATCTGCCTCTGTCAATTTTGAACAAAGGTGGCTTAGCAACCAGGGTTAGGGACCTGTTGGCTAAGGCTTTTAACTTCATGAGCCGTAAGGGTCTCACGAAGGTATTTCTCCCTACAAGTCGTGAGGATCTCGTAGGTGTATTTTCTCCTTAGGAGTCGTGAGGATTGCTAAGTGTATGTTCCTCTGTAAGTCGTAAGGATCCTACAGTAGGATTTTCTCCTTGTAAGTCGAGAGGACCTACAAAGGTCATGCGAACATATCCCCAGTCACGGATGAGACTTGGTTAGGGAAATGTTTATTCGCGTCCGTGGATTGTATACAAGGGCCAGTATTGGACCACTTGTAGGGCAATATCGGAAGTTGTGGGAGTTGCTTAAGCACAGGTTTAGGTCTCTGTAACTTAAGACTTTCAACTCTTATGAGCCGTGAGGGTCCCATAAGAGAGTTCTCCTTACGAGTCGTGAGGATCTCGTAAGTGTATTTTCTCCTTAGGAATCATGGGGATCCCTAAGTGTGCTGCTCCCTTGTGAGTCGTAAGGATCTCACGCGGGTGGTTTCTCCTTACAAGGTCGAGGGGACCCTGTAAGTGTCTTTTGACGAGGTTGCGCCCTTTCGGGTTTTCACAAACACTCGCCGGTAGTCCTGCTGTTTTTACTCACGGAGCCCTTTCGGGTTTTCATCCGTGCTCATTTTGCTCATGGACATACCATTTTTTTTATTATTCGTTTTATTTCTTTTTCTCTCCTTTTTTTACGAGGCCGCGCCCTTTCGGGTTTTCATGAACACTCGCCGGTAGCTCTGCTATTTTTACTCACGGAGCTCTTTCAGGTTTTCATCCGTGCCCCTTTTGCTTATGGACATACCTTTTTTTTTTTTAATTTTTATATATTTATTATTTTTTTTATATCTCATCAACCTAAAAGATGCTGCGGTATTGGTTTAAAGACGTTTCGGTCTACTATTAGTTTAAGGACGTTTCGGTCCGTCGTTAGTTTAAGGACGTTTCGGTCCGTCATGGAGAAGGCCGGCTACTTTTTTTATAAAGCGTAAAAAGATAGCGAGCGGACATAGTCGTCGTCATCTATCATTAACCTAGGCTGTGGCTTATTAAGCGTAGTATCTCTTTAGGAAGCGACCGTTTATCGGCCTGAAAGGCCTTTCACCGTGCATGTCCATGAGTAGATAGGCTCCACCCTGGTAAACTTTATCTATGATGTACGGGCCTTCATAGTTTGGCTCGAATTTTCCCCGCTTGGCGCGATTGGGGATCATAGACCTTTTGACCACTAGCACGAGTTCGCCCTGGCAGAATGTCCTCGGTCGGGTCAATCTTTCATATGAGCGCGTCATCTTTGCTTTATAAGCTTCCAGATTTTGCTGTGCTATGAGCCGGGTTTCATCAAGGGCGTCAAGCTCCTCAAGCCGAAGGTGAGCATTTTCTTCGTCCGTTAGCTCGTAATGGACTGCCACTCGTAGAGAGAGTAACTCTATCTCGTGGGGGAGTACTGCTTCGGTACCAAACACCAACGCGTACGGCGTTGTGTTCGTGGCCGTCTTGAACGTAGTTCGATATGCCCAAAGAGCTTCTTGCAGTCTTTCGTGCCAGTCTTTCTTATTTCGGGACACCGTTTTCTTTATGATCTTTGTTAAAGTCTTATTGAAGGCCTCAGCTAGTCCGTTGGCTGCCGAGGAATATCTCCAGTCTATATTGTGCTGCTGTGCAAAGTGACTGATCTTGTGGCTTCTGTAAGCTGGCCCATTATCGGAGATGATTCGCCTTGGCGTTCCAAACCGATATATGACATGCGTCTTGAAGAAGTGGAGGATATTTTCCGTCTTCACTTCTCTTAACGGTACTGCTTCTGCCCATTTAGAGAAGTAGTCAGTCGTTGCTAGGATGAAACGATGTCCCCTAGACGATGATGGTTCGATTGGGCCGACTATATCAGTCCCCCACATTTCGAATGGCCAGCTAGCCACCGTTGGATGTAGTGGATTCGGATGCTGATGGATGAAGTCCCCATGAATTTGGCATGAGTGGCATTGCTTCGCATATTCGAGGCAGTCCTGGATCATCGTGGGCCAATAGTAGCCCATCCGTTTGATCTTCAACTTCATCTTTGGGCCTGCTTGGTGAGAACCGCAGAGTCCGTCGTGAACTTCCTGGATGACCCTTTTCGCTTCGTCAGGTCCTAAGCATCTCAGCCATAGAGAATCAAATGACCTTTTGTAGAGAGTATCATTGACGAAGGCGAAAGACAGAGCTCGTTTCATGAGCTGATGTCTTGTGGACGCTTCTTCGGGCAATCGGTGGGACTTAAAGTAGTCTATGAAGACTTCCCTCCAATCCTCGGCCTTTTCCGGGTCTTTTATTTGCAGAGCCATTCGCTCAGTCGTTTCCTTTTCTTCGGATGATTCCGGAGATATTTCTGCTGGGGCAAGAACTCGACGGCTTTGTACCACGATTCTAACGTCGTCGAGGTTCTCGTCAGCCAGTTTTTTAGCAAGTTTGGTCAACGCGTCCGCTTTGTTGTTTTCCGCGCGCGGTATGTTTTCCAAAGTATAGGAGGGAATTTGGGTCAACAGTTGTTGCACCTTTTTCCCGTACTTTACCAATTCTGGTTTGCATGTCTGGTAGTCGCCGCTTACTTGACTAACGACCAGTTGGGAATCTCCATATATGAGGAGATTTTCAATTCCCATGTCGATGGCGATCTCGAGGCCTGCTATCAGAGCTTCGTATTCGGCTTCATTGTTTGTCCTAGGCTCTGTTAAGGAGAAAGCGAAGCGCATTATCCCTCCTTGTGGAGTTATAAAGATGAGCTCTATCCCCGATTTGATTATAGGGGTACTTTGTTTGCGCTTCTTTACGGAAGATGATCCATCGAAATAGAGCTCCCATCGGGTATCACCACCGTCGATCGCATCAAACGCATGTTTGTCTGGAAGATCGCAATTTAGAGGAGAATCGACGGGTATGAGATGCTCAGCGAGGAAGTCGGCGATGGCCTGGCCTTTCACTGCCTTGAGAGGTTGATACGTTATTGAAAACTCCATCAAGAGTAGGGCCCATTTAGCGAGTCGTCCCGTCAATATGGCCTTTGACATCAAGTATTTAAGGGGGTCCACCTTTGAAATGAGACGGACCTCATGCGCCAACGCATAGTGCCTGGGCTTTGTTATCGCGAAGATCAACGCCAGGCAGTGTTTTTCAATGGGGGAGTAGTTGCTTTCTGCCCCCAGTAGAACTCGACTTAAGTAGTAGCGTGCTCTTTCTTTCCCTTGGTCGTTCTCTTGTGCCCATAATGCGTCTAAAGAACCTTCGAGGGCGGTCGTGTAAAGAATGAGAGGCTTTCCCTTAACTGGAGCAGCCAACACTGGAGGGTTTTGCAGGTACTGCTTGATCTCGTCTAGTGCGCCTTGGCATTTGTGATCCCAAACAAATGGGGTTCCCTTCTTCATCAGGTGGCTATAGGGACGGCACTTGCCTGAAAGATTGGCTATAAATCGCCGTACGTATGCGAGCTTCCCTTGGAGAGATCGCAACTGTTTGAGAGTTCTCGGCGGAGGCATTTCCATAATCGCTTTGATCTTTGACGGATCTATTTCAATACCTCGGTGTCGAACAATGAATCCCGGGAATTTTCCCGAGGAAACTCCGAATGCACACTTGAGAGGGTTCATCTTCAAGTTGTATTGTCGAAGGCGTTGAAATACGGTCTTCAGATGTAAAAGATGTTCCTCATATGATTTGCTTTTAACCACGAGATCGTCGATATAGCATTCGACGATTTCGTGTATAAGGTCATCGAAGATCTTCGTCATGTGTTAGGTCCACGTTGCCCACCCCGGTGCTTACGGGGAGGCGGAAAACATAATAAAAAACGGATTTTTATCGACTTAGGCAACATGGACCGAGCTTGTGAGGATCTTTGCTAAACAAAAACTAGCTAAAACAAACTAACAACTAGCTAAGTTGTAGAAAGGTTATACCTTGAGCTCGAACTCCTTCTCTCCTTGCTCGTCGGAATGGTAGAAAGGCCTCACCTTGCTTGTCTTCTTCCGTCAAAGAAGGATCCACCTGAAAGCCTCGACCTTTAGCTTCAACTCCAAGCTAGGAGTAACTAGAGTGCAAGAAATGCTAAGACTTGAACCCTAGAAGAGAGTAGAGAAGATCAAGTGAAGGTTTTTCTCAAGCTTTTTGTTTCTCAACACATGAGAGGAAGAGAGCTTGAGGGAGAGGATGAGCAAGAGAGAGAAAAGATATGAGAGAATGAATTATTAGTGAGCCATTCTCACTAATATGTGTGTGATATTTTAATTAATTAATTAGCTAGAAAATTGTCATGGTTTAATCAAGAGGTGACCATTATCATTTCAATATTAATGCAAATTGCAAGGATCAAAGAGCATCTTCCAAATGAAATGATCATGGTCAAAATGTCAACCTGGTCAACAAGTCAATGAAGTCAAAAGGTCAACAACAACAACCAAGCACAATAATTAAGCTAATTATTAATTAACAATAATACACACAAAAGCAATGGGGTTAATAAAATGACAATAGTCATTAACCCTAAACAAGGTCCTCTCCCTC
The DNA here is from genome assembly GCA_030015575.1 of Agapanthus africanus. Classification (NCBI taxonomy): domain Eukaryota; kingdom Viridiplantae; phylum Streptophyta; class Magnoliopsida; order Asparagales; family Amaryllidaceae; genus Agapanthus; species Agapanthus africanus. The sequence continues at coordinate 104,366,167 of CM057345.1, read as the reverse complement.
AATCTCAAGCAACTGTGCATACGCACCCGCATTCGTGATCCGAGGAACACGAATACTCTGAGAAAAACCAATCTCAAATCATATACTAGGATCCGGCTTAAACCAAAGCCCGCTAGTATAAACTGTCCGGACAGCAAACGTGCACAAGTGCGCGGATGCGAACGAACCCTGTCGCAAAACCATGCGACCTCTACTCATTTTGCCTAAAGGCGAATAGCTCTCTGTGTGGGACTCTAAAGACTCGACACTACGCTGGCAGTGGGTTTAACCACAGACCGCAAGCGGCACTAGCTTTACGTAACGGTCCCCAGGTAGATGTCGATAAGAAGACCGACGAGGTGAACCCCATCTGCACTCCTACTGAGCCTGTATGTGACAGTCTCCGTACAGTCCGGTCTGTTCGTCTGATACATCGCATGGCGGGCCTAGGGGGGCGGTGAACGTCAGTCCCCTAATAGCGGTACAAGTCGTGTCGGAGTGTAGCCCAATACACCCTGAGATAACACTGGAACCTACCAGTAGATCTCGCTTGCCCTGGCCAGGGACTACTTGTGTAATGGCTCTCCTAGACACAGCGCGATGTCAACCCCCAATACCGGGAGAGACGAATCCTGTCTAACCGTCACTGCCTCCAAGTGCTTCGTGACTGCTCCCAACTACTATCTGTTTGCACGACTCAGTAGAGCCGTGGTAGGGTAGTAATCAAAGAACAGTGGGAACACACTCGAGGCGAAGTGATAGTGTCAAGTCAGCGGACTAAGCTGTACTCATGTCACCTGGGAACTGATAACTGACGATAGGTATATTACCAACCAACAGTTCCCGACGAGTCCTGTCCAGTGTACTCGTAACCTAACGAGCACCCGCATACTATCCCAAGTACAACGTACTAACGGCTGTGGGACAGACCGTCTCCCACACTGGGATGAGAAGCGCATACGCTAGTCTACTCCGGAGTATCGATGCCCTGTCTCGATAGTCCAACGACCAGGGACCTGTATAAGGATGTGCTTATAGATTACCCAGCCCCCACGAGTGTGATCGCCATCACAACGCCGGTAATCAAGCAAAGATCCTAAGGGCTCTACTGATGCGTATAGGTGATATAATAAATAAACACACATGTACACATTAAAGCAGAGACAAACCAAGTAGCATACTACTATATTGAGCAAGATTGTCTGTACAACTGTGAATATCCCAAGCTTCCATCAAGTAATATACATACTAGTATGATACAGTAATGGCCTCTAGGGCATATACACTAACAATCTCCCACTTGCACTAAGGCCATGTACTGGCGTATCGAAGACCTATCATCTCGATCAGCCGCTCGAACTGAGTCTGGGGTAAAGCCTTCGTGAATGGGTCCGCAGTGTTGTCCTTTGTGTCCACTCTCCGCACCTCGATCTCCTGTCGATCAATGATCTCCCTGATCAGGTGATACCGCCTTAAGATGTGCCTAGATTTCTGATGGGACCTTGGTTCCTTCGCTAAAGCTATAGCCCCATTGTTATCGCAATACAGAGGTATTGGGTCAACAATGGACGGAACCACCTGAAGTTCACTAATGAACTTCTTAATCCAGACCGCCTCTTTTGCGGCATCGCTTGCAGCAATGTATTCAGCTTCCATCGTCGAGTCTGCGACGGTATCCTGCTTGGAACTCCTCCAACATACCGCCCCTCCGTTGAGGGTAAACACAAAACCCGAGACGGACTTGCTGTCATCTTTGTCACTCTGGAAGCTTGAATCGGTAAAGGACTCGACCCTGAGGTCTCCATTACCGTAAACCAGGAACATCTCCTTAGTCCTTCTCAGGTACTTGAGAATGTTCTTCACTGCTGTCCAGTGGTCCTCCCCTGGGTCTGACTGATACCGGCTTACCGTGCTCAACGCGTAAGCTACATCTGGTCTTGTACATAGCATCGCATACATTATAGATCCTACCGCCGAAGCGTAGGGTATAGTGCTCATGCGAACCCTCTCCTCGTCAGTCTTAGGAGACATCTTCTTGGAGAGGGTAATTCCGTGCAATGCGGGTATGTTACCGCGCTTGGAACCCTCCATACTAAATCTCTTTAGTACGGTCTCTATGTACCTGGACTGTGAAAGTCCCAACAGTTTCTTGGATCTATCTCTATAGATCTTGATCCCCAGAATGTACGAGGCATCACCCAGGTCCTTCATGGAGAACCTTTGTGACAAAAACAACTTGACCGATTGTAGCATAGGAATGTCATTTCCTATCAAAAGAATGTCGTCCACGTACAAGACTAGGAATACGACAGTTCGTCCTACAATCTTCTTATATACACAGGGTTCATCTTCGTTCTTGATGAAATCAAATTCCTTGATTGCCTCATCAAAACAGATGTTCCAGCTCCGCGATGCCTGCTTTAATCCATAAATGGATTTAAGCAACTTGCACACCTTTCCGCTGCTCCCACTGTCTACGAAACCTTCTGGTTGATCCATGTAAACGCACTCTTCCAAACAACCGTTTAGGAAAGCCGTTTTAACATCCATTTGCCAGATTTCATAGTCATGGAAGGCAGCAATGGCAAGTAGGATCCGAATGGATTTGAGCATAGCCACCGGAGAAAAAGTTTCATCATAGTCCAAACCAGGTCTTTGACGAAAACCTTTTGCAACGAGTCTAGCTTTATAGGTTTCCACCTGCCCATCTACACCAAGTTTCCTTTTGTAGATCCATTTGCATCCAACGGGTTTTACCCCAGGTGGAGCAATATCCAAGGTCCACACTTTATTGGCGTACATGGACTCCATTTCGGATTGCATTGCTTCCTGCCACTTATCAGAGTCCCTACTGATAATGGCCTGCCTGAAACTGGTAGGGTCATCTTCTTCCAAGATGCAATCCTCTCGATCCCCGTCAATGAGAAAACCGTAGTATCTCTCGGGCGGATGAGAAATCCTACCAGATCTGCGGAGTGGCTGAGGTTCGTTTGGGGTTATTGAATCTAGCGGTTCCACCAAATCTTTTGTTAAAGTTTGTGTTTCTGGAATTTCATCCAGTTCTACCGTGCTGCCACTAATGTTTTTAACAAGAAATTCTTTTTCTAAAAATGTGGCATTTCTTGAAACAATTATCTTCTGTTCCTCTGCATGGTAGAACAGATACCCACTTGAATCTTTTGGGTATCCCACAAACTTACACAAAACTGCCCGTGCCTCAAGTTTGTCTGGGTTCTGCTTTTTGACATAAGCTGGGCAACCCCAAATCTTAATACGTTTAAGATACAAACTCTTACCACTCCATATTTCATACGGAGTCTTAGGCACGGATTTGGATGGAACTTGATTCAATAGATGTGCTGCAGTTTGAAGTGCATATCCCCAGAATGAAAGAGGTAACTCAGCACTACTCATCATGGAGCGAACCATATCTAATAGGGTACGATTCCTCCGCTCCGATACACCGTTGTGCTGTGGTGTATAAGGAGGAGTAAGCTGAGAGAGAATACCATTCTCTTTTAAGTAATCTAGGAATTCCGTGCTTAAGTACTCCCCCTCCCCTGTCAGACCGGAGGATCTTGATACTTTTGCCTGTCTGATTCTCTACTTCGTTTCTAAATTCCTTGAATTTCTCAAAAGCTTCAGATTTTTGTTTCATCAGATACACATATCCGAACCTAGAGAGATCGTCAGTGAATGTGATGAAGTACGAGAACCCACCCCTTGCATGTATAGACATCGGACCACATACATCACTATGTACGAGTCCCAAGAGCTCTGCTGCTCTTTCTCCATGTCCGGTGAACGGAGATTTGGTCATCTTCCCTTTGAGACAAGACTGACAAGTTTCATAAGATGAAAACTCGAACGCATCCAAGAGTCCATCTTTATGCAACTTACTCAGTCTTTTCTCTCCGATATGACCAAGTCTACAATGCCACAAGTAGGATTCATTCGTATCTGAATTCTTCCTCTTGCGTGTGTTTTGTATATTGAGAACTGTATTCTGATTTAGAACGTAGATACCATTACACAGTGTACCCTCTGCAACCAGTACCTTATGAAGGTAAATGTTCATGATATTCTTTTCAAGAACAAAGTTATATCCATCTTTATCGAGTAAAGACACTGATATGATGTTGCAAACCATGGAGGGTACATAGTAGCAATCGTTCAAAATCATAGTCTTGCCATTTGGCAATACTAGGTGATATTCACCGACGGCTGCCGCATAAACTTGTGCTCCGTTCGCTACTCTGAGCGACATATCACCCGGTGCAACTTTCCTACTTTTTCTCAGTCCCTGTAATAAATTACAGATATGAGATCCTGATCCGGTATCAAGTACCCAGGAGGTAGGGCTGACCGTAAAACAGTTCTCAATTACAAGAACACCTGAAGTAGATGCAAAACCATGCTTCTTCTTCGACTGGGTATCCTGGAAATCCATACAATCCCCTTTCCCATTCTCATACTCATGACTGTTGTCACAAGTTAGAGCTGAACCAACTTTCCCCAGTCCCGAATAAGAATTCGGATCGGTCAAGCAATACATTTTATTATCTTGATTAGGGCGTGAAAAGGTTGCTGCCTGGAGAGAGAAAAGAAACACTCAGCGTATGCTCTTGCAAGATTAGATTGGTTTATTAATTTATCTAACCAGGATGTCTCCCACTGTTTCCTCAAATTCTTCTTAAAACCTTTTTAAAAGAAGAACTAGCCGGGTATTAATTCACGTCACAATACTTGCTTAACCTTTCAGCCAGGCTAGTGTCGGTACTTCGAGGGAGGTTTTCCAACGCTTTCGCGAAGTTCCTTAATTAAATAACCTCTTTTCCCTGGGGGCGTAACCCCGCTAACACCTTTCTAGACACCTACTAGGTTTATAGCATTGATCGTTAAGTGAAATAATCTCCCGAGAGTAAACCAACTCATCAGTGGGATCGGGATCCAACTGTCATTGTGTGATAACCTAGATGGAATCCACTCTAGTCACCACACTCCAGAAGGTATGCTAAATCTGCAAGTTTCAGTTCTTTTGAAACTCCCGATGTGGTTTTTGCCCCTAGGACCCAAGTGATCTTGACACAGTCAACAAATCAGAGAGTCCTAGTCAAGTTCATCCCGTCGTTGTCTTGATTGCATTAAACCCACCTGCATAACCCTTGACACAGTCAACAAGGTTACACAAATGTCCTAACCAATCACATTGTATCCAGCAAATAAGCAACACTTAGCTACCGTTCACTGCGCCTTGACACAGTCAACAAACGCAGCACGAATACTAAGTATAACTTATAAGAAACGACGGAGGGCTACGGCTGGGTTTTTGGCGAAAAACCCGTTAACGTAATGAACTTGATATCGTTGAAGGAACATGATACAGTTTTTGAAAGTATAGTGGCGAAAACTTTTTGCTAAAGAGGTCACTCCCTGTGAAGGGATCTCGGCTCTTTCCTCGTCGAATGAGGTGCAGGATATTCCAAATTGAATACCTCGATGCAAAGCAAGAATAATCGACTATAGTGAAGTTATTACCCTGACGCAAACTTTTGTCCAAGGGGTCACTCCCGGTGAAGGGATCTCGGCCCTTGCCTCGTCGACTGAGGTGCTGGGCATTCACAACCGAATACCGCGATGCAAAACAAAAATGAACGTCCTTGCAATAACAGCTTTTTTTGAAAAATTGTTCCAACAACGTCTTTTAGGTTTATTTTCTTGCATTAGTTCTTTTAATGCGTCCCATCATTTAATCCTACCATTGCAGAAAACAACCAAAATATAACGTACGCTTATGCCATTCGCATTCGCCACGGAGCCCCGTCATCACCCGTTAGGTTACTTAACTAACGACAGAGCGGGGGCTGGGCTAGCGCGGCTGTAAAATATAAGCAACGCCTAAATAGTTATTATATATAAATATATAGCAATGATAGACATTACAGATTACAGATGAATACATTGGATATACTAGGAATCCGCAATGCGTTCGAGCCTGCAACGTAAAGCGGATTACACGGTCGCGGTGAATGGCCAATACCCCACCCAAGACCCCTACGGGTGCGGCAAACTACCCGCCAAGCACCCGAAGCGAAGCAACCTCCCTCACCACCGTGAGTAGGCCACTCGGCACTTCGAGATACCCGGTAGTTTATGCACCCCTCCATGGGTCTATCCTAGGAGAAAAAACAGTAAAAAGAATTATACAATGACGGCTACAACCCCGACCCGGTTGTGCGGCCATACAAATAATATTATTACATCAATTTACATGTTACAAATGAATGAAAGAAAAACAACGCTCATCTCACATCCACCCCGGCCATTCACCCGCGACAATCCAATCCATTCATATACACATTCCAATATCAAACACAGATCATGTATAACCCCGACCAATCGTCTTATAGCGATTAGCCGACGTTCAATACATGCAAGCATCACAGATATAACCATCATAGTCAAAGTGCAGTGAAGTTCGGAAAAAATACGGAATTATAGGACCCCAAAAGTAAATTTCAGTTCTGGAAAATCTGGGCACATATAATATATTTTAAAAATCCCAAAACCAACACAGACACACACTGCACGAAAAACGATGCACAGAAGACGACAAACGGCGGCGCTTCCGCGGCACATGGCTACCTAGTGCGGCGGAAGCGCGGCGGTTTGAATGAATTAGGGCATCGTTTTTCTTGGGTGTTCACATAAAACCCTGAGCCGAATTTACAAGTATAAAGTTTTTCATTTAGAGCAGAAAAAATTTCAACAGAAACTTAGGGTTTTTGTTTTTCCGGTTTTGTGATTTTTTCGGTTCCGAACTTCGTTACACTTCACTACCTAGCTAGTTTGAGTTTAGTTAGGCTCTGATACCACTGTTAGGTCCACGTTGCCCACCCCGGTGCTTACGGGGAGGCGGAAAACATAATAAAAAACGGATTTTTATCGACTTAGGCAACATGGACCGAGCTTGTGAGGATCTTTGCTAAACAAAAACTAGCTAAAACAAACTAACAACTAGCTAAGTTGTAGAAAGGTTATACCTTGAGCTCGAACTCCTTCTCTCATTGCTCGTCGGAATGGTAGAAAGGCCTCACCTTGCTTGTCTTCTTCCGTCAAAGAAGGATCCACCCGAAAGCCTCGACCTTTAGCTTCAACTCCAAGCTAGGAGTAACTAGAGTGCAAGAAATGCTAAGACTTGAACCCTAGAAGAGAGTAGAGAAGATCAAGTGAAGGTTTTTCTCAAGCTTTTTGTTTCTCAACACATGAGAGGGAGAGAGCTTGAGGGAGAGGATGAGCAAGAGAGAGAAAAGATATGAGAGAATGAATTATTAGTGAGCCATTCTCACTAATATGTGTGTGATATTTTAATTAATTAATTAGCTAGAAAATTGTCATGGTTTAATCAAGAGGTGACCCATTATCATTTCAATATTAATGCAAATTGCAAGGATCAAAGAGCATCTTCCAAATGAAATGATCATCGTCAAAATGTCAACTTGGTCAACAAGTCAATGAAGTCAAAAGGTCAACAACAACAACCATGCACAATAATTAAGCTAATTATTAATTAACAATAATACACACAAAAGCAATGGGGTTAATAAAATGACAATAGTCATTAACCCTAAACAAGGTCCTCTCCCTCAATCTCAAGCAACTGTGCATACGCACCCGCATTCGTGATCCGAGGAACACGAATACTCTGAGAAAAACCAATCTCAAATCATATACTAGGATCCGGCTTAAACCAAAGCCCGCTAGTATAAACTGTCCGGACAGTAAACGTGCACAAGTGCGCGGATGCGAACGAACCCTGTCGCAAAACCATGCGACCTCTACTCATTTTGCCTAAAGGCGAATAGCTCTCTGTGTGGGACTCTAAAGACTCGACACTACGCTGGCAGTGGGTTTAACCACAGACCGCAAGCGGCACTAGCTGTACGTAACGGTCCCCAGGTAGATGTCGATAAGAAGACCGACGAGGTGAACCCCATCTGCACTCCTACTGAGCCTGTATGTGACAGTCTCCGTACAGTCCGGTCTGTTCGTCTGATACATCGCATGGCGGGCCTACAGGGGCGGTGAACGTCAGTCCCCTAATAGCGGTACAAGTCATGTCGGAGTGTAGCCCAATACACCCTGAGATAACACTGGAACCTACCAGTAGATCTCGCTTTCCTTGGCCAGGGACTACTTGTGTAATGGCTCTCCTAGACACAGCGCGATGTCAACCCCCAATACCGGGAGAGACGAATCCTGTCTAACCGTCACTGCCTCCAAGTGCTTCGGGACTGCTCCCAACTACTACCTGTTTGCACGACTCAGTAGAGCCGTGGTAGGGTAGTAATCAAAGAACAGTGGGAACACACTCGAGGCGAAGTGATAGTGTCAAGTCAGCGGACTAAGCTGTACTCATGTCACCTGGGAACTGATAACTGACGATAGGTATATTACCAACCAACAGTTCCCGACGAGTCCTGTCCAGTGTACTCGTAACCTAACGAGCACCCGCATACTATCCCAAGTACAACGTACTAACGGCTGTGGGACAGACCGTCTCCCACACTGGGATGAGAAGCGCATACGCTAGTCTACTCCGGAGTATCGATGCCCTGTCTCGATAGTCCAACGACCAGGGACCTGTATAAGGATGTGCTTATAGATTACCCAGCCCCCACGAGTGTGATCGCCATCACAACGCCGGTAATCAAGCAAAGATCCTAAGGGCTCTACTGATGCGTATAGGTGATATAATAAATAAACACACATGTACACATTAAAGCAGAGACAAACCAAGTAGCATACTACTATATTGAGCAAGATTGTCTGTACAACTGTGAATATCCCAAGCTTCCATCAAGTAATATACATACTAGTATGATACAGTAATGGCCTCTAGGGCATATACACTAACATCATGGCCCTCTGATAAGTAGCACCGGCGTTCTTTAAACCGAAGGGCATCACTTTATAACAGAATATACCTAAAGGGGTCCTAAAGGCTGTGTGCTTCTGGTCTTCGGGATGCATCTTTATCTGGTTATACCCCGATGAGCCGTCCATGAAGGAGAAAACCTCATGAGTGGATATATTGTCTATCATCAGTTCGGTGACTGGCACTAGGAAATCATCCTTCGGGCAAGCTTTATTAAGATCCCGGAAGTCTACGCATATGCGCACTGTCCCATTTTTCTTCATCATCGGGACGATATTAGCGATCCATTCAGGATATTGAACTTCCTGGATGAAGCCAGAGTCGATCAGCTTCTTGACCTCGGCATTGATACTCATTTCAAGCTCGAGCCGCATTCTCCTCGGCGCCTGTTTGACTGGCTTGATGTCCGGGGATATCGCCAATCTGCGTACAGTAATTTCTGGATCTAGTCCCGGCATTTCGGAATAGTTCCACGCGAAGCAATCTTTATGCTGTAGAAGCACATCCTTTAACGCAGCCACCCTTTTTTCAGATAGCAGCTCGCTGATGAATGTCGGTCGCGGGTCATTTGCCATCCCCAACTCAATTTTCTTTATATTATCTGCAGTGGTATGGATTCCATCTTCCAGCTCTTTTGGCGCTGGCGGGAATTCTGAGATCACCTCATCGTTGTTGTTTTTGAAGCACCAGGGAAGGTCATCCATGTTCTCGAGCTCTTCTTTTGATATCATTATCACGTGACAAGTACGGATTCGCTTCCAATCCCAATGCGGAACTGGTTCTTCTTTCGTGGCCTTGGATTCGTGCTTCTGTGGCGGCGCTACCCTGCAGTTGTCAGACAGAGCGAACTTGCCGAGCTGGTACTGATCTTCAACCCAATTTTTGAAGGTGAAGCAATCTTCAAGAGGGTGTCCTATCACTCGGTGATAAGTGCAATAATTTGAGTCAGAGACTTCACCTGCTCGTTCGGGGTTTTTGGACTCCGGCAGTGTAAGCATTTGATGTTTTAGAGCAAGATCAAGTATCTTCTTCGTCTTGTCCCGAGGAAACGAGTACGCTCGACCCATTTTCTTCATAAGGGATAGATCAATAGCACTTGACTCCCATTTGCGTGGCTTCTTAGCCCTTCTTTGTTGCTGTTGAGCGCCTTTTCGGCCTTTCGACTTATTTCTGCTTTTGTGTCGAGCCTTGTTTATAACAGGTTGACAGGGAGCAGCCTTTTCATCTTTCACGGCCTGTTGGAGAAGGCGTTGCGTTCTGGCTTTCTCATAGATGACCATTTCGCGGTTATGATCGTCTCGGGCTTTTTGACCCGCTTCCCTTATAAGCTTGTCCATTTGTTCTTCGAACGACGAACTGGGCACTTTTGCATCTGGAACTTTCACGGGCTCAGGATTAGCGTCCTCCCATTGAGCATCTGCTTCTTCATCGAAGTCATACATGACGTAACAGCTGTTTAGTAGCTCCCGTTTCTTTGACCTGATGTATCCAAGCCCTCTTGCTTCCATTCTCCCGTTAGGCAGTTTGCGTTGAGTCCCGGGGACGTTCCAGACCCTGTCATAGAATTTGGACTTTCTAACGGTTTGTTTGAAAGATATCCCCTGGCGTTTCAGCAGCTTCTTCAAACCCTCTGTATAATATCTGGGAAGACGGATAGGCTGAAACCTGTCGAGCGTAGGATCCGCGCCATACCAGATTTCTTTTTCTACCTTGGTTTCTTCAGAGCGGTAAAACAGAATTGCTTTCTCGCTCTCTCTCCTGGGAGGGATGTAGAATGTTTGTAGCTCTTCTACGCTGTAAATATTAAGTGCATCCAGTTATTTATGGTGTTTAAGCGGCACCATGGCGACTTGCAGACTTTGCTCTTTGTCAGCGGAAGCTTGTATTGAAGGTCGAGCAGAGAATACGACATAGACCTCATCCTCCGAATCGCTACCAAAGACCAACGTAGGAGTGGACGGTCCTGGCTTGTTGTGTTGGGGCGGACCCGAATACACTATCTCCTCTTCTTCCTCGGTATCACTGCCGAAGGCAGGGATGGTGGCGTTAGTTTTATTCTCCGGTTTGTGACACTTCTCCGTATCTTCGAAATCCGATAAGAAATATTTGGCGTCTTCATATTTGCGGACCTCATTCACAGAGAACGGGTTCAGTTCTCCCGTCACGGTATACTCGAAGCCATCCTTAAAATACTTCATACACTGATGTTGTGTAGAAGGGATGATGTTGTACTCGTGTAACCATGGTCGGCCGAGCAAAGCGTTGTAGAATGTCTTAGCGTTTACGACGTGGAACTTAATATCCGTGACGAGTAGCCCGAAGCGTAGCGTCGATATCACAGACCCATGAGTTCTTGATGACTGGGAGTCGAACCCGGAGATGGTGATCTTGTCACGAGCAAGGTACTGGACGCTCATGCAGATTTCTTTTAACACCCGCACGTTGAGAAGATTAACGGAGGATCCATTGTCGATCAGGATTTTGCCTATCTTAATATCGTGGCAGTATCCTGAGACATAGAGGGGGCGATTGTGTTCGCACGTCCCAAGGAGAAGGTCCTCGTCGCCGAAAGTAACATCGGCCGTATGCACTTCCTCCAATTCATCCTTCATCTTTTCCTCGGCCAGGCATGCTTGGAATTGTTCCGGATTTTGGAGTGCCTTAATCAACGAATCTCTCGCCTCTTTTGATAGCAAAAGGGCGTCGAGAATGCTGAGCTGCGAGGGCAGCTTCTTCAGATGTGCTAAGGCGTTGTAATCCATCTTATTCTTCTTTGGCGTTCATCTGAGGACGCTTCGGGGTTCTCTTTTGGCCCGGTAAGTGCAGCCATAGCATTCATCATTTCTTGGAGCTTTTGCTGTTGCTCCTGTGCCTTGGTCACTGATCGGGTGAGCGGTCGATGACCTGTAGATATGCGGCTATCTTCTTTTCCTGATGCCATCTAAACCGTATGAACTGTTATGCCCCCTGACTTGGGGCGTTTAGGTTCACCATTTTTAACTTTTGCCGTTGACGCGGGAGTTTTCTCTGGCCTCCTTCTCTTGTGGGCCGTTGAAGTTGAAGAGGCCGTTGTAGTGGGCACCCTAGCGATCGTTGTCCCTTGCTGTTCAATAGGACGGTCTTTTCCTTTTTGCACCTTCGTCTTCTTTCGTTGACGGGAGTGATCCAGGTCGATCACGGAGTCTTGAACTCTCCTCCAAACTTTATAAATTCTTGAGGACCGCCATTGATGGGGCTGTTCTTGCTTCGTTTCTGGAACTCTCTCCGCAGGTGGAGGAGATCTCTTCAGTGTAGCGGTTGGAGAGTTCTTCCGTACCCTCCTCAGTAGTTCAAAACTGTTCCCAGTTGGAACAACAACATTGATTTCCACCACTGGAGCCGGTGGAGTTATCCCTGAGGGGGAGTTGCCCCCTGCCTTCCTCACTCGTTGCCAATGGCGACGTCGAGCATGACGAGCCGTTGGGACTGGCTCGGAGATTGAGACATCTTTTTTCCCCTTGTCTGAATGAGGCGCCGCCGGTGTTAACCTCTTAAAGACTGAGGTTGTCTTTTGAGGGGTGATATCCAACCTGTCGAAGACAGATCCTCGAGTAGGAGGAGGAGCAGGAATCGTCAGCTTTGAAAAGACTGACTCTTTGACAGGGGAAACCGCCTTGACGACTTCTGGAGCAACAGTTATTGCCTTCCTCGGGACAGCCAATTTAGAGTTCTGATTTAGCCTGGTGAAAACAGAGGCTGTCGGTTTGGTAGTGGGCGACCCGTTGACAGGGGTCGTCGTAGCAGTGAGCCGGTTGAAGACCGACTTCTTGTTCATTTTCGGTGCAGGTATTGGCGCAGAGAAGCTTGTAGGTGGGATCATGGTCCCGAAAAACAGGCCGGTGGTGGCCTGGGTCACCTGTTCTACCGGCAGAGCGAGGAAGGAAGCCGCTTGGGGTCCATATGCCACACCTCCGGGGGAGGTGGAGCGTCCGTTGCAGTGGCATTTCGAGCAGTTGGTGCAGTTAGATGCCATTGAATCTTGAGTTCTGCGCCAGGAAAAAAACCAAATCTTAGTAACTTGAAATTCGAAGGCAACCATTTAACAAACCGCGATTGGTTCGCGAGGACGACACACGAAGCGTGGAGTGGAAAGAGGAAGAGGTCCCACCGGACGTGCCAGAATCTGTTCCCCTCCGAAAGACGGCTAATACATTAGGACGTCTCGCCTGAGATTCGGGGCAGATGCTATTTGGTTTCATCCATCCACCTCTCCGAAGATGCCAAGTTGATTTATGGCACCGTGTATCGGAGGTTTAGACGGATGCGGCCAATGTAGCAGACTTCGTCAGATTCCCCCTCGCTTGAGGGGTTTTTGATTGTGGGGATGCTCTTCCCTGCAGGCGCAAGCCCCTGCAGTTAATTACGCTACCGCATCGCGGTAGCCACTTTCTCCTTCTCCAGAATTTCACTTCGTGTCGTGTGTGTTTGTTTTGTTTGTGGTTGCCCGTGGATTGTATACGGAGACTAAGCGATTTCGTCGCCCGTAGGACGTGGATTAGTCCAAATCCGTATTTACTTAGATTTGGGTTTGGTGTTTTGGTTTAAGGATACGTTAGCCGTATTTAGGCTAAGATCGACTTAAACGTTTGTTAAGGATATGCTAGTCTGATCTGAGACTAAGATCAACTTAACGGAATCGTTTAGATCCGGAAAAAGAGCATTTGGAGGCTCTATTGTTCCAGTTTTAGGGACGTAGTGGTCCATAGGTAGTTTAGGGACATTGCGGTCCATTGCCAGTTTAAGGACATAGGGGTCCATATTCCAGTTTAGGAACGTGGTGGTCCGTATTCCAGTTTAGGAACGTGGTGGTCCGTATTCCAGTTTAGGGACGTGGTGGTCCAATTTTCCAGTTCAGGGACATGGTGGTCTATGTTCCAGTTTAAGGACGTGGTGGTCTATCGCCAGTTTAGGGACGTGGTTGTCCATATTCCAGTTTAGGGACGTGGTGGTCCGATATTAGTTTAAAGACGTTTCGGTCCATCGCCAGTTTAGGGACGTAGTGGTCCATGTTCCAGTTTAGGGACGTGATGGTCCATCACCAGTTTAAGGACGTGGTGGTCCATCATTAGTTTAAGGACGTTTCGGTCCAATATTAGTTTTAAGGACGTCTCGGTCTGATATTAGTTTTAAGGACGTCTCGGTCTGATATTAGTTTAAGGACGTCTCGGTCCAACATTAGTTTAAGGACATTTCGGTCCACGAGTTTAAGGACCCCGCAGTCCATATTGATGTGTGGTCATCGGGACCCGTCACCTCTCTAACGTCGTTGAAGGATTACAACGATGGGTGTCAGAGGAGTTCGGAGATGTACCCTCGAACCGGATATAAATTAATTTAAGAGAACAGCTGTGCTCAGTCAATTTAATTTGAGGACTTACGGCCAAAATTGGGCTAAGTCCAGTTGAAAATGTTCAACACTTTTATTAAATAATGCATTGCATTTCTTCCATTTTTTTTTGTTTGGTCTCTGCCTATAAAGATGCAGAGCATCAATTTATTCTGGGCTCTGCTCATTTATGAATGATGCAAGGCATCTGTTTTGTCTGGGTTTTGCCCCCTTTAAAAATGCGTAGCGTTTTTATTATTTCGTTTAGGCTCTGCCCATTTATAAATGATGCAGAGCATCAATTTAATTAGGCCTGTTTGGTCTTTTAATTGGGCCTGGCCCTTTAGGAAAAGAAATGCATTGCATTTGTCAGGCGCTTTGCGCCAATTACTGAGCGCAAGCGCTTGTGGTGAGGACACGTGTCATGCTCTGGTGAGCGCAAGCACAACAGCGCAGTGCGCTGCGCTGTTGCGCTGCTGACACGTGGCGCGCTCTGGTAAGTTGCACCAATTCCAGAGAAGCTCTATTTCAAGAGCGCGTAGCGCAAGTGGTTTTATAGCTGACACGTGGCGCTCTCTTAAGAGCGCAACAACGCAGTTTGGAAGTGCAGAGCACTAAGAATCTTTTAGATTCAAGAACAGAAGTGCAAAGCACTATTTGATTTCTTGATCTAAATTAGATCAAAGAAAAATAAATTTTTCTTTTTTGTTTCAAGAACCAGAGGTTCATAAAAGTGCAAAGCACTATTTTTTGTTTTGTTGTTTTCTTGTTTTTTAAAGAACCAGTAGTTCATGAGAAGTGCAAAGCACTGTTTATTATGTGAAGAATATTGATCTTGTTTTTAGATCAATGATTTATTAAAAGAGATTTCTTTTCTCTCCTGAAGGTCTTTACCTTTTTCTTTGAAATTTTCTCAGAATTCTCTTTCTGTTTGAAGCTCTTGACTTTTTTCAAGAAAACGTTGATGATTTAAATTGAGGCCTAGGGTCCTTTTTATAGTGCCCATAAATTAGTTAAATTTGTTAAAGAGATCTTTCTCTGAGTGGTTTGGGGAATTTTCCCCACCGTTGGATCTTTGATCCAAGGGCTTCTACTTTGCAGAAGAAAATCTTCATGTTTTAACAAGAACAAAAAGGATTTCTTAGAATTTTAATTCTGTTTGGCGCAGATACCTCAGCGCGTGACACGTGTCGCGCAGCGCACAGCGCAGCGCACAGCGCAGCGCAACTGCACTAGCGCATCTGCGCTAACACGTGTCGTGCAGCGCACAGCGCAGCGCATCTGCGCGAGCGCAACTGCGCCGACACGTGTCGCGCAGCGCAATGCATGCGCAATCTGAAGCGTTGCTTCATTTATTTTTTTCTTTAAATAGAGCTTTGCTCTGATTGGGTGCGCTGCCTTGGGCGCTGCGCTGATGCATCTGCGCCTGACACGTGGCCTGTTGCGCAGCGCAAATATACTAAAGCGTTGCTTCATTTATTAAATTTTTTTCAAAGCAGAGCTTTGCTCTGATTGGGTGCGCTTTCTTGGGCGTTGTGCTGACGTATCAGCGCCTGACATGTGGCGCGTTGCGCCCAAGATTTGAAGCGTTGCTTCAAAATTTTGAATTTTGAATTTCAACAGAGCTTTGTTCTGATTGGGCAAAACAAGGGCAACGAGCCCGCATCTCATGACTTTGAGACGAAGGGGGCTTCACTCTAGAATTGGCAGGCTATTCGCCGCACTCGTAGGGGGTATAGGTTGACCCAAGAAGGGGTGCTCAAGTTATCGGATTCCGTGAAGTGCTGGGTGGTCCATTCACTTTGTTGAAGGGGGCTGCCTCGCTTCAGGTTTTGGCGGGTAACTTGCCGCACCCGTAGGAGTCTATGATTTCATTGCACAGGCTATCCACACGACCAGGGGAACGTCGGGTTTCACTTGCGGCTCAAAGGAAACCCGGGGATCCCAGATTATCTGTATTGTTCTGTGATGCTTATTGCATTTCTGTGATGTTTCATTTTTACCACGCCTTGAGCGATTATTATATATTGATATATATATACTAGTAGATGTTGTATATGTTTTACACCCGCGCTAGACCAGTCCCCGCTCTGTCGTTAGTTAAGTAACCTAACTGGTGATGACGGGACCCAGTGGCGAATGCGGATGGCATATACGTACATCATATTTTCGTTCTTTTGTGGTGTGATTAATTGATGGGATTGTATTGATTCGGATCAATGCAAGCTAAACAAACCTATTATGATGTTGTTGGAACATTTTTCAAAAAGCTGTTATTACAAGGACGTTCTCTTTTGTTTTGCACAGTGGTATTCAGTTATGAATATCCAGCACCTCCGTCGACGAGGCAAGGGCCGAGATCCCTTCACCGGGAGTGACCCCTTGGGCAGAAGTTTGCGTCAGGATAATAGCTTCACTATAGTCGATTACTTTTTGCTTTGCATCGCGGTATTCAGTTGGAATATCCTGCACCTCATTCTACGGGGAAAGAGCCGAGATCCCTTCACCGGGAGTGACTTCTTTAGCAAAGGTTTTCGCCACTATATTTATAAAAAGCTATCCGGATCCTTTAACGATATCAAGTTCATTACGTTAAAGGTTTTTCGCCAAAAACCATTCGTAGCCCTCCGTCATTTCAGACGGGTAGTGCTTAGTATTCATGTATGTTTGTTGATCTTCGTCAAGGCATAATGAATGGTAGCTGCTTGTTACCTTTCTGTTGCATAGATAGATGCGTTGGTTTGGGACAGTCGTATAGCCTTGTTGACCTTCGTCAAGGGCTTGTACGGGTGGGTTCAAATTAACCTGGACAATGACGGGTAGAACTTGACATGTGAGTTATGATTTGTTGACCTTCGTCAAGGTCATAAGAGCATAGGGTAAAAATCACATCGGGAGTTTCTAAAGAAACTGAAACTTGCCAGATATGCTCATACCTTCTGGAGTGTGATAACGTGAGTAGATTCCATCACGTTATCATGCGATGATAGTTGGATCCCGATTCCCACTGATGAGTTGGTTTACTCCTCGGGTGATCCCGACTAATTCTTCTTTCAGGTTTGGAGGAGAATTTGAGGTTACAGTGGGAGGTTTCCTGATTAGATAAATTGATAACCATTCTGATCTAGGTTAGAGTGCACGCAGAGTGTTTCTTTTCTCTCTCTCTTTGGCAGCGACCATGGCCTGACTGTAGACTATGACTCAGTGACCAACTTAACCGAACCTTCTTAAAACACTAGCTTTTGGATTGTCAGAGTTGCATACCTCATTGTCACTCCTACTTTTACCCTTTTCTCCAGAACACCCCGTATTACTACGAACATCCACTTCCATTGGATAAAACCATCGTATGGTTATATACGAACTCGAAGGAACTTGTTCCAGATTCGAGGATGGTTTCCGGTTCTAGAGAAAATGAATAGGACTATTCAGTCGTCTTTTCCTTTTTCCTTCTCTCAGGTTGCAAGTGTTCCTTGGATTAGGACGGTACACCTATTACGCTAATTGGATAGTCTTCTTCCAAACCATAGGCAGGTGTCGAACGGTGGGGAATGAAGAAAACCAATTAGCCTAACGATGGTGTACAGAAGATAATAAGTTAAGACAAATAAAGGGATTAGAAAGAGGGCAAAGTAAATTGCGACTGCTATTCACGACCAAACCAAGTATTTCATCGCCACTCCTACTTCACCTTTGTATTTCTCCAGAACACCCCGTATCACTACGAAGATCCACAGTTATTTGGATACTCCATCGTATGGTTATATACGAACTCAAAGGAACTTGTTCCAGTTCGGGGATGGGTTCTGGTTCAGGAGAAATAGGAATAAGGTTTATTCAGTTGTCTTTTATCTTTACCTTCTCTCGCGTTGCGAGTGCTCCTAGGATTAGGGGAGTACACCCATTATGCTTATTGGATAGTCTTCTTCCAAACCATAGGCTGGTGTCGAACGGTAGGGAAGGAAGAAAACCATTTGGCCTAAAGGGGGTGTACAGAAAATAACGAGTAAAGACAAATAAAGGGATTTGAAGAGATGACAAAGAAATATACGGTTACAGTTATGAATCTGATAATGGAAGAGGCATTACTAGGAATACTCGGATACCCCTTCGAAACATTTTCATGTTTCGGTTTCACTATACGTTGTTAATAAAAAACTGATTTTCCAATTAGACCCTTACTCCAGGGTATGTATTTACCAGGTATGATTCTCACATCTGTATGGTTTTACAGATGATGAGTGGGAATAAGTTATTGGGAATTGGATGATCATCCTCGTTATATCGGGATTCGTTGTAATCGGTGATATTTGAGAAAATCGTCTGGGTTATTTGCCGGAAGGCAAATATTTGGTTTTGAATATCCGCCGTTATGCACCAATTTCAAATTGATATATCTGTACGTTTATTTTTATAAAGTGAGATATAACTTTTTGAAATTATGTCCATAACATTTACCTATATCAGTGGATGGTTAGGTAAGGAGCATTAAACAACAGTGTAATTCTTCTTAACCATACGTACAGTTTTCAACTTACGACACACAGGGAATGAGTTATTAGACTCAGGGGACTTATACAGAGTATTGTATGTTGTCCAGTGTCCATTAGGACAGAGGGGTTGGTACTCGTACTATATTCTGTTTACTTGTAACTTCTCTAGTTCTTAGACATGTGTTTCATAGAAATACAAGATCCAAGTTTTGAGAAGTTATAGGGTATATGAATAAAATAGAGAACCGGATATTGCAAGTATCAGGATTCTTCAAGGTGATCGAAAATGTAGATACTTGTGTATGGTATTCAGTTGATAGTAATGATTATAAGAACCTGCTTCTCTTTCAGGTTGCTCATATCTGGATGGATTCCTAAGTTGAGTAATGCTAATCGGCCTCTCTCCATTTAGTTGACATGCACTGAAGACATCTGCATGATTTGAATCTGGTTCCAATTAAATCAGTGCCTCTATTTCTATATTGGATATAGAATAGTTCATATCTTAACAATGTTAAGGTACGGGGAGTTGTCCGGCTTATGCTTAAAACCAGACTCTGGATAACTCAAGGCACGTTTCTGTAATGGCTGTTTGTGGGTTGACCCGGGCTATGACGAGGGTTGACTTTCTACCATCTGGAAGATCAATAGTGATATTGTTCTTGACTCACCACAGTTTTGGTAAAAATGGTTTGTTTTTTTTTCAGAAAACAGTAGTGGGAGTATGGTAGAACTGGAAGTGATTCTAGAACCACAAACGATTACTGAAAATTTGATAAGAACCTAAACATTCAATCATGTTTGACATTCCATTAGCCACTCCGCAGATATGGTGGGTAACCTCAGGCACCCGAGAGGTACTCCGGTAGCCTCAAGGACGGTGACAGGGAGGTTCTTGTTTACCCAGACTTGACACTACTGTTGTTCCAGACTATGAGACCCGGCAGGAGGATGAATATGGCGTCGTTCTAAACTAGCTTTAGAAGTGCAAGTGTATATGACTTTGCCAGAGGGTTGTCGTAGTCAGTGGGAGCAGCGGAAGCATAGTGGACAATTAGCTTATGTCTATTTATAGACTAAAGCAGATATAGCGGAGATAGATCTTCTATTTCTGATGTGACAGTCATAGGTTTAACTTCATCAGAATAGGGGATGGATCTGTTAAGAAGGTAGTACGGTGTGATGTCCTGGTATTTGGATGACATACACATAGTAGGAAGTGAAATTCCTATACTACGGTCGGTTATACTTTGGTTGTCACATCATGGTTTCTCCACATAGGATATAGATATAATATCAGACATTCTGGTTACTAGATCTATGGTTTTAGATCTAGATTTGGGTTGTTTCTCAATCTGGGTACTTAGACAGTATTCTACAGGTGTTTTAGAATGGACGACTCCTGGCACGGTAGTATACCTGCAGGTGATGGAGTCACCCTCTCTAAAGGTGTCTTACAGACTAAATGGGAGAGTGATGTGCATGATTGACATATCACTTGCTTAGGCAATTGAGTCAATCATGAGATGTCAAGTACCACACCAGGTGTTGTTTTTGCACAAGCTGCAATAAGTTCAGATATTAATCCAATCCTGGAGAAACGTTAGGAAGCAGTGTTAGAACATAAGTTGATGTTCTAGGGATATGATAACGGCATCCTCCTTCGGGAGACAGTTACCATTCCAGGCTTCCAAGGTGATCTGGGTGACAGAGTGACTGTCAGAGTTATAGTTTTCCCTCTGACGAGGGGCAGTATTTTGGACAGGTGGTCTAAGGGAATACTGAGGGAGGCAAGGCATAGGATACTGATTAGGTTCAGTTGACGATACGGTCTAAGAAGTTTGGATTTGGAGTTCATTTATGAACTAAGTCCCATCAGATATCCAGATATATTCTAAGACAGGCATTGCTCATTTCGGGAGATGGCTTTCTCCGCGAACTTGAGATAAAGAGAGACATAGAAAGAAACATCAGGGCGGATCCACTCACTGAAGCTGTTCCTCAAAAGCAATAGTTTTACAAACGAGCTTTGTGAAACTGATTAGTAGAGGAGTTGGGTGTTCGGTATCACACGGGCTGTGAGTATGCGACATCGCAATAATTAGCCTTGAGTGGAAGTAGAAGATTGTTGGATATAGTTCCCTCAAAGTCAATTATTGGATCGCAGGCACGTGATTGCAATGATTGAGGGAGGAGTTATACCGGTAGGACAGTCTTACTCAAGATGATAGTATACTATCTGGTTTATCTTTATCATCGTGTACATGCTTTAGGTGACCTTACAAATCACTATTACACATTGATAGAGCCCTTAGGATTCTTGCTTGACTACCAGCAGTATGATGGCGATCATATACGTGAGAGTTGGGTAGTCTATAAGCACATCCTTAAAGTGGTCCCTAGTCGTGGGAGTTTCGAGACTGGGCATAGATACTCCATTAGTAGACTAGTGTATACAGTCGAGACCCCGACGAGGGGCGGTGGCCGGTCTCACAAGCCATTGGTGTCAGTTGGTTCACCTAAGATATATACAGGTGCTCATTGGGTTATGAGTACACCGGACATGACTCGCCAGGAACATGCTAGTTGGTATTATACCTGACGTCAGATAGCAGTTCCTTGGTGACATGTGTACAGGTTAGTTCATCGACCTGAGATCGTCATTTGTCTCGTGTGAGTTTCCATTGTGCTTTGATTACTGCCCTACCACGGCTCAAAGGAGTCGTGCAAACATGTTTTAGTTGGGTACAGTCCCGAGCCACATGGAGGCAATGAGCGGATCGGCAGGGGTTTTCGTCTCTCCCGGTATTGGGGGTGAGATCGCGCTGTGTCTAGGAGAGCCATTACACGAAGTCCTTGGCCAAGGCAGGAGATTTACTGGTAGGTATTCCGGTAGTATCTCAGGGTGTTCTGGGCTACACTCCGACACGACTTGTACTGCTTTTGGGGGTCTGACTTTTACCAACCCCCTAGACCCGACATGTGATACTCATAGACGAACGGACCGGACTGTACGGATATTGTCACTGACAGGCTCAGTAGGGTGTCAGGATGAGTTCGTTCATCGACCTTCCTTTTGGTCAATACCTGGTAGCCCGTTACGTATAGCTAGTACCACTGGCGTGCTAGTGGTTAAATCCACAGCCAGTGTATTGACGAGTCTTTAGAGTTCCCCACAGACAGTTTCTCAAGTTTTGGACGAAACGTTGTAGAGGCCGTATGGTATTATGGCAGGGTTCGATCATATACGTGCAGTCGTGCATGGATCATGATCGGACGGATCATACTAGTGGGTTTTGGTTTAAGCCGGATCATAGTATTAGATTTGTTGGATTACTTTAGTCTCATCGTATTTGTATTCAGTCGGAATGCGGATGCAAGTATGTATATACAGGTGAGGGGTATTCTTGTGATCCGTCACGAGTTTACTTTAGATGACGCGGTTCTTTTTATTGTCATAAACATTTGGGTTAATGTTTATTTTGGTGGAAAATGTGAGTGGATTTCATGATGAGGTGCATTTAATATGACATGGACATGCTTAGTGACTCATGGTCTCTTTACTTGTGCTAATGTCACATTAGGATTTGTTTATTGTGTTGGATTGATGGATGGAGAGAGAGGGGGCAGCCATATGCAAGGGGTTAGCTCTTGTATTATTATTTCTAGCTCTCACAACATTATTCATCACAATAGAAAAGAATGCCTCTTCTTCTTCTTCTTCCTCTAGCTCGCTATTTCCACTAATGGCATCATCTTCAACCTCTATCCATACACTATTATGTGTTGAGAATCAATGGATGCTTGAGACAAAGTCATCACACACATTCTCTACATCGTCTTGGACATGTCGGATAGCAAACTTCATGTCCGAGTTGCTTCGGATGAAGCGGGAGCCCGTAAAAAGACTCATTGATGTGGTGCCCTTCCGACGAGGAGACCGGAGATCGGAGATGCCGCGAGGAGCTTGGGATGGTGGCCAAAGGCCGAAGGACACGGATCGATCGGTATAGCTTTTCTATCCCTTCTCTAGTTGCTAGTTTTTGTTAATGGTTCGATCCGGGTGAAAGACTACGATAGCGCCGGTTTCCTAAAAAGTTTTTGTTTCCGCATTTGGCCTCGGATCGACGGCCGGGACGCTACCGTAGACTTACAGTTCTATAATGATTAATTCGGTATATTTTAAAACCTATAAAATAGGCTTTAGGGTATCTCCGAATGTGTTGCTGTTAATCCCTAAGGGCCTGTTTGGTTTGAAGGAATTACAAGGATTCTTGAGTTTTGGATTACCAAATCCTAGGATTCACAAATTTTGTGTTTGGTTGGCTTGGATTACAAACATGGATTTATATGGATCGTGTGATGGGGCCCACCAAAAAGATGGATTCCAAAATCCTTGAAAAATGAATGGATTCTTAAGGATTTCTCACTATTTGGCGGTCCCCACATGTACTTTAGTTATTATAAAATTTCTCCTCTCTATAAAATCCTCAAATCCAAATCTCATTTTTTTTCACCAACCAAACAAAGATTACAAGGATCTACAAATCCAATACTAGAAATCCAATACCAACCAAATAACAAATTACCAAATTCAGAAATTTTCAACCGTACTATTTTGGAATCCAAATTTCATAATATTGCAACCAAACAGGCCCTAACGGTGTAACAGAATATTCTAAAAATATACTCTTTTATCAATTAAGAAGGATAAGATAAATAACTTATAAGTTTAGATGGTTATAGGTAAATCTAATTATGGAGGTACAGAGAAAAATAAAAACACATAGCTCCAATTATTATTTTCCCTAAATAAAAACAAAATATTAGATAAACCCAACAACAAAACCGACTCCATTTTATCTCACATATCTAGTCTATTCTAGAAAGGGGAAGAGAAGGCAGAGAGAGTATGAGGAGAGAGAAAGGGAAGAAACCCTCTTCTTCCCAATCCCCCTGCTAGGCTCCTCTTCGCCAAATTTTTTTTATTGAGAAAAATCGCACTAAAAACCAACAAATTTATACAAAATTCCAAAGAAATAATAGGGAGGATTAGGTCGAGGACTTCACTCACTCTCTCTCTCGTCCTCTCTTTACTCCTCCTCCTCTTCTTGCTTTGAAATTCGTGCCCCTCCCTTTTTTTCACCTAGGGTTAGCGTTAGGGTTTCCATGTCTCTGAGCTCAGATCCATTGAGATCGCGGCCATGGCGGGACCTCGATGACGACGGCGAGATCTGCGACGCCGACGATGACGATGACCACTTCGATCGGGTCCCTGACTCGCTCATCCTCGTCATCTTCAACAAGATCGGCGACGTCAAGGCGCTGGGCCGCTGCTGCGTCGTCTCTCGAAGGTTCCACGCCCTCGTCCCCTTCGTCGACAACGTCATCGTGCGCGTCGACTGCGTCATCTCCGACGACCCCTCGCCTTCGCCATCCTCCGGAGGCGCCGGCTGCGCCGGCGACAAGGCGCGCGGTGTGTTCTCGCACCTCGCCCGCCTCGTCATCGGAGGCATCGTGAAGCCGATCCAGGCCCTGAATCAGATCCTCACCAAGAAATCTCCAGATTCGTGCTCCTCTTCTTCCTCTTCGTCGCTGGCCGCTTTGGCGTCGGAGGTTTCGCATCACTCGCCGACTGAGGTTTTGAAGAATTTCAAAGAGATTCGAAGGCTGAAGATCGAGCTGCCGGCTGGCGAGCTCGGGATTGATGATGGCGTGCTCCTGAAATGGAAGTCTGATTTCGGATCCACGCTGGATAGCTGCGTGATCCTCGGCGCGTCGTCTATGCTGTCCAAGTGTCAAAACCCTAACCCTAGCTCTACCAATTCTTCTGAATTGTGTGGTGGTGATGATAGTGGGAGCATACCGGAGTCGTTTTACACAAACGGGGGCCTTAAGCTGAGGGTTGTTTGGACGATCAGCTCTCTGATTGCTGCGTCGGCGAGACACTACCTTCTTCAACCGATTATAAACGATCATGAAACTTTGGAGAGTTTGGATCTGACGGATGCGGATGGGCAAGGGGTGCTGATGATGGACAGTTTGCAGCTGAAGGAGCTTCGTGCGAAGCCTGTGTCGGCTTCGGGCTCTTCACAAAGGACTCTAGTGCCGGCTCTTAGTATGAAGTTGTGGTATGCACCACATTTGGAAATTCCGGGCGGGGTCGTGCTAAAGGGGGCGACTTTGGTTGCGATTCGACCGAGTGGAGAGAGATTGAATGAGAACTGGGGAAGTGGTTGTGGGTCTTCAGATGGAGGGTGTTGGGTTTCAAATGCATTTGAAGAACCTTATAGGACTGCGGCAAGAATGCTGGTGAAGAGAAGGACTTATAGCCTTGAGATGAATTCCTTCTGAGCCCTAAACTTA
The DNA here is from genome assembly GCA_030015575.1 of Agapanthus africanus. Taxonomy (NCBI): domain Eukaryota; kingdom Viridiplantae; phylum Streptophyta; class Magnoliopsida; order Asparagales; family Amaryllidaceae; genus Agapanthus; species Agapanthus africanus. Next base: position 104,341,026 of record CM057345.1, on the reverse strand, counting down.
CCAAGAGTTTGAGCAATCAATCACTAAGGTATATTGTAGATTAGTTGTGTTTTTGGTTTACTATGCTGGTAAAAGTAAATTTAAGTATGAAGCTTCTAATTATAGATTTTACTGTGTTATTGGGATTATGTCTCAATTAGATCGTTGGTGCTAATATATTGCGTATGATAGGATTGTAGTTTTTTTCTTATGTCACAGCAAAATAATTGCAATATATTAGGAAGTCCCATTAACAACCCCAAAAAAAAAAGAGAGAGAAAATTGCTTTAGAACTTTCGAGCGTTTTGTAATCTCTGGGGAAAATTTTGAATAAAGAAAGTATTGTTTAACTTCTGCAACCTGTAGAAAAAAATGCCTATTTCATCCATCTTAAAGCCATATCAGTATGCATTTGTTCTCAACTCATCACATTAATTATATACTCGCTGACAGGTCACTAAGCTAGATTAAGTTATGACTCTCTTCTATAAATTGCAAAATAAGAGTCAATAGTAGGTTACATTCTTTTTTGTACATCACTTTACAATAGTTTTATCTTTAAAAAAAATCTGATGCATTTCTGGTAGCATGTAATTCCTTCGGCCTTTTGGTATATTCTTATGCTTTAGATAAGAAAAGGATATTCGATGCATTCCTGATAGCATGATAAGATATGAGAATAAATCCTTTAGCCTTTTGGCTTTATTCTTTATGCTTTAGATGTGAATATTAATCTTAGAGCAAGCCTCATCACTTCTTCACTAGTTTCTTATTCTGGTCCAAACAAGTTTAGAAGTTGCTCCCTAGTTGTATGAGCTTAATCCACAACCATATGGGGTAGATTCACTTACCTCTATCCTGTTTAAGTTTTCATGGCATGGTCATCGTTTGCATGCAGTTGCCTCGGCTAGGGCTTTTCCATCAGGAATCAGTGTTTAACTCAATGCTGATATTCAATTATAAAACTTGCCAGTTATTTTGTGGAGCTTTCTTGGCAATAGAATGACATAATGATCACCAATAAAGATGATATTGAGATGGTAAGAGTTGTTTGCATGGAACTTGATATCACAATTCAGTACAAACACTAATTAATCTTCCTTTTGGTGATAATTAATTATCCGTGTGGAGGATCTTTATTGTCCAAAGATGAATAACTATCGATAGTGCATAATGCAGACAAGCTGGACAGACATTGGGATCCAAAATAAGCAACGCATTTAACCTAGCAAAATTTTGACGTAATAATAAACACTTTGTTGGGAATCGGGAGATGAGAAACCAATTAGGTTGATTGATGTGCAACCAAGTATCAAATTTCCAAAATTTTCAACATGGATTTGATATAGGAAATTGGAATGTGCCTTTCAGGCTTTCAGCCACTGGACCACTAAAGAGCCTTCTAGGGGTTTAAATAGTTAGTTAATTGATCCCATTTCGATCCCGAAAAAATAGATGCGAGTGGAAACATTCAATGAAGAATGAATCCCTAATTGGATACCTTTTATGAAAATAAACAACCTTGTTGAAGGGATATTTGTGATCAATTCCCTTTTGTGTCCGGATCTGTATTCATCAATCCCGCCGCTTGATGGTCGTGTGAGAGTACCACGTGATCACAAACACATCCTTGGTTTCCACTGTGCTACCAGCCCTCGCAATCTTGAATAAGGAAAGACTACGACTTGTAGTTCTCTCACTTGATGAATAACAACAGAGCTTGATGAATAACAACAGATAGTCTCAATCAACTAACATTGCCATATGGCGGGGTCAGCCCAAACTGTCAAGTTAGTAGGCAGGCACTATCCGTTTTGGTCCGACTCGACGACAAACTACTAACACAAAAACTAGTAAATAATAGAGAAGGGTACATCTCATATCCATCCGACATATGACTTAAAAATTCTATGATGTAATAAAAAGGTAGTCGCTTTCTGCCTAATGATCGAATAGATTACTTCCTTCACCCTCTCAAACTTGAGGTTCAAGTAGGTTATTTCAGGACCTTGGGTATCAGATAACAAAGCAAAATGAGTCTTTTGTGGCTAACATTGCATTGTCCAAAACGCTTATTCGTGGATTTTCCATTTCCTAGAGCGTCTTTTCTGCCAATTTCACTTCCAAGATGGCATTTTGGGGGCGGTGGTCAAAATCAAGCCAGGAAAAATCCGCTCGTTTATATGACAGCGCTTGTAGAAGACCGCATCATTTAGGCTGTTTTGAGAAATGGCAAGCCCTTAATAATTGTGGTAAAGTGCCATGTTGGTGACAAAAGCCTCATTGGGCTTTATAATTCAACTCCCTATCTATATTAGAATCTCTGTCGACCTTTGAGTTTAAGGAGGCAGAGGAAGTCATCTGCTTTGGTTATTGGGCAGATCTGTTTGGTTATTGGGCAGAGAAGTGTATCTCGCTGATGACTATATTGGACATTAGATGTATACTTTGTCATTAATTTGATAGTGTATGTGTTAGTGGGCTATCAGATCGACCTGACAGGGTACAACCAACTCTGTTGGCGTTTTCCAATTAAGCAACAGAGATGACTGTGAGCCTTCGTCTTTCATCTTCCAAGCTTGTGAGGGCTAGCACGGTAGAAATCTGGGAGGTGCTCGTGCATAATGGCCAACTCTCACGACCATTGGGTGACGAGCTTGACGTAGAAAGATTTGAGCTCGAATGGGTTGTGGATCTTAACAAGATCATATTGGGGATTACTGATTTGAAATTCATTCTTGGTGAATACTTGTCTATGTTGTAGATCTCACTACTCTCAGACCTAGATAAAAATCGAATTACATATGTTTGTTAAAACCCCACAAGCCCCAAAGGTTTTGCATTAAATATCTCCGGGTAACTTACTCTTTTATTTGCCCCCCCCCCCCCCCACACACCCACACCCCACCCACCCACACACAACCCTCTAAACCTTTGTTGAACTCATCATGTTGGGTTCTCCTGATTCTTCAGACGTGGTCTCAAGCTCTACCGAAGTAATAATCCGTTGTGTTTGAATTTTTCAGGGATACGGAATGTTCAAACGAAGATGGGAAGGTCGGACGGAGCATTTTGGGAAAGCATGGGGACGATGATCTAGCTCTTCAATCAAGTCTTCAAGAGCTACAATGTGAGATGTGTTGTGTATGAAAATGTAATGTAATGATATCCTGTTCCTTTTGTGTCTCTTCATGGGTCTCTCGCTCTGTTTATTGCTGCCCTTGGTAATCAGCAGCAGCAGCAGTTTCCCTTCCTGTAAATGTCTGGGTGTCGATTGCTTACACGTTATCATGATGCCTAATTATATAAATATATGTCATGCTTTTAATTTTAACTCTTCTGAAATCTGCTGCTATGTACAATATTGCTGCCGACTCTTAAATCAGAACTGATAATCATGTTGTGAAGCTGTATGTTTCAAGTATGTCATATTGCATCCCAGGTATGGAGATATTTTACCTTACCGTTGACGATTTTCTCTCTTTGTACATTTTTTTTATAGATTTTTCTCTTTTGATATTTGGTCCCTAAATCTATCTATTTATGAAAATGCTCTCGAATCTTCCGACTTCAGGGGGAAAAGAATCTCAAATTTTTGCCCTTAGTGAACCCCCATTCATGCACCAAAACCCTAATCGTGCCCCAAGTTTAAACCACGCAAGACATTTGAACCCAGTAAAGCAACAGATCTTGAATATAGCGGTAGTGGCCAACTTAAAGTCATTAGGAGGCTAGGAGAGTAGAGGCATTTTAGTTTAAGGATTTGCGACTCTTTCTTTTAAATGCAAAGATTTGGGAGGGCATTTTTCCAAATAGCAAAGTTTTGGTACGCCCATATCGAGTATCAAATAGACAAAAGCATACCACACTTCATCTCATTATCTCCTGTAGAAAATAGGTTTTTCATCAAAAGAATAATTAACATCCATGCAATCAAGATCGATAAAATACAACAGCGGTTCCATCACTTAAAACCATACAACATAAGAAAACCTTTTAAAGCATACATAATGAATGCAAACTCATCAAAACGAGATATAAACAAATAAAGTAGCATAACTGATTGGGAGCCGAGACGATTGTGGCACCAAGGCTTCTGCACCCACCAAAGCTTGTCGTGCCTTCGGCTACTGCAAATCTCCAACAAGGCATATTAATCAGTGGAATAACATCATAGAAGAAAAGAAATTGATTTCAAACAATACATATATTAATCCTATATCCTGATTTTTCTAAAATTTCTCAGAATACACAACACTATCTTACACAATATAATTAGCTATTGCACTTCACGCACTATATTATAGATCCTTTCACATTAGTGCTCATGGAAGATTGGTTTTTTCTAATATCTTGTGGTTCTGTTGTGGATACAAGCAGAAGATAATAAGGCGAAAACACTAAATAATTAGTAATTGCCATCATATTTATAAGCTAAAGCTTACAAGCAATGCAACATTCAACCTAATTGTGCTGTTTTGAGCAAGGATGTGAGAAATGAGGTTCTTCTGTCTGCAAAATAAACAATATTCTGCAGCTCCATCTGTGAAGTTCTTTGAATTCTAAACTGCCACTGATTAGTTATAACTGGTGGTGTATCCTAATAAAAGTACAGGGTAGTCTCGAATATATTACAGTTTAAGATCTGAAAGCTTGTTTATTTGTGTAACCGTGTTTATAGTCACTACCAGCATGTTGTCCCTGAGACTGCATGTAAAGTTGAAGCTTCTTGTATTAAGATGGTTGCAGTAAATCACTATACAAGTTATTAGTGTTTTTTTTCTTTTTCATAATGGCTTAGAATTCTTCCTTTCTTTATATATATCTTGTGCACTATTGGTTTCACTAGACCCTAGCAAGCACATCAAACAGCCAATAGGGGTGCTAACCAAATCGGCTCAAGTTCGCCTCGATTCGTTTATTAACGAACTGAGCTAAAAATTAGGCTCGTTTGGCTAACGAGCCGAATTCAAGCTGATCCTGGATGCTTTTTCACTGTTCGAGTTTGGCTCATTTATGTATTATAATATTTTATATTCTAAAAATAGAATATCTAATTTCTGAATGGACAAATAATCAGTCCAAAATAAGCATATATTCAATAAATTCATACCTGGTGCTCAATTTAATAATCAACGCTAATTTTCCCCTTTTGTATTGATATAATTTAATAATATTGGTTGGCGAGCTATAAACAACCCGAACTCATAAATGGGCACACGCCAAGCTTGTTTGTTCATTTATGAGCTTGGCTTGTTTGCAATCGAGCCATTAACGAGCCAAATTCGAGTTGTGATAATGAGTACAGTCGACCTTTAGCCAAGCAGGGACCAAATCTTTCTTGAGCCGGACAAAACGAACTTAAGCCGAGCCGAAAATAAATGAGCCAAGCTCAAGCCGACCCTAGCACGTTCAAGTCAGGTCGTTAACACCAGTAGCAGCCAGTCATGTGATATGATATGAAGTAAATTCTCATTTCCTAAAGTTCAGATCGATTTAACTTAGGTTATTTGCAGAAAACCCCCTGAAGTTATCAACTTACCATGTATAGTAAAGTTATACCCCTGAAGAGACTTACAAGCACAAATGCCGTCTCTCTTCTAGAGCCACAACCCTAATAAACACCCAAACTTTAAGCAAGAAAAAAAGAATTTTATTCAAATTAGACAATCATTTCCTTATAACAAGGATTGTTTAACAAGAAACTATTAAACATCATTACGTCTATGAAAGTATGAACGAGTGTTTGCGATAATAAGTCTCTTGAGAGATTATAGGTGCAATATGGGATAAACTACAGTGCTTTATGCAAATAACCAATTAAACTAAATTAAATGTAAGTACAAGCGACCCGAATTGTTAGAACATCTTAAATTAAGAGTTAAATAAGATGCAGGTAGCAACAGTGCATTTTCCCTCATTTAAACAATCACTTGAGAATGGCATTATTCAAAGCGTATTAAGCCAACGATTTAGGAGGTTGGCCATATGAAAAAACTTGATACTGAAATATTAATGTTGTGCAGATAAATGCACAATACAATTGCTTGAACTAATTAAACTAATGACCCATTATGTAAAACAGTTGAGTAAGTAAATAAAAAATCGAAAATTTTGCAAACTCTTACCGGCAAGAAGGAAGACCTACAAGGGTTTTGCTCAGCTCTTCCCTCTATCTTCGATCTCATAATGCGGGTCCTGATTCTCACTAGGAGAAACAATCGCGGAACCGAAGAAGAAGGGTACACTCGATCCATCCAATGTCAGAGGAAGCCTCTGAGGGTGAACCAAATGGTGACTATGTTGTTGGTGGTGATGAGATTGTGAATTGGACTGAAGGGTCCCCCTATGGAAACCAGCAAGACCCGAAGAGATCGAGAAATCGAGATTACAATCCCCAAAATGGTCCTGCAAAAATGCAAGATGCTCGCTAGCATTGCTGATAACCGGCAAAATCCCGATAGCAGAGCCTTTCTATATTGGGTTTGCGACGGAAACCCAGGTGAATTACTGAAACCAGCACCGAAACTCGTGTCAGCAGCGAGAAGCTTGGTGAATGATCCCTGAGGGTTCAAGCTCGGGTCAAGAGCTCGATCCTCCTCTTTATCTTTAACACTCGAGCCTTTACCGATCTCCAAAGTTCCCGAATCACTAGCCATCGGCTTCTCCATATTGATTTCAAAATCGGTATCCAACGAGGGGAGCTCATCAATGGCGGAGGCAGCGGCTTTGATCAGCCACTCGATGGCTTTGCTGGGCTGATCATAACCGAGCCGATCTTGAAGATCGTAAAACTGAAATGCGGTAGAAACCGAGAGACGAACTCTCCGGTCCCTTAACCCTTTCGACGGAATGACCTTGCTGTGTCTGTCTTTCGATCCAGAAGCTCGAGAAACTCGATAGATTCTCGATGAAGGATGATGATGCCAAGGCCTCATCTTCATTTCCCGTTTTGCATTCTCTTCAATCTCCGTTGGGTTCTCATGCCTTATCAAACAAAGCTCAAGTTTTTAACCTACTGAAATCTCTCTGCACAAAGAGATAGAGAAAGGGGATTAGGGTTTCAGAGGTCTGCAGAGTTGCACTGATGACGAATCGATCAGAGATGAGAGGAAAAAAGACAACTTTTAACGCTCAAGTGTCAGTTCTCAGCCTTAAAAGCAAAAGAAAAAAAAAACACAACTATTTTTCCACCTCTCTCTATCGCTAGCTGCTGCTGCTGCTGTAAACAATGACATCAGCTGCAGCAGCAGCGGAGACGCCATTAATCAAGGAAAAAGCCTCAATTTCAAAAAATTCAAATCGTACAAAAATTCTCAAAAAAAAAAGAGAGGGAAGAGTTGAGCATTGATTGCAGATACCTGTGGCTAAAAGCTCGCCGCATCGGATCTGAGCTCTGATCGAAGAATTCGCAACGCGATAGCCATTTAAGGAACCTCGACCTCTGAATTGAACGCTGATCGCTTTGGATTTGGGCTTAGGGTTTAGGATTAAATTCAATTCAATTTCAAACCTTTTGAGATTTGGTGAGATATATTTTAATGTGTGGTGGTCTCTTTCAGATGGCCCTTGTCGATTCAAAGTAATTACTGAATTGCCATTTCAAGCCCGCTTAGGTGGCAGAGCGTGATTTTTGGTAGAGACCCGATCGAACGGCAAAATTATTCCTGCGCAGGCTCGTTAACAGATATTGTTTCCGCTTGGCTCGATTATTTAAACGAATTTAAAACTTGTTCGGATTTAGCTCGTTAATATATCAAATGAGCTTGAGCCAAGTCTTCATTAAACTCGAGCGAGCCTCGAATTTTATCGAGCCTATCTAAAATCCAGAAAAAAGCTATAAATAAATACACCAATATATAAAAGCATCATATCAATATTCAATATTTTATCTCATAAGATGAGCAACAAGTAATGCGGTTATTATACTTAAAAAACGAGTTTAAAACTTGTCTTGAACTTTGTAAACAAAATTTAAAATTATTAGTTATTTAAATTCTTTAATATATTACCATAACAATATTTGATTCAATATTTATCATGATGCAACCCACAATTAACATCAACAAATTATGATCTGAATTTAAGAATAAGTAACCATATATTTATCTAAATAAGCTACAAATTATTCAACTTTACACGAGTTTTAAACAAGTTGAGCTCGGGCCTACCGTGTTCGTATATGTTTGTTTATTTCACCGAGCATAGAATTTTGTTCAAGCTCGGCTCGTTTAGCTGTCAAACAAGTCCGGACCGAGATTTTAACAAACCAATCCCGAGTCGAGCTTCGAGCTTTTTTAACAGCCCTATTCCTGTGTCGACCGTACGGGCAAAAGAGAGAAGAAATAGAAGTGCGGGCCCTACACAATGCGTAAGGCTGTCCGAAATTTTCACTCCTTTCCCTCCTGTGCGGATGTATAACACTTGGCATAGGGAATCATTTCTCTCACATTGATAGTCTTAGGTTTGGTAGACTTCGTGGTTTACGGAAACCCTGGTTTTAAAAATTCCATTCTTATTAGATTTTCTTTTTGCCCGGAATAATAATTTCTAATAGCAGGAGCGGGGCATATAGCCAAATGGTGGGCACCAGGGGTTTGCGAAGGAATACTCGGGATCCAACCCGGGATCTTCCATTTAGTGCTTCGAAGAGAGTCACACGAGTTAAAAAAAAAATTCAAATAGCAGAAGTCTCAAACTGTGTTGGCCATTGGAAACTCAAATCGTTGTTATGTACACATTATAAATTTTGATTTATATGAATTGAAAGAAGAAAAAAATTACACAAATTCAAAACTGTGGTGTCGAACCAGGACTTACAGAACCTTTTGGGGCTGTTTGGTTGCAAGATTATGAAATTTGGATTCCAAAATAGCAAGTTGAAAATTTCTGGATTTGGTAATTTGTTGTTTGGTTGGCTTTGGATTCTTAGTATTGGATTCATAGATCTTTGTAATCTTTGTTTGGTTAGCGAAAAAAAATGGGATTTGGATTTGAGGATTTTAGAAAGAGATAGACAGAGAGATGATTATTAAATAAATAAAGTATCACGGGTCCCATCTAAAAGCATAATGAATAGTGTCAAATCCTTGAAAATCCTTGCATTTTTTTAGGATTCAGGAATCCATGTTTTGTGGTGGGCCCTCCATAAAAAACAAAGGAATCCTAAAAATCATAATCCTTCAACCAAACACAAAATTATGGAATTCTAGAATTCCACAATCCAAATCCTATAAAATCCTGCAATCAATATAAAATTTTGGTTGACAATTTAATCAAATGGTTTCGTGGTGTAGTTGGTTATCACGTCAGTCTAACACACTGAAGGTCTCCGGTTCGAACCCGGGCGTAGCCAAAATGAATTCAATTTTCAAATTTTCGCCTCCTTTTCGTTAGTGTTTTTTATTGTCCATTTCGCATTTTCACCCATCATAATTTGTCCTTAAAACCTCCAATGCTATGCATCGAACATAAAGGCCTACAAATCTTTCTCATATTTACACCCTGCTTACAACATATGTGTGGTTGATTTTGCTATATTTGCAAGATTCAAATATCAAATTATATATTTTATACCATTTCATACTTTCATGCAATCGCAAGATGGAAAAACTGTTGATTGAACCATTCTTATGAATATATGATATGATGAATTACTTGCTCCACATTACCTTATTTTATTTATTTTCTAAATGAATGGTAGTACAGTTCGAACCAAATACCTCCCGGCTGAGAAAATATTTTTTTCCACTTGTCCCCATATGAGAAATTAGTGTGCCAGTTGTAATACACTCGAGCAAAAGAGAGAAAGAGATGAACGGTTTGGTGGGGTCCGTATTCTTATAACCTTCTCTATCATGACTGAACATATATGACCGGCACATTACCAATCCCCCCCTCCCCTCACCATGCCACATTATCTTATGGTAGATAGTTGATCAAATCAAAATAAAAATTAATTAAGGGGTTTTCAGTTTGCAATTTTAAGCAAAACTAAGGCTGATCTATATTTTAAAATAAAATTATAACAAAACCTTGGAAAAAAAAGATGGAAAAATCTTCTCTGCAAGCCTTTGTTGCAAAGCTTTTTCCAAATTTCCACACCGGGCCTCCCAATGCCCCATTTCTAATTCCCGCTTTTTCATCAATTTTTTACCCGACCCAATAATTTAACTCTAAAATCAAAACCCTCTCGGACTTCGAAGATTTACAACATTATATTCCCTAACCCTCAAGAATGTGTTCGGGTGGGCCACGGGCGATTTCAGTTTTTATGTGGTTTTCGAAATTTACCGATTGACTATATCTAAGCTATGAATTATTAATTACAAAAAAGTTCATAGACTTTTATCAAAAATTACAAAAATAATATATAGGAGCTGCTACATCCCCCAAGTTATAACATTTCATAATTTTTATAAAAAAAATAATGTGGAACATGCACAAGTTTCGTATTTTTAGCAGGTCCTCTGTGCAAGCGCAAGGACACCAAAGTTTTCATTCGTATACCGAAAGCAAAATGAACATTATATTAAGCGGTGATTTTCCAACTTCCGTATAATTTACCGCTAGATGCCAATAAAGAGTACGGATGACCGAAGTTTCCAAATGTATATATTTGAAAACAAAACGAACAGTGCACTAAGCAACGTTTTCCCAACATAGCTACAGTAAAATGGTTGTCGCGGATTAGAAATTTTCCATGACAAACTTAAAGTGTAATTTCCCATGAAGAAGTTAAAGTGTATTGTTAGGGTTTGTTTATGAAAGTTTGCAAACATGACGAAATTTTGTGAATGATGGTCTTCCAATAATTATTCGCTGGCCGCCGAAAAGAAAGCATGAAAACCCGAAGTTTTCATTTGTATATTTGAAGAACAATGCACTAAGGAACGATTTCTCAATATAGCTGCAGTAAGGTGGTTGTCGCAAGGTAAAAATTTTGCATGACGAAATTAAAGTGTATTATTGAAGTTTATTTATAAAAGTTTTGACAAAATTGTGAATATGAGGGGTTTTCATATAATTTTCCACTGCATAAAGCAAGAGAATTGAAAGCTGGTATTGTATATAAATATGTAATATACGGAAAATGAGAGTATTTCATGCAATTTCCCCGTAAGAAGCCAAAATTGAGCTTGAAAATTCAAAGCCAAGCTTTACGCACACAAATTTCATGCAATTTCCCCTGAGAAGCCAAAATTTGGCTTGAAAATTCGCTAGCCCACTCTCTCTTCCTCACACACACATATGTGTTGGAATATCATTGTATTTCAAAACTTCCCCGAAGTTTACATCCCTATATTTAATGCAAAACAAACATTTTAAGCAACGATTTCCGAATATAGTTGCAGTAATAGGGTTGTTGCAAATTAAAAATTTTCCATGACAGAAATAAAATGTATTATTGAAGTTTGTTTACGAAAATTTTCAACCGTGACAGAATTTTGAAAATGATGGTCTTTCATATAATTTTCCGTTAGATGCACAAATGACCGAAGTCTCCAGCTATATATATTTGAAAGCAAAATGAACGGTGTATTAAGCTAAACTTTCGCAATATAGGTATAGTAAGATGGTTGTCGCGGATTAGAAATTTTTCATGATAAAGTTAAAGTGTAATTTTCCATGACGAAATTAAAGTGTGTTGTTGGAGTTTATTTACAAAATTTTCCAACTATGACTAAATTTGGAAATGATGGCCTTCCATAAAATTATCCGCTAGATGCCAAAAAAGGAAATTAAAAAACGAAGTTTCCATCTGTAAATTTGAAAGCAAAATGAACAGTGCATTTAAGCGACGATTTCCCAATATAATTGCAGTAAGATAATTGTCGCAAGGTAAAAATTTTGCATGACGAAATTAAAGTGTATTATTGAAGTTTATTTACAAAAGTTTACACGAAATTGTGAAAATGATTGTCCTCCGCATAATTTTCCGTTAGATACCTAAAAGAGCAAGAAAATTGAAAGTAAGTTTCATATATAGATGGGTAATACATGGAAAATAAGTGGCTTACATGCAATTTCTCACAAAAAGACAAAAGTTAGGTTGAAAATTCTAAGGTAGTTCATACATTATATAGATAGATATAACGATATGCAATAGATGAAAAGTGAGGGGCTTTCCATTAATTTTCCTTTAAATGACAAAAAAGCTTGAAAATGGTACACGGCTTCCTTTATATATATAATAAAATAAAATTGAAACTTGTGTGCTTTTGCATTTGGTAAATAGATATATTGAAGCGGATACGGGTTGGACAGGTTACGGGATAGATAAGTTTAAGTGCAAGTTTTGAACCAAACTCATATAACTGGGGTATGTTCCCGCAAATATTTTTGGCTCAAAATGTGCTATTCCTTTTATAAAACTAGAGGGCGGCGCCCCACGTGCAAAGCAAGTAAGCACTCACATGCAAAACACACGAGTACCTGCTGTAGATATAATTAAATCCTTTAGCAACGTCTCATGTGCAAAGCACGTGGGCACTCATATGCAAAACATATGAGTACCGGTTTCAGATATGATTAAATCCCATGATAGCACCCACGTGTTAAACATGTGAGAGCCCACGTGTAAAACACGTGAGTTTCCTTACTGCATTCATTTGACAGCGCTCACATGCAAAGCACGTGAGCGACGCTGCCATATGTGTATATGGCAGCGTTCACGTGAAACACACGCGTGCACCCCAATTTAAAACGCTCTCATCTGATACAATTAAATTCTTAATGATAGAATTAAATTCTATTTGAGAAATATTTTTCCCGATCTTTCTAATATGGAAAGATCTTTCTCTAACAGAGAATTTTGGATTTAAAATCCAATGGTGATAAAATCACAAATTAAACTATCTGATAGAATTAAATTCTATATGATAGAATTAAATTCTATTTGGAGAATATTTTCTCCGATCTTTCAAAAATGGAAAGATCTTTTTCTACTATAGAATTTTTAGATTAAATCTAATGGTGATAAAATTACCAATTAAACCATGTGATAGAATTAAATTCTATGTGAGAAATATTTCGCCGATCTTTCTAAAATAAGAAATATTTTCTCAGTTAAACAGAATAAAATTTTATGGTTAGAAAAATATTTAAATATCTTTCTAACAATATATTCATCTGATAGAATAAAATTCCATATTAGAAAAATATTTTCCTAATCTTATTGAAATAAACAAGAAATCTATTCTGTTAAACAGAGAGTTTTTGGATTAAAAATCCAACGGTGAATAAAATTCACCGATTGATCTTAAAGATCAATTTGATTGATTACGAAATCAATCATGATCTCTCAATGAGAGATTTTCTCAACAAATTGATTTTTCTCTTCTCCTATAAACAAGAGCAAAGAGATTAAATCGATAGATAGAGGAGATCCCCGATAAGCTTCTATAAAAAAATATACAGAAGGTTCTCCACAAACTTTCATAAAACAACACGGAATTTAATTCTTAATAAAGAAGAAAGATCATCTTCCTCCTCAAAACCCAGGTAAAGAAAAAAGAAAAGATCAAAATATCTCCTTTACCTATCATATCATATCTAAGGGCTTAACCCTTAAAAGAACTTAGTTTTTTTTTTCTGGATCTGAGATCCATAAGACAAGTATTTCACAAGTTGAGAATTTAATTCTCATCGGGAAGATTTTGCCATTGAGAATCAAGGATTCAAGGAAGAATAAGCTTGAAAAGAACATGGAAAGAAGAACATAAAGAAGATGGAGTCCATAATACTTCAGGAACTTAGTTCCCTCATAAATCAAGAACTTAGTTCTTAAAGAACCTAATACCAAATCCTTAAAATAGTGATCTTGGTGATTGTTAATGATCAAAATACCATTAACAGAGATTTAATCTCTTTGAAAACATCAACAGACATTAAATTTCTAAGAAGACAACACCTCATGTGAAACACACGTAAACGCCAAAACTCAGCGCCTCACGTGAAACACACGTGAGCACTCAAAAGAAGCTAAAAGTTTAGCGCTTCACGTAAAACACATGTGAGCGCCAGAAAAGACTAGTGCTTAGCACTATTTCAGCGCCTCATGTGAAACACACTTGAGCGTTATATATCAGAGTGCTTAGCACCGCCGGATAGTATAAAAACCCAATCTTAGCCCCAAATTAGCTAAGTCTGTGAAGCTTAAGCCTCTTTGTTGATCTTAGTCCCATATACGACTAATGATCTCTTACCGATGATATCCAAAATGATATTCATCTCATATCTTCTAAGTTAATTTTAGTCTCATATAAGACTAATGTTTCTTAGGTCTACCATGATCTTTTCTCTCAAATACAGAATTTGGTTTAAAGGTACATCCTTCTACACTTCTGATATATGTCATCGTAATTTCTCAATGTCTTCAGAGAGACGGCGTGTCCCGACAACCAACAACAACTCTTCATCCCAACTTGATGAAAGATATGAAATTTAATCAAGACAGGAAATGATACATCCCACATTTGTGCACTTCCATATTGTTGTGTACACCTCATATTGACACGCATCCCTTATAAATGCAAGTTTCATATTGAGCCTCGGCCATATACAAATATACATATGTATATTTTTGAATGAAATATAAATGCCTTTAAATTGGATCGCACCCCAAATTCGGCGCATCCCATGTCACCATCGTTCACTTCGCCACGTAACAAATACACGTGCGCGCAAGATGAATGATGGACCGAAATGTCCTTAAACTAATATTCGTCCCAAACATGAGAATGATGGACCGAAACGTCCCTAAACTAATAATGAACCGCGGTGTTCTTAAACTAATATTTTTGCCCTGTGGAATGTCTCCATACCGACAACCGTATACTATCCATGGGCTATTCATATATGATCTAATGATCAGTTGAGCCCATATGCTCATTGTTCCTAAATTGATCTTAATCTCATACATGACTAACGATCCTTAGATCAAACTCAAGTATCCCGTGAATGGATGGATCTCACAAATGTGAGAAATGCATCCTAAGTTCATTCCCGTTGGCAAACCAAACTACCAATGTGGACCCCGTCAAGCAAATGCTTGACCCAAATCATGAAAATACATGTATGGATTTAGACTAATCCGCGCCTTACGGGCGACGTCATAAATTAATCTCCGTATACAATCCAAGGACAACTAAAATAAACAAACACAATACGACATGAAGTGAACTACCGGAGCAGGAGAAAGTGGTTATCGAAACACGATAACGTAATTAACTACAGGGGCTTACGCCTGCAGGGAAGAGCCCACAATAAAAAACCCCTCATAAATGAAGGGGAATCTGATAAAGCCTGCTACATCGGTCGCATCTATCCAAATCTCCGATATACGGTGCCATAAATCAACTTGGTATCTTTGGAGAGGTAGGTGGATATGTCCAAATAGTATCTGCCCCCAAATTCAGGCTAGACGTTCTCAACGTCTCAGTCCAGTCTTCGGCGGTAAACAGATTCTGGCATGTCCGGTGGGACCTTTTCCTCTTTCCACTCCGTGTCGTGTTTTTTTGCGATCAAATAATCGCGGTACATATGTTTGTAGTTGCCCTTGGGTGATGGGATACTGAAGCTGGCGTTTCGTCTCTATGCAGAATGGTGTGTGCTTCTACTCACCGCAACTTGAGCTCTGCTACATCTGGTAAAGTCATGTACGGGCCACTTGCAGCCTCAAATCTCTGCAGTCCAGCTCTTCAAGAAATCAATGGGCTTATCTTTGGGTCGATACCCCCACCTCCTACCCTCGGTGTCTCAACGCTGAAGGAGGAAGCCCAGAAAAAGTATGTCTTCCATAGGCTGGTTTCTCAAGCTGCAGCCATGCCGACAGTATCAGTCTTCATACGACTAGCTCTTACCAAAGACCAAGGTCAATACAGGAAGCATAATATTCATGCTCTCAAGGAAAACAGGGGCAGGCTCAGCAAATTCCTGAGACTGAAGAAACTCCGCCCGAAAGACATGATCGACGTCAATATGGACGTTTAATAAAGCAAGCTGGGGGCAGTTCTCTGTCTGTGTTGACTTCACTTACTTCAACTCCAATGGAAAATTTTGTTGTTCTAACCAGGAACAGTTTCGAGCTGCTGTGAAAGGTTAGGAAAAATTCCCCCACCGGAGTACTAAAGAAATCTTCGCAGACCGTGGAGATCCAATTGTTGGGGTCAAAAATTACACCCCGATTGATCAAGTCAAAATCAAAGTCAACCCTAAGCCAAGTGAGTCCAAGCCCAGGTCAAGACCGAGCATGGAAGGGACCGGACCCATGACAAAAAGAATGAAGCCATAAATTGATTTAATGTAATTCTTTATATATATATGTGTGTGTATGTAAAATGGGCAAAAACCAAAATTTTGTAAACCCCAAGGCTTATGTGCAAAAAGAGATAATCACATAAGGTATGGGGTGGCACAAGTGCCATTTGGTAAATCCCAATGGGCTATATGTAAAGTGTGTAGACTATAAAGGTAAACATGATGAAAAAATCAAAGAACTTTTTTCTCTCAAAAAAAAAAATTAGGGTTTCTGTGCCTTCTTTTCCTTCCTCAAGGTTTTAAACTTTCTTCTTTTCTTTTGAATTAAATCAAGAGTTTAACTCTTCTTTTTTAAAAAAGAAACAGTTTTCACCATAAAACCCTTGAATGCGAGCTCAGATCTCCCATCAAATCCCCAAAAAGGGTGATTTTTAAGTCTCGCCCCCCTTTTCTCCAAGATCCAGCCAACAGAGAAGAGGAAGAAGGAGACTCATCTCTAAAAACCCCACTTTGGAAAGATCTAAGGCTCAAGAGAAGATCTAGGGTTTAAGGGAGAAGAAAGGGGTCCCCTTTCTTCATCTCCGAAAATCTCTTGGAAGTTTACCTCCGAACAAAAAAAGGCTTTCTTTTTAGGAGTTTAACTCCAAAAGTCAATTGGGAGTACAACTCCCAGTGCAGGGGCTAAACCCCTTTTTCCTTTATTTTAGGAGTTTAACTCCAAAAGTCAATTGGGAGTACAACTGCCAGTATAGGGGGCTAACCCTTTTTCATGCGGGCGGCCAGCACCCGTGCGCCCGCACGCCGGGCGCGTGAGGCGCCGGCGCCCATGCGTCCTTTGGACGGTATTTCCCTTTTTTTTATATATACACACTCCACAACATTGTCCCTGTTAGAAAAAATTTCTAACAGGGTGCTGTCCTGCATCCTGCAAGGGGGCTGCTAGCCCCCTTAACCTCCCAGCCCGCTATCCGGGTAGCAGAAACCCTGTAAACTCTGCGAGGCCCCCGATATATCCAAGACCCTTCAAAACACAACACACGCACATTGCACATTGAGTTCACATGACCAGTTTGACCCGTCAATCGGAGGTTCTTTCGCTCTAAAGGTGAGGGGTAATTAACGGCAGCTTAGTCCGCGGCCGCCGGAGATTCGGATCCTCACAATTAATAAACCCCAGCTTACTTTAGGCTGGGAGAATCTGTACATGCCTAAAAAGCGCGTGCATTCCTATCTCAATGGGGTGACGAAAAACACCCTACAGATTCTGGCACGCCTTATGGGACCTTATCTCTCCTCCCATATTTCGGGTTAAACGTTCATGCGAACTCAATCAATAAGTTAACACTTTTTTTGCCTGTATTGAAGTCATTTTTTTGTGTGTACAGGTTAACAATTTTTCAGTCACAATCTCGAACTCAGCAATTATGTCTCCCAAGATGAGATTCGTTTCTGACGCGACTCCGATCCAATACATGGTCAAGATCAATGCCCGCGTGGTTCTCCTTACAAGTCTCAGCCGGCAATAGGAGGAGCTACCCCGTCAATTTGGTTCCATCATCATTTACCCTGCCGGAAGCGCTTATCTGGCGGAGGTCACGGCAAACCAGGTGGCCAAACCGGTCTCAAAGGGCAAGAGGCCAAATGTTGTGATCGCCAAGGTACCACAGCCCAAACGTAAAACGGTGTCCGAACGACTCTCTGGTGCTCCAGCTGGGGGAAAAATTACCGGAACAAAGTGCATCATCGAATGTCGCAGACAAGCACAGGCGACGCCTCTGACAATTGCACAATCATGCATATCTCCAAAGCTCTCCATCGCTCGGCCTATGGCGGCTCCCCGAAGAGCCGAAGCCTACCAAGTGCTCAAATCAGAAAAATTAAGGCATAAGCGGCTCAGATATAGAGCCAACAAGAAGACCAGGAATTCGGCCAAGTGGAATCTTGTGAGGTTACAAGAGCAGGGTCACCCCGCGACGACGGCTGAGTCGGCCGTAAAAGTTAGCAATTCCTTCGAACCTCTGAACTGGGTTCAGAAAAATGCCATGACCGCTAGAATCAAGAAGACATCAGTCCGAATGATGCTACAAAGAGACGCGTCCTACCCCAACGGAGAAAGCATGACACTGTCTCTTCAAGAGTCTATCAAGCATTCTGTGCTACGCGAAAGTAGTGGGGCAAATACAGAAAAGAAGCACCAGCACCACTCAAGAATCCGGTCAGGCCAGCCATCTTTAATCGATTTTCCGTTGCCAAAACAGAAGGGCCACGACAGCGGTCCATGAAATCAGCTGCTAATAATGAGAAGACGACCAGATATACTATCCATAAGGTGTATATGGCGGGCGCGTGACCCAGCGATAACTTGCGCAACAAAAGCAGGGATGTGCCACCATATCTCAAGCCTAATCTGGCTTGAATGTGGTTGCCATTTCCCAAGATCAGCCGCCTCTGCTTGACGATAAAAACCCTCTCGATGAGGCCGATAGGCAGAAGGACCCCTCAGTCCATATAGAGTCAAGCTCGGATAGCGTGAAAGAGCCGACTTTCCGTCCCAGGACCGCAGAGCAAGAGCTGTTTCAAGAGCTTCGAAAATAGCTCAGAAGCAAAGATAAAGAGATGACCAAGCTCTATTTAAAATTGATGACCTAACGAATGTTGTGATGAAGCTCATGGCTCAAATTGCTCGGGCGCTTCCCAATCAAGCATAAGTCTCTACTCATGAGCCGGATGATGATAACTCGAAGCAACCGATGCCTGTCCCTTGGGTCCAAGATTGGGCGAGCCGCACGAAAGCTGGCCACATTCCGCTTCTGGGGAAGCCTTGGCCCCAGATAGCACCATACCGCTAACACAAGATCAAATAATGGATTTAGTCACCGGCAAGGTTAAAACATTGGTGGCCGAAGCCGAAGCTCAGAAAGAAATTGGCAGCAGTGGGCGGCCATATCCCGCACAGTACGATTTGATCGAGTTCCCGAGCGGCTACGTAATTCCAAGTTCGGAAGATTTGACGGGACGGGAAACACAAATCAGCACGTCGCCCACTTTAAAGCATCGTGCGAAAATACAGAGGGTAATGATGCGCTCCTTCTTCGTCAGTTTGTCAATAGTCTGACCGGTGTTGCTTTCGAATGGTGCGCGAGCATACCAGACGAGGCCGTCACTACTTTTTCCCAATTAGAGTATCTGTTTCGGCAAAGATTCATGAGTGTTAGTGACAAAATCTCCATCGCTGACCTCGTGAGAACCAAGCCAGGGAAAAACGAAAGCAACACGGACTTTATTGCCCGATAGCGCAACCTCACTGTCAAGTGCGAACCGCCGCTAGAGCAGGACCGGTCCGTCAGCCTCCTCATTGGGAACTTTAGCAATTGGATAGTCCCATTCTTGTGTACAGCAGGCCTCAAGACGTTTTAGGAGCTGACCAAGAAAGTCCAAATGCTGGAACGCTCGAAACAAGAGTCTACCCCAGACCCTCAAAGAAACAAGGCTTGGAAGATCAAGAGGGACATAGAAGCGGGAATTCCAGCAATACCAATGTCTTCAATGCATCCGATAATGAAGACAAGCGAAAGGCAGGCGAATCTAAATCCAACCGGTCTCGAAAGCCAGTGCTGGAAGGAGAAGGGCCTTCCCTATAGGAGAAAAGAACAAGGTTTACTCTTTCAGAAGGGACAAGGTCCGCAAGATATTCAAAGATGCCTTGAACAACGGTTTACAATTTCCAGAGTCGAAAAGACCCCACGAAGCAAAAATGACCGATAATCCTCTATATTGCCCGTACCACCGAGTAGTGAGCCACACGATCGAGGATTGCTATATTTTCAAAGACTGGGTCAAGAAGCAGTACAAGGCTTGGGAGATTGAGTTGTCCAAGAGTGTGTCGGTGAATAATCAAGCTGTAGCCACTAACTTTATACATACACAAGCTGAAGCCTTCTGGGAGCAGACAGCTGAACCCGCTACCCTGAAGAATGAAACTGACTCGCCACAGCCTCCATGGAGCATGCGCATGTCTAAAAAGATGAAGAAGATGCTAAAGCTACTCCAGAAAGAGCCTGGAACGAAATGGGAAGGGCAAAAGAAGCCTATCGTTTCAGCTACCAATTTGGCTCATACAGTCTCAAAATCTAAAAAGCTCAAGAAGAAGAAAAGTGCCGCTCAACGCTAAAAAGAGTCTGTAGGGAGATCGACCATTCAAAAATATATCGATTCTCTCGAAGACTATGAACAAAAGGAAAGAACTCTAATTCAATTGAAGGAGTTCTTCCCCGTAGAAGCGGCTGAGATTCTAGAGGAGCTAGAAAAATACTCTGATAATGAGATCCCTATAGTGACCTGCTACGTCGTCCACCTTGGTAGCGACTCTGAGGAAGAACTCTGTTTTCCTAAGGATGACGAGGAGCTCGCCACGAAGGCCAACCAAATCCAGCTCAGAAGCGGTAAGGCTCTACCGCCAAATAAAAACAGCGCCCCAAAAGGGAAGGAAAAACAAGTTGCTAATGAAGAAGATGGCGGAGAGCCGGCTCATGAAAATTTGAGTCCTTTCTCGGTGGACTATAATGTCTTAGCTCATCTCCGAAAGCTTCCGTCTCTCCTCAGTATCTACGATGCCTTGGTCCTATCTAAGGAGCTTAGAGATGTTCTCATTCATGCTTTACAAAACCCCGAGCGGTACTAGGCTCGCTTTGTGGAAATTAATATGAAAGAAGCCCATTACACTCTGCATGCCGCTGCAGTCACGTTCAAGGACGAAGACCTACTACTGGGAACGACTGAGCATAACCGACCATTTTACGTGAATGGGTACAGCAACGGAGATCGGATTAATCACATATTGATTGATCTGGGATCTTCAGTGAACATCATGAACTTGCGGACTCTGAAGAGTTTGTCAATGGACGTCCGACATCTGTCAAGGGAAAGGATTGTCATTCAAGGTTTCAATCAAAATTGCCAGCAAGTTCTGGGATCCATAGCTCTGCCGATCAGGTTCGGAGACTTACAAACCGAAACCAAAATATACGTGATCGACGCCGACATGTCTTATAAAATTCTCTTGGGGCGGCCGTGGCTCTACGATTACGGCATTGTCCCGTCAACTCTCCATCAATGCATGAAGTATACTAAAAATGGCGAAGAAAGACGCATTGACGGAGACATCCAGCCGTTCGGTGTGCATGAAGTCTGATATGAAGATTCCCGGTACTTTATGAACCCTCAAAATACTAAGCCACAACTGACCGTGGACAGAGCAGCCCCGAAACTCAAAAGAAAATCTGAGCAGGCTGTTGCTTTCAAAAGCAAAAACCTCCAAGTACGTCCGCGTTTCGGTAATGACACTGATGAATCCGATGCTGGAAGTCCATCCTTCCGTAAAACTCACCCTCATTTTGGTAGCGATATGGATGAGTCTGATGCTGAAAGCCCATCCAGCAGCAGAATTCGCCCTCATTTCGGCAGCGACATCGAAGAGTCAGAGGAAAAGGACCCGCCTTGCAACAACTATGCAGATTTGGACTTCATGCAAAAAGCGAAGCTATGAGAGACCTTCGAAGTTGCAGAAAGGTCCCTAGCCGTCACATGGGTGCCGGAGCAGATGTGCAAAGAGCTCGATACATTGTCAGTCTCCACCGTGGACCAGCTGAAAACTTTCTACGTTCCCATAAGGAAAAATGGACAGAAGGGCATCCTGTTTTATGGGTCAAATCCTATCGTGCACCCGGACGATTTGTATGTCACGTGCCTTCCCTATGAGAGAGGCATAAGAGCTGTCCTCAATCCCAGATATTATGCACCTGAGATGCAGGAATATTTTAAAAAGTGCGGATGC
The DNA here is from genome assembly GCA_030015575.1 of Agapanthus africanus. Taxonomy (NCBI): domain Eukaryota; kingdom Viridiplantae; phylum Streptophyta; class Magnoliopsida; order Asparagales; family Amaryllidaceae; genus Agapanthus; species Agapanthus africanus. The sequence continues at coordinate 104,318,954 of CM057345.1, read as the reverse complement.
CGGTTATATCAAACGGAATCCGAAGCGAAGTTTTATGTGGGGCTATGGCATCCGCCTCAGATCCGAGCACTCATCGATGGACGAATTCCAGATAGACGGGATATAGGTTTTAGTCAACTTGATTCCAAAGCATGCTACATGATCCATGTTGGTGAAGCAAGCGAAAGGTCAAATAATGACGACGAGATAGCCAAGCCAGAAGAAGCTCCTCGAGAGCTCGAAGATGGCGGACAAGCAATCTTCGACGAGCTAACCAAGGTTGATTTGGGAACGCCCGATAATCCAAGGCCGACCTACATCAGCTCGCTCTTATCAGAGGAAATGAAAGAGCAGATAGTCGCTCTGCTGCATGAGTTCGCCGATTGCTTCGCATGGATGTACAAAGAAATACCTGGTCTTTTCCTTGAAGTGTCCGTGCATAAGTTGGCTATATCTCCTGATGCTAAGCCAGTCAAACAAGCTCCTCGAAGAATGAGAAGGAACTGGAAGAAAAGGTAATCGAGAAAACCAAGAAACTCATCAATGCCGGCTTCATCAGGGAAGAGAAATACGCGGACTAGATCGCGTGCATCGTCCCGGTGAAAAAGAAGAATGGACAGATACGAGTTTACGTCGATTTCAGGGATTTCAATAAGGCATGCCCTAAACACGATTTCCTGCTTCCGGTCATGAAAATGATGGTCGACGATACCTCAAAATATGAGCTGTTCACTTTCATGGATAGCTCGTCTGGATATAATCAAATCAAGATGTTGCCCGAGGATGAGAAATACATAGCATTTCGAACCCCGATCGGGATATACTGCTACAAGGTGATGTCGTTCGGACTGAAGAATGCATGCGCCGCATATCAAAGGGCAATGACCAAAATATTTGATGACTTAATCTATAAAGTCGTCGAATGTTATGTTGATGATTTGATCGTTAAGACCGAAGCCAAGTCCAATCACATCCGAGATCTCAGAACCGTTTTCACCCGACTTAGGGAATACGATCTAAAAATGAATCCTCTGAAGTGTGCTTTTGGCGTGTCGTTGGGAAAATTCTTGAGCTTCATAATTCGACATCGGGGGATCGAAATTGACCCATCAAAGATAAAGGCCATCATGAAGATACCTTCTCCAAAGAATCTGACGCAGTTAAGATCCTTTCAAGGCAAACTCGCTTACATACGAAGGTTCATCTCGAACTTATTGGGGAGATGTCGGCCATTCTCAAAGCTCATGAAGAAGGGATCTCTTTTTGTCCGGGACGTCGAATGTCAAGAAGCATTCGAAAATATCAAACGGTATATGTTGCACCCTCTGATGCTTGCTGCTCTTATTCCAAATAAACCGTTGCTTCTCTATACTGTCGTGTTAGATGTGTCACTCGGTGTGCTCCTAGTCCAGAACAACGAGGAGGGAAAAAAGAATGCCCTCTACTACCTCAGTCGAACGTTAGTCAGGGCGGAACATAACTATTCCCCGATCGAAAAGCAGTGCCTAGCCCTGATATTTGCTGTGAAAAAGCTAAGACACTATCTTCTCGCTCATCGGGTTATGCTGATCTCAAAGGTCGACCTGCTCAAACACTTAATGACCAAAGTAAGCCTAGCCGATAGAATGACAAGATGGGCTGTCATGCTGCTTGAGTTCGACATAATCTATACTCCTCAGAAAGCAGTAAAAGGGCAAGCCCTCGCCGACTTTCTTGCTGCTCATCCCGTACCAGAAGAGCCACCGCTTAATTGAGAGTTACCCGACGAACAAGTGCTGCACCTCGAGGATGACGAGCCATGTTGGGAGCTCTACTTTGACGAAGCCTCATCAATTAAGACCTCCAGCAAATCAAGCGTCCCATAGATAAAAGCAGGGATAGGATTGGTGTTCATCACGCCATCGTTCTTTTGCTCTCACCGAGCCTCGCACAAACAACGAGGCTGAGTACGAGGCTCTGATAGCTGGTCTGGAGCTCGCCATAGAAATGGAAATCCTTCGGCTACGAGTCTACGGTGATTCCCAGCTTGTTGTCAACCAAGTAAGCGACGACTATAAGATATACAAACCCGAGTTAGCTCGGTACAGAAGCCGGGTGGTGGAGCTTATGAAACAGTTCACCCACATTGAACTGATGAGAGTTCCTAGGGCGTTGAATGGAAAAGCTGACATACTTGCTCTCTTAGTCAAGGAGTTGGCTGATCTTGATGTGGATGAACTTCTGATAACGAAGCCGGAAAATTCTACCTCTGGTCTTTTTGCGTGAAGAGGGAAGCATAGAACAAGAGAACAATCCTGCCGAAAAAGCTCTGATCATCCAAGATAAGCCCGATTGGAGAGAACCCTTCATAGAGTACCTCCAATATGATAAGCTGCCCGAAGGAAAATCTGCGATGATTCAGCTGAAGAAGAGAGCTCTTCGATACGTGTTTGTAAATAATATGCTATACCGCAGATCATATGACCAATCCGGGCTCGGATGTCTGTCATCGGCCGAAGCCCAAAAAGTCATGAAAGAAGTTCACTCAGGCGTCTGCGGAGCTCACTAATCTGGCCCTAAAATGCGGCTTCAAATTAAACGGCTTGGGTATTACCGGCCTACCATGATAAGGGATTGCGAAGAGCATGCGAAGAGGTGTCATCTCTGCCAAATTCATGGTGACTTCATTCATAAGCATCCCAATCCGCTGCATCCTACGGTAGCGTCATGGCCCTTTGAAGTTTGGGGTACCGACATAGTTCGTCCAATTGATCCTCCGTCATCGAAAAGCCACAGGTTCATATTGGCCGCAACTGACTACTTCTCCAGATGGGCTGAAGCTGTCGCGCTAAAAGAAGTCAAGACAGAAGATATTCTGACGTTCTTCCGACATAATATTCTATACCGTTTCGGTACACCTAGAAGAATCATTTCTGCTAATAGGCCTTCTTTCAAGAGCTTCAAAGTCTCAAGGTTCGCTACTCAGCACAAGATAGACTGGTGATATTCCTCCATCTATAATCCAAGAGCCAATGAGCTAGCTGAAGCCTTCAATAAGACTCTATGCAAGCTCCTGAGGAAAAATACATCAGCCAACAAGAGAGACCGAAATCTCAAGCTCTACGAGGTGTTGTGGGCATATCGTACCATATACCGCACTCGAACTCATTCCAATCTATACTCACTACTCTTCGGAGTGGAAGCAATTATCCCCCTCGAAATCGAAGTTCCAAGCCTAAGAATGGCCGTCCAACATGAGTTGACGGAGGAGGAAAACGTCCTCCTTCGGCTCGAAGTGCTCGACGCCCTCGAAGAAAAGAGGCTAGTAGTATAGCAAACTCTGGAGCTGTACCGATCCCAAATGTCACGGGCTTATGATAAGATGACCTGTCCCCGTGCTTTAAAGAAAGGCGAATTGGTGTTGGTCCTCAAAAGACTGATCATCCCCAATCAACATGCCAAGAGAAAATTCGAGCCAAACTGGGAAGAACCATATGTCATCGAGAAAGTGTTTGATGGAGGATCTTACCAGCTGATAAATGCCAAGGGAGAAAGGCTCATTCCACCCATCAATAACCGATACCTCAAGAAATACTACGCGTGAATGCTCCAAGTCGCAGGCGAATTGAGCACACCGGCCCTACGGTCTGGATCATACATCTTGTAAAACCGTATACAATCCACGGGCGCAAATGACCCCTATCTCTCCTAAGTCTTACGGGCCAGACTACATTTAAATTCTTACCGGTAATGATAAAAAACAAAAAAAACGGTATGTCTACAAGTGAAATGAGCACAGATTAAAACTCGAAAGGGCTCCGTAAGTAAAAACAGCAGGATTGCCGGCGAGTTTGTGAAAACCCGAAAGGGCGCAAACTCGTGAAAAGAGATGAAATACACCCGCAAAGTCCTCTCGACCTTGTGAGGAGAAAATCCCCGCGTGAGATCTTTACGACTCACAAAGGAGCAACACACTTAGGAAACCCTACAAATCCTAGGGAGAAATACACCTATGAGATCCCCTCGAATCGTAGGGAGAAAATGATTTTATGAGACCCTTACGACTCATAAAATTGAAAAGCCTTAGGTGGTAAGGATCTAAACTTGTCTCCTAAGCCATCGTTCCCTAACGGGCACGGTAAATTATGAGTCGCTCCTGGCACTACGCTTCAATGTGAGCGGTGTTGATGCCGATCCAAAACCCAAATCCCAGGTCTTCCCAAAGGCAAATGATGAGTCGCTCCTAGCACTATACTTCAGTGTTAGCGGTGCTGATGCCGACTCAAAAACCAAATCCCAAGTCCTCCCGGAGCAAATGATGAGTTGCTCCTAGCATTATTCTAGTGCAGCAATGTTGATGCTGACCCAAAAACCAAATCCCAAGTCCTCCCGGGGCAAATGATGAGTTGTTCCTGGCATTACTCCAGTGCAGCAATGTTGATGCCAAACAAAATCCAAATTCCAAGTTCCTCTCAAATTCAAAAGTCCCGCCAAATAAGGCAGAAATCAAACAGATCAAATTAATGTCCCACCCTGTATCGCTTCCAAGCTCAAAAGTCTCACTGGACGGGTAGGGAACTCCCAAAATAAATTAAATCAAACAAATCAATCCTGATAATGTAGAAAGCGGAGCAAGTCAATTTCAACCCCGACACCGCAGAAAGCAGAGCAAGTAAAATCAAATCCCGACACCGCAGAAAGTGGATCAAGTCAAATCAAATCACTGACCGTCCACATCGCTAAAATGGCAGCACCGACCGTCCAAGTCGCTAAAATGGCAGCACCGACTGTCCAAGTGCCAAAAATGGCAACAATGACCATCCACGTCGCTAAAATAGCAGCACCGACCGTCCAAGTGGAAAAAATGGCAGCAACGACCGTCCAAGTCGCTAAAATGGCAGCACCAACCGTCCAAGTCGCAAAAATGGCAGCAACGACCGTCCAAATCGCAAAAATGGCAGCATCGACCGTCCAAGTCGCATAAAAGGCAGCACCGACCGTCCAAATAGCAAAAATGGAAGCACCGACCGTCCACATTGCTAAAATGGAAGCATCAAACGTCCACGTCGCTAAAATGGCAGTACCGACCATCCACATCACTAAAATGGCAGTATCGATCATCCAAGTCGTTAAAATGGCAACATCGACCCTCTAAGTCGTCAAAAGGGAACCCAACCAAATCAAATTCCATATAGAACAAGATCCATCAATTTTATGCACACAACCTACAGAAGCGGTGTGCACTTATTGATAGGGGGCACTTTATTGGGGTAAAAAATTACACCCCGGTTGACCAAGTCAAAATCAAAGTCAACCCCAAGCCAAGTGGGCCTAAGCCCAGGTCAAGACCGAGCATGGAAGGGATCGTCCCCATGACAAAAAGAATGAAGCCATAAATTGGTTTAATGTAATTCTTTATATATATATATATATATATAGAAATAAATGTATGTAAAATGGGCAAAAAACCAAAATTTTGTAAACCCCATGGCTATGTGCAAAAAGAGATAAGCACATAAGGCATGGGGTGACACAAGTGGCATTTGGTAAAACCCAAAGGGCTATATGTAAAGTGTGTAGCCTATAAAGGCAAACATGATAAAAAAATCAAAGAACTTTTTTCTCTTTAAAAAAAAAATTAGGGTTTCTGTGTCTTCTTCTCCTTCCTCAAGGTTCTAAACCTTCTTCTTTTCTTTTGAATTAAATCAAGAGTTTAGATCTTTTTTTTTCCAAAAAGAAACAGTTTTCACCATAAAACCCTTGAAGGGGAGCTCAGATCTACCATCAAATCCCCAAAAGAGGTGATTTTTAAGTCTCACCCCCTTTTCTCCAAGATCCAGCTAATAGAGAGGAGGAGGAAGGAGACCCATCTCCAAAAACCCCACTTTGGGAAGATCCAAGACTTAAGAGAAGATCTAGGGTTTAAGGGAGAAGAAAGGGGTCCCCTTTCATCATCTCCAAAAATCTCTTGGGAGTTTACCTCCGAACAAAAAAAAGTTTTTCTTTTTAGGAGTTTAACTCGAAAAGTCAATTGGGAGTACAACTCCCAGTGCAGGGGCTAAGCCCCTTCGTTCTTTTTTAGGCGTTTAACTCCAAAAGTCAATCGGGAGTACAACTCCCAGTATAGAGGGCTAAGCCCCTTTTCCTGTGGGCGCTCAGTGCCCACGTGCCGGGCGCATGAGGCACCGGCGCCCAACGCCCGTGCGCCAAGCACGTGAGGCGCTGGCGCTCACGAGTCCTTTGGACGCTATTTACCCCCCATTTTTTTTATATATACACACTCCACAACACTATCCCCGTTAGAAAAAATTTCTAACGAGGTGCTGCCTCATACCCCGCAAGGGGGCTGCTAGCCCCCTTTATCCCAGCCCGCTATCCGGGTAGCGGACTCCCCGTAAACTCTGCGAGACCCCCGATATACCCAAGACCTCTCAAAACACAACACACACACATTTCACATTGAGTTCACATGACCAGTTCGACCCATCAATCGGAGATTCCTTCGCTCCAAAGGTGAGGGGTAATTGACGGCAGCTTAGTCCATGGCCGCCGGAGATTCGGATCCTCCATAATCAATAAACCCCAGTTTACCCTAGGCATGGGGAATCTGTATATGCCTGACAAGCGCGCACATTCCCATCTCAATGGGGTGATGAAAAACACTCTATACCAACAAGAGCACAAGACAGTTCGCTCCTTAAAAGAACTTTCATCATCTATATATAAGGTGTGGAAGCAGGTGTTGGACTCACTCGTCATCCGCGGTTCTTCCTCTAATCGTCAGCTAAACTCTAACAACTTCTTTTCCAAATACAAGGGGACTCATCCCAAGACGGTTTTTGCTACGATGGTTCTTCCTAAAGCTAAAGCGGCTTCTCATAAAAAAGCGATGCCAATAAAGTCCAAATGCCCGAGGCAAACTCTGAAGGACAAAATTCCAAACGCCCTAAGCCTGGGGGCATGGTAGTTCACACGGTATATATGGTGAACATCAGAGACGAAGGTCGTGTTTCTACTAGTCACAGGCCGCATACTCGGTCTCTGACAACAGCTCAGCAATAACATAAAAAGTTGCGGGAGATGCTTGCTTAAGCGGCGGCACTTGCTAGTCCACTGGCTAAGGCAAACCCCGAAGAGGTACATGAAGAAAGGACGGAGCAAGAGACGGATATTGATTTCCTGAAACGCGCTCTAAAAAAGAGAGATGAAGAAGCGGAAGCGATGTCTGCTAAAATAAACCAGATGGCCCTTCTGATCCAGAATATGACTGGAAAGATGGTCCATTCGGAACACTGATGGATGAACCGCCGGTAGTCGCTCTTAAAGATAAGGGTGACATTTCAAATCCTCTGCAAGCCTCATTAACGGCTGAGAAGGAAATGATCCCAAAAGCAAAACTGGACGCATATATCGTTAAGCAAATTAAAGCTCACTATACCAGTGAAGCGGCAAATAGGTCGACCAAGACAGGTCGACTGTATCCGGCATCGTACGATCAAATTCAGTACCTTTCAGAATACATAATTTCGACGTTCTACATGTATAAACGAACCGGGAATTCTCGCCAGCACATCTCGCGATTTAAATCCATGTGCAACAACACTGGAGGAAATGATATACTACTTCTTCAACAGTTCGTCAACAGTCTGGCGGACACTGCCTTCGAATTGTGTACAGAACTTCCAAATGACTCCGTGAAGACCTTCGACAAGATTGTTCTCCTCCGAAATACGGAGACGGGACCGCGTAGGTCCGTCTTGCTTGAATTTCTGGGAAGATACTAATTGGTGCTATCCGTCCACCTCTCCGAAGATGCCAAGTTGATTTATGACACCATGTATCGAAGGTTTAAACGGATGCGGCCGATGTAGCAGATTTCGTCAGATTCCTCCTCGTCGAGGGTTTTTTGATTGTGGGGACGCTCTTCCCTGCAGGCGCAAGCCACTGCAATTAATTACGCTACCGCATCGCGGTAGCCACTTTCTCCTTTTCCAGATGGTCACTTCGTGTCATGTGTGTTTGTTTTGTTTTTGGTTGCCCGTGGATTGTATACGGAGACTAATTTATGTTGTCGCCCGTAGGGCATGGATTAGTCCCAATCCGTATTTTCTTAGATTTGGGTTTGGGGTTGGGTTTAAGGATACGTTAGTCTCATTTGAAACTAAGATCAACTTAAACGTTTGTTAAGGATACGTTAGTCTAATTTTTAGACTAAGATCAACTTAACGGGATCGTTTAGATCCAACAAAAGAGCATTCGGGCTCTATTTCTTAGTTTAGGGACATTGCAGTCGATTACCAGTTTAAGGACATGGTGGTCCAATGTTAGTTTAAGGACATCTCGGTCCAAGGTTAAGGATATCATAGTTCGTGGGTTTAAAGGGACCCCACAGTCCGAGGTTAAGGACATCATAGTCCGTGGGTTTAAAGGACCCCACAGTCCATGGAATGATTGGTTATTGAGACCCGTCACCTCTTTGAAGACGTTGAAGGATTACAATGACAAATCTCAAAAGAGTGAAGATATGTGCCTTTGAACCAAAGTTGATTGGGGATTCTGTAGTCCAATTTAGGACTAAGATCGATTAATTAGATTATGAGAACATTGGCTCAGTTAAATCTGAATTAAGGACTTATGTCCAACTTGGGCTAAGTACAATTAAGTTTAAAATGTTAGCCCTTTGTTGGACTGTTGAACATTTGTCTGGGTTCAGCCCTTCATTATTTAGCAATGCTAAACAAAAGTTTGGGGGCTCTGATAATATTTTGTCTTTGGCTGAGCACTAACCATTATAGCTCTGGATTTTAAGGTTCATTTGAAGGGGAGATTTGCCTCTGGAAAATTTAGCCAATTTGGTCTAAACATGGCTTTAAAATAGTGTTAAACACTAGAGGATATTTGGCGATCACGTGCTCCCACGTGATGTGCTGAAAATAGTGTTAAACACTAAGGACAAAGCGCTTAAAGTAGTGTTAAACACTAAAATTGGATTGGTCACGTGTGGTCACGTGAGGCATCTGAAGATGGGGCCAGACTTCCTTTATTTTATTCTCAGAGTATTCAAATAAGTGTTAAACATTTTCAATCTTCCAGGTCATCACGTGTGGGCACATGATGGGCATCCATGCACTGGATATTAAAGGAATTTGTTAGGGGTCACGTGGGGACACGTGAGGGCGCCCATGCATTGGATTTTAATCTTTCAGTTCTTTCCATCTTCTCTTTTTTAAAGAGGTGTTTGTCAGGGGTCACGTGGGGACACGTGAGGCATTGCCTCTGGGATAATTCCTTCTTATTTTGAAGAGTCCATTAAAGGGTCACTTGGGGGCACGTGAGCATGCCTTATTCATTCCTTTTTGTTCGTTGGGATGAAGGGTCACGTGTTACCACGTGATCATGTTGGATACTTGATCTTTACGTGCATGGAGAGCTTTAAGTCTCTTGTTTTTTAAGAATTAAATTCTTTTATAGGGTTAAACCCCAGTTCTGTTTAGAGGAATTAAATTCCTGTGTATTTGGACGAATTAAATTCTTATGTAGGGTTAAACCCTAGTTTCATTTGGAGGAATTAAATTCCTATGAATTTGAAAGAATTAAATTCTTGTGTAGGGTTAAACCCTGGTTTCATTTAGAGGAATTAAATTTCTATGAATTTGGGGGAATTAAATTCCCTAAACTCAATTCTCCCTCTAAGTTTTGGATCTGCATGGCAGAATCTTCCCAATGGGAATTAAATTCTCAACTTGTGGGGAGATCTGCTTCTGCAGATCTTCAACCAAAGGAAGAACTAAGTTCTTATTCAGAAGAGTTAAACTCTTAAATTGAGAATTAAATTCTCCTTTTTGTTTTATGGAGCTTAGATCTCTTTCCCTTTTCACCTAGGGTTTCTTTCTCTTCTGAGGAAGTCTTCTTTTCTCTCTGTTGTTGTATTTCTCTAAAAAAATTCCCAGATCCTTCTCTTCTCTTCTTGGCTCCTATTTATAGGAGAAAGAAAAAGAATCAGTTTGTTTAGTCAATCTTTCATTGAAAGATTTCAATTGATTTTGTAACCATCATGATCTTTTAGATCACTCAGTGAATTTTATTCACCATTGGATTTTTAATCCAAAAGATATTCTGTTTGTTATTCTTGGTGAATTTCAGGGAAATTTTTCCTTGTATAGAATCTTTCTATAAATTGGTGATTTTTAATCACCATTGGATTTTTAATCCAACGGTGCTCCACTTTATAGAGCACAATCTTTTTTTGTTTGGAAAGATTTAGAGAGATATTTTCCAGTTAGGGTTCTCAATTCCTTCTTAATTAGAATTCAATTCTATTAGTTCGGAAGGCTTAAAAGCCTATTACGTGTTGGCATGTGATCCCATTGTTTGATCATTCAAATAGAATTTAATTCTATTAGTTAAAGAGCGTAGGAACCCATCACGTGTTGTCACATGACCCCTCTTGATTAACATTTTAACCAGTATTTAATTCTGCTGTTTTAAAGAACTAAAGAATCATCACGTGTCAGCACGTGATGCCCCATTGGGGGTTTCTCTTAGTTTTTATTATATCTTTTAATCCCTTTCAGTGGGTTTAAAGGCTCATCACGTGTGGGCACGTGATTCCTGTTGATTAGAATTCAATTCTATTATAACAGAGTCCCCAGGAAACCATCATGTGTCAGCACGTGGCCCTTGGTCACGTGTGAGCACGTGATGCCCCATTGGTTTTTTTTCTTCTGATATTTTATCAGGGAACAAATTTCCCCACATCGTTGTTCTCACGTGTTTGCACGTGAGTGCAACGCTGTTATCTTTTGTGGCCGTTGGATCTGTCTAGGGAAGGGGGCAGATGAACCGTTTCCCATCACATCCTATAAATGTAGAGGTCTCTTCAGAAACGCCTCCATTCTTTCATCTTCTTCCTTGTTCATTTTCCTTTGAGAATTTAATTCTCTCTCCCAGAGCTCAGTTCTCAGTTTCAAAAATTTCCAGAGTTTAACTCTGTCAACAAAATATCTCCTTTTTTAGGTAAGGATCTTGAACGACCGAATATCTTTTTGTAGAAATTTTCTTTGGATTTTAAATCCACACCAAGGGTTTTTCCCTTTAACAAGAACCCATCTTTACGAGTTAAAATAATATCCAATCTTTAGATAATAAACTCCTTTGGTTAGGGCTTCTCTGATCTCAGGGATTGATGGTGATACTTTTCTTCTCTCTGGAATTTAATTCCATTCCAAAGAGCTTTAGCTCTGAAAATGTTTTCTGGGAATTTAATTCCTCTGTTCAAAAGGAATTTAATTCCTATAAAGAACTTAGTTCTTAAAAGAAGACTTCTTGGGATTTTTCATCCTGAGTTGTTCCTGCAGAGATCCTTCTCGATTTGCACAGAGCTTCTGTAATGGGTTTTTCACCTTGGGGGAATGTGCAGAGTTGTTTGAAATCCACTGTTCATTCATTGAGAATCTTCCTTTTATTTCCATAATGATTACCCTGCCTCATCATTAGTGAGCCGCCATTTTGATTTTGTGGGGCCTCTGTGTTTTGTAACCAATGGTCCCATAAAATAAGTTGTTTATCGTTTTCTTCCACTGTCCTTATATATATATATACATGTGTGGGCTTCATTAACAATTTCCTTTTATCTGTTTTAGGAATAATGGCTTCTCTTCCGTATTTCCTTTTCACCCGCTCGGAGGCTGCCTTTCCTCAGTCACCGTCTGATGAAGAGGTGATGGCGATGATTAGAGCTCATGACCCTAATTGTACCAACTTGGTTTTATGGGACATCTGGTACGGTCATATCATTCGTGGTCGCCGCAGCTTCCTTTGCGAGATACCAACAGAGCCTACCTATCCATTCTTGCTGATGGAGCGTCCACGGACCGCCTTTGCTGTGGAGATGTTGAACTGGACCCCTACGAGACGGCTCGAGCCGTCAACAACTGGGATTCCAAACCATCCTGTGCCGGCTATAGACATCTTACGGCGTCGTATCTTCCAAGGTGAAGCCCAGCCCTGGGGACAGGTTTACAAAATAGGGCTTACTCCTCGACAACCCACGTGTTACCTTCTCTGGGCTCGTTATATCCTATCCGCCCATCGTGCGCGACTGCAGAAGGTCGGGCTCTATCAGGTGGTGTACGCGTCTCTCTTCCACTATCAGTCCCCCCATGTCTGGTAGGTTAAGGCTTTCTTAAACCAATGAAATCTTCCCACCAACACCTTCTTACTAGGGGACCGCGAAGTTTCAATTTCTCTGGAAGAGTTTCGCGAGATCTCGGGGTTGCCGATAAGAGGGATGCTTTATGAAGAACTGCAGCCCCCCTGATGAGTATTTTTTTGAAACCGAGCCGGCTATGCTTGACGGCTTGTCGACTGAAAATGCCGTCCGCCACAAGCACCCAAGTTTAATCAAGACTCTGAGCATTTTTGAGAAGCTGTTCACAGAGTCAGAGGAACAGGGCGTCACCTTCAAAAGCTTTATCGCCTGCTTCCTTCGCGGGGACGTTCTATCAAAGACGGCTCCGAAGTTTGCGAGTATCAACGACCTCTTCGGGTTCGGCTTAAATAAGCTACCGGCTAAAGAAGAGGATTTGCCGCAGTTCTACATTCCAATCCTATCGGCTGTACCTTTTGAGTCGATCGCAGCTCCTGACATAGATGAAGAGACTTTCTTCATGGGTTTTATCAGTGTCTGGCTCAGCTGGTTCGTCATTCCAACGCACCATCGATTTATGAGAGCTTCAGTCATTTAACCTGCTCATCGCATCGCTGGAGGGACGCGACTAGCCGTTGGCATTTCGGGGCTAGCGCATCTGTATCATGGGCTAAGCGCTGCAGCCAATACCTTAACCCCAGGCGTGAACGTAGTGAGTTTCTCTCTTCATTACTTTACGTCATGGATTGAGATGCACGTGCTAGGGGCATTTGCTGCGCATCAGAGACCCAGCTTTTATGATGCCTACACTTTTCCGCGGCTTATGAGGTTGGTTGACGCCTCTGCTCCTGATCCGACTCAGTCCGGAGCTATTCGTGTGCTGCTTAGTCCCTATGCCAATGCGGGCGGGATGGTATTCAATGATCGAGTCCTTTCTGCTCCTTCAGGACCGATTCAACAGCTTTATGATTCGTCGAAAGAGGGAGTACCCTCCCTGAAGCCCAAGGAAGCCATGCACTTATATTCGATCAGACCGGGTTACCTGGTATTTCGTCAAAATGGTGCAGCCCTTTTTATGCGGTGCAACCCACACCGCTTTGCTCGGCAACTGGGATATGACCAGGGTGTCCCCTTTGAGGCGTTTACAGTGGAGCCCAGCCCATCATCAGAAGTCGCTCGTGATGCCGCTCATCACTTCATGCGGCTGAACACTGGCTCTCGCTTCGTAATTCCTGAGGCAGACTACATTCCTCGATGTGTGGGGGCTTTCACGGGCTGGTACCTCCACCGAGTCAGTCCTATTATTGCTGAGGAGAGGAGGATGCTCCTCGGATATAGGGCTCCCACTCCGATCCAGGCTACGGGAGTCCCGCCGCGACCGCAGGCAGTGGTTCGCCCTCCCCTGAGAGATACTGGTATCGTGCTTATTCCTGAGGCAACGGAAGTTGATTTAACTCCCACAGCTGGTATGCCGCTGCGTACTAGAGCTCAAGCAAGGGCCAATAAGGCGCCGGTAGCCGTATCATCAGCTGCCGCGTCAGCAATGGCGGTGTCGTCATCGGTAGCACCGCCGGGTGAGGATATCGAAGGCGAAGTGGGTCAATGCCGCGCCAAGGCACCAAGGGGAAGGATGCGATCGTCTTCTAGTGTTAGTTCTGGGTCCAAGAGGCGAAGGAAGACGACCACCAATCTGCTTGACTTTTTAGTGGAATCCGAGCCTATTCTTCAGGATGAGCTAGTAGCTATGCAAGAGCCGGATGGTGGTCTTCTTTTTCCTGGTTCATCTGCCGAGGAAGCCGCGCAATTGGCTGAGGCTATAAAACGCTCTCAGGATGAAGCTGAGAATGTAAGGGTCCTGAAGAGACCTTATCCTGCCGTCATCTTCTACGAGGATCCTCCATCGATACGGTGGATATTCATAGGTCCTTTGGAAGGGGGAGATGAGATAGCTCTTAAACAGCCGATCTCGGCCGATGCCGAAGATGCGCTGTCGTTGTGGACCGGCGGCCACGAGTCTACCCTTGAACCCCGACGAGCATACCTCCTCAGGAAGGAACGTCGGCTTGAAAAAGCCATATAAGAAGCTCTTTTGCTTATTGGTACATTTATATTTCCTCTTTTTTGTAGTATTTTGCACTTCTTTATATGTATATGATTGATCTGTATTTATGTAGTAGTTAACCGCAATCAATAACGGTGTCGCGTGTAGCTAGACCGAGATGAGTACGGGTCGTCCTCAGGGAAACGTTGAATCTTTTACTCTTACTTTAGATGTGTTGAAAAAAAGAGGAGGGATAAAGAATATTGTAGAATGGTTTCTAGATCTACGTTAAGCACTAATGCAAAATATAGATCTAGATTATTTATGGATGTAGTTAATATAAGAAGGGGCTTGTAGGGTTCGTTAGGATTTAGTAGATATGGATGATTAATTAAAAATTACCCTTTTTATCCTTTAATAGATTTAAAACTAGAACGATAGTGATGCATGTAGATTAGGGTTTCTGGAGGGAAAAGGAATCCCACTCTTAACCCCTATCTCGACACGGAACTCCGTTCATATCTAGCCTTTACTAAAACAATCATTAATCTAATCTCTAATCGCGGTCGAGGCTAACAATGAATTGGTAGCGTGCCCGATTAGGATGTTAATGATTCTTTTGATAAAGTTTATAAACTTTATAGGACGTAAAAAGAGTTTAAGTATTTTCATCATCCATTAACCTACCCTAATCCTACGAACCCTAACAAGCGGAGAATTACTCGCGCATGTTGGGAGAAAAAGAGATGGAGAGAGAATGCATAATTAAACTACAAAGAAATAGAATAGGAAAAAGAGCTACCTTTATTAATCAACAATATTCATTAAACTTTGATTCCTTAGAAAATGATTACAAATACTAGTTTGCTTCTCGATCTCTTCTAAGGAGGTAGATGAACCGTTAATGATCAACCGGATGCGTGAGCCGTCTTGGACTTCGTGATCTCATCGGCTTGATAATTTTTCCAAGAGGCTCTCGGTCCTTATTTATACTCCAAAAGCCAGAACCCTAGATGCCTAAATTGGGGAATAGTAGTTAAGATCCAAAAAGAAAAATTCCAGCCCCCAATTCTTCTGTCATGCGGCGGATCCGCAGCCTTGTTGTGGCTTCGTGGGCTCGATCTTCTAGGGCTTCCTCTTGATGACACTTGTTAATCTATGGAACCTCTGGAAATTGGAAATCTTTTCTTTGTTTCTGCCAGAATTGATTTCTTAGTTTGCTTTCTTAATTAGGCAGGTTTGCTCTTAACAACTTTGATTCCCTTGATTTTTAGCCCTGAAAAATTCTGCACAATCTCAACAAATAATATTAGTAGTGTTTTGTTTTATTGAGATATTAATTTCACCATTAAGATTTGGTCAATGGTATCTTTGCATACATTTTCCTACCAAATGTTAATTATAATATATCAACACATGAAAAATAGTATTTTTACAGATAAACCCTCATATGTATCATATATTATAATAAACACCTTTTCTAGTATAGAAATAGTAGGAAAATGTAATAACAAATGTGCAGTTTTATCAACTGAACAGTATACATCCTTATCCTCGTGAAAACTTCGCAGGGACTTCGGCAATGGCAAAGAATCTAAGTTCGAGTCGCGTCTTGACTATGGACTCCGTAAATATCCCCAATGAGACACTAGTAAGTGTGGAGGGGGTCGATACAACTGTTGTTCCTATCACAGAGCTCCCCTCGGTGACTCCCGTTCCCCAGGTGCTTGCTCCCTCGGAAGAGGCGTCTTCATTGGCCGCGGATTCAATGGATCTTTCTGTGGATGGCCCGGAGACTATGGGACAGGTGGTCGGGGCCACCGTCCTTTCATTGGAGCTTGCAGCGATGGCCACTGCTTCTCAATCGGAAGTTATTATACCGGCCTACGTCCCCGATGAGATGCCTAGGGGCGTGGAGGAGGCCGCCGAAGCTGCTATCCCTCCAGTCCAGAGTGGGAGGAGTATCGAAGGTAGCCTTCTATATTTTATATTAATGATCTCTTCATTATCTGAACCTTTCTGTCTTTTCAGAGCTACGAGGATTGGCGGCGTCTATCGTGGACTTGCACCCCAGGAAGTCTTTTCAGCGTCTGTTAGAGATGGCCGCTCTGCAGGCGATATCCCCTCAACGCATCGTCCTCTCTTTCGGGCAAGGTTAGTGTTATTTGCCCTTTTCTTACAGCATTATTATTATTTCATATAATGACACTGATGTCTTTTATAGTTCTGGAAGCCGATGATGAAGTTGAGATTCTTGACGGGCCTGGGGAGCCTTCAGATCCTTCTTGCATGACCGTGGGTAAGTAAAGTTTCAATGTTGTTCCACCCGCTCTTTACTCGTGAGTCTCGCTGATTGTTTTCTATGAATCTTAACAGCTTTGCCAGTTCTTACCACGCTGGAATCTCGCATTGTCATGCCGCCCGGCCCCTACGCTCTACGTGCCTTGGAACGGATGGCAAAACTAAGCCTTCACTCTTTGTCAGCTCTGATTGAAGATCTTCGTGCCGGCAGTCTGATCACGGCCGAAGCATTTGCCGCTGAAGCCAACGGTTCTCTTCCCTTTCTTGCTACTTACCATAGTGGAACATTGGTGCGAGTCTGGGTTGAGTTCTGTCGTCAGGTGGAGGCTTGTTTGCATAGTCTTAAATGTACACGCCTTCCTTCGGAGGTCGTGGCTGCGAAGGTAAGCTTACGGGGGCTGATTGAGCGGTGAGCTGCGAACATGCTATCATGTGAGAAGAGGCTCAGCCGAAAGTTTTCGGAGAGTGAGCTGGCTTCCAAAGCGCTGAGGGAACTTCAAGCCAATCTTACGGCCAAGACCACTTGGGCATATGAACTTTGGCGGGTGCTTCAAGAGGCTATCAAGGAGGTGGTAGCCATTGATAAGGCTGTCATTTTCACTCGCGAAATGGATGAAGCTCATAAGGTTATCGATAAAGAGCTTGAAAGTCAGCTTGCCTCATACCAGGCTCAACAGGCTCAAGCGGAGGCCCGTCTCTTAACGATAATAAATCATGAAGCCGAGGTCTAGCGGAAAAAGTATGAACTGGCAAACCTATTAAATCGTCCGCCGGCTTGTATATTTTTTATTCTTCTTTTGTACATACTCTTGAATGAGAGTATTTTTTTTATTCTTTCATACATTGTACTTTGTATTCATTTTGATTCATGAATAAAAGACATATTTTGCTTCATGATGGTGTGTCCCTTTTAGTAAATGCATTTTGTGGATAATCTATTTTGAATTTCTTGTAGAACAGCGATGGCTTAGGAGTCAGGGTTAGGATCTGGCTCCTAAGACTTTTCAACTTTATGAGCCGTGAGGGTCTCATAAATTTTTTTCTCCCTACAGGTCGAGAGGATTCCGTAGATGTAATTTCTCCTTAAGAATCGTGAGGATTCCTAAGTGCATTTTCTCTTGAGAGTCGTAAGGATCTCACAAGAGAGTTTTTTTCCTTACGAGTCGTGAGGACCCGTAAGTGATGGATGAGATTGACATTATCCGCATTTCACGGAGTCAAGGGTTATTCTGGCCATTTCCCACGGGGTCAAGATTGACTTTAGCCGTGTTCTATGGGACCAGGATTCGCTCTGGACGCTTCTCACGGGGTCAGGATTGACATAAGCCGTGTTTCGCAAGGACCAGGATCCGCTCTGGACGCTTCCCACGGGGTCAAGATTGACATAAGCCATATTCCACAAAACCAGGATTTTCTCTGTATGCTTTCCACGGGGTCAGGATTGACATAAGCCGTGTTCTACAAGGACCAGGATCCGCTCTGTACGTTTTCCACGGGTTCAGGATTGACATAGGCCGTGTTCCACGAAACCAGGATTTACTCTGGATGCTTCCCACGGGGTCGGGATTGACATAAGCTGTGTTCCGCAAGGACCAGGATTCGCTCTGGACGTTTTCCACGGGGTCAGGATTGACATAGGCCGTGTTCTACGAAACCAGGATTTGCTCTGGATGCTTCCCACGGGGTCAGGATTGATATAAGCCGTGTTCCGCAAGGACCAGGATCCGCACTGGACGTTTTCTATGGGGTCAGGATTGACATAAGCCGTGTTCCACGAAACCAGGATTTGCCCTGGATTCTTCACACGGGGTCAGAATTGACATAAGCCGTGTTCCGCAAGGACCAGGATCCGCTTTGGACATTTTCCACGGGGTCAGAATTGACATAAGCCGTGTTCCACAAGGACCAGGATCCACTCTGGACGCTTCCCACGGGGTCAGGATTGACATAGGCCGTGTTCTACGAAACCAGGATCCGCTTTGGACATTTTCCACGGGGTCAGGATTGACATAGGCCGTGTTCCACGAAACCAGGATCCGCTCTGGATGCTTCCCATGGGTTCAGGATTGACATAAGCCGTGTTCTGCATGGACTAGGATCCGCTCTGGACGTTTTCCACGGGGACAGGATTGACATAGGCCGTGTTCCACGAAACCAGGATTTGCTCTGGATGCTTCCCATGGGGTCAGGATTGATATAAGCCATGTTCCGCAAGGACCAGGATCCGCTCTGGACGCTTCCCACGGGGTCAGGATTGACATAGGCCGTGTTCCACGTGACCGGGATTTGCTCTGGATGCTTCCCACGGGGTCAGGATTGACATAAACCGTGTTCCACGTGACCAGGATCCGCTCTGGACGCTTCCCACGGGGTCAGGATTAACATAGGCCGTGTTCCACAAAACCGGGATTTGCTCTGGATGCTTCCCACGGGGTCAGGATTGACATAAGTTGTGTTTCGCAAGGACCAGGATCTGCTCTGGACGCTTCCCACAGGGTCAGGATTGACATAGGCCGTATTCCACGTGATCAGGATTCGCTCTGGACGTTTTTCACGAGGTCAGGATTGACATAGGCCATGTTCCACGGAACCAGGATTTGCTCTGGATGCTTCCCACGGGATCAGGATTGACATAAGCCATGTTCCGCAAGGACCAGGATCCGCTCTGGACGTTTTCCACGGGGTCAGGATTGATATAGGCCGTGTTCCATGGAACCAGGAGGGGTTGACTCTCGGTTGTCTATGTATCATCGAGTCATGGAACTGGGAACTTCGCCGCAGCTCCAATTTGTTGATGTTGCGTTTGATGTAATGAGACGAATGTTGATATGATCTCTAGGCTTTTTGTGAACCGTCGAGACTTGGCTCTCTTTCGGATGGAGCCTGGGGGGAAAGATATGGTTCCTTCTTTGTTTGTGCCCCTGGATTGTATACATGGATCGATATGATCTCACCTGTAGGGCAAAAAAGTTTCATTTTATATATTTTGCTTTCGGCGATGCTCTATCATTTCAGCTTTTATATCGCGAAAGTCACGATTGCCTAATCATTTCGGCTATTTTTCGCGGTGCCCAATCATTTCGTCTATTTGTTTTATTTTTACTCACTCTTTATATTGCAAATTGTCCAATCATTTCGGCTATTTTGCATGCATACATTTTTACTTGCTGATTTGCAAGTTGCCCAATCATTTCGGCTATTTCATATGCATTTGTGGCTCGCTGGCTTTTCACTGCGAGTTTGGGATTTGATACCAATTTAGGCATCAGCATCGCTACTACTGGGATATTTCCGGGAGTGAATCATCATTTGCCTTCGTCGATGTCGAACAAAGGTGGCTTAGTGAACAGGGTTAGGATCCTGTCGACTAAGGCTTTTAACATTACGACCCGTAAGGGTCTCATAAAGGTATTTCTCCCTACGAGTCGTGAGGATCTCGTAGGTGCGTTTTCTCCTTAAGAATCCTGAGGAGTCTTAAGTGTATGGTCTCTTATAAGTCGTAAGGATCTTACAAGAGTATTTTCTCCTTATAAGTCGAGAGGACTTACAAGTGTCTTTTGCCATATGAGCATATCCCCAGTCTCTGGTGGGACTCTTGTTAGGGAAATATTTATTCGCTCCCGTGGATTGTATACAAGGGTCGATATTGAGACACTTGCAGGGTAGCATTGGAGGTTGTGATGGCTTAAGAACAGGTTCAGATCCCTGTAGCTTAAGGCTTTTGAATCCTATGAGCCGTGAGAGTCTCAAAGGGGAATTCTCCTTATGAGTCGTGAGGATCTCGTAAGTGGGTTTCTCCTTAGGAATCGTGGGGATCCCTAAGTGTGTTGCTCCTTTGTGAGTCGTAAGGATCTCATGCAGGTATTTCTCCTCACAAGGTCGAGAGGACCTTGCAAGTGTCTTTTAACGAGATTGCGCCCTTTCGGGTTTTCACAAAACTTGCCGGCAATCCTGCTGTTTTTACTCACGGAGGCCTTTCGGGTTTTCATCCGTGCCTATTTTGCTTATGGACATACTCTTTTCTTTTTTATTTTTTTATTTTTTTTGTGTCAGCTTTGGAATGCTGCGATCCGTAGTAGTTTATCGACGTCTCGGTCAGTAGCCAGTTTTAGGACATAGTGGTCCGTCGTTAGTTTAAGGACGTTTCGGTCCGTCGCCAGTTTTAGGACATAGTGGTCCATCGTTAGTTTAAGGACGTTTCGGTCCGAGAAAAAGAAGCCGGCTACTACTTATAGAGTTTGGGCTTAGCAAGATAGCGAGCGGACATTGGCGTCGTCATCTATCATTGACCTAGGCCGCGGCTCGTCAGGCGTAATATTTTTTCAGAAATCGACCGTTTATTGGCCGGAAAGGTCTTTCACCATGCATGTCCATGAGTAGATATGCTCCACCCTGGTGGACTTTGTCTATGATATACGGGCCTTCATAGTTTGGCTCGAATTTCCCTCGCTTGGCACGATTGGGGATCATAGGTCTTTTGACCACTAGCACGATTTCGCCTTGGCGGAATGTTCTTGGCCTAGTCAATCTCTCATATGAGCGCGTCATCTTTGCTTTATAAGCTTCCAGATTTTGTTGCGCATGAGCCGGGTTTCAGCAAGGGCATTGAGCTCCTCAAGCCGAAGGTGAGCATTCTTTTCGTTTGTTAGCTCACAGTGAACCACCACTCGTAGAGAGGGCAACTCTGTCTCGAGGGGGGGTACCGCTTCTGTGCCGAATACCAATGCATACGGCGTTGTGTTCATGGCCATTTTGAACGTAGTTCGATACGCCCAGAGAGCTTCATGCAGTCTCTCATGCCAGTCCTTCTTATTTTGAGACACCGTCTTTTTCACGATCTTCGTCAAGGTCTTGTTGAAAGCCTCAGCTAGACCGTTAGCTCGGGGATTATAGACCGAAGAGTATCTCCAGTCTATATTATGCTGTTGTGCGAAGCGGCTGATCTTGTGGCTTCTATAGGCTGGCCCGTTATCGGAGATAATCCGTCGTGGAGTGCTGAACCGGTAAATGACGTGTGTCTTGAAGAAATGGAGAATATTCTCCGTCTTCACCTCCCTCAGCGGTACTGCTTCTGCCCATTTGGAAAAATAATCAGTTGTCGCCAAAATGAATCGATGTCCCCTATACGATGCCGGATCGATGGGGCCAATTATGTCGGTTCCCCACATTTCGAACGACCAGCTAGCCACTGTTGGGTGTAGCGGATTTGGAAGCTTGTGGATAAAGTCCCCGTGAATTTGGCACGAGTGGCACTGCTTCGAGTATTCGAGACAGTCTTGGATCATCGTGGGCCAATAGTATCCCATCCTTCTGATCTTTAGCTTCATCTTTGGTCCGGCTTGGTGAGAACCGCAGAGTCCGTCGTGAGTTTCTTGGACGACTCTCCTTGCTTCTTCAGGTCCTAAGCATCTTAACCACAGAGAATCAAATGATCTCTTATACAGAGTATCATTGATGAAGGCAAGAGATAGAGCTCGTTTCATGAGCTGATGTCTTGACGATGCATCTTCAGGTGCTTGACGGGATTTGAAGTAATCTATAAAGACTTCTCTCCAATCCTTAGCCTTTTCCTGGTCTTTTATTTGTAGGGTCGCTTGCTCGGTCACTCCCTTTTCTTCGGAAGATTCCAGAGATATTTCTGCCGGTGCGAGAACCCGACGGCTTTGCACAACGATCCTTACGTCATCGAGGTTTTCGTCGGCCAGCTCTTTAGCAAGCTTGGCTAATACATCCGCCTTGCTATTTTCCGCACGCGGTATGCTTTCCAAGGTGTAAGAAGGAATTTGAGTCAGCAGTTGCTGCACTCTCTCCCCGTACTTCACCAGCTCTGGCTTGCACGTTTGATAGTCGCCGTTTACTTGGCTAACAATTAGCTGGGAGTCTCCGTATATGAGGAGGTTCTCAATTCCCATGTCGACGGAGATCTCAAGACCTGCTATCAAAGCTTCATATTCGGCTTCATTGTTCGTCCTCGGCTCTGTTAAGGAGAAGGCAAAGCGCATTATCCCTCCCCGTAGAGTCACGAAGATGAGGCCCACTCCTGATTTGATTATGGGGGTGCTTTACTTGCGCTTCTTCATGGAAGATACTCCATCAAAGTAAAGTTCCCACTGAGTATCATTCTCTCTTCTCTCCCCGTCAGTCGTGTCAAACGTGTGCTCGTCTGGCAATTCGCAGTTCAGGGAAGAGTCGGCAGGTATGATGTTCAGCAAGGAAGTCGGCGATGGCCTGGCCTTTCACTGCCTTGAGAGGACGATAAGTTATCGAGAACTCTATCAAGAGCAGGGCCCATTTAGCGAGTTGTCCTGTTAATATGGCCTTTGACATCAAATATTTGAGAGGATCCACCTTTGATATAAGATGGACCTTATGTGCTAACGCATAGTGTCTGAGCTTCGATATCGTGAAGATCAACGCCAGGCAGTGTTTTCCAATAGGGGAGTAATTGTTTTCTGCCCCCAGGAGGACTCGACTCAAGTAGTAGAGGGATCTCTCCTTCCCTTGGTCATTTTCTTGTGCCCACAACGCGTGTCACGACCCGAGAGTACGGAACATGACCGGCACTTAGGCTACGAACGTCTCAAGGCGTACGTGCTCTAAGTAAGCCGAGCCCAGAAATCCAAACCAAGAAAAAGTAGTGGAGTGCAGAAAAAACCATAAGTAAAACAACCAGTCTGCAATATCATATACAACGCCTAAAGGCGAGGATCACAACAGAAAGGAAACTCAACAGCATGAATCCCAGAGAAATATAACGTGCGACTCTAAGGTCGAAAAAATAATCAACACTGGTCTCTATCTCAAATAAGTACATGTTTGGTTGATGGAACTTCTAGATAAAACTGAATATAATATACAATATATAATAATGGGTACGATACAAATAAACCCACCTACTAGCAAATCACTCGAAGAAGCAGTGCCGCAAGCCGTAATGAACCCTGTACGGCAAACACCTGCAAGAACTGGGGCACAACGGGGGTGAGTTGCCAACTCGTGAATAGAAGAACATCCACGAACAGAAAATCACATGTATGACGCAATCTTAGGTCATACGATCAACAAATATAAACCTCAAATGAATAAGTCTGAAGCATGCTGAGGTGGCAATGTAACATCTATACAGGTATGTAGTGCCAAGTACTCGCCAATGCCTCAGGTAATAACATGTCATAAATATGAGGTATGTCTGCGTAGAGTAATATGATGAAGTATCTAAAATGATATCAATACACATATATTAACGTCCCATTCCACTAATATTGGTGTAAGGGTATATATAACAGCGTCCTCACTCACTGTTATATATACAAATGAGGTATGATCGATATAATCAATATGAATCAATGCCAGTTATAACATGAATCTAGTAGTATGTGGATGTCCTCCAACTAGGAAATCAATATCTGTAAATCGGTGGATCCCGTCTACGTGTCACCCAATGACAACAAGCATCATGCATGTAAATATCATAAAGTATATGCATGGAAATATGAGGATATAATCAAATCATGGAACCTGAGTGCCTAGCATCGACACTCGAAAACATCATGAACACCTGTGTCTAGCATCGACACGTAAATCCTCATGTATCTCAGGCGCCGCACACCCTGGTCGGCCCTCATATCCATCTCATGACTCCAGTCGGTATCCCCCTGATAACCGATGGGTCCCAAATACTATCACCGGTAGGTAGTACTCCCCTGCCGGGCTCACCGTCTAGCATATACGAGTCTTCTTGCCCCGGGGTACCTCACCGGGTCTACCATGTACCCGCAATCGGTGCCTACCGCTCCTCGAATCGGGTATACCCACACAAGCTCTCTGGAACTGAGAAAACTCATGGTGGACGTACTGAAATATCATATCAAGGGTGACCGGATTTTTAAAACAATTACATATTTTCTTTTGAAATATCCACGGTCCCCAAATCCAGAAATATCATGGAAACAACATATCTCAATGCGTATAATCAAACATGATGTATGCAACATGTAAAGAAAGGTAAGCATATCAGTAAGTCATGCAACATGGAATAGTAATGTGCGCATGTCGAGGGAAACCGCTCCCTTTAAAATGAATCAGTTTTAAAGAATATCTCGCGGTTCCCAAATCTCTAATCAAGCCGGAATCATCTATGTATGTGTACAGGTATAAGTGTACAATATGCCATGTAAGAATCATATCATGAATGCAACAGTACTACAGTGTAGTGGCATGGCAATTATCGATGATGAAGTGTGTGAGCCGGCAAACAGTGTACGTGGAACATACGTATCATCGATAATGGTGCTGGTGTCCTAACAGCATGATGGTAATATCTCAACAAACATAAATAGTGCGATGCAATAATATAAATATGCGGAATCAAATAATCAACGCAATAGTGAAGTGTCTACATCAATATGTAAGTGTCATGTAGTTTGCCTTTTTGAAATAAGACGAATCGGGGTTTTTGTAAAATAAGGGCTACGGTGTTTTTAAGAAAAGATGCGCCCTTTGAAATTATCCGTAGGATCCCTTTTTGCCTGTCTTTAAAATACTCCCGATTCGTTAGTTTTGAAATAGGTATGACTCGGGTTAAGTCTAACATCTACTATACTAACTACTGATCTAACTATCAAGTCAATCGGGAGGGGTAAGGAAACCACCTAAGTCTGAGTCGATACATATAAAAATAAATATAGTAGTCGGTGACCCAGCATCAATAGTATCGCATACGATACCGTAAATCATCTGACACCCTCAAGTCATGAGTGCGGATCAATCATCAATATAAAGCTCGTACGGTAAATCGTCATACGGCATCCCAATAGCTGGGTGCGGGTCAATATCATAATCATCACATCAATTATCTGGTATCCTTATCATCAAATCACATAATCTGGGGTACTGATCTAAGTCTAGTACGAATCGATACCATCTACATAAGTATGAATGCGTGTGCGGAAGACACGCCCAAAGGCCCACTAAAAATCATATATCGTATCCCAAATACGAATCACATCACATCACCGATATCATGGCACCATGCCCAAACTCATCGAATCACATCCAAAGTCCTCCAATATCCTCGTCATCACAGTATGAACATAGCAATAAGCACGTGTGTGCGTGTGGGTGCAAACTATTCTAGGGTTCGCGACTAGGAACTACACTAGTTACTTTTGACCCTAATCAATGCATAGTACACCTACCACATCCTATACAACCAAGTCACACATAAGCTATCATATATAAGTAGAGTACATAAGGTATACTAGATATCGGACTGCGGGGGTGCTATACGCCATCCACCCGACTTCTCCCCGTAGATATAAATCTACTCACCTTTTCTTATGTGTGCCGGTGCCGATGTCGCCATTTGCATCTCCAACGCTTCGACGCCACGTGGGGTACCTACAAGGATATCACATGCTAAAACACATAAAAACCATGTCGGAAGCCAAAATGGTGCATGCTACGCCCTTAGGTAAAAACCTGTGGCCTCGCGTGCAAACACAGTCCATAACCCTCTGCCGTTGGCGTTCAAACGCCACCCGACATAAACGAATCATCGAATACCAAAATCCATATGAAAACAAGTCGTAAATCATGCGCCAAGTCAAGAAAATCAACCCAGATTCTACCCTGGTTAGAACCGGACAAAACTAGACATACCCAGGGTCAAGTTTACAGGTAAAAGAGCTGTGTACGCAAAACGAGGGGGTTCCCTACTGCTCTGGCCGCAAATTGCGGCCAGAAGGAATATATCTGCGGCCGGGGTAAGGTGGTTGGGGCTAGGGTTTTGTGTGTTGGCTTCTATCTACCTGCACATCTCACTGCCAAGTAAATTTTATTTTAGGAGGTCCCGGGTTGTAGCAGATTCCAGAAAGGCTTAAAAAGTCGACAAAACGCTAACCGACATTAAATCGAACAATCTGGTATTTTGCTGGAATCTGGGGAAATTCCGGGGTGAACTGGTCTCAAACACACCTAATAAGGTTATACCAACCATCAAAACCAACACTTGGTCAAGTCTCACTCAAATTTGCCTAAACTAGCACTAATTCACAATATAGATTCTAAACTTCAGCTATAAACAGAACTTGGCAAATTAGGAGTTGGGTTGCAAGATTATACCTCAAGGAAATCCTAGGATGAAGGGGAAAGGAAGATTCTTTAAGGAGGGGAGTGTGTGGTTGCTGGCGGAGTGCTGTGGCTACTGTTGGGCTGCCTCAAGTGTTGCTGTTGCTTGTGCTGATACTGCTCTGGATGGAGCTGCTGCTGTTTCATTTTGTGTGTGTTGCAGCTGCTACTGCTGGGGTTGAAGTATTGGTAGTGTGGTGTTGTGTGATGTGGTGTTGAGGCTGTTCTTGCAGCTGTTGCAGCCACAGATGGGGCTTCCCTTTTACTTGTGTTGCTTTGAAAGAAAGTTGTTGCTGCTGTTGCTGTGTAGCAGCAGATATTGGTCAAGTGTGTGAGTGTGAGAGGGAGAGATGTGAGGTGAGAAAGGGTTGAAATGAGTGTTTGAGAGACAACAAAATTTTTTGAAGTGAAATGAGGTTAACTCCCATCACCCTCACTCAACATTAAATGTCATAGCACATCCATCATGCCTCCCTCTCTCTCTCTCCTACCACTAGTCAACCCCTACCCTAATCCAATTTTTAACAAAGCTAACCCTCAATTAACCCACTTAACTTAACCAAAAGGTTTAAGCCACCATGGTCATCTCAACATGGTAACCCTACACTTCATCCAAGCTAACAGGCACAAGTGTGTGCAGTCCAGATAAAATTCCAATAAAATATTCATAAAACCAGAATAAATATTTAAAAGCCATTTTGGTAAACTTTTTACTAGAAACCCCACATTAAACATATTTTAGAATTTCCATAATTTTTCTTCAGAATTTTCCCCATTTATCGGTATTTAATTATACCGAAATATTAAAATATTCAATAAAATAATATTAAATTATAAAAATTCCCAAAAATAATATTATGTTTTTCTGAAATATTACAACGCGCCTAAGGAACCTTCGAGGGCTGTTGTATATAGGATGAGAGGTTTTCCTTTAACGGGAGCGGCCAGTACTGGCGGATTCTGCAGGTATTGCTTGATTTCGTCCAGTGCTCTTTGGCATTTGTGATCCCAGATGAACGGGGTTCCTTTCTTCATTAGGTGACTGTAAGGACGGCACTTGCCTGAGAGATTGGCTATAAATCCCCGGATATACGCGAGCTTCCCTTGGAGAGACCGCAGTTGTTTGAGAGTCCTTGGCGGAGGCATTTCCATGATCGCCTTGATCTTCGATGGGTCTATTTCGATGCCTCGGTGTCGGACGACGAATCCTAGGAACTTGCCCGAGGAAACTCCGAATGCGTATTTAAGAGGGTTCATCTTCAAGTTGTATTTCAAAGGCGCTGAAATACGATCTTCAGATGTTCTAAATGTTCCTTGTATGATTTGCTTTTCACTACAAGGTCGTCAATATAGCATTCGACAATTTCGTGTATGAGGTAATCGAAAATCTTCGTCATGGCCCTCTGATAGGTGGCACCGGCGTTCTTTAGACCGAAGGGCATCACCTTATAGCAGAATATGCCCAAAGGGGTCCGGAAAGCGGTATGCTTCTGGTCCTCAGGATGCATCTTTATCTGATTGTATCCTGATGAGCCATCCATGAAGAAAAAAACTTCGTGAGTGGATGTATTATCTATCATCATCTCGGTGGCCGGTACTGGAAAGTCGTCCTTCGGGCAAGCTCTGTTGAGATCCCGAAAGTCTACACATATGCGCACCGTCCCATTTTTCTTCATTACTGGGACAATGTTGGCGATCCAGTCAGGATACTGAACCTCTTGGATGAAGCCGGAGTCGATTAGATTCTTGAATTCGGCGTTGATGCTCATATCAAGCTCGAGCCGCATTCTTCTCGATAATTGTTTGACCGGTTTGACGTCCGGAGAAATCGCCAATTTGTGCACAGCAATCTCTGGATCTAGTCCCGGCATCTCGGAATAATTCCATGCGCAATAGTCTTTATACTGCATGAGCACGTCTTTAAGCGTAGCCTCTTTTTCTTCAGACAACAGCTCACTGACGAACGTCGGTCGTGGGTCGTTTGCCGTTCCCAAGTCGATTTTTCTGAGGCCGTCTACAGTAGTATGTATCCCATCTTCCAGCTCTTTTGGCGCCGTTGGAAATTTTGAGATTAACTCATCTTCATCGTTTTCGAAGCACTAAGAGAGGCCATCCATGTTCTCTGGTTCTTCTTTTGATAGCGTTATCACGTGACAGGTGTGAGATCGCTTCCAAGACCGATGTTGGTCTGGTTCTACTCTCGCTGCATACATGGCTTTCGGTTCATGCTTCTGCAGCGGGGTTACCCTCCAACTGCTGGATAAAGCGAACTTGCCTTGCTGATACTGGTCTTCTTCCTAGTCTTTGAATGTGAAATAGTCTTCGAGAGGATGTCCTATCGCTCGGTGATAAGAGCAATAATCCGGGTGAGAGACCTCGCCTGCTTGCTCGGGGTGCTTGGACTCTGGGAGTGTCATCATCTGATGTTTTATGACAAGATTGAATATCTTCTTTGTCTTGTCTTGGGGAAAAGAATATTCTCGACCCATCTTCTTTATAAGAGATGGGTCCCGGCTGCTCGATTCTTGATCGCGTGGCTTCTTAGACCCGCTATGCTGCCGTCGAACGTTTTTTCCGTTCTTTGGTTTATTTTTTCCTCTGCGCCGGATCTTTTGCATGACGAGTTGGCAACGAGGAGCATTGTCATTCTCCGCGGCTTGTTGAAGGAGGCGCTGCGTCCTGGCTTTCTCGTAAATGGCCATTTCGCGGTTATGGTCATCCCGGACCTTTTGACCCGCTTCCCTTATTAGCTTGTCCATCCGTTTTTCAAACGACGGACTCGGCATTTTGATGGCGGGACCTTGTTTTGGTTCAGGGTTAGCGTCTTTTAACAGAATGTCTCTTTCTTCATCGAAGTCATGTATGACGTAGCTGCCATGGACTCGTTCCCGTTTTTTGGATTGAACATATCCAAGCCCGATCGTTTCCATTCTCTCGTTGGGCAATTTTCGTTGAGTTCCATGGACGTCCCAGATCTTGTTGTAGAACTGAGCTTGTCAAGCAGTCTGTTTGAAGGGTACACCTTGGCGCCTCAACAGCCTTTTTAATCCTTCCGTGTAGTATCTGGGCAGACGGATGGGCTGGATCCTGTCAAGTGTAGAATCGGCACCATGCCAAATTTCTTTTTCCACTTTGGTTTCCGTGGATTGATAAAAGAGGATCGCCTTTTCATCTCTTCGCCTGGGAGTGACGTAGAATGTTTGCAGTTCTTGCACACTATAGGTATCAAGCGCGTCGAGCTCTTTGTAATGTTCTCGCGGAACCATGGCGATTTCTAAACTCCGATCATCGCCAGTGAAGGCTTGTATTGATGGTCGTACAGAAAATACGGCATTGACCTCATCCTCCGAGTCGCTGCCGAATATCAACATAGGGGTGGACGGTCTCGGCTTGTTGCATTAGGGCGGCGCTGAATAGACTATTTCTTCTTCCTCCTCGGTATCACTCCCGAAGACCGGAATGGTGGTGATAGCATTGTTCTTTGGTTTGTGGCATATTTCCGTGTCTTCGAAATCCGGTAAGAAGTATTTTGCATCTTTGTACTTTCGGACTTCATTCACTGAGAATGGGTTCAGTTCCCCTGTCACGGTGTATTCGAGACCATCCTTGAAATACTTCATACACTGATGTTGTGTAGAAGGGATGATGTTGTACTCGTGTAACCAAGGCCCGCCGAGCAAAGCGTTGTAGCAAGTCTTGGCGTCAATGACATGAAACTTGATGTCCGTGATGAGCAGCCCAAAGCGTAATGTCAATATCACAGACCCGAGCGTCCGTGATGACTGGGAGTCAAACCCGGAGATGGTGATTTTATCACGAGTGAGATGCTGAACGCTCATGTAGATTTCCTTCAACACTCTTACATTGAGGAGATTGACGGAGGATCCATTGTCAACCAGGATTTTGCCTATCTTGATATCATGACAGTATCCAGAGACATAAAGGGGACGGTTGTGATCGCATGTCCCGAGGAAGAGATCTTCATCGCCGAAGGTGATATCGGCTGTGTGCACTTCTTCCAGCTCGTCCTTCATCTTTTCTTCGGCGAGGAAAGCTTGGAATTACTCGGGATCTTGTGGTGCCTTGATCAAAGAATCTCTCGCCTCTTTAGATAGCAGAAGGGCGTCGAGAATGCTGAGCTGTGAGGGTATCTTACTCATGTGTGCCAGAACGTTGTAATCTACCTTACTTTTCTTGGGCGGGTCCTTGGCTGTCAGCTCTTCGACGGCTTGGTCATCGAGGATGATATCCTCAGAGACTTTTTCTTTTCCTTTATCCTTTTTGTTTGACCCCTTGTTCATGGGTCCGAGATTATTTTCAGGTAATGTGCGATTGCGCAGCTGAATGTTCTCATAGCTCTTCGGTTCTTCCTTTTTTCTTGAGGTGGATTCTTTGAAGAGAGGGCCGAGAGTCATTTCTTCGTCAGAGTCGCTCCCAAAGGTGAGAGCTTGAGATTCCCTAGCGTTGACCATGTGACAGTTGCTGGTAGTTCTTTTACGCTCCTCGGTCGTATTTCTTTGCTCCCGACGAGTTTTGCGTTTCATCCGCTTGAAATGTTGTCGGTGAGCAATATATCCTTGCCACCAGTTTTTAAAAGCGTTGCACTCTTCGGTGGGGTGCGTAATCTTTCGACGATATAAGCAGTAGCTAGGATGTATATCTGCTTCATCAGGAGTGTTAGCGATAAATTATGAGTCGCTCCTGGCACTACGCTTCAGTGTTAGCGGTGTTGATGCCGATCCAAAACCCAAATCCTAGGTCTTCCCAAAGGCAAATGATGAGTCGCTCCTGGCACTATACTTCAGTGTTAGCGGTGCTGATGCCGACTCAAAAACCAAATCCCAAGTCCTCTCGGAGCAAATGATGAGCTGCTCCTAGCATTATTCTAGTGCAGCAATGCTGATGCCGACCCAAAAACCAAATCCCAAGTCCTCCCGAGGCAAATGATGAGTTGTTCCTAGCATTATTCCAGTGCAACAATGCTGATGCCAAACAAAATCCAAATTCCAAGTTCCTCTTAAATTCAAAAGTCCCGCCAAATAAGGCAGAAATCAAACAGATCAAATTAATGTCCCACCCTGTATCGCTTCTAAGCTCAAAAGTCTCACTGGACGGGTAGGGAACTCCCAAAATAAATTAAATCAAACAAATCAATCCTGACAACGTCGAAAGCGGAGCAAGTCAATTTCAACCCCGACACCGCAGAAAGCAGAGCAAGTAAAATCAAATCCCGACATCCCAGAAAGCGGAGCAAGTCAAATCAAATCACGGACCGTCCACATCGTTAAAATGGCAGCACCGACCGTCCAAGTGCCAAAAATGGCAGCAACGACCGTCCACGTCGCTAAAATGGCAGCAATGAACGTCCAAGTCGCTAAAATGGCAGCACCAACCGTCCAAGTCGCAAAAATGGCAGCAACGACCGTCCAAATCGCAAAAATGGCAACATCGACCGTCCAAGTCTCATAAAAGGCAGCACTGACCGTCCAGGTAGTAAAAATGGAAGCACCGACCGTCCACATCGCTAAAATGGTAGCATCAAACTTCCATGTCGCTAAAATGGTAGTACCGACCGTCTACATCGCTAAAATGGCAGTATCGATCGTCCAAGTCGCTAAAATGGCAACATCGACCCTCTAAGTCGTCAAAAGGGAACCCAACCAAATCAAGTTCCATATAGAACAAGATCCATCAATTTCATGCATACAACCTACAGAAGCGGTGTGCACTTATTGATAGGGGTCACTTTATTGGGATAAAAAATTACACCCTGGTTGACCAAGTCAAAATCAAAGTCAACCCCAAACCAAGTGGGCCCAAGACCAGGTCAAGACTGAGCATGGAAGGGATCGTCCCCATGACAAAAAGAATGAAGCCATAAATTGGTTTAATGTAATTCTTTATATATATATATATATATATATATATATATATATATATATAGAAATAAATGTATGTAAAATTGGCAAAAAGCCAAAATTTTGTAAACCCTATGGCTATGTGCAAAAAGAGATAAGCACATAAGGCATGGGGTGGCACAAGTGCCATTTGGCAAAGCCCAAGGGGCTATATATAAAGTGTGTAGCCTATAAAGGCAAACACGATGAAAAAATCAAAGAACTTTTTTCTCTCTCAAAAAAAAATTAGGGTTTCTGTGTCTTCTTCTCCTTCCTCAAGGTTCTAAACCTTCTTCTTTTCTTTTGAATTAAATCAAGAGTTTAGATCTTCTTTTTCGAAAAAGAAACAGTTTTCACCATAAAACCCTTGAAGGGGAGTCAGATCTACCATCAAATCCTCAAAAGGGGTGATTTTTAAGTCTCACCTTCTTTTCTCCAAGATCCAGCCAATAGAGAGGAGGAAGAAGGAGACCCATCTCCAAAAACCCCACTTTGGGAAGATCCAAGACTTAAGAGAAGATCTAGGGCTTAAGTGAGAAGAAAGGGGTCCCCTTTCATCATCTCCAAATATCTCTTGGGAGTTTACATCCGAACAAAAAAAAGTTTTTCTTTTTAGGAGTTTAACTCCAAAGGTCAATTGGAAGTACAACTCCCAGTGTAGGGGCTAAGCCCCTTTGTCCCTTTTTAGGCATTTAACTCCAAAAGTCAATTGGGAGTACAACTCCCAGTATAGGGGGCTAAGCCCCTTTTCCTGCGGGCGCCCAGCGTCCACGTGTCGGGCGCATGAGGCACCGGCGCCCAACGCCCGCGCTAAGCACGTGAGGCGCTGGCGCTCACGTTTCCTTTGGACGCTATTTACTGCCCTTATATATATACACACACACTCCACACACTGTCCCCGTTAGAAAAAATTTCTAACGGGGTGCTGCCCCGCACCCCGCAAGGGGGCTGCTAGCCCCCTTTATCCCAGCCCGCTATCTGGGTAGCGGAATCCCCGTAAACTCTGCGAGAACCCCGATATACCCAAGACCTCTCAAAACACAACACACACACACACATTTCACATTGAGTTCGCATGACCAGTTTGACCCGTCAATCGGAGATTCCTTCGCTCCAAAGGTGAGGGGTAATTAACGGCAGCTTAGTCCATGGCCGCCGGAGATTTGGATCCCCCACAATCAATAAACCCTAGCTTACCATAGGCAGGGGGAATCTATATATGCCTGACAAGAGCGCACATTCCCATCTCAATGGGGTGACGAAAAACACTCTACACCAACAAGAGCACAAGACAGTTCGCTCCTTAAAAGAACTTTCATCATCTATATATAAGGTGTGGTAGCAGGTGTTGGACTCATTCGTCATCCGCGGTTCTTCCTCTAAGCGTCAGCTAAACTCTAACAACTTATTTTCCAAATACAAGGGGACTCATCCCAAGACGGTTCCTGCTACGATGGTTCTTCCTAAAGCCAAAGCGGCTTCTCATAAAAAAGCGAGGCCAATAAAGTCCAAATGCCCGAGGCAAACTCCGAAGGCCAAAATTCCAAACGCCCTAAGCCTGGGGGCATGGTAGTTCACATAGTATATATGGTGAACATCAGATATGATGGTCATGTTTCTACTAGTTACAGGCCGCATACTCGGTCTCTGACAACAGCTCAGCAATAACATGAAAAGTTGCGGGAGATGCTTGCTTAAGCGGCGGCACTTGCTAGTCCACCGGCTAAGGCAAACCCCGAAGACGTACATGAAGAAAGGACGGAGCAAGAGTCAGATATTGATTTCCTGAAACACGCTCTAAAAAAGAGAGATGAAGAAGCGGAAGCGATGTCCGCTAAAATGAACGAGATGACCCTTCTTATCCAGAATATGGCTGGAATGATGGTCCATTTGGAACACTGATGGATGAACCGCCGGTAGCCACTCTTAAAGACAAGGGTGACATTTCAAATCATCTGCAAGCCTCATCAATGGCTGAGGAGGAAATGATCCCAAAAAGCAAAACTGGACGCATATATCGCTAAGCAAATTAAAGCTCACTATACCAGTGAAGCAGCAAATAGGTCGATCAAGACAGGTCGACTGTATCCGGCATCGTACGATCAAATACAGTACCTTTTAGAATACATACTTTCGACGTTCTACATGTATAAAGGAACCGGGAATTCTCGCCAGCACATCCCGCGATTTAAATCCATGTGCAACAACACTGGAGGAAATGATATACTACTCCTTCAACAGTTCGTCAACAGTCTGGCGGACACTGCCTTCAAATTGTATACAGAACTTCCAAATGACTCCATGAAGACCTTCGACAAGATTGTTCTCCTCTGAAATACGTAGACGGGACCGCGTAGGTCAGTCTTGCCTGAATTTGGGGGCTGATTGATCTCAAAAACTATCTATTAACCGCAATCAAGAACGACGTCGCTTTGCAGCTAGCCGGTGAGTACGGGTTGGTCCACAAGGATTTTATGAATTTCCTAATCGCGATAACGAGTTAATTCCGAAGGGTGTTCGGATTGATTATTAAATCTAAAAACTAAATTAATCTAAATCTAAATCTTGCTAGGGTTAGGTCTAGGTTAAATTTGGAAAGTCAATAAATCTCACCGCTTTCTATACCCATATGAAGATCTAATTAAGTGTTATGGTAATTATTAATTAAAGGGATCAGAACCATTTGGAAAGATGTTTCTTCCTCTAGGTTCTTGTCCTTTTTTTAGAAATCCTTACCCTAACCTCTATGGAAAACCATCACAACCGGGCCTTTATACTACGGTATCACCGCTACCTCGATGGATAGGGTGCCGTAGGGAGCGGTATGTGCATGCATGCATAGAGTCCTATGAAAATATATGAAGGGCAAGAAAGGGGATGAGAGATCTTCGTCTCTCAAACCTTCCCCAGATCTAACCCTAACAAGCGAGGAGACTACTCACTCATTAGGGAATTAAAATACATTTATCTAGGGCAGAGAATAAAAGATTAACTAGGGCAAGGAATTAAATTTATCTAGGGCAAGAATAGAAAACTAACCTAGAGCAGAAAATAAAGAACTTACAAAAAAATGATGCTCTCCAAAAGAATGCTGAAATTTATTAATGAAGGGAGGTATAGCCTTTACAATGATTTAGAGTTCCTATTTATAGAGGATAGGAAACCCTAGGTTACAATTGATTCGCACGTCTACATTTACCAAAATATTCTTAGGAAGACCTAGTCAAAGTAGACTTCAAGTTTTGGTAAAATTTTATGTCTCTGTCTCTTTAAAAGAAAGTATCGGGCCTTGAAATTTCCTTTGTGGGCTCTTCTGTCTTTGGGCTTCCTTATTATTTGGTTCTTTTATTAAAATAGCTTCTATGTTTCTTCCAGATCTCCAGTGAATAATTACGGTGGACTTTTATCCGTTCGCTTTGTAATCTTGGACCTTGCATTGCCTTGTACTTTGTGAATTTTATCTTTGATGTAGGCTTGATCAAGAGTCTTCTGTTTGTTGGTCAAAGTCCACTTTTGCATCGTCTTTTCACCGTTTTCACTGTTTTAGATCCAAGAACCTGTAACCTGTAATATGTAGTAGACATGTGTCAAAAGCACCTGTTTATTTATAAAAAGAATAAGAATGGGGAATATAATAATACAATATTATGGTGTGAACAAATACCCCCAAACTTATCTTTTGCTCGTCCTCGAGCAAACTTATTTTTATTCACTAAAATCCTAACCGCACTTTCGCAGGGAAACGCGATTGCACTGAGCACGTGCAACAAGTCGTTAAAGCTCTAGGTGTCCCTAGTAGGAGGAGTGTTGTCTCCTGAGGGTTTTCAGCGGATACTACCCACAAAATCCTATCAATTCGGCCCATTAACCTTTGTTCTCCAATTAGGTTTTCTAACAAGGAATTCTATTATCTTTGACCCGTAAATTATCAACCCATATTCTTCACGCATCCTTATCATTTAACTTAAGATTATATATGTTCTATAGACTTACTTAGCTTTCGGCATCTCTTAAGTTTTCCTTCTAGGGTTCCATCTCCACTTAGGAATTTCTATCAACTCTACTAAAGATACAAGTTCTATTCTTCATTACTTTCTCTCATCTAAACTCCAATCACATATCCCTACGTGTGTGTATAAATCACCCCTACACTTGGAAATTCAAATCAAGCAATCATACCCTTGTCCGTTGTCCAAAGCACTTATTAATTGGTGAATTTAAATGAATTTTGCTTACACATCCTTCATGCGACCGTTAATACTTCTTGAGGTACCAACAACCGATTACAAGATATGTTTGCACATTAAAGCGTAATTCCTAGTCTTGCAACACCCAAGGCTTTAGCAGTGACTCCCAAACCAGTTGGTCTAAGGCACTAGGTGATGAAGCACCCTCTTTAAATATTTTTCTATTTTTACAGCCTTAAGTAATCACAAAAACCAGTGTTCATTTTTTTTTCTTTATTCACTTTTTTTCTTTTATTTTCATTGTACTAAGGACTTTAGACAAGAGCATTTCAAGGTCTCTTCTACTATTCCAAGTTTCAAGGTGCGTGATTGTGCAAATTGTAGGGTATACATTTTCAGAATTTAGACTTAAGCTAGGAATTATTTTTCAAACTTATACTCTAATAAAAGCATCATTACTTTTCCTTTGTTTCGACTTAGCCCAAGAAGTGAACCCAAAATTTTCCTATTTCTAAATAAACTACAAAGACATATACTTTCTACCGCTAAACTTTAAGGAAGGTTATTTTTAGGGTTTTTAATTTACTAAGTCTAAGATCTAGTTGTTCCTAGCCAGTTAACCTATTTGTCAAACTCAAGTCAAATACGGCCAAAATTGAATACATTAATTTTTAAAAATTTTCAAATTTTTATGGGTTTTCAAATAAGTATGCAAATGCAAAAATATGTACAAATAAATGCGAAGGAAGAAGACGTACCGAGCATACCCCCAAACTTGAACTTGACAGTGTCCTCACTGTCATGCTAAACCACGAGGGTCAAAATACCGGCACTCCCCTGTTTATTTATTTATAATTTTTTTTATATATTTTTAATGTTTTGAATTTTTTTATTATTTTTTTTATAGAAAAAGAAAACAAAAATATATATACATATATACAACAAGTTTCCCCCCCAAACTTAAGCTTGGCCTTGCACAAGCCAAAGGTTAGCACCAACCATTCAAAGATCCACTACTACAAATAGGGGTTGCCCCTACGGATAAAGGAATCCGTAGGGGCAACTTTTTATTGCCCCTACGGATTAATCCGTAGGTGCCCACTGTTGTCCCTACGGTTTTCTATATTTTAATTTAAAAATATTTAATCATAATTTGTTGTTTGGCCCTACGGAGACGCAAACAAAGAACCTACGGGTAAGTCCGTAGGGGCATGTATACGGGTTAATAATAAAAAAAGGCACAGAAAATCCCTCACCGTTCCCAAAATTTTCTTCTCTCTTATTCTTCCGCGCCTCGCGACGACCGTTCCCGCGTCTCGATCCCGATCTCGTCGCCAATTGCGTCCTCATCCTGACCTCGCCACCGCAACCGTGCTTGACTCGTCGACTTCCACGTCGCAACCGTGCTTGACTCGTCGCCGATCGCATCGTCGACTACTGGCCTCCTCCGTCGTCTCCTCCACCGCGGTTAGTAAATTTCCAATTTTTACTTCTAATTTTATACTTTTATTTCCCTCTTTTGATGATGTTAGGGGTAGGGTTCAGGGATCAGGGTTCGGGTAGGGGTGGCATCGGGTCAGTTAGGGTTAGGGTTCGATTGGGGTTGGGGTTGGGGTTAGGGTAAGGGTTTGGTTGGGGTTGGGGTTGGGGTTGGGATTAGGGTTCGGTTGGGGTTGGGATTGGTGTTGGCCGGGTTGTGGTTAGGGTTAGGGTTATGGTATTTAGGGTTAGGGTTAGTGTTAGGGTTAGGGTCATGTTTAGGGTTAGAGGCTATGGTTAATTTGGGTTAATTGCAGTGTAGGGTTAATTTGGGTTAATTAGTGATAATTTGAAAAGGTTAGGGTGTTGATTAGGCTTAATTTGGTTAATTTGGGTAAATTTGGTTAAGTTTGGGTTGATTAGGGTTAATTAGGTTAATTTGGGTAAATTGGGTTAATTAGTGATAATTTGTGTTAGGGTAACAATTATGGTTAATTGTGGTTAATTAGGTTAATTTGGG
Organism: Agapanthus africanus; assembly: GCA_030015575.1. Taxonomy (NCBI): domain Eukaryota; kingdom Viridiplantae; phylum Streptophyta; class Magnoliopsida; order Asparagales; family Amaryllidaceae; genus Agapanthus; species Agapanthus africanus. Next base: position 104,280,295 of record CM057345.1, on the reverse strand, counting down.
TTATTTAGGTTTATGGTGCACTAATTTATTTAGTAGGATACACTAGTTCATTACAATAGGATACTCGATGACAACATAAACGTACAACTTTACCACAAACGCAAGAAAAATTTACCCTAAACATGAAATTTCGAACTCTTAATAACGAAACGTAAACGTAAAACTTATTCACGTTAAATGTTTAAGTTAAAACCAATATATGATACTCGATGATAATATGAAACCTTCATATTCCCATCGATACCCATATATGAAACTAAAAGCGCCACTTAGTCCCCGTCAATCGGTTAACATACGTGCGATGCTCGTCGTGACCTAGAACTATACGAAGGTTGTTAAATATCGGACAGTATAGCTCGATACTAACAACCGTCGTATAGTCTACGCGACGAGAAAATTCAATCGTATGGTAACCCATAGATTTGTCCCGTGTGGACAAGTTAAGAATGTATAAAGCAAACGCCTTCATTCACTTGTGTTTTCATCCGTTTCGAGATATTTCGTCGGTATCTTTCCGCTGGTTCTCCGTGTACAAAGATAGATTAGATGTTCATTTCAATGTTGTTTCACAGCTTTGAAATGATTATCTATTCTATTACAGTGTACTCGGAGAACAGCGGGGAGGTGCTGCCGAAATTTACTCGAAACGGTTGAAAGCACAAGTGATGGGCGTTCGCTCTATACATTCTTAATGGGATAGAAGCCTACCCCCGACAACCGGAACACATACATACAAACGCATAATCAGAGAGCGACTCGAGATGTTCGGGTTAAAACCAATATATGATACTCGATGATGATATGAAACCTTCATATTCCCATCGATACCCGTATATGAAACTAAAAGCGCCACTTAGTCCCCGTCTATCGGTTAACATACGTGCGATGCTCGTCGTGACCTAGAACTATACGAAGGTTGTTAAATATCGGACAGTATAGCTCGATACTAACAACCGTTGTATAGTCTACGCGACGAGAAAATTCAATCGTATGGTAACCCATAGATTTGTCCCGTGTGGACAAGTTAAGAATGTATAAAGCAAACGCCTTCATTCACTTGTGTTTTCATCCGTTTCGAGATATTTCGTCGGTACCTTTCCGCTGGTTCTCCGTGTACAAAGATAGATTAGATGTTCATTTCAACGTTGTTTCACAGCTTTGAAATGATTATCTATTCTATTACAGTGTACTCGGAGAACAGCGGGGAGGTGCTGCCGAAATTTACTCGAAACGGTTGAAAGCACAAGTGATGGGCGTTCGCTCTATACATTCTTAATGGGATAGAAGCCTCCCCCCGACAGCCGGAACACATACATACAAACGCATAATCAGAGAGCGACTCGAGATGTTCGGGTTAAAACCAATATATGATAATATGAAACCTTCATATTCCCATCGATACCCATATATGAAACTAAAAGCGCCACTTAGTCCCCGTCTATCGGTCAACATAACGTGCGATAATTTATTCTTTTCAACGACAAACGCACACACAAAGCATATACATGAATTTTCTTCTTTGTCAGTAACTATCCCGTTCTTATATTTCTCAATATAGTCAGCATAACCTACAATTTATATGTTATTCAGTCTAACATGGCCCATGAGTACGTCAGAGTTAAGGACTGGATGTATGTGGATTGTAAACAACGTATGCAACCTAAGTTTGTCGCAGGAGTTGCTGCTTTCCTTGAATTTGCACGAGCACATAATAAGATCATAATAGAGAAGATTCTCTGTCCGTGTGATAGATGTGGCAATAAGTACTGGCGGAAGGTAGAATTGGCAGAGCTTCATATTGTAAAATATGGGTTTACTAGACTTTATTCAATTTGGAAATATCACGGGGAAGGAGAAGAATGCAGTACTGCGGTAGAAGAAGGAGAACACGATAATGCGGCAGGAGAAGAAGAAGAATTCGGTAATACGGCAGGATACAGAAATTTATTTCCATCAGAAGAAATGGAAGATATGGTAGAGGCTGCCCTAGGTGAATCTATTCGTACCGAAGATGACATTCCTTCCGGTCAAGGACCGCGTGCGGATAAATATGAAAATTTCATGAATGATGCTAGGAAACCAATTTATGAGAATGCGAAGTATTCCACCCTCTCATGGTTCGTCCAACTTTTCCAAATTAAGTGCCTAAATGGATGGAGCAACAAGTCATTCACAATGCTTCTTTCGTTCTTGAAAGATTCTATGCCTCCGGGAAATAATGTGCCCGAAAGCTGGTACGAAGCCCAGAAAATGATGTCTGATTTGGGTCTAAAGTGCGAGAAGATTCAAGCATGTCCTAAAAATTGCGTGTTGTACCGGAAAGAGAATTCAGATTTGAAAGAGTGTCCAACATGCGGAGAGGCCAGGTATAAGCCGAAAGATTCTGATAAGAAGCCTGATATACCTGTGAAGATAGCACGATATTTTCCCATAACACAGAGGCTACAGAGGCTATTTAGGTGCAAGAAAACAGCCGAGGCAATGATTTGGCATCACCGTGCTCCTCCAAGCGAAAATGGAAAAATGAGCCATCCAAGAGATTCACCGGCATGGAAGGATTTCGATAGGAGGCACGCAATATTCAGTAGCGATCCTCGCAATGTCCGGCTCGGACTGGCTGCCGATGGCTTCTGCCCATTCAACTATATGGCTGGAAGTCACAGTACATGGCCCGTTGTAATGATAATTTATAATCTGTCGCCTTGGTTGGCTATGGACCAATCATACTTTATGATGCCTCTTCTTATCGACGGACCAAACTCACCGGGGAACAATATCGACGTCTATCTCCGACCTCTGATTGAGGAGCTGAAAACTTTGTTCATTGATGGTGTAGAGACATATGATTCAAACACAAATACAACCTTCATACTGCGTGCGGCTTTAATATGGACAATTAATGACTTTCCTGCGTATGGAATGCTTTCAGGTTGGTCCGTACATGGTCACAAAGCATGTCCTCATTGCCATGAACACACAACATCAAAATTTTTGAATTTTAGCAGGAAGGTTTGTTATTGCGGCCATCGACGTTTTCTGCCTCCAGACCACCCCTATAGGTTAGACACGGTTCACTTTGATGGTCATCAGGAGCTTCTTGGGCCTCCATCCCCATTGTCCGGAGAGGACGTGACTGCTAAATGGGATGGTTACAATAACGTGACCTTCGGGATGGATCCGACGAGACAGGTCAAACCACAATATTGGAACAAGTTAAGCATTTTCTTCGAGCTTCCGTACTGGTCTACAAATTCAGTGCGTCATTGTCTGGACGTCATGCATATAGAGAAGGGAGTATCAGAGCACATACTTAACTTGCTTCTGTGTAAAGACGGGAAATCGAAAGACAACATGAATGCCCGGATGGATCTACAAGAGTGGGGAATAAGAAGTGAACTGCACCCTAAACCGGTAGCGGGTAAACCGGGCAAGTTTGTACTTCCCAATGCCGCTTATCATATGTCACAACCGGAGAAGAAAAGATTCCTGCAGGTGTTGCATGATTTGAAAGTCCCCACAGGTTTCTCAGGATCATTCAGCAAGAAAATAAAAATTGTGAAGGGCAAGATCGATGGGCAAGATCGATGGGCTGAAAAGGGCAAGATCATTTGAGAGTGATTCAAGATGTTTAGCTCAATTTCCTAGTATGGAGGTTGCACATTACAAAGGATTTGGTGTCCTTGGATACAAATTCGAAGTTAAGGACATAGAAACATCTAGAATCACTCAGAATAGTGGGATTGCGACGGTAGGATCGGACGGTGTGATTTACTATGGGTACTTAAATTGTATACTCGGCATCCACTATCCCGGACGATCAGAACCCTTTTATATATTCCACTATACTTGGTACGATCCGCGAACCGATACAGACAGGTGGAGAAGCAGTCTTGGGACTTGGAAAGATGAATATGGATTGACCAGTGTGAACACACTTCGATTTTACGGTCAGGACGATCCGTTTATCTTTCCGAACCAAGCGTTCCAAGTATACTACTCACAGTGTTTGAAGCATCCGGGGTGGAGTGTTGTATGCCGATGGAAACCTAGAGATGTCTACGATGTCCCAGAATACGAGGACAGCGATGAGGACGAAGAAGAAAGAAGGCTTAAAGTGCTCCGACCGTCTGTTTCGAAGGACGGGTTGTCTTCAACCGATCATGAAGTTACGTGGGTTAGAAATGACATCGACGATGAAATCCAAGTAGATATGTATGATGCGCCCACGAAACGAAAAAGGTTATCAGTAATGTTATATTATTACTTCACATTTTACGCTCTAGATCATATATAGTCAATACTTTTAATGATTGTCTAATGCGTCCACGAACCGTTTATCTAGATTTGATGACGATGTCGGGAGCAGCGAGGGGCGGCAGGAGCTCCAGCCGCGGCAGAGGCAGAGGCAGAGGCAGAGCGGTTCTGCCGCCCGGAGAGCTCCGTAGGGAGCTTCAGAGGGCCGGTCTTGCACCCAGATCGGAGACCCCTTCGGATGCCTCCTTCCGTGTGGATTTTGCCACACATCCAGGTATACTGCACGCATATCCATTTTCAATTTAATATTACAGATATTCATGCCTGTTTATGTCAAAATTACTTATATTGTCAATGTTTGATTGTCTAGTTGTTGGTGATGCGTCCATATCTGGGACAGAGGCCACCCCCGCTCCTCCAGGTATGTTTATATATCATATAGTGTATGTATATTGATTTAGAATGCTATATCATAAATATACACATTCCTTTTGCTCTTACTTAGCAATTTTTATTATTGTCTAGCTGTAGGTGGTGACACCACCGCACCTGCGGGTATGTTTATATGTCCTATAGTTCATGCATATTGATTTAGAACGTTATATTATTGATCTACACATTCTTTTTGCAATTACTTATAAAATCTATTTTTAATTGTCTAATTATAGGTGGTGCGTCCACACCTTCCACAGGGACCACTCCTGCCGCTTCCGTACCCTCCGCATCGTCTGCAGGTTAGTATGAATAAATTTAAAATATTTATTTATTTTACATATGCTATATAGAATAAATATGAACTTCATGGAGATTTAGCGTCGATGTTTATTTTATAGTTGGAGGGGATGCGTCCGGGACCCCGGTTGTTCCTCACCGGAGGAACTATCGTCCCGCTCGTGCTGCTGCTCGGGCCCAGGCTCGTGCGCTATTCACCGGAGGTATATATCACACTTGAATTCTTAATACAACTTTGTCTTATTATTGATTGTCTTGATATTTCGTGCAGACGCAGGGCCTCTCCACCCCCAGAGGGGGACTCGAGGCCCGAATCAGTCCCATAGGCTGAGGCCTGATAGAGCTAGGGGGGAGGCAGCATTCCCCCTATTTTTTACCCTTGACTATCACTATACCGGTCCTCATGCCGAGAGGTTCGGCCGGTATTTGGGGGACGAGAGCCGGATCGTGAAGAACTATCCACTTCACGTTGAGTGGGGCGAGCAGCACCAGCGCTCATTCGCCCTCTTCTTTGAACAGGCTCGGGTATGTATTAATATATATTTTCATTTGATCTATCCAATATATTTATTATTAACACTTTCAATCTAATAACAATGTTTTTTTTGTATTTTCAGTTGGATTACGATTTTCAGCCTGTAGCCGACCCTGATCACCCGGGGAGGGTGCTCGACCTTCATGCTCTGTACAATGGCCTGATGAAGAACATGCAGGCCAAGGTCCGATACAACAGGAATGAGCTGAAGGCCGACTGCTACTCCCTGTGGATAGCGACCCCCGAGGCAGAGAGAGCGGCCCTCCTATCTACTCCGGCGTTTGCGAGAGTCGACGTAGAGACATGGCCTATATTGTGCGCTTATTTCGACTCCGAACGCAAACGAGTATGTATTTTAAATTTAATTCATTATTTATGATATAATTTATTTCTTTGTGTTTCTTAATTAGAAAACTAAATGTTAATGCGTTGTGCAGAAACAGGCCGCTCAGAATACGGAGAACAGGAAGTCGGCGAAGAGGGGTCGCCCCACTTACACAGGTGGCTCGAGGAACATTACTCGAGCCATGGAGTTATCGGTAAATTAAGAGTTATTCTCTAATATTCTGCAATATTAAGAGTTATTCTCTAATATTTCTAATATTAAGAGTTACTTTCTAATATTGCAGACATCTCGGACCGTGGCGTCAGGTGGTACACCGAGCGTGCTGTCCGCATATCTTGCCGTCCACGGCACCTCGACAGATCCCGCCACGGGCGAGCTTCGATGTCCCGACGTCGCTACCCAGGAGTACTGCGTAAGTGTTAATATTTTTTCTACCCAAATTTGAAATTTTAGTTTTGGAAGGTTCAAGTTTAAATTTTATACTTATACTTTACTGCTTAATGTGGGTGTAGGAGCGGGTGGTTGAGCAGGCCCAGGCCTCGGGGATCGATTTTACCGGACAGAATGATCCGAGGCTGCTGACCCCAGTTCTGGACGCCGCACACGGATGGCACCACGGAGGTTGGGAGAGAGGCCGGGGATTGGGCCCTAGCAGGGCCCATATGAGGTTGGACTCCACCCCGGCGGTTACTTCCTCCGTCTCCAGTGGTCGGCATGTCCATCAGGAACTGGATAGCTTGAGGGCCACCGTTCAGGAGTTGAAGGAGATGCTGGTATGTATACTACTTTATAGTAAAATATCATTTCATATTATATACATATCAACATATCCATAATTAGTACGTAGCTTGAGTTTATTTGGTTTTAGAATTAAGTTTGATTAATCATACATACATATGTAATTAAAATAAACAACGCTTTTCCAAACTAGATATCCAAACAGGGTTTCGAAATAACTTAATAATGAAACGAATTCGAATAATACACAGTTCTTACACGCTTCTTACACACGTTATGTCCAGACGCGACAGGGTAGATCGGCCGAGCCTCCACATGCATCTCCTTCGGCTGCGGCTCCGCAAGCCACTACATCGGCTGCGGTTCCGCAGACAGCTCCTGTAGCTCCACCGCCCACTCAGACTCCTGCAGCCGCGGCTCCGCAAGCCACTACCTCGACGGCGGCTGCGCAGACCACAACGCCAGCTCCACATGCCGCTCAGACTCCCTTATCTGTAGCATTGGAGAGTGTATTTACCGAGGAGCAGGCGCGCGTTATTTTAACGTTATTCGGAGGTGGAGCTGGACCGAACTAGGGTAGCTTTTTGGTTCTTATTTTTTGAAACATGTATTTATTTATATCACATTGTACTACATTTTGAAACGATATTGATATTGGTTTGTATTTATATCATATTCAGTTTTTGGGTTTCTTTTGTATATTATATATATGCGTGAGATGTGATTATGAATACTGCAATATATGATTTGATTGATGTATATAGTATTGTGCACAGGGCGGGAAAAAATCTAGCAGCCCATTTTTAAAAAAAAATACAGACAATATGTACCTACGGATTAATCCGTAGGTATATATGTTGCCCTTACGGCGTTATCCGTAGGGGCAAACTATCAGGAAACCTGATATTTTCCCACCTGATATCAGTGCAGGGTGTTGGGGGTGCCCCTACGGATATGTCCGTAGGGGCCACTGTTTATCCCCTACGTATTCATCCGTAGGGGCAAAATGTCAGGTTTCCTGATATTTTCCCCCCGATCTCAGTGCAGTGTGTTGGGAGTAGCCCCTACGGATCAATCCGTAGGGGCTACTTTATATCCCCTACGGCGGTATCCGTAGGGGACTAAATAGGACCTACGGGTATATCCGTAGGTATATACAATATATTCAAAAAAAAAATTTAAATATATGATTTTATTACCCCTACGGGGTACTCCGTAGGGGCTATAGCACCTACCGAGTTATCCGTAGGGGCATAAATTAATCCGTAGGGGCAAGTTCAGGACTTCAACTTGCACCTGCGGCCTTTGCACCTACGGGGTCTTTTTTCGCCCCTACGTATATATCCGTAGGGGCAGTGGGTTGCCCCTACCGATAAATCCGTAGGGGCAACCCTTATTTGTAGTAGTGATCTTATCGTGGTAATGGTATAGTTGGTGAAAGGAGGGGGTGGAAAGAAGAGAGATGAGAAGCACACGAGACCGAATGGGAAGAAGAGTGGAATATGGTCTCGGTGGAGGAGAAGAATGGCGGAAAGAAGAAAGAAGTGGAGTACGATCTTGAGGGTGTAAAGCGAGTGAATAAATTAGCGCAATTTGGGATGACCGAAGTATGAAAACTGATTGTGCTAATCTATCAACTCGTCGTGCAATGGGATCAAATCCCTCAAGATTCTCAAGAAAACATGGGTACGCCGAACTTGGTATAGGAGATGAAAGTGTAACGGTCACTTGTACGGTCGGAACAATAGGAATGACGAAAGGAAGTGAATTAGGGATAGTATCATTCTCACCGTAGTAAACTGTCTCGAACTTGAAAGATTCCATTAATGGTTCGAAAATACTGTAAGCAACTGAGTCTGATGGTTCAACTAACTCATCCGAAAATATAAATGACTCAAACTCGGGCGGTGAGTCATCAACATCGTCCAAAAAAGTGAAACACTCGTAAGTGTTATCGTCTGTGAGGACTGTGTCAGATTCAAAGGAAAAAATTTCAAGGTCACAGTCTTCAAGCGTGGTCGGAACGATGGAAAGGAGGGAGGGTGATATAGTTAAAGGTTCAGGAGGATGAAGTGGAAAATCCGACACATCAAACAAAAGTGGTTCAACCTCAATATTATCCTCAAGACACTCCTCACTACTATCCTCATAATTTTCCTCAATATGTAGCTCATCCATGCCATTATCATCAAATTCAATACGCATATAAGGTTCGGGAGAAACATTTAATGACTCGGGATGATGAATCGGACATAAAATTTCAACCACATCAACGGGTTCATCATCCAAAATATTCCCGGTGTCTATATCATCGATCAAGTGAAAATCAATTTCTTTAGACACCTCATCAAAAGCATGGACATCTATTGATTTAGGTTCTAGATGGGAGGTGTAAAGATCGAAAGGATTAGGTGCGGTTTCACTCGAAAGGGGTTCTTCACAATTTGGCAAATCAAACACTACAAAGTCGCACAACTCATCATTTTGAACTTGTGAATCATTTAGGACATTCGATGGAAAACTGGAGTTGTGGGTTTCAATTGGATAGGGGTAGGTTTGATTTGTAAATCCTCTCTCATTCTCACTCTGTCCAACTGCCTCCTTATACATTGAAAAATTTGGAGCTAGTGGGAAACTAGCTACCGGTTCACTAGGTTGCATAAGGGCGGCCACGGACGCTTCCACATTCCTAGTCATTTTATTTGTTGCTGCGATATACGCCTCCAACGACTCTTCCAAACTAGACTTGGGTGGTGAGGGGGTTTCGGTAAAAGATTCGAAATCGTGTGAATATGCAAAACTCCCTAATGGCTGTGTAGAAACAGTGTCTAGTGAAGGTGGGAAAGTCGGGTAGGACTGATAGGAAGTGGGTGATTGGACAGGGGTAGGGTCAACATATGGATGAAAATGTGAATAATCTTATGGATCCCTAGAACTAGATATGCGGAGAGGGGTGAAAGATCGGCTGCGAGATTGAGCAATGTGCTCAGCAATGGACATCGGCTTAGGAGAGACAACAGGACTTGAAAAAGTAGTATCAATATATGGAGGTGGTAAAGGTTGACTTGGTTGACACAAAGTGGGTTGAAAAGTCAAACTGTTTCTCCTAGATGCCTCTATTTGATCTTTCAAAGATATTTTAGGCAAGGAAGGATCGTCTTTAAATTGACCGAACAAATTGACGTACGACATAAAATTAGGTTCGGGATACCAAAGTTCGGCAAGAGATTTATGATGTGGGGTACCCATGATAGAAGAAAGGGGAAAAGAAAGAAAGTTGGGTGGTGCAAGGATTCCTTAGCGGCAAAAATTTGCAAGTTTTCTAATAAAGATTTTCCTCTTTTTTTTCTTTTTTGTTTTGCAAGAATTTTCGATAAAGGGCTTAGACACAAATACAATCAACCAGAAATGCACAATCGGGCCTAGATCTAGGGTCACCTAAGTCAGCTAGACAGCTCCTAACTGTTCCAAAGGGCTAGAAATAGGACCTCAAACCGCCTCTTCACCGCCAATTGCGGCCAGGTAAGTGCCAGGTAAGTGGGAAGGAACCACAGTAGTGGGCCAAATTAAAAACCACTAGCCTTTGACACACTTGCCTAGACACCGCAAAGTCAGGTTAGGATAAACGGCCGATGCCTATAACTAGTCCTCTGTCCTATTGAGCTCGAAGTCCTTAGGGATGAGTCTAGTATTTTTTAATTAATAGATGGTCAATGCATATGCCTTATGTGATTTCTGGGGTCCTGGGAAGGGTGATGAAATCCCCACCCAATCTGAATTGGTCAAAAGCCCCTTAAAATCCGATTAAAATATGCAAAGCAGTAAATCACTTGCAATCAATTATTTTTATTTGCGGCAAAAATTTGCAAGTTGTTTTAAAAAAATTCCCCTTTTTTTTCTTTTGCTCTTTATTTGGAAATTTCTGTTTTGCAAAAAGATTTTCGAGAAAAGTTATGCAAACAGAAAAATATTACTTGCAATCAATTTCTATGTTAAGCGAGGCGCAAAAATCCTGCACAAGACTTGTTAGTTGGAAGGGAAAAGATTTTTAGCGCGAAAAATCGTGCAGAAGATTTGACAAAAAGATATATGGGAATTTGCAGAGGGGAGAAAGAGGAAACAAAACGACAAAATTTTGCGCGCTAATGTCACAAGAGGGCCGCGGAAGGACTGCGGGAGCGCGCTTATGCCGCGGTTTAGCGGTGGGATGGAGAGATCAAGCCTCTGAAAAAATTCTGTAGCTCTCTACTTGCAATCCCTTTCTGTTTTGATATATCTTTTTCTGTTTCGCACTCTGGATTTTTCCAGATCCGTTAATCCTGCAAAGATTCACATGAGAAACCCTTCCAAAATAACAAATGATATATTTTTATATTTTTTTTTGATTTTTCAGTTTTTATGATTTTTTTAATTTTGATTAACCCGAAATTGCAAAAAGGAAATTTTACGCCATCCCCGGCAACGGCGCCATTTGATTCACTCATTAGGGAATTAAAATACATTTATCTAGGGCAGAGAATAAAAGATTAAGTAGGGCAAGGAATTAAATTTATCTAGGGCAAGAATAGAAAACTAACATAGAGCAGAAAATAAAGAACTTACAAAAAAATGATGCTCTCCAAAAGAATGCTGAAATTTATTAATGAAGGGAGGCATAGCCTTTACAATGATTTAGAGTTCCTATTTATAGAGGATAGGAAACCCTAGGTTACAATTGATTCGCACGTCTACATTTACCAAAATATCCTTATGAAGACCTAGTCAAAGTAGACTTCAAGCTTTGGTAAAATTTTATGTCTCTGTCTCTTTAAAAGAAAGTATTGGGCCTTGAAATTTCCTTTGTGGGCTCTTCTGTCTTTGGGCTTCCTTATTATTTGGTTCTTTTATTAAAATAGCTTCTATGTTTCTTCCAGATCTCCAGTGAATAATTACGGTGGACTTTTATCCGTTCACTTTGTAATCTTGGACCTTGCATTGCCTTGTACTTTGTGAATTTTATCTTTGATGTAGGCTTGATCAAGAGTCTTCTGTTTGTTGGTCAAAGTCCACTTTTGCATCGTCTTTTCACCGTTTTCACTGTTTTAGATCCAAGAACCTGTAACCTGTAATATGTAGCAGACATGCGTCAAAAGCATCTGTTTATTTATAAAAAGAATAAGAATGGGGAATATAATAATACAATATTATGGTGTGAACAGGGGCAGATATTAATTGGTGCTATCCGTCCACCTCTCCGAAGATGCCAAGTTGATTTATGATACCATGTATCGAAGGTTTAAACGGATGCGGTCGATGTAGCAGACTTCGTCAGATTCCCCCTCGTCGAGGGGTTTTTTGATTGTGGGGACGCTCTTTCCTGCAGGCGCAAGCCCCTGCAGTTAATTATGCTACCGCATCGCAGTAACCACTTTCTCCTTCTCCAGATGGTCACTTCGTGTCATGTATGTTTGTTTTGTTTTTGGTTTCCCGTGGATTGTATACGGAGACTAATTTATGTTGTCGCCCGTAAGGAGTGGATTAGTCCCAATCCGTATTTTCTTAGATTTGGGTTTGGGGGTTGGGTTTAAGGATACGTTAGTCTAATTTGAAACTAAGATCAACTTAAACGTTTGTTAAGGATACGTTAGTCTAATTTTTAGACTAAGATCAACTTAACGGGATCGTTTAGATCCAACAACAGAGCATTAAGGCTCTATTGCTTAGTTTAGGGACATTGCGGTCGATTACCGGTTTAAGGACATGGTGGTCCAATGTTAGTTTAAGGACATCTCGGTCCAAGGTTAAGGACATCATAGTCCATGCGTTTAAAGGGGCCCCACAGTCCGAGGTTAAGGACATCATAGTCCATGGGTTTAAAGGACCCCACGGTCCATGGAATGATTGGTTATCGAGGCCCGTCATCTCTTTGAAGACGTTGAAGGATTACAACGACAAATCTCAAAGGAGTGAAGAGATGAACCCTTGAACCAAAGTTGATTGGGGAATCTGTTGTCCAATTTAGGACTAAGATTATTTAATTAGATTATGAGCACATTGGCTAAGTTAAATCTGAATTGAGGACTTATGGCCAACTTGGGCTAAGTCCAATTAAGTTTAAAATGTTATCCCTATGTTGGACTGTTGAACATTTTTCTGGGTTCAGCCCCTCATTATTTAGCAATGCTAAACAAAAGTTTGGGGGCTCTGATAACATTTTCTCTTTGGCTGAGCACTAACCATTATAGCTCTGGATTTTAAGGTTCATTTGAAGTGGAGATTTGCCTCTGGAAAATTTAGCCAATTTGGGCTAACTTGGTTTTAAAATAGTGTTAAACACTAGAGGATATTTGGCGATCACGTGCTCCCACGTGATGTGCTGAAAATAGTGTTAAACACTAAGGACAAAGCGCTTAAAGTAGTGTTAAACACTAAAATTGGATTGGTCACGTGGGGTCACGTGAGGCATTTGAAGATGGGGCCAGACTTCCTTTTTTTTATTCTCAGAGTATTCAAATAAGTGTTAAACACTTTCAATCTTCCAGGCCATCACGTGTGGGCACGTGATGGGCATGCATGCACTGGATATTAAAGGGATTTGCGAGGGGTCACGTGGGGACATGTGAGGGTGCCCATGCATTGGATTTTAATCCTTCAGTTCTTTCCATCTTCTCTTTTTTAAAGAGGTGTTTATCAGGGGTCACGTGGGGACACGTGAGGCATTGCCTTTGGGCTAATTCCTTCTTATTTTGAGGAATGCATTAAAGGGTCACGTGGGGGCACATGAGCATGACTTATTCATTCCTTTTTGTTCGTTGGGATGAAGGGTCATGTGTTACCACGTGATCATGTTGGATACTTGATCTTTACGTGCATGGAGAGCTTTAAGTCTCTTGTTTTTTAAGAATTAAATTCTTTTATAAGGTTAAGCCCCAGTTCTGTTTAGAGGAATTAAATTCCTGTGTATTTGGACGAATTAAACTCTTATGTAGGGTTAAACCCTAGTTTCATTTGGAGGAATTAAATTCTTATGAATTTGAAAGAATTAAATTCTTGTGTAGGGTTAAACCCTAGTTTCATTTAGAGGAATTAAATTCCTATGAATTTGGGGGAATTAAATTCCCTAAACTCAATTCTCCCTCTAAGTTTTGGATCTGCATGGTAGAATGTCCTCGATGAGAATTAAATTCTCAACTTGTGGGGAGATCTGCTTCTGCAGATCTTCAACCAAAGGAAGAACTAAGTTCTTATTTAGAAGAGTTAAAATCTTAAATTGAAAATTAAATTCTCTTTTTTGTTTTATAGAGCTTAGATCTCTTTCCCTTTCTCACCTAGGGTTTCTTTCTCTTCTGAGGAAGTCTTCTTTTCTCTCTGTTGTTGTATTTCTCTAAAAAATATTCCCAGATCTTTCTCTTCTCTTCTCTTCTTGGCTCCTATTTATAAGAGAAAGAAAATAATCAGTTTGTTTAGTCAATCTTTCATTGAAAGATTTCAATTGATTTTGTAACCAACATGATCTTTTAGATCACTCCGTGAATTTTATTCACCATTGGATTTTTAATTCAAAAGATAATTTGTTTGTTATTCTTGGTGAATTTCTGGGAAATCTTTTCTTGTATAGAATCTTTCTATAAATTGGTGATTTTTAATCACCATTGGATTTTTAATCCAGCGGTGCTCCACTTTACAGAGCACAATCTTTTTTTGTTTGGAAAGATTTAGAAAGATATTTTCCAGTTAGGGTTCTCGATTGCTTCTTAATTAGAATTTAATTCTATTAGGTCGGAAGGCTTAAAAGCCTATCACGTGTTGGCATGTGATCACATTGTTTGATCATTCAAATAGAATTTAATTCTATTAATTAAAGAGCTTAGAAACCCATCACGTGTTGGCATGTGACCCCCCTTGATTAACATTTTAACCAGAATTTATTTCTGCTGTTTTAAAGAACTAAGGAATCATCACGTGTCAGCACGTGACCCTTGGTCACGTGTGAGCACGTGATGCCCCATTGGGATTTTTCCTTAGTTTTTATTATATCTTTTAATCCATTTCAGTGGGTTTAAAGGCTTATCACGTGTGGGCACGTGACTCCTGTTGATTAGAATTCAATTCTATTATAACAGAGTCCCCAGGAAACCATCATGTGTCAGCACGTGACCCTTGGTCACGTGTGAGCACGTGATGCCCCATTGGTTTTTTTTCCTGATATTTATCAGGGAACAAAGATGGAGATGCTCTTCTATCAGAGATTCGCTAGTATGGATAAACGCACTACCGTGACGACGTTGGTCAATGAAAGAGTTAGACCGAACGAGACTTGGGTTCAATATGTTACCCGATAGAGAAATCTCTGGTAAAAATGTGAGCAATGCATCAACGAAGCTTCAGCCGTGGAAATGTTCATAGCCACCCTTGACCCAAATTCAAAGGTGTTCCCATATATGGCCTTTTTCAAGCCGACGACCTTCTAAGAGCTCATAGATAAAATGGCTCTATTGGATCATATGGGTCATGACCCCTTCTCTTCCGATGAAGATGTATGAAAAGCAAAAGCAAGATAGCGTTTGTCACCAATGCTCAACAAAGAATGAGTGGCTTCGAAGCAACTTGTCACCAAAATATCGACAGCACGGGTTCTACCCTTCGAAAGATGGGGCGCGAATACTCGCTCTCCCGGGATATGTGCAGGGGGCATATTGCTCACTGGCGGAAGAATCTCCACATGAGATATTCCTTTCTTCAAATAACAGAAAGGATATTAAGGGACCTGCAACCAGGTCCTGCAATCAAGTGGAATAGCCCGTTTGAATCAGAAATCATGGAAGGGACATAGAAGCCATATCCCTTTCCTAAAATGGATGATGAGGGGAAAAACACTCAAGTCAAGTTCATTCTTCCAAGGAAGAAGAAGACTTAGAAGAAAGAATGATGTGATATTTCCTTCCTTCGTATATGAAGAAGATGCTCCGTCAGTATCAGAAAACGACATTGATGAGCAGGGGGCATGTGCCTTGTAAAATGCCTGGTATTTCCCGTCGGACAACTCGATTGCTGCGATGGTAAAAGAAGCAGTCTAAGAGGGTAAAGATAGCTTAAGGTGTGAAATGTCCATGCAGCAACGCCTCGGCAAGAGAGCGTTGGAAGGAATGAGTTATGCAACTTTCCGACCAAATGATAATATTGGACTGAAATGTACCTAAACTAGTGCGTCACCTCAAACACGGTGATAATGGAACAAAACGTCTCTAAACTAGTGCGTCGCCTCAAACACAGCGATAATGGACCGAAACATCCCTAAACTAATATTCGTCCCAAATACGGCGATAGTGGACCGAAATGTCCTAAAACTAGCGCGTCGCCCCAAACACGGCGACAATGGACCGCAATGTCCCTAAACTAATATGCTCCCTTGAGATTTATATTGCTCCCAAAATCCCATCGACGAAGATTGCAACTTAAGTTCTCATCGACTACACTGCTACTCCAGCAATAAAGCCAACCCTAAGTCCTACCGGCAGATAGATGGGTCACCTGCGGCGAAACTATTTTCGAGAGTTAAAAAAAACGGTATGTCCATAAGCGAAATGGGTACAGATGAAAACCTGAAAGGGCGCCGTGAATAAAAACACCGGGACTACCGGTGAGCTTGTGAAAACCCGAAAGGGCACAATCTCGACAAAAAAAACGGTACGCCCAAAAGCAAATGGGCACAGATGAAAAACCGAAAGGACGCTGTGAGTAAAAACAACAGGACTGCCGGTGGGTTTGTGAAAATCCGAAAGGGCGCAATCTCGTAAAAAAAATTGTGTGTGCACTCGCAAGGTCCCCTCGACCTTATATGGAGAAAATACCTGCGTAAGATCCTTACGACTCATAAAAGATCAACACACTTAGGAGTCCATACGATTCCTTTGGAGAAATTACACTTGCGAGATCCTCACAACTCGTAAAAAGAATTCCCCTCTATGAGACCCTTACTGTCACGACCCGGAAAAGGGCACGTGACTGGCACTTGAATCATGTGAAGTCTATAGGACCCCACCTAATTCAAGTAAGTTAAAGCCCAGAAATCTAAGCCTTTATTAGGGAAATGATAGAGGTGATGTTTTTTTCAAAATAAAGGTATAATGAAATCAAGTTTTCCTTTAAAATGCATAGGTAAGGATATATGAAAATGCAAGTGGATTATACTATAGGTGAAAACATTTTTCGTCTTTAAAAATTTGGGCAGCATCTCCCTTATATATTTTGATCTAAAGCCACATACAAGTAATATATATAGGCATCCCCGAGCGGGAGCTAGCTCTTTGCCAATTGGCGGAAATACAACCACGAAATAAACATATATACGATGCCCTACATTGAAGATCAAACATAGAAAGAATAAATAAAGCAAGACATCATCATCTCAAAGAAGCGAACATACATCCATCGCTTTAAGTCTCGCAACACAATGTTGGGGTCGAAATTTACACCTCGGTTGACCAAGTCAAAATTAAAGTCAACCCCAAGCCAAGTGGGCCCAAGCCCAGGTCAAGTGGGCCAATGTCCGGGTCGAGCCCGAACACGAAGCGTCCGGCCTTCCGCCATGCCAAAATAAAAAATTTTGTAATAAATAATTTTGGTGTATTCTTATTTATTTATTTTTTGAATAAATGTAAGAAAAATGAGCATAAAGACAAATTTTTGTAAAGCCCATGGCTTATATGCAAAAAGAAATAGCACATGAGGCGTGGGATAGACAAAATGCCATTTTTGTAAAGCCCAAGGGGCTATATGTAAAGTGTACATCATATAAAGACAAAGATAATGAAAATATCTCAACAACTTTTTCTCTCTCCCCAAAAAAAATCAAGATCTGTGCTCTTTCTCTTTCCTCAAGGTTCTAAAGCCTTCTTCTTTCTTTTGAATTAAATCAAGAGTTTTACTCTTCCTTTTCCAAAACTAAATAGTTTTTCACCACAAAACCCACAAAGGGGAGCTTGGATCTTCCATCAGATCTTAAAAGGGAAAGATTTTTAAAATCTCACCCCTCTTGTTATCCAAGAGCCGGCCAACAAAGGAGGAAGAAGGAGACCCATCTCCAAAGACCCCACTTTGGGGAAGATCCAGGACTCAAGGGGAGAAGCCCCTTCATCAGCTTCAAAAATATCTTAGGAGTTTAACTCCTCATACACACACACACACACAAAATAATAAGTATTTCTTTCTGGGAGTACAACTTCCAGTGCAGGAACCAAGTCTCTTTTGCCGCCTAGCGCCCGAGCGCCCACGTGCTTGACACGTGAGGTGCTAGCGCCCAAAGCGCTATTGCCCAAGCGCCCAAAGCGCGAGCGCCCGAGCGCCACGTGCTTGGCATGTGAGGCTCTAGCGCCCAAAGCGCGAGAGCCCACATGCTTGGCATGTGAGCACCTGAGGCGCTAGCGCCCAAAGCGCTAGTGCCCTGGCGTCAAAAGCGCTAGCGCCCAAGGCGATAGCGCCAGTGCCCGAGCGTCCAAGCGCCGGCGTGCCGCACACATAAGGCGCTGGCGCTTTCTCCCACGCATTCTTTGGATGCCCTTTCCCTTATATATATACATATATATATATGTATGTATGTATATATACATATATACACATACACACACATACTCTACAACAATGTCCCCTGTTAGAAAAAATTTCTAACGGGGCGCTGCCCCGCACCCCGCAAGGGGGCTGCTAGCCCCCTTGACCCCCATCCCCTATCCGGGTAGTGGGACCCTGTAAAAACTCTGCGGGCCCTCCGATATACCCAAAACCCTTTCAAAACACAATACACGTACACTACACATTGAGTTCGCATGACCTGTCAATCAGAGGTTCTCTCGCTCCAAAGGCGAGGGATAATTAACGGCAGTTTAGTTCGCGGCTGCCGGAGATTCGGATCCCCACAATCAATAAACCTCAGCCTACCCTAGGCAGGGAGAATCTGTAATGCGCCTGATAAGTGCGCACGTATTCCCATCTCAATGGGGTGACGAAAAACACCCTACATACAAGTCTGTCTAGGCTACCAATATACAAATTCTAGTTTTGACTGATAGAGTTTTTCTAGATACAACATGAATAATAATACAAGAATAGACACGATCCAATGTGTCCCATCTACCCAAGCAAACACCCTGAAGGAACTGTGTGCCAGCGATACCGCTATTGATCCAAGCGGTCGGACCTGCAAGAAAAATGTGGCACAACGGGGTTGAGTTGCCAACTCGTGAGTAGAAAACATCAGTAGGTAGAAATCGAATAAACAATGATTCCTAGGTCATTACTATATCATGAAGGTAATACCATGATATCTAGGGTGACCATGTATGCATATGTAACAACAATATAATCAATACTAATGTCACATGTAAAAACCAACATCTGAATCATATGCATGTATGTATATGAGAATTGTTAGTTATATGTATGCCCTAGAGGCCATTACTGTACATAGGATGTATATTGTAGTGGATGCTGGGACATATATAGGTAGGACTTTCTTGCTCGACATGATAGTACGCTATCTGGTTGCTCTTTATCTTAACATGTATACTTTCTGTCTCTCTGATTACATGTTGATAAAGCCCTTAGGATGTGTACTCGACTTCCAGGACTATGATGAAGATCATACTAGTGGGGCCTGGGTAGTCAATGAGTACATCCTTCATTGTTCCTAGTCGTGGGAATATCGAGACGGGGCATCGATATTCCAGAGTAGACTAGCGTATATCTTCTCGACCCATGCGATGGGCGATGGATGATCCCATATCCATTGGTGTTTGACATCAGAGATGGTATGCGGGTGCTCAGTGGAGACTGGGTACACTGAACGGACTCGCCGAGAACTCCCAGATGGTATTATACCTCACGTCAGATGGCAGTTCTCTGGTGACACTGGTACAGCTTAGTCTGTTGACCCGAGATCGTCATAGAGTCTTGTGTGTCTCCCACTGTGCTTTGATTTCCACCCTACCACGGCTCTACTGAGTCGTGCAAACAGGTGGTTTTTGGGTATAGTCCCGATTCACATGGAGGCAATGAGCGATAGGAGGGGATTCGTCTCTCCCGGTATTGGGGGTGGATGTTGCGCTATGCTCGACTGGCCATAACAGGAAATCCCTGGCCAGGGTTGCAGTGATATACTGGTAAGAGTTATCAGTAGTTTCACGAATGTTATGGACCTTACGTCGGCATGACTTATCAAGCTACTGGGGTCTGACGTTTACCACCCCTAGGCGAGATATGCGACATATCTGACGAACAGACCGGACTATACGGTAAGTGTTACTGGTTGGATTCACAGGAGTGTGAGCGGGCTTGCTCGTCGATCTTCTGATCGCTCAATACCCGGGTGGCCGTTACGTTTAGCAGACCGCTTGTGGCTTGTGGGTGTTTGATATGATCATCATCTGCTGCCGGCGTATTGACGAGTCTTTAGAGTCCTACACAGAGGTTTCCTGGCTAAAGCGAAACGAAATAGGAGCGCATATGAGATATGTGCGGGACTGAGAATAATGCATGTATGTGATACCGTATTCCATTCTCGCGATGAATGTATCGATTGGTTGTATGCGATATAACCTAGTTATCGAATCGAAGATTGATTCGATAAGTCGATACATTGGATACTGGTCGGTCATATGCGATATGACCGGATCGTTAAATCAGGTGTTGATTTAATGATTTAATGTATAATTATATATTTGATATATTACTTTGCATTAACTAGTATTTGTTCACTTAAGATGGATTTTCTCACTTCATGTGCACATTGTGTATATGATATATTTTTGTGCACAAGATTGTATCATGTTTGATGATACATGCTAGTTTGGGTGTATGTTTGGTTTAAGCCATGGTTGGTCAATGGTTAGGGTTTCACTTGATTTATTTCACTTATTCTTTTATCTATTTATTTTGGTTGAAAAGGAAAAGAAAAACTAAATGGTTGCTTTCATGCTAGAAGGTTCTTGTAGCTTCATGCATCTTTGACTAAAGCAACCATTTTGTCTTCATCTCCTAACCCTAACCATTCAACTAACCTTAGTTTATTCTCTACACCTAACTATGGTTGCTATATGATAAGTATTCATTTATTTTCTATTTTGGGAAAAATACTCATCATATTCTTTCTTCTTCTTCTTCTTCATCTTCAACAAGAAGAAAATCTTGCCTTCATCAATGGCAACTTGTGAAAATGAGTGAGAAATCCAATTCCAAAGTGAACCCACTTCCTATTTCTTCATCCTCTACCTCTTACCAAGTAGTATAGGGTGTTTTCTTCACAAGTTTCATGGCTTGGTGAAGTTGGAGCTTGATCTTGTGTTGCCTCGACGTAGATCATCTTCGGCATCGAAGCCGACGACCTAGCCCGCCCATTTCTCCAATGAAGCCGATGCTAGAGTTCGGGATCCCATATGGACAGCGAGGGGACTTCATCACGGAGCCATGGAGGTGGAGGACCGGATCTACAAAGGTTGTAGCCCCTTCCCTTTAGCTATAAATTCGTTTACTTGCATCGCATCGTCTATACATCTAGTTAACGATCCGTATTAGGGTTTCTCGGCACTTGTAAAATTTGAATTGGGCATGTTTGATCACTTGTGAGACTTCATTAGTGTGCCTAGGAACCCTACAAGAATCACCAACGTATGTCCATCAACGACACATTAAATCATAGAACCTGAGTGTCCAACAGCGACACTCAAAACATCACGAAATCCGTGTCCAGCATCGACACGTAAATCCTCATATCTCAGGCGCCACATCTTCTGATCGACCCTTATATCCATCTTACGATTCCGGTCGGTATCCTCCAGATAACCGCTGAGTCCAAACTATCACCGGTAGGTAGTACTCTCTCTTCCAGGCTCATCGTCTACTGCACAACAATCTTTTCTTGCCCCGGGGTACCTTACCGGGTCTACCATATACCCACAGACGGTTCGTCCAACTCCTCGAATCGGGTCTCGAAAACAATCTCAGAACCGAGAAAACTCATGGTGGACGCCTCGAAATCACATCACGAGAAACCGCGTTTTTAAAACAATTTATAATTTCCTTTGAAATATATCCACGGTTCTTAAATATAGAAATCTTATGAAAACGGTATCTCAATGCATGCAACCATAAAAGTACGATGTATGCAAGCATAGAACAGTAATGTGAGTATATCAAGTATATCGTGCAAACGTGTCATATGATAATATTGAACAATGAATGTACTTTACAATTAAGAATAATACCATGATATAGCAATTCTACTATGTAAGTGGAATAGCAATTACCGATGATGAATGTGTGAGCCGGCAAACCTGTGTAAGTGTAACATGTGTGATTGGTTCGAAAAATTGTGTTTGTAGAATAACCGCAATCAGAACGGTGTCGCGTGTAGCTAGACCGAGGTGAGTACGGATCGTCCTCTGGGAAACGTTGAATCTTTTATTTTTACTTTAGATGTGTTGAGAGAGAGGGGGGAATAAAGAATATTGTAGAATGGTTTCTAGATCTACGTTAAGCACTAATGCAAAATATAGATCTAGATTATTTATGGATGTAGTTAATATAAGAAGGGGCTTGTAGGGTTCATTAGGATTTAGTAGTTATGGATGATTAATTAAAAATTATACCTTTTATCCTTTAATAGATTTAAAACTAGAACGACGGTGATGCATGTAGATAAGGGTTTCTGGAGGGAAAAGGAATCCCACTCTTAACCCTTATCTCGACACGGAACTCCGTTCATATCTAGCCTTTACCAAAACAATCATTAATCTAATCTCTAATCGCGGTCGGGACTAACAATGAATTGTTAGCGCGCCTGATTAAATAAATTCCGGTGTGTGTATGTAGAAAATTGTATATAGAAATCACAACCAAAAATATTTTTGACCGCAATCAATAACGGTGTCGAATGTAGCGCGTTAGTAAGTGCGGATCGTCCACAGGGAAAGTGTAATCGTTCGTGTTTCGAATTAGATGAATTGAAACTTTAAAGAAAAGAAAACAAGCAATTCATGATTTGTAATTGAAGTTCAAAAATTAGAAAATCTAGATCTAATAACAAGAAAACGATAGAATCAAGAATTGAGAATTTGTTGATTTTCCAAACCAAATATCAAGAATCTAAATGAGGCTCGTAGGAATCGATCGGATCCATAGATGTGGTGAAATCTTGCGATTACGTATTCTTATCCTTCGATGAATTGATACTAGATCGATGATGATCGACGAGAATTAGGGATTTCTAGTGAAACTAGGGTTTCATCATTCATCTCTTGTTCCTTCGTCGATATCATTCACATTCTAGCCTCTAGTAAATTCAAGAATCGATCGTGGATCCCTAATTTCGAGCGATAACAATCAAGAAAGCATCGCAACGAAACTAGGTCATCGATTCTTCAATTTGCTAGGGTTTACAAAATTCGTAGGACTTAAGAATCGTTTTAAGATTTGTTACATCATCATTCTATTGACCGTCTCGACTCCTTTACGAGCGGAGTTTTACTCGAACATCACAACAAGAACTACAATCACACATTGAGATCGAATCATGATGCAAGAATTTAAAGAAAACGAGATTAAAGAATTTCACCTTTTATTTATATCAACAATTCCGTTACAATCGCTCAAGAACTACAAGAGGAATAACTCGATCGTCGAATTGTCTTCGCTCGTCTCCGTGAGTCGCGGATCGGCTTGGATCACTTGCTCGATTGAAGATCGGCTCCGCTCCTAAAAGGTTGAAGGCTTCTCACTTGATTTGGTACTCGGGATCTTGAATTTGGCTTGGATTTAGAATTAGGGCTACAAGATTTGTCACTCAACTTGCAGATGGAAGAATTGGGGAAGGTGATGATTGAAGAAGAAGAATTAACCCTAGATCTAGGCTCTCTTTTATAGACCATCAAAACCCTAGATCTAGGATTTCAAATTTGAATTTTCCCTCCAAAAGTTTGTTAAAGAGAGCCTTCTAGATGAAGTTTGTTAAGCCGAGCCTTCTAGATGAGCCACATGGCATTTCTATAATGTTCTGGAAGCTTGGGCCGTTAGCTGAGACACGTGTAGGAAATATGGGGAACTGAAGCCATCAAGCCGCCGCGGTTCCGCGGCGCAAGCGGGCTCCCGCCGCGGAACCGCGGCTCTTGTGAAGCTTTAGGGCTTAGAACTTCTGGGCTTTTCAGATACTGACATTTGGGCCTTTTTGTGATATGTTGAATTGTGTTTTTCCCTCTAGATTGCTACCAGATCTCAAAACTTGGAGTTGGTGTATTTTTGATCAGCTTCTTTTGCCTTTGTTCCTGCAATTTCCTGCACAATTTCTTGAAACAAGTGTTGCGCAATATAGGGATGATGCGATGCCATGATAAACAAACAATTTCCCTAAGAAATGCCGGTTTTAGTATGCAATACATGTAATCTGGTATTTTAGGGATGTTTTGCTAATATGTGCAATATGAATACCGAACACTTCTAGATGAATGCAAAAGATAGGGAAATTGCCGTGTTAAAAATACAGTATTTTCGACTGATCAGCGCCCGATTAGGATGTTAATGATTCTTTTTATAAAGTTTATAAATTTTATAGGACTTAAAAAGAGTTTAGAGATGTTCATCATCCATTAGCCTACCCTAATCATACGAACCCTAACAAGCGGAGAATTACTCGCGCATGTTGGGAGAAAAAGAGATAGAGAGAAATTGCATAATTAAACTACGAAGAAATAGAATAAGAAAAAGAAAGCTACCTTTATTAATCAACAATAATAGTTACACTTTGATTCCTTAGAAAATGATTACAAATACTAGTTTGCTTCTCGATCTCTTCTAAGGAGGTAGATGAACCGTTGATGATCAACTGGATGCGTGAGTCGTCTTGGACTTCGTGATCTCGTCGTCTTGATGATTTTTCCAAGAGGCTCTCGGTCTTTATTTATAGTCCCAAAGCCAGAAATTTAGATGCCTAAATTTGGGAATGGTGGTTAGGATCCACACAGAGAAATTCCAGCCCTTAACTTCACTTTCACGCGGCGGATCCGCGGCATCAAGGGGCTCGGGCCGCGGATCCGTGGCCTGATGATCTTATCCCTTGATCAATTTTTTATGGGTTTCTCCTTGTGACATGTGGCGATCCTTGGAACCTTCAGAATTTGGAAATCTTTTCTTTTCTTCTGCCAGAATTGATTTCTTAATTTTGATTTCTTAATTAGGCAGGTTAGCTTTAACAACTTGATTTCCTTGATTTAAGACCTGAAAATTCCGCACAACAACTTAAATAATATTTAGTAGACTTAGTTTTACTAGGATTAAGTCAATAATATTATATACATTTTCCTACCAAATGCTAATTATAATATATCAACACATGGGAAATAGTATTTTTACAGATAAACCCTCATATGTATGATATATTATAATAAAGACCTTTTTAAATATGGAAATGGTAAGAAAAATGTAATAACAAATGTGCAGTTTTATCAACTGAACAAATACCCCCAAACTTATCTTTGATCGTCCCGAGCAAACTAGTTTATTCAAGAGAAGGAGAAAAAAGAAAGGAGAAAACTAAGCACACTTTCGTAGGCAAACACGATTGCACTGAGCACGTGCAACAAGCCGTTAAACCTCTAGGTGTCCCTAGTAGGAGGAGTGTTGTCTCTTAAGGGTTTTCAGCGGATTACACCCACAAAATCCTATAACAAAAAAGAGATGGTGAAATTTACATATAAAGATAAGAACCATAAAAGAAAGACTTTGAAAATAAGAGTTTCCAACTACACTAGCTTTTCAGTTGTCATGAGCCCTATCTTCGTAGTCATGAAAAAATGTTAGAAATCACATCATCCCTCAATAAAATATCGTCTTTATTCTTCATTCCTACCTTTCATCCAAACATCGATCATATACCCCTACGTGTGTGAATAGAACATCCCTACACTCGGAGAATTCAATTCAAGCTATCATACTCTTGTCCATCTACCTCAGTACTTTTTAATTTGATGAATAATTAGATTTGCTCACACAATTTTTATGCGACCGTTAATACTTCTTGAGGTACTAACCGACCGATTACTCATGTGCTTGCTGATTAGGTGATAGTATTTTCCTCGTCTTGCACTACCTAAGGCTTAGCAGTGACTCCCAGACCAGTTGGCCTTAGGGCACTAGGTGAAGAGACACCCTCGCTATATTTTTTTATTGCTGCCTTGGCGATAACAAAACCAGTGTTCATTTTTCTTTTCACCATTTTTATATTTTCTTCATACTTTGGCTTTTAGACAAGAGCATTTCAAGGTATCCTCTACTATCCCGAGTTTCAAGACGTGTGTAAGTGCATATAGTAGGGTATCGATATTCAAATGTTTGGCTTACAGAATAGAAACTATTTTTCAGACTTATTTTTATCCTTAGATTAGTCACTTCCTTCATCTTACTAACCCTTGGGACAACAACTCATAACTACTTATTACTAGTTCGTTTAAGAAAACTTCTAATTTTCTTGGTTTTCTTAAACTATTCCTATCTTTTGGATGTAATTTTTCACTTTCTACTCTTTTGTTATAAAAGAAAATTTTTAAATTTTTTTGAAAATGTTGTGCTTATGCAAAGTATGATGCAAATTGATGTGTAAATAAGCACAAACCTCTCCCAAACCTGTTTACAGCAGTGTTCTCACTGATGTCATCCGTTAAGCTTAAAAACCTGTAGACTTGGGAGGAAATTATTAATTGGGGCAAAAATATATGAAAGTGAAAATCCTCCCCCAAACTTATTTTTGGCTCACAATTTTGTAAAAATCATTTTCTTTCAAGTGCCAAAATACCCCTCCAAACTTGAGTTAAATACTGTTAAGCAATTAAAATCATTGGGGGGGGGTCAAAGTTATTGGTCAATGCCAAGCTTTGCAAAGACCGAAAGTCAACACCAACCATTCAAAAATTTTATCGATGAAGCACCAAGGTTGGTGGAAGAATATGTCACCTTTCGACGTGAAGAAGTGGGGAGGTGATAAGAGGTGTAATGGAAAAGGAACGCATCTCAATTTGGAGAGATGACACAGTGATAGTGATGATGGATTACTCGCATTATCATGATTGTCCAGAAGAAGGGGTGGAGGTTCAATTTCTTTGTCTTGGAGTTGATTTATCTCAACACCCGTGTCTTGTAAAAATGCGAGTTCATCAGTGAAAATTTCCTCAAAACTTTCGTCGATACCCCGAAGAATAATGTCATCAGAAAAAATGGGGTGATCATCAGACTCTATAAAAAGTTCCTCATCAGCGTTAGATGTTGACCCGGACAACTCGGTGGAAGAGTACATGGTTGGGTCAAACAACAACATATGAAAAGAGTCAGTATCATGAGGTTGATCAAATTCGCTGCCGTCGACATCCATTAATTCTACAGAACACACATGAGCATAGGGTTCGGAGGGTTCACTTCCCAACTTGTAAATGTTAAGCTCAATTGACTTCTTTCCAAAGGATAGGGTCAAAGAGCCGTTTCTACAATTGATTACTGCGTTGGAAGTGGCCAAAAAGGGTCGACCGAGTATCACCGGGATTTGATTGCGTGGGTTTGCCACAGGTTGTGTATCTATAACGATAAAGTCCACAGGGAATATGAATTCCCCGACTTTGATTAACACATCCTCTAGCTCACCCCTTGGTTGGGTGATAGATCGATCGACCATCTGAAGAGTGCAATGTGCAGGTTTTAACTCTCCGATCCCTAATTGCTTATAAACAGAATACGGAAGCAAGTTAACACTAGCACCTAGATCGAGTAGAGCACGATTGATATTTTTACCCCTAATGGAAATAGAAATTGTAGGACTTCCGGGGTCCTTTCGTTTCTTGGGTAGTTGTTGTGTAAAAGCAGTGCTCACATTACTCGCAAGGAAAACCTTTTTTGGTACTTGAACTTTTCTCTTCCTAGTGCACAATTCCTTTAGGATTTTCGCATATGACGGAACTTGTTGAATAGCATCTAGGAGATGAATGTTTATGTTAACTTGCTTAAAAATTTCCACAATCTTCTCCATTTGTGGACTTGGTCTGTTGCCCCTTAACCTGTTTGGATAAGGTGCTTTATCAATAAGGGTTTGGTCCAACATTGGAGAGGATTGTGGGGATGGAGTGGATCCCAGAATTGGAGTGGGGATCGTTTTAGGTAGATTTGAGGAAATGGGCGAAGGGTTCGAGCCTTGGGGAAAACGGAGAATAGGCTCGGGTGAAGGTGGGAGACTAGACGAATTAAGGGAAGAAGAAGAAGCTGGGGTATCATTGGTGTCACTATCATCACATTGCTCACCCACTCGGTTATTCAGCACTTTTCCCGATCTCAACGTAGTAACGACACACACATTATAACTTTGTGACTGGCCAGGATTAGGTATGGGTTGAGATGGGAGTTTCCTTTTCTCTCTCGCACTCATTGCGGCGTTTAACTGTGCGAGTTGGTTTTCTATTGATTTAATACTCTCGCCGTGGGAGGCAGAGTCTTTCTGTATGGTATCAATAGAAGACTTCATCTCAGCCGAAAATTGCATGGAATGTTTCATGAACATATCCAAAGTTTGTGCGAGTGAAGAGTTGTCAGTACCGGCTACTTGTCGTGTAGAATTGTTGGCCGGATTTTGGAAATTTTCTGACTGAAAGGGGGGATGATTCTGTGGTTGTGGTTGCTATGGAGGAGGTCTTTGATAATTGCTTTGTTGGTTTTGATTCCAAGCAAAGTTAGGATGATTCCTCCATCCTTGATTGTATGTGGAAGAATAAGGATCGTTTCTAGGTCGCTGCTGAAAAGCATCATTAGTTTGAAACGATGCATTCATGGGACATTCTTCCGTTAAGTGTGAAGGATCCGAACAGCAACCACAGACGGTCTTAGGAAGCGTGACCTGATTTAGGGAGAATGATGAGAACTTGTTCTCAATAGCATCGAGTTTCTTCTGTATCGCTGCCATTTCGGATTTTACTGCGATAGAAACATCGAGCTGGTGAATACCTCCCTTAGATGAAGGTGGTCTTACGCTTTCCCACTGCAAAGTGTTTTCTGCGAGGTCTTCCAGATATTTCCAAGCTTCACCGTCATCTTTAGACATGAAATTGCATTGACAATTTGTTTCAAGCAT
Organism: Agapanthus africanus; assembly: GCA_030015575.1. Lineage (NCBI taxonomy): Eukaryota > Viridiplantae > Streptophyta > Magnoliopsida > Asparagales > Amaryllidaceae > Agapanthus > Agapanthus africanus. The sequence continues at coordinate 104,251,567 of CM057345.1, read as the reverse complement.
CTGCTTTGTCGCTGGATTAATGCCCTCATATATAATTCGGCATAAATCCCATCTATTGATTCCATGATGTTGACATTGGACAAGCAGATCTTTGAAACATTCAAAGCACTTCCAAAATGGTTCATTGGGAAGCTGGGTGAACTGGTTGATCTCGCTCCTAACATGGGCAATTTTATGGTTTGGGTAAAACTTCTTAAGAAATGCTATTACGAATGCATCCCAATTAGTGATAGAGTGTGCGGCAGTATTATAAAGCCATTTTTCTGCCAAGTCGGACAGTGTGAATGGGAGAAGACGCAAGCGCATAGCATCCACAGTCAATTGTGAAGTACCCATCATTGCGCATACGTTTTCGAATTTGGTGATGAAAACGTACACGTTTTCCGACTCAAGCCCGTGAAATTTGGGCAGCAGATTGATGTAGTGGGGTTTAATTTCAAAATTATCCCCGTTAGCTGGTGGAATGGATAGACAAGTAGGAAGGGGACCACAGATAGGATAGCATCTCTCATGGAGAGAGATGCGCGGTGGATTCTGCGCACCTACGGGTGGTGGCAGTGTGGTGTTATAATCTGATGGAGTACCGTCCATCTCGGTCGTGGTGTGTGGTGGGGGAAAATAAGATGAAGAAGTACCGACTTCAGCGTCGATAGCAGGAACGCGGACAAGACGGGCACTAGGATCCCGTGTCCAGTCGAGCATGCACTAAGCGGGTTTAGTGCAAGTGGCAGCGTGTGTGTGATTTAAAATTGGTTTGTTTTGTAAAAAGTGGGACACAAGACAAATCACTCTAGAATGCACAAGCAACCCTAGAACTAAGGTCACCTAGGTCCAGTCTCTAGACCGCTCCTAGACTTCCAAAGGACAAGTCGCAGGATCAATCCTCTACCACCTCTTTACTACTCTTGTGGCCAGGTAAGTACCGGGTAAGTGGGAGGTATCCGCTATACGAATCACCAAAAATAGCGGGCCTAATTAAGTAAATCACTTGCCTTAGACACACTTGCCTAGGCACCACAAAAGTAATGTGGATAAGCGATAGATTACCCACGACCTTCCTCTGTCCTTAATGAGCGCGACAGTCCTTAGAGTCTGGTCTAGATATTTTTTAAATTAATGTAGGGTTGATGCGGATGCTCGTTTTGTGATTTGTGGGGTTTAGGAAGGGTGATGAAATCCCCACCTAATCTTGATTGGTCTTTGCCCCTTAAAGTCCGTATTAAAATATGCAAAACAAAACCAATCACAAAACTTTTGCAAAAAGATTTTTGAGCGGCGCTATTTTGCAAAGAATCCTGCAGAAAATAGATTTTATTGGATTTGAGAGGAGAGAGGAGTTAAGAAAGATACCAGAGGAGTTTGGAACCCTAGATCTCCTGTTTCCTCAAGTCTGTGACTCCAGATTTCCTTGCAAAAATTCACGCACAAATCGTTAAATATGCAATTTGCAGTTTTGTTTTAATAATGATATGAATCGTCTAAGAATTCAACACAAATAGCAAGAATAAAAAATTACGCACGTATCCCCGGCAACGGCGCCATTTGATTGGTTCGAAAAATTGTGTTTGTAGAATAACCGTAATCAGAACGGTGTCGCGTGTAGCTAGACCGAGGTGAGTACGGGTCGTCCTCTGGGAAACGTTGAATCTTTTATTTTTACTTTAGATGTGTTGAGAGAGGGGGGGGGGGAATAAAGAATATTGTAGAATGGTTTTTAGATCTACGTTAAGAACTAATGCAAAATATAGATCTAGATTATTTATGGATGTAGTTAATATAAGAAGGGGCTTGTAGGGTTCATTAGGATTTAGTAGTTATGGATGATTAATTAAAAATTACTCCTTTTATCCTTTAATAGATTTAAAACTAGAACGACGGTGATGCATGTAGATTAGGGTTTCTGGAGGGAAAAGGAATTCCACTCTTAACCCTTATCTCGACACGGAACTCCGTTCATATCTAGCCTTTACCAAAACAATCATTAATCTAATCTCTAATCGCGGTCGGGACTAACACTGAATTGTTAGCGCGCCCGATTAGGATATTAATGATTCTTTTGATAAAGTTTATAAACTTTATAGGACTTAAAAAGAGTTTAGAGATGTTCATCATCCATTAGCCTACCCTAATCATACGAACCCTAACAAGCGGAGAATTACTCGCGCATGTTGGGAGAAAAAGAGATAGAGAGAAATTGCATAATTAAACTACGAAGAAATAGAATAAGAAAAAGAAAGCTACCTTTATTAATCAACAATATTCATTACACTTTGATTTCTTAGAAAATGATTACAAATACTAGTTTGCTTCTCGATCTCTTCTAAGGAGGTAGATGAACCGTTGATGATCAGCCTGGATGCGTGAGTCGTCTTGGACTTCATGATCTTGTCGGCTTGATGATTTTTCTAAGAGGCTCTCGGTCTTTATTTATAGTCCCAAAGCCAGAAATTTAGATGCCTAAATTGGGGAATGGTAGTTAGGATCCACACAGAGAAATTCCAGCCCTTAACTTCACATCCACACGGCGGATCCGCGGCATCAAGGGGCTCGGGCCGCGGATCCGCGGCCTGATGATCTTATCCCTTGATCAAATTTTTATGGGTTTCTCCTTGTGACATGTGGCGATCCTTGAAACCTTCAGAATTTGGAAATCTTTTCTTTTCTTCTGCTAGAATTGATTTCTTAATTTTGATTTCTTAATTAGGCAGGTTAGCTTTAACAACTTGATTTCCTTGATTTAAGACCTGAAAATTCTGCACAACAACTTAAATAATATTTAGTAGACTTAGTTCTACTAGGATTAAGTCAATAATATTATATACATTTTCCTACCAAATGCTAATTATAATATATCAACACATGGAAAATAGTATTTTTACAGATAAACCCTCATATGTATGATATATTATAATAAAGACCTTTTTAAATATGGAAATGGTAGGAAAAATGTAATAACAAATGTGCAGTTTTATCAACTGAACAATATGCATCATTGGTAATTGTGCAGGTGTACTAGCAGACGAAGTCATGTAAACAAAAGGGTATGAAACGTCATATATATATCGTAATGAAAGAAATGAGAGCGTATACAGAAATAAGAAATCGTAACGCGAGTGTAAATAGAATAAAGGAATCGAAAGCGCGAATAGTATAAAAATACGCAACTACATATGACTCATACAGTTATAGTTTAAAATAGTACGAATCATTGTTTTAGGAAATAGGGGGCTATGATATTGTTTGGAAAACATACCATTTAAAAAGTGCGTAACGATTCGTTAGTTTTGAAATAGGTATAACTCGAATCCTATTCTAACATCTACTTAATAATTAAAAGACTAAAAGGATAAACTACTCCCGAGTCAAAAGTGCGGATCAATCATCATATATACATCTCGCACGGTAGTCCGTCATACGGCCTCCTCAAAGTTGAGGGTACGGGTCAAATATCATATATCATAATTCATACGGTATGATCCGTCGTACGATATCATAAACAAGAGTACGGATCTAAGGCCACGTACACATATCACTCTTTATTCTCATATAAATACACACACACACACATAACTCAAGTCACATCTATATCAAACTCATATCATGTCTTGGCAAAATTATCTATATTCTCATATCGTCTCACATCCGTATATCGACATTGTAACATTTCAGAAAAATAAAATATTATTTTTGGGAATTTTTATAATTAAATAATAAATATTATGAATACTTTAATAATGCGGTATAATTAAATACCGATAAAGTGGAAAATATTTGGAAAATTATAGGAATTACTGAAATGAGGGCGTTTTATGTGATTTACGCAAATTACAATTTTTATAATTCATTATATTCCATTTTAATGCTAATTGCGATTAAATATCGCTAATCTTGCATTTATCCGGTTTTGTGCATATGACATGTACCATGACACATTTTGACACTTGTTACATTTTTATCATGGCTTCTTTCTTATTTTTCTAGCATGGTTCTCATTTCTTTTAGAAAAGATAAGAAAAGAAAAACAAAAAAGAAAATGATAAAGAAATGGGTATGGTCATGAGAGAGAGAGAGAGGTGAGGGGTCAACCTTGAACCATATCACATTGTTCCCTTCATCGTCTTCATCATTCTTTCCTCCCTTCTTCAGCTCCATGGCAGCACACCTCACCCCCTCCTCTACCTCTTCATTACAACACCAAAAAAAACTAAAAACTTCATCCCCACTTCATTAAAAACATGCACAAGCTCACTAGATGCACTTTGGACCAAGAAAATTTTGATTTTGAAGATTTGGGGCAACTCAAGAAAATTCTTGGGTTGCCAAATGAGGTAATTCCTTTACCATTAGAGTTGTATTTCATTCTCTTTAGCATTCTTACATATTTAGAATCGATATCGTGTCGTATAGTGAACTTTGAAATTCCAAGTTGAGGATTAGGATTTGATTTGGAAACCAAAGGTGTATTTGAGATTAGTAGTGGCCATATGACCCTTCTAGTGTTAGTTTCATGAACTTAAACCTTAGACTTAAACCCAAACACCAAACATAGAAAACCCCGATATCGGGAAATTGTGGAATTGGTGATGAGAATTGGAGATCTGCTAACACTCGGAGCCTCTGAAAATTATTTAGCAAACACCGTGAGTCATGCAGGCAACCTAGAAGCTAACCCCAAGACCCGAGCCCAAACCCTCTCACTTTGGCCACAAATTTATTCTTCCTGGCCGCAATTTGCGGCCAGGGTGGGTTGGAACCCATTCGTGTTTGGTCCATGTCTTATTCTCTAGTAAATTAGACCTTCCATATGTGCAAAATTGGCTAATTTCACATAGGGTAAAATATGGAAGTGTTTTGCGTCGTTTCTGATTTCGTTTTGCGAATTCTGTTAACTTAAAATTTGGGTTTTTGGTGTTTGTCTTGATCACTTGACGATTGCACGTCAATCTCGAGCGTGTTTGGTCTGTTTTGCATAAGTAAACTATAGGTTTAAACCCATGTGTGATACTCGTGCCGATTTGGTTTTCGTGCATGATTTCTGTTTATGATGCTATATATGATATGTAGGTACCCCACGTGGACTTCGAGACGACGAGGATGAGCGTGGCGTCATCGACTCCAACAAGCGAGGATCAAAGTGAGTAGATCTATATCTACGGGGAAAGTCGGGTGGATGGCGTATAGCACCCCCGCAGTTTGTAGTGTAGCCCTTGATATATATTATAGTTATATATATGGTTACGTGTTGTGAAACTTGGATGGTTAATAAGTATGACCTTAGAAGATCATGAGTTAATTTTAGTATAATTGGGTGATAGCGTCATTAGTTAGTTTAGTCGCGAACCCTAGAATAAGGTTTACACCCACATGCACACACATGCTTACTTTGATTTACTTGTGCGTATATGGAGATATGTATATATATATACACACACACATAGGTATGGGACTATGTATATATATATACGTATACCTATACATGGATGATGAGGATTGTACATGGTACTTGGAGATGGGTCGATGAGTTTAGGCATGATGCCATGAGATCGGTGATATGTTTTGATTCGTATTATGAGATATGACATGAGATTATAGCGGGCATTTAGGCGTGTGTTTTCATACACGCATATATATGCAGATGGTATCAGTTTGTACTAGACTTAGATCAGTACCCCTAATACAGGATATGATGATAAGGATACCAGATAAATGATGATATAAATGTGAGATTCGACCCGTACCCAGATTGAGATGCCGTACGATGGATTTACCGTATGAGCTTTATACTAATGATAGATCCGTACTCTTGACTCGAGGATGTCATGTTATATACTGTATCGTATGTGATACTATTGAGGCAGGATCACCGACTATTATATTTATATATATCGACTCAGATTTTTGTGGTTTTCCCTTACCCCTTTCGATTAGTCTGTTCGTTTAGTCCTGTAGTTTACTTGTAAATGTTAGACTAGACTCGAGTCATACCTATTTCCAAACTAACGAATCGTGGGTATTTTAAAGACAGGCCAAGGGATTCTACGGATATTTCAAAGGACGTACCTCTTTTCTTAAAAAAACACCGTAGCCCCTATTTTCCAAACACCACGATTCGTATGATTTCAAATGACAAACTGTATGACTCGTATAACTAATGTAGATTCCTTATTGTTGCATTTACTTTTCCATTTCCATATATTCACGTTGTCGTTAGCGCATTGCATGCTTATATACTTGTGATTATGTTATATTAAACCCATGCTGTCAGAACACCAGCACCATTACCGATGATGCGTATGCTCCACGTACACCATCTTTCCGGCTCACACACTTCATCATCGATAATTGCCATGTCACTACACAGTAGGATTGTTGCATCAGGATATGACTCCTTGCATGACATACTTGCGTACATACATATTGTACGCCCATACTTGCGTACATACATATTGTACACCCATAGTTGCGTACATACATATTGTTCACCCATAGTTGCGTACATACATAGATGATGCTGGCTTGATTTTGGAGATTTGGGAACCGCATGATATATTTTAAAACTGGATTCATTTAAAAGTGCGGTTTTCCCTCGATATGTGCATATTACTGTTTTATGTTGCATGGTATACGGATATGCTTACATTTCTGTTATATGTCGCATACATCATGCTTTATGATTATACGCATTGAGATATGTCGTTTTCATGAGTTTTCTGGATTTGAGAACCGTGGTTATTTAAAAAGAAAGTATGTATTGTTTTAAAAACCCGGTTTCTCTTGATATGATATTTCAGTGCGTCCACCATGCATTTTCTCGGTTCTGAGACGTGTGATATATGAAACCCGATTCGAGGAGCTGGATGAGGCCGATTGCGGGTACATGGTGTACCCGGTATGGTACCCCGGGGAGAGAACAGATTGCCGTGCAGTAGACGGTGAGTCTGGCAGAGGGACCACTACCTACCGGTGATAGTATTTGGACCTGGCGGTTATCTGGAGGATACCAACCGGAGTCATGAGATGGATATAGGCCGATTCGTACTGCCGGAGTCCACGGGCCAATCCCGCAGATGATACGGAGCCTGAGATATATGAGGATTTACGTGTCGATGCTGGACACGGGTTTCATGATGTTTTGAGTGTCGATGCTGGACACTCAGGTTCCATAATTTGATGTGTCATGAGGGACACACATTGATTTATATATCCTCATACTTTCATGCATATGCTTTTATGATATTTACATGCATGATGTTGTTATGTCATTGGTTGACACGCGGATGAGATCCATATTCATACAGGCATTGATTATATAGTTGGACGATATCTACATACTTATAGACTTCATGATATAGTTGACACTGATTTCATGTTGATTACATTGATCATACCTCATACTTATGATATGTTGCTACCTGAGGCACTGACACGAGCACTTGGTATTACACTTATGTATAGATGTTTACCCTTGCCATCTTATCATGCTTCAGATTTTATCATATTGAGGATACATATTACTGATTGTATTGACCTAGGATTGAGTCATACATGCGATTTCTGCTCTGTGATGTTTTCTGCTCACGAGTTGGCAACTCACCCACGTTGTGCCATAGTTTTTGCAGGCTTTTGCCGTACAGGTTTCATTGCGGCTTTCTGGCACACTGCTCTCATTCTTGGTGATTGCTTTGGTAGGTGGGTTCACTCACATCGTGACCACCATTATAAATTTATATTCTGTTGTATCTAGTAAACTCCATCAACCAGACTTGCATATTTATTTCAGACTTAGAAAACCAGTTGTTTATTCTTTCGACCTTAGAGTCGCGCGTTGTATTATTATGGTTTTCTTGATGAGTTTGAGTTTCCTTTTGAGTTTTGATCATCGCCCTTGGCGTTGTATATTATATTGCTTGCGTGGTTGTGACCGTCAATTGACGAAGAGCTAGCTCCCGCTTGGGGATGCCTTTATTCATTTTGTGCATGTTGTACCCGTTTGGGGCCAGTATTTACAAAGAAAACTCTGCCGAAATTTTCAGAAAAAACTTGAGGTTTTAAAAATGCATAGTTCAGTTTATGTTATTAAAACCACTTGCTTTACAATAAGTTTTCTTCACTTTTTCTTTAAAATGGTATAGGTTTCTGGGATTTTTGGCTTACTTGAATTAGATGGGGTCCTATAGACTTTATATGTTTCAAGTGCCATTCACGTGCCACTTCGGGTCGTGACAAAGTTGGTATCAGAGCGCTAGGTTAACCTTGGTTCGAGTCTATATTAGACTATGCGGAGCCTAGAGCGTTTGTATATATTCGGAATGTAGGCTTGACCTTACAGAACTTAGACTTGGTCGAGGGGGTATTAGACCCGAACTTTCGTCGCGTAGGTTGACCTTGGTTGATGGAGTAGGTGACTTAAGGAGAGTGACGTACCCTGTGTATGTTCCGCGGCATACTTATGATACGCTACTCCGCTTAAGAAGCTTTAGGATGTACATTTCCTTGCACATTATTCTATTCATTCATATGATCTATTCTCATCAATATTGGTTTATAGTTTTGCTACCACGATTACACGGGCAGAGGGAGCTACGGCTAGAGTTGCGTCAGCATGAGCTCGTCACGGACGATGACTGACCAGGGCGTGATTCCAGGGATATACGATTTGCATAGATGCGTCGTTCTATTGTGTTTTCGCGCCATGAGCATTGATGGATCGGTTTTACAAGATTTCTCGGATGTGCAGATCAACACCAGTGGATTGGGTTTACTGTTAGAAACCAGCCAAAATGTGATGACCGTCGATGCACCGATTATTTGATGATTGAGGCACTGTTCAGCGTGCGGACAATGAGCCAGTTGCTGCTGCGAATGACGAGATATCGCCCTAGATGTTGGAGCTATGCCGCACGAGTTGTACTTAGAGATGCGACAGAAGATCGCTAGTCACCCAAGGAGGAATGACTAGGACATGTGATTTATTGCCTACCCCGATGCGAGGTCATCAGATTGATTGATTCCAGCTATAGACGACTTCACGCAGGTATGTTGGGAGTCGATAGAAGACGATCGAATGTCAGAAACCCATTTTTCCAAGTTTAAAGTATTCGGAAAAACATGCAAGTAATTCCGTGGACCCCCTAGAAGAATGAAACCCTAACTCGATATAATGACCATGAGAACGCTCTGAAACCTTAGGGTTTACAGCAGTTCAGCGGTTCCATTGATGAGACTTGGGTTTGCCCTTCTACGGCTGGTCCACAGGTACTGTGGCATGTACTGGAATATTATTAAACTGTACTCAAGATGTTGAGCTCTTAGGGGATTATGAAACTTTAATGAATTGATCGAAAGGTTCGACGCCGTTCGGATATCATGTGATGGGATACATTGCTTGGGAGACTCCAGATACGAGTATAGCCGTTGGAGCGCAGTCCATGCAGCCACAAAGAGACGAGTCCGAATCAGTCGACATTAGAGAAAGGTGGAGTAAGAGATTCGTACGAGATTTCGACGAGATGACGTTCCACTCCGCTGACATCAGAGATGTGATACGCATGCAGAGACGTTGTATATGGATATATCTTCCAGAAGGAGTCGTGATGAGTATGCAGTCATTCCGGAACAAGGAATAGATTTAGTAAAGGATGATAACTTCTGGGCAGTTCGGCAGAAATGAGATTTGAGGGAGATGTTCTCTTCCGAACACAGAGACGCGACCGCGTAGGTCCGTCTCGCCTGAATTTGGGGGCAGATGCTAATTGGTGCTATCCGCCCACCTCTTCGAAGATGCCAAGTTGATTTATGACACCATGTATCGAAGGTTTAAATTCCAGCTATAGACGACTTCATGCAGGTATGTTGGGAGTCGATAGAAGACGATCGAATGTCAGAAACCTATTTTTCCAAGTTTAAAGTATTCGGAAAAACATGCAAGTAATTCCGTGGACCCCCTAGAAGAATGAAACCCTAACTCGATATAATGACCATGAGAACGCTCTGAAACCTTAGGGTTTACAGCAGTTCAGCGGTGCCATTGATGAGACTTGGGTTTGCCCTTCTACGGCTGGTCCACAGGTACTGTGGCATGTACTGGAATATTATTAAACTGTACTCAAGATGTTGAGCTCTTCGGGGATTATGAAACTTTGATGAATTGATCGAAAGGTTCGACGCCGTTCGGATATCATGTGATGGGATACATTGCTTGGGAGACTCCAGATACGAGTATAGCCGTTGGAGCGCAGTCCATGCAGCCACAAAGAGACGAGTCCGAATCAGTCGACATTAGAGAAATGTGGAGTAAGAGATTCGTACGAGATTTCGACGAGATGACGTTCCACTCCGCTGACATCAGAGATGTGATACGCATGCAGAGACGTTGTATATGGATATATCTTCCAGAAGGAGTCGTGATGAGTATGCAGTCATTCCGGAACAAGGAATAGATTTAGTAAAGGATGATAACTTCTGGGCAGTTCGGCAGAAATGAGATTTGAGGGAGATGTTCTCCTCCGAACACAGAGACGCGACCGCGTAGGTCCGTCTCGCCTGAATTTGGGGGCAGATGCTAATTGGTGCTATCCGCCCACCTCTTCGAAGATGCCAAGTTGATTTATGACACCATGTATCGAAGGTTTAAACGGATGAGGCCGATGTAGCAGACTTCGTCAGATTCCCCCTCGTTGAGGGGTTTTTGATTGTGGAGACGCTCTTCCCTGCAGGCGTAAGCCCCTGCAGCTAATTACGCTACCGCATTGCTGTAACCACTTTCTCCTTCTCCAGATGGTCACTTCGTGTCGTGGGTGTTTGTTTTGTTTTTTGGTTGCCCATGGATTGTATACGGAGACTAATTTATGTTGTCGCCCGTAGGGCGTGGATTAGTCCAAATCCGTATTTTCTTAGATTTAGGTTTGGGTTTGGGTTTAAGGATACGTTAGTCTCATTTGAGACTAAGATCAACTTAAACGTTTGTTAAGGATACGTTAGTCTAATTTTTATACTAAGATTAACTTAACGGGGTCATTTAGATCAAACAAAAGAGCATCTGGACTCTATTGTTTAGTTTAGAGTCATTGTGGTTGATTATCAGTTTAAGAACATGGTGGTCCAACATTAGTTTAAGGACATTACGGTCCAGTTTAAAGACATCATAGTCTGTAAAGGTTAAGGACATCATAGTCCATGGGCTTAAGGACCTCACAGTCCGAGGTTAAGGACATCATAGTCCATGGGCTTAAGGACCCCATAGTCCGAGGTTAAGGACATCATAGTCAATGAGTTTAAGGACCCTACAGTCCATGGAATGTTTGGTTATCGGGACCCGTCACCTCTCTGAAGACGTTGAAGGATTACAACGACAAATATCAAAGGAGTGAAGAGATGTACCCTTGAACCAAAGTTGATTGGGAAATCCATAGTCCAATTTGGGACTAAGATCAATTAATTAGATTATGAGCACATGAGCTCAGTTAAATCTGAATTGAGGACTTATGGCCAACTTGGGCTGAGTCCAATTATGTTTAAAATGTTGGACCTTTGTTTGGACTGTTGAACATTTGTCTGGGTTCAGCCCCCTATTATTTAGCAATGCTAAACAGGGGTTTGGGGTTCTGACAACATTTTGTCTTTGGCTGAGCACTAACCATTCATTATAGCTCTGGACTTTACTTTGCACATCATATGAACTGATCAATTTTGAAGTTCATTTGAAGGGGAGATTTGCCTCTGGAAAACTTAGCCAATTTGGGCTAAGCTTGGTTTTAAAATAGTGTTAAACACTGGGGATATTAGGCGATCACGTGTTCCCACGTGGTGCGCTTAAAATAGTGTTTAAACACTAGGGACGAAGCACTTAAAGTAGTGTTAAACACTAAGACTGAAGCGCTCACGTGGAGTCATGTGAGGCGCCTAATGATTGGGCCTTGCCTCTGTTATTTGTTCTCAGAATATTCACAAAAGTGTTAAACACTTAATCTTAATGGTCATCACGTGTGGGCACATGATAGGTACCCATGCATTGATTATTAAAGTGTTTATTAGGGGTCACGTGGGGACACGTGAGGGCGCCCAAAATTGATTCTGCCTTGGCTTTGTTCCCTTTATTTTGAGGGTCACGTGGGAGCATGTGAGGTATTGCCTCCAGACTTGTTCTTTCTCATCTTGAGGAGTCTGTTTAAGGGTCACATGGGGGCACGTGACCTAGTCTTGTTCGTTCTCTTTTGATCATTGAGGGGGAGGGTCACGTGTTGCCACGTGACCAGGTTGGGTACTGATTTCTTTACATGCATGGAGAGTTTTAAGTCCCTTGTTTTAAGAATTAAATTCTTTGGTAGGGTTAAACCCTAATTTTGTTTAGAGGAATTAAATTCATATGTATATATGGAAGAATTGAATTCTTTAAACCCAACTCTCCCTCTAAGTTTTGGATCTGCATGGCAGAATCTCCCCGATGAGAATTAAATTCTCAACTTATAGAGAGATCTTACTTCTGCAGATCTTCAACCATGAAGAAAAGTTCTCGTTTTAAGGGTTAAACCCTGTTTCTGTTGGAGGAATTAAATTCCCGAGTATTTAGAGGAATTAAATTCCCTAAACTCAATTCTCCCTCTAAGTTTTGGATCTGCATGGCAGAATCTCCCCGATGAGAATTAAATTCTCAACTTGTAGGGAGATCTGCTTCTGCAGATCTTCAACCAAAGGAAGAACTAAGTTCTTATTTAGAAGAGTTAAACTCTAAATTTGAGAATTAAATTCTCTTTTGTTTTGTGGAGCTTATGATCTCTTTCCCTTTCTCACCTAGAGTTTCTTTCTCCTCTGAGGAAATCTTCTTTTCTCTCTGGAGAATTAAATTCTCTCTCTCTTTTTTTTTCTCTGTTGTTGTTGTCTCTCTTTTTGTTTTCTGTATCCCTTTTTGTTCCCCCTTGGCTCTTATTTATAGGAGCAAGAAAAGAATCAGTTTGTTTAGTCAATCTTTCGTTGAAAGATTTTAATTGATTTTGTAACCAACATGATCTTTTAGATCACTCAGTGAATTTTATTCACCATTGGATTTTTAATCCAAAAGATATTTTGTCTGTTATTCTTGGCAAATTTCAGGGAAATCTTTCCTTGTATAGAATCTTTCTATAAATTGGTGATTTTTAATCACCACTGGATCATCAATCCAACGGTGCTCCACTTTACAGAGCACAATCTTTTTTGTTTGGAAAGATTTAGAGAAATATTTTTCCAGTTAGGGTTCTCGATTCCCTCTTAATTAGAATTTAATTCTATTAGTTCAGAAGGCTTAAGAGCCTGTCATGTGTTGGCACACGACCTTCTGATTGACCATTTAATTAGAATTTAATTCTATTATTTCAGAGATCTTAGGATCCTATCACGTGTTGACACGTGACCCCTTGATTAAGCATTTTAACAAGAATTTAATTCTGTTGTTTTTTAAAGAGCTCAGGAATTATCACATGTCAACACGCGACCCTTGGTCACGTGTGGGCACGTGATGCCCCATTGGAGTTTTTTTCCGTGTTGTTTTATTATACCTTTTTCAGTGGGTTTAAAGGCCCATCACGTGTGGGAACGTGACCCCATTTGAAGGTGTGCATCTCAGCGCCTATAACTTTGCCTATAGAAGGTCACGTGTCCCCACGTGATGTCCGATCACGTGTGGACACGTGATGCTTCTCTTGTGTATTTCTTTGCTGGTTTATTCAGTTCCCATGAGGAAACAAATGCCCCCACAACATTGTTCTCACATGTTTGCACGTGAGTGCAACGCTGTCATCTTTTGTGGCCGTTGGATCTGCCTAGGGAAGGGGGTAGATGAACCATTTCCCATCACATCCTATAAATGCAGGGGTCTTTTCAGAAACGCCTCCACTTTTTCCATCTTCTTCCTTTCTCGTTTTCCTCTGAGAATTTAATTCTCTTTCCCAGAGCTCAGTTCTCTATTTCAAAAATTTCCAGAGTTTAACTCTGTCAACAAAAGATTTCCTTTTTCAGGTAAGGATCTTGAATGGCCAAAGAACTTCTTGTAGAAATTTTCTATGGATTTTAAATCAACACCAAGGGTTTTTCCCTTTAACAAGAACCCATCTTTCCAAGTTCTTTTAAAAAAAATGTCCAATCTTTAAATAATAAACCCCTTCTGCTAGGGCTTCTCTGATCTCAGGGATCGATGGTGATACTTGTCTTCTCTCTGGAATTTAATTCCATTCCAAAGAGCTTAGCTCTGAAAAAGTTTTCTGGGAATTTAATTCCTCTGTTCAAAAGGAATTTAATTCCTCTAAAGAACTTAGTTCTTAAAAGAAGACTTCTTGGGATTTTTCATCCTGAGTTGTTCTTGCAGAGATCCTTCTCGATTTGCACAGAATTCCTGTAATGGGTTTTCCCCTTGGGGGAATGTGTAGAGTTGTTTGAAATCCACTGTTCATTTATTAAGAATCTTCCTTTTGTCTTCATAATGATTACCCTGCCTCATCATTAGTGAGCCGCCATCTTGATTTTGTGGGGCCCCTGTGTTTTGTAACCAATGGTCCTATAAAATAAGTTATTTGTTGTTTTCTTCCACTATCCTTTTATATATATATACACGTGTGGGCTTCATTAACAGTTTCCTTTCCTTTGTTTTAGGAACAATGGCTTCTCTTCTGTACTTCCTTTTCACCCGCTCGGAGGCTGCCTTTCCCCAGTCACCGTCTGATGAAGAGGCGATGGCGATGATTAGAGCTCACGACCCTGATTGCACCAACTTGCTTTTATGGGGGACCTGGTACAGGCATATCATTCGGGGCCGCCACAGCTTTCTTTGCAAGATACCAACCGAGCCTACCTACCCATTTTTGCCGATGGAGCATCCACGGACCGCCTTTGCTGTGGAGATGTTGAATTGGACCCCCACGGGACAGCTTGAGCCGTCAACAACTGGGATTCCAAACCACCCTGTGCCGGCTATAGACATCTTAGGGCGTCGTATCTGCCAAGATGAAGCCCAGCCCTGAGGACAGGTTTACAAAATAAGGCTTACTCCTCGACATCCCACGGGCTACCTTCTCTGGGATCGTTATATCATGTCTGCCCATCGTGCATGACTGCAGAGGGTCAGGCTTTATCAGGCGGTGTATGCGTCTCTCTTCTACTATCAGTCCCCCCATGTCTGGTGGGTTAAGGCTTTCCCAAATCAATGGAATCTTCCCACCAACACCTTCTTGCTAGGGGATCGTGAAGTTTCAATTTGTCTGGTAGAGTTTCGCGAGATCTCGGGGTTGCCGATCAGGGGGACGCTTTATGAAGAACTGCTGCCTCCTGATGAGTATGTTTTTGAAGTTGAGCATGCTATGCTTGACGGCTTGTCGACTGAAAATGCTGTCCTCCATAAGCACCTAAGTCTAATCAAGGCTCTGGGCATTTTTGAGAAGCTGTTCACAGAGTCAGAGGAACAGGGCGTCACTTTCAAAAGCTTTATCACCTGCTTCTTTCGCGGAGACGTTCTATCAAAGTCGGCTCCGAAGTTTGCGAATATCAACGACCCATTCGGGTTCGGTTTAAATAAGCTACCGGCTAGAGAAGAGGATTTGCCGCAGTTCTACATTCCAATCCTGTCGGCCGTACTTTTTGAGTCGATCGCAGCTCCTGACATAGATGAAGAGACTTTCTTCGTGGGTTTTATCAGCGTCTGGCTCAGTTGGTTCGTTATTCCAACGCATCGTCGATTCATGAGAGCTTCGGTCATTTACCCTGCTCATCGCATCGCCGGAGGGACGCGACTAGCCGTGGGTATTGCGGGGCTAGCGCATCTGTATCATGGGTTAAGCGCTGCAGCCAATACCTCAACCCCAGGCATGAACGTAGTGAGTTTCACTCTTCATTACTTTACGTCATGGATTGAGATGCATGTGCTAGGGGCATTTTCCGCGCATCAGAGTCCCAGCTTTTATGATGCCTACACTTTTCCGTGGCTCATGAGGTTGGTGGACGCTTCTGCTCCTGATCCGACTCAGTCCGGAGCTATTCATGTGCCGCTTAATCCCTATGCCAATGCGGGCGGGATGGTATTTAATGATCGAGTCCTCTCTGCTCCTTCAGGACCGATTCAACAACTTTTCGACACGTCGAAAGAGGGAGCACCCTCCCTGAAGCCCAAGGAAGCCATGCACTTATATTCGATCAGACCGGGTTATCTGGTGTTTCGTCAAAACGGTGTGGCCCTTTTTATGCGATACAACCCACACCGCTTTTCTCGGCAACTGGGATATGACCAGGGTTTCCCCTTCGAGGCGTTTACAGTGGAGCCCATCCCGTCGTTGGAAGTTGTTCGTGACGCCGCTCATCACTTCATGCGGCTGAACACCGGCTCTTGCTTCGTGATTCCTGAGGATGACTATATTCCTCGATGTGTGGGGGCTTTCACGGGCTGGTACCTCCATCGAGTCAGTCCTATTATTGTTGAGGAGAGGAGGATGCTCCTTGGATATAGGGTTCCTACTCCGATCCAGGCTACGGGAGTCCGCGGGCAGTGGTTCGCCCTCCCTTGAGAGATACTGGTATCGTGCTTATTCCTGAGATGGCGGAAGTGGATCTAACTCCCTCAGCTGGTATGCCGCTACGCATTAGAGCTCAAACAAGGGCTAATAAGGCGCCAGCGGCAGTTTCATCGGCTGCAGCATCAGCGATGGCAGTATCCTCATTAGTAGCACCGCCGAGAGAGGATACTGAAGGCGAAGTGGGTCAACGTCGCACTAAAGCACCAAGGGGAAAGAAGCGATCGTCTTCCGGTATTAGTTTTGGGTCCAAGAGGCGAAAGAAGATGGTCACCAATTTGCTCGACTTTTTAGTGGAATCAGAGCCTATCTTTTAGGACGAGCCAATAGCTATGCAAGATCCAGATGGTGGTCTTCTTTTCCCGGGTTCATCTGCCGAGGAAGCCGCACAATTGGCTGAGGCTATAAGACGCTCTCAGGATGAAACTGAGAATGTTAGGGTCCTGAAGAGGCCTTATCCTGCAGTCATCTTCAAAATAGATCCTCCATCGGTACAACGGACATTTATAGGTCCTTTGGGAGAGGGAGGCAAGATAGCCCTTAAGCAGCCTGTCTCGGCTGACGCCGAAGATGCGCTGTCGTTGTGGACTGGTGGCCACGAGTCTACCCTCGAACCCCGGCGAGCACGAATTCTTGAGAAAGAACGCCGGCTTGAAAATTGGTATACTTATATATCCTTTTGTAGTATTTTGCATTGCTCATATATATATATATATATTTCCTTACCTTCGTGAAAACTTTGCAGGGACTTCGGCGATGGCAGAGGATCTGAATTCGAGTCGTGCCTTGACTATAGACTCTGTAAACATCCCCGATGAGATACTAATAAGTGTGGAGGGGGTTGATACAACTGTTGTTCCTGCCACGGAGCTCCCCTCGGTGACTCCCGTTCCCCCGGTGCTTTCTCCCCCGGAAGAGGCATCTTCATTGGCCGCGGATTCAATGGATCTTTCTGGGGACGGCTCAGAGACTATGGGACAGGTGGTCGAGGCCACCATCCTTTCATTGGAGCCTTCAGCGATTGCCACTGCTCCTCAATTGGAAGTTGTTATACCGGCCCACGTCCCCGATGATGTGCCTGGGGGCACGGAGAAGGCCGCCGAAGCTGCTATCCTTCCAGTCTAGAGCGGGAGGAGCATCGAAGGTATTCTTCTATCTTTTATTTTAATGATATCTTCATTATCTGAACCTTTCTGTCTTTTCAGAGCTACTAGGATTGGCGGCGTCCATCGTGGACTTGTCCCCCAGGAAGTCTTTTCAGCGTCTGTTAGAGATGGCCGCTTCGCAGGCGATATCCCCTCAACGCATCGTCCTCTCTTCCGGGCAAGCTTAGTTTATTTTCCCTTTTCTCACGGCATTATTATTATTTTATATAATGACACTGATGTCTTCTACAATTCTGGAAACCGATGACGAAGTTGAGATTCTTGACGGGCCTGGGGATCCTTCAGACCCTTCTTGCATGACCGTGGATAAGTAAAGTTTCGATGCTGTTCCATCTGCTCTTTGCTTGCAAGTCTCACTGATTTCTTTTTATGAATCTTAACAGCTTTGCCAGTTCTTACCACGCTGGAATCTCGCATCGTTATGCCGCCTGCCCCCTATGCTCTACGTGCTTCGGAACGGATGGAAAAACTAAGCCTTCATTCTTTGTCAGCTCTGATCGAAGACCTTCGTGCTGGTGGTTTGATCACGGCCGAAGAATTTGCCGCCGAAGCCAACAGTTCTCTCCCCTTTCTTACTGCTTACCACAGCGAAACATTGGTGCATGTCTGGGTTGAGTTTTGTCGTCGGGTGGAGGCTTGCTTGCATATTCTTGAATGTACGCGCCTTCCTTCAGAGGCTGTGGCCGCAAAGGCGAGCTTGCGGGGGCTAATCGAACGGTGCGCCGCAAATATGTTGTCATGCGAGAAGAGGCTCAGCCGAAAATTTTCGGAGAGGAAGCTGGTTTCAACTGCGCTGGGGGAACTTCAAGCTAACCTTACGGCCAAGACCACTCGGGCGTATGAACTTTGGCGAGGGCTTCAAGAAGCTATCAGGGAGGTGGTAGCCATTGATAAATCTGTCATTTTCACTCGCGAAATGGTCGAAGCTCATAAAGTTACCGAAAAAGTACTTGAAAGTCAGCTTACCTCATACCAGGCTCAGCAGTCTCAAGCGGAGGCCCGTCTCTTAGCGATAATGAATCATGAGGCCGAGGCCTAGCGGAAAAAGGACGAATTGGCAAATCTATTGAATCGTCCATCGGCTTGAAGAATTGTATATTTTTTTATTCTTCTTCTTCTTTTGTACATACTCCTGAATGGAAGTATATTTCTTTGATTCTTTCATAAATTGTACTTTGTATTCATTTTGATTCATGAATAAAAGACATATTTTGCTTCATGATGGTGTGTCCCTTTTAGTAAATGCATTATGTGGATAATCTATTTTGATCTCTTTGTAGGACAGCGATGGCTTAGGAGTCAGGTTCAGATCTGCCTCCTAAGGCTTTCCAACTTTATGAGCCGTGATGGTCCCATAAAGGTATTTCTCCTTACGAGTCGTGAGGAGCTCGTAAGTGTAATTTCTCCCTAGGAATCATGAGAATTTCTAAGTGCGTTTTCTCTTGAGAGTCGTAAGGATCTCAGAAGAGAATTTTCTTCCTTATAAGTCGAGAGGACCCGTAAGTGATTGATGAGTTGACTTGCTCCCGAATCAAAGAATTGCTTTGATGGGGAAGTCGAGGGTTGACTTTATCCGTATTTCACGGAGTCAGGGGTTGACCTTATCCGCATTTCACGGAGTCAGGAGTTTGCTCTGGATGTTTCCCACGGGGTCAGGATTAACATAAGCCGTGTTTTACAAGACCAGGATTTGCTCTGGACGCTTCCTACGGGGTCAGGATTGACATTAGCTGTGTTCTACAAGGACCAGGATCCGCTCTGGACGCTTCCCACGGGGTCAAGATTAACATTAGTTGTGTTCCACTAGACCAGGATTTGCTCTGGATGCTTCCCACGGGGTCAAGATTGACATAAGCCGTGTTCCACAAGGCCAGGATTTCCTCTGGATTCTTCCCACGGGGTCAGGATTGACATTAGCCGTGTTCCATAAAGACCAGGATCCGCTCTAGACGCTTTCCACGGGGTCAGGATTGATATAAGTCGTGTTCCATAAGGCCAGTATTTGCTCTGGATGCTTCCCACGGGGTCAGGATTGACATTAGCCGTGTTCCACAAGGACCAGGATCCGCTCTGGACGCTTCCCACGGGGTCAGGAATGACATTAGCCATGTTCCACTAGACCAGGATTTGCTCTGGATGCTTCCCACGATGTCAGGATTGACATAAGCCGTACTCCATAAGGCCAGTATTTGCTCTGGATGCTTCCCACGTGGTCAGGATTGACATTATCCATGTTCCACAAGAACCAGGATCTGCTCTGGACGCTTCCCATGGGGTCAGGATTGACATTAGCCGTGTTCCACTAGACCAGGATTTGCTCTTGATGCTTCCCACGGGGTCCGGATTGACATTAGCCGTATTAGCCGTGTTCCACAAGGACCAGGATCCTCTCTGGACGCTTCCCACGGGGTCAGGATTGACATTAACCGTGTTCCACTAGACCAGGATTTGCTCTGGACGCTTCCCACGGGGTCAGGATTGACATTAGCCGTGTTCCACAAGGACCAGGATCCGTTCTGGATGCTTCCCACGGGGTCAGAATTGACATAAGCTGTGTTCCACGGGACCAGGAGGGGTTGACTTTATCCGCATTTCATGGAGTCGGGGGTTGACTCTACGTTGTCTGTGCACCGCTGAGTCATGGAACTGGGAATTGCCGCAATTCCAATTTGCTGATGTTGCGTCTGTTGTAATGAGACGAATGTTGAGATTATCTCCTGGCTGTCTGTGAACCATCGAGATTTGGCTTCTTTTTCTGATGGAGCCTGGTGGGAAGGTTTGGTTGCCTCTTTGTTTGTGCCCCTGGATTGTATACAGGGTATGATATCACCTGTAGGGCAAAAAGTTTCATTTTATATACTTTTCTTTCCGCGATTCTCTATCATTTCAGCTTTTATATCGCGAAAGTCGTGATTGCCCAATCATTTCGGCTATTTGTTTTATTTACTCGTTGCTTTTTATTGCGAGTTGTCCAACCATTTTGGCTATTTTGTATGCATACATTTTTACTTGCTGATTTTGTTGCAAGTTGCCCTATCATTCGGCTATTTCATATGCATTTGTGGTTGCTGGCTTTTCGCTGTGAATTTAGGATTTGATACCGATTTAGGCATCAACATCGCTACAACTGGGATATTTCCAGGAGCGAATCATCATTTGCCTCTGTCGATGTCGAACAAAGGTGGCTTAGCGAACAGGGTTAGGATCCTGTCGACTAAGGCTTTTAACTTCATGAGCCGTATGGGTCTCATGAAGGTATTTCTCCCTACGAGTCGTGAGGATCTCATAAGTGCGTTTTCTCCTTAGGGATCGTGAGAATTCCTAAGTGTATGGTCTCTTATAAGTCGTAAGTGAAGGGTTACGGCAGCGCCCCGGCCATCGAAACGCGGCCAAAATGCGGAACAAAAATTTCTGAAACTGGCGCTACCGTTACCCGATTTACGAATCGAACTTAAACCCTAATCTAGCATGCTAAATAAGAGTAGAATCGTTATACCGAGTTGATCCATGTCCTTCGGTCTTCATTCCAAGCTCCTAGTGATCCTTGACGATGTTTGGTTGCCGGTCTTCCTCCATCTCCGATGATCCACCCGAGGGAAACGGCGCAAGCTCCATCCTCGTCGAACGAGGTAACCGACACTCCAAAGTCGCTAGCGATGGAGAGTAGGGGTGTATGAAAGTGTCACTATAATTTTCTCTCAACCCATATGCTCAATGAGCAATGCAAGAAGAAGATGAAAGAGGTGAACCTTTTGCATGAGCTAAAATGGCTAATTTTCTTTTTTTTTTTTGCATGAGAGAGTGAGAGAGAGAGCTAGTGTAATGAAAATCAAACAAATGAAATTGACCCCTACCCAATAGTGGCCGCCTCCCTCTCATTCCCTCCAAAAAAAAATCATTTTCTTTTTCAAATTAAACAAAGCAAACCATACCTTGTCTCCATGCTTTGACCCATGCCTTGACTTTTGTCACCTTTTCCATCTCATTTAAAAGCAAATGATTTTCTAAAAATCAATAATGAGGTGACATCTCTGTATGTACCAACATACCTCATGTACACCATATCGTCTGAACCGTGAAAACCCTCTGTGTGGGACTCTAAACACTCGTCAATACGCTGGCAGTGGGTTTAACCACAAGCACGTCAGCGGCACTAGCTGTACGTAACGGCTACCCTGGTATTGAGCAAAAAGGAGGCGACGGGCAAACTCATGCAGAACCCCTACTGAGCCTGACAGTGACAATATCCGTACAGTCCGGTCTGTTCGTCTAAGAGTATCGCATATCGGGTCTAAGGGGGTGGATAAAGTCAGACCCCTAACAACGCGGCATTTAGTGTCGGTATGAAACCCCATCACCACCTGAGAAACTATCGATCCTGGATCGATAATTCTCGTCCACCGTGGCCACGGATTTATGGTGATGGCCATCCGTACACAACGCGACATTAACCCCCAATACTAGGAGAGGCGAATCCCCGACGATCCGATCACTGCCTCCATGTGGCTCGGGACTGTACCCAACTAAAACCTGTTTGCACGACTCCTTTGAGCCGTGGTAGGGTAGTAATCAAAGCACAGTGGGAACTCACACGAGACAAATGACGATCTCAGGTCGACAGACTAACCTGTACACATGTCACCTGGGAACTGCTATCTGACAATAGGTAAAATACCAACTAGCAGGTTCCCGGCGAGTCCGTCCAGTGTACTCATAACCCAATGAGCACCTGTATACTATCTTAGTTGAACATACTAACACCAATGGCTTGTGAGACCTGGCCACCGCCCCTCGTCGGGGTCTCGATCAGTATACACTAGTCTACACTAGAGTATCGATGCCCAGTCTCGATACTCCTACGACTAAGGACATTTAAGGATGTGCTAATAGACCCCAGCTCCCATATATGTGATTGCCATCACAATGCTGGCAGTCAAGAAAGAATCCTATGGTGTAACGTTTTGAAAATCGTTTCGGTGAAATTTCGAAAAAATCGGTAAAATAAGTGGGTTTTCTGTAAAAAGTCAAAATACAAATATTTTATTATAAAAATTAAATATACATATTCTAGCTATGTAATTGCTATTATTTGGTGTTTATTGAGTCGCTGGTGAAATTTCAAATTTTCTAAAAAAAATATTATTTTATTATTATTTAAGCCGTCACTAATACATTTAATTAAGGAAAATTACAAATTGGAATGAGTTGAAACAAATTTTGTGCATCATAAAACATTAAATAAAATTTTATCATGTGGTTTTTGGAACGAAATTATTTGCCAAAACGGTTTAGAAATTATTGAAGAAAAAAGGCTTTTTTTTAGCGTAAATGGATGTTTGGGGTATTGTATTTATCATTTTTCATCACCCCACACCCGTACCCACACCCACACACCCCCATTTACTTCTCCCCTTGGCTGAATTCAGCAGCCACCATCTTTTTCCCTACTTGAATTTCAAAGGAAAAGAAATGAAAGAAAAGAAAAGAAAATGGAGAAATGAGGTGGACCTTTGACCTTGAATTGACTTTGACTTCTCCCCCCACTTTCTCTACCTCCCTCTCTCTCCTCTTCCACTCCCAATCCAGCCGACCCCTTCCCCCTCCTACAGCAGCAACAGCCCCCCCATTTCCCTTCTCTTTTCTCTTCAAACTTCATCAAAAATTGCCTCAAATCCATCAAAAAAAAATCCCAAAACCCAAATCCGACTCCTACCCATTTTAGCCTAGCCCGTATAGCTTGGATCTTTGTGAAAAGAGAGCATTTTGGGAGGCCATGGATGCTTGTGGATTTTCAAATGTTTTTGGGTATAATTCTAAAACATTTTTGCTTAATTTGTTACAAATTTCTTAAAGCTAAACTACTTAAGTGTTAATTAGGCTTAAGTTGCAAGTTTTGGAATTCAAGTTAGGAATGTGAATGCAAGTTAGGGTTTTATAAAATTGGTGTATGGTTGTGTGTTATATTTAGGCTTTTTGTTATGTTAATACAAGATTAGTAGCTTGTGCTAATGGTTAGTTTAAAAATTGTGTTAATTTGCTAATTTGCTTACTAGGTTTTTGAAATTGGTTAAATACTTGGGATTAAAAATGTGTTTAGGTTTTTCATGACTTCATTAACTTTATTAAGTGTGGTTTAATGCTTTAGATCATGCAAATCTAAGCTAGATTGTAGTTTGTGCATTTTTGCTTTGAAATTGTTAAAAAGGGTATTTTGTAAACTAGAATATTAGGGTTTTTGGAATTTAATGAGATTAAATTCCGGAATTTGTTTCTATTACTTATTTAAGATATATAATAAGTATATTGGCCGCTACATTCATTTAAACATCATGTTTTGTACAAAAACGGCGAATTGTGCTTGCTAGATTTTCGGAAAAATGACTTTTTAAGTGAAATTGGGGTTTTTGTGAGTTTTAACCTAGTTTATATTAAAATTAGGGTTCGTGAATGTGCAAATGAGTGTGATTGGATTTTTCTCAATGGTTTGACGTTTGTACATCGACATCGAGGGTTGGTTTGACTATTCTTGCATGCGTAGGCGATAGGTTTGGACCTATGCGTGATACGCGTGCCGATTTGATTTTCGTATGCCGTTCCGATTTCGAATTTAGTTTTAATGCGATACGGTCCGTTATGATATGTAGGTACCCCATGTGGACTTCGAGACGACAAGCAAGCGCGTGGCGGCGTCGGCACCGGCAAGCGAGGACCAGGTGAGTAGATTTATATCTACGGGGAGAAGTCGGGTGGATGGCGTATAGCACCCCCGCAGTTCGTGGTGATGTATACGAATACGTATGCACACATATATATATTGTTTATATATTGTTTTAGATTATTGATGATAGAGATGGATCCTTGGTGTGATTGGATTGGTTTAGTGTTGCGAAACCCTAGAGTAGTGGTTGCACCATACATACACACACACCCATATTTGCATACATTCTTCTTTCATATGTGCGTACATGGGATTATATATTGATGTGTATATTTACACATGGGTATGGGACTATGTGTTTATATACTGGATTTGAGGATAGTAATTGGGATTTGAGATGAGTCGATGATATTGGGCTTGAGGCCAGAAGATCCGTGATGTGTTTTGGTTCGTATTGAGATACGACATGATGTTTTAGCGGGTCTTTTTGACGTAGTGATTCTTATACATGCATGCATACATAGATGGTATCAATATTGTACTAGACGTAGATCAGTACCCCGATCATGATATTTGATAAAGAGGATATCAGATGAATAGTATGATGAATGTGATATTGACTCGTACCCAGATTTGGGATGCCGTACGACGGATTTACGTACGAGCTATATATTGATGATTGATCCGCACTCTTGACTTGGGATTCCTGATTATAGATATGGTATCGGATATGATATTATTGAGGCGGGATCACCGATTATACATATACAGGTATGTATATGTATCGACTCAGATGATAGGCGGTTTCCTTACCTGTAGTTCAGCCGTATAGTTTAGTGTAGTTGTTAGATTAGATTAGACTCCCATCTATTTCAAACTAGCGGGTCGTGGGTATTTTAAAAGACAGGTCAAGGGATCCTACGGATATTTCAAAGGACGTATCTTTTCATAAAAACACCGTAGCCCCTATTTTCAAAACCCCATGATTCGTGTTATTTCAAAAGGCATCATTTGTAGGACTTATATTAGATTAATGCAGATTAGTTATAGTTGCGTCTAGTTTTCAGCTCCCGCTCCTTATTGTGGTTCTCTTCGCATCGTACGCTTATATTATATTTCATACTCCATTATTGATATCATGCTGTTAGGACACCAGCACCATTACCGATGATGCGTATGTACCATGTACACTTACTTGCCGGCTCACACACATCTTCATCGGTAATTGCCATGTCACGTACACCTTAGAAAATATTATTGCTTGACATAGCATGTTAACTAATAGTTTAGACATTGTAGTTATTATCTGCTACTTCATGCATACTGTTATTCATTGTTATGCCGTATTCATGGATTCTCATGCTTATATTCATGGTTTTACATGCTATTGATGATTCGGATTCCCATGATATTTTATGGATTTGGAGGAAAACCGCAAAACATATATAAACTGCTTTCTTTCTTTTTAAATAAAAAAATGCGGTTTTCCTATGATGTATGAGTCGTCCACCATGAGTTTGCTGATGGATTTCGAGACCCGATTCGAGGAGATGGATGAACCGTTTCGGGTACATGGTGGGCCCGGTGTGGTACCCCGGGGCAAGAGGAATGTGTTGTTGACGTTGAGCCTGGCAGGGGAGCACTACCGACCGGTGATATTACTGATGCGTCGGATATCCGGAGGATACCGTCGTGGTCTTGAGATGGATGGTAGGGGCCGGTCTGGATTGACGGCACCCTAGATATTGATTTTGAGATATTGAGGTACAGAGATTGTGATACAGAGATATCGAGATATTTGGACACTTGTTTTGTGTCGATGCTGGGCACTGTTTTATGCTGATTTCATTTATGGTACCTCACTTTAAAAATACAGAAATCTCACTGATTTATGAAAGAAGTTTTCGTCAGTACATGCATTCTGTTCCGTGCATTCATACCTCATTCATATGATATATTGCTACCTGAGGCACTGACACAGGCACATGAGATTACACTCGGGTTAGATATTTACCCTAGCCTTGTTATAGGCTGCATGCTATTGGAGGATTATATATTATGATCGTATGACCTAGGTTTGCGTCATACATGCGATTTTTATTCGTAGATGTTTTTCTATTCACGAGTTGGCAACTCACCCCCGTTGTGCCCCAGTTTCTTGCAGGTTTTGCCGTACATGTTTCTTTACGGCTTGCGGGCTCAGTTTCATTCGGGTGACTTGCTAGTAGGTGGGTTTTTCTTATATCGTACCCATCATATTACCTTGTATAATATTATTCCGTTGTATCTAGTAAATTCCATCAACCAAACATGTATTTATTGAGATAGAGACCGGTGTTGTTTATTCTTTCGACCTTAGAGTCGCTCGTTATATTTCTGGTGGTTTTGAGTTTCCTTTTGAGTTTTGATCCTCGCCGTTGGCGTTGTATATTATATTGCTTGTGTGGTTGTGACCGTCGATTGACGAAGTGCTAGCTCCCGCTTGGGGATGCCTTTTTCTTGATTTCGTATACTATTCATGTTGTATCCCGTTTGGGGGCCAGTATTTACAAAGGAGACTCTGCCAAAATTTTCCGTAAATTTTTGATGTTTAAAAAAAACCCGCATAATTCGGCTTATGCTATTGAAATTACTTGCTTTAAGTTGGTTTTTCCTGCACTCTACTACTTTTCTTGGTTTGGATTTCTGGGTTTTCGGTTTACTTAGATTACGTACGTCTCGAGACGTTCGTAGTTTAGGTGCCGGTCATGTTCCGTACTTTCGGGCCGTGACAAAGTTGGTATCAGAGCGTTAGGTTTTAACCTTCGGAGCGTAGGATGACCCTTGGTTGATGGAATAGGTGACTAAAGTAGAGTGACGTACCGTTGGTATGTTCCGCGGTATATTTACGACACGCCACTCCACTTATGAAGCCTTAGGATGTACATTTCCTTATTCAGTATTATATTCCTTCCTGATCTAGCCTCATCAGTACCAGTTATGGTTTTGCTGCCACGATTACGGGCAGGGAGAGCTACGGCTAGAGTTGCGGTCAGCATGAGCTCGTCAAGAACGAGGACTGACCAGGGCATGATTTCGGCGACACACGATTGCAGAGATGTGTCTTTTCATTGTGTCTTCGCGCCATGAGCGTTGGGTGGATTGCTGTATGAGATTACTCGGACGTGCCGATTTGCACTAGAGGATTGAGACACTGATAGAGGCCAGCCAGATTTTGATGACCATTGAAGTATTGCTTACTCCTGATGATTGAGGCACCGTTCAGCGTGCAGACGAGCGAGCCAGTTATTGCTGCGAACGACGAGATATTGCCCCAGATGCTGGAGTTAGTGCAGAATGAGTTGTACTAAGAGATGATAGAAGGTCGCTAGTCATCGAGGATGAATGACTAGGACATGTGGATCGTTCGCCAACCCCGATGCGAGGTCATCAGATAGATTGATTCCAGCTGGAGACGACTTCACGCGGAGACGTTGGGAGTCGACAGAGACGATCGAATGTCAGAAACCTATTATTCCAAGTTTAAAGTAGTCGGAAAGACATGCAGGCAATTCTATGGTCCCTCTAAAAGAATGAAACCCTAACTCGACTTAATGACCGTGTGAAAGCCTTTGAACCTTCGGGTTTGCGGCAGTTCTACGGCGCCATTAGTGAGGCTTGGGTTTGCCCTTCTACGGCTGGACCACCGATGCTGTGGTATGTACTCGATACTATTAAACTGTGCCCAAGATGTTGAGCTCTTGGGGGATTATGAGGTTTTGACGACTCGATCGGATGGCTCGACTTAATTCGGATGCTAGGTGGTGAGATGCATTCTTAGGAGACTCCAGATACGAGGATAGTCGTTGGAGCTCAGTCCATGCAGCCGCGACGAGACGAGTCCAAAGCAGACGACATTAGAGAAAAGTGAAGTAGGAGGTTCGTACCAGATCTAGATGAGATGACGTTCCACTCTGCCGACATCAGAGATGCGATGCGCATGCCAAGGCATGGTACTTGGATTTACCTTCCAGAAGGAGTCGCGATGAGTATGCAGTCGTTCCGGAGCAAGATGCAGATATAGGAAAGGACGATGACTTCCGGACAGTTGGCAGAGACGAGACATGGAAGAGACCGTGAGCAGGATTCCTTCCAGGACACTGCTGCAATGATACTTGCACCCAGGATCAGAGGTGTCACGTACATTCAGAGAACCAGAGGCCGACGCCAGTGATATGCTGTCTTACGAGTGGTCGCGATGATTGACCGAGAGATGACCAGAGAAGTGCCAGAACGGGATCATCCCCGTTAGCACACCTGACAGGACCGATGAGCCGATGGACCGAAAGATTGGTAATTCACAGTGAAGACCTTGACCCAGGAGTGGTCATGGTTACGCACACCAGCAGGACAGAGTTCATGATCATCGACGAGACGTCCCACTAGTGACCGCGACAGTTGGCCGAGATTCTTAGAGGATGCGCTTGAGCGGTACTGTTCCGCCATTATTGATTTCGATGTTTTGGGTGATTTATTCGTATGATTTGATTTTGATGATTGAGGATTTACGATCTTTGCACAGTGTTGCACTTGATATCATTTTCGTGCTTTAGTTTCACATGTTTGTGATTTTACGGTTTTAAACAGTTGAGTTGGTTTTGTGCGTATGCATGCACACGAATTGGTTCCTGCACTCTGTATAGTTATTATATGCTTGCAGTGCAGTGATACGCCTTTTATGCACTTAGATGCACTGGACTTCGATTTCGATTGTGATACTCGATATTTGTTTGTGCACCTTGTGCACCTGATTGATTTTGCGCACATTCGGCGCTTGATATTGGATTTCATGATTTCGTGCACGATGGATGCACCTGATTTGGATTTTCGCGCATGTTGGGCGCATGCTTTGAAGGGTGATTTTGGTGCACACCAGATGTTAGTGTATATGCCCTAGAGGCCATTACTGTATCATACTAGTATATATATTACTTGATGGAAGCTTGGGATATTCACAGTTGTACAGACAATCTTGCTCAATATAGTAGTATGCTACTTGGTTTGTCTCTGCTTTAATGTGTACATGTGTGTTTATTTATTATATCACCTATACGCATTAGTAGAGCCCTTAGGATCTTTGCTTGATTACCGGCGTTGTGATGGCGATCACACTCGTGGGGGCTGGGTAATCTACAAGCACATCCTTTTACACGTCCCTAGTCGTGGGAGTACCGAGATAGGGCATCGATACTCCGGAGTAGACTAGCGTATGCGCTTCTCATCCCAGCACGGGAGACGGTCTGTCCCACAGCCGTCGGTACGTCGTACTTGAGATAGTATGCGGGTGCTCGTTGGGTTACGAGTACACTGGACAGGACTCGTCGGGAACTGATGGTTGGTATTATACCTATCGTCAGTTATCAGTTCCCAGGTGACATGAGTACAGCTTAGTCCGCTGACTTGACACTGTCACTTTGCCTTGAGTGTGTTCCCACTGTTCTTTGATTACTACCCTACCACGGCTCTACTGAGTCGTGCAAACAGGTAGTAGTTGGGAGCAGTCTCGAAGCACTTGGAGGCAGTGACGGTTAGACAGGATTCGTCTCTCCCGGTATTGGGGGTTGACATCGCGCTGTGTCTAGGAGAGCCATTACACGAGTAGTCCCTGGCCAGGGCAAGCGAGATATACTGGTAGGTTTCCAGTGTTATCTCAGGGTGTATTGGGCTTCACTCCGACACGACTTGTACCGCTATTAGGGGACTGACGTTTACCGCCCTCTAGGCCCGCCATGCGATATATCAGACGAACAGACCGGACTGTACGGAGATTGTCACATACAGACTCAGTAGGAGTTCGGATGGGTTTACCTCATCGGCCTTCTTATCGACATCTACCTGGGGACCGTTACGTACAGCTAGTGCCGCTTGCGGTCTGTGGTTAAACCCACTGCCAGTGTAGTGTCGAGTCTTTAGAGTCCCACACAGAGAGTTTCCCTGCACTGAGCGAAACGTGTAGAGGCCGTATGGTTTTACGGCAGGGCTGCGATCACTTACGTACACTTGTGTGCGTGTGGTGTTCGGGCAGGCAATACTAGTGGGCTTTGGTTTAAGCCGGATCCTAGTATTGCATGGATGGATTTGTTTTGTCTTCTGCGCATCCGCATTCTACGGAATACGGATGCAGGTGTGTATGCACAGTTTTCTGGAGCGATGAAGGAGGAGGTGCCTCATTAGGGTTTTGGCAGTTGGTTCGGCCAAAACCGCTATGTGGCAGGCTCATTAGGGTTTCGACAGTTCGTTTGGTCAAAACCATTATGAGCCGGAGACATTATTTACTAATCTTTTCATTGATAATTTTGTTATGGCTAATTACATTGACCATTTGACCATCTTGACTTTGTTGACCATTTGACCAAAGTTGACTTGGATCTTCTTAGAAGATCTAAAGTATTCTTTGGTTTTCTTTTTCTTTTGTTATGATAATGGTCATGTCATTTGTAGCCATCACATTTATCTTGATGGGATTAGTAATCATAATGTTTGTGCATTATTGCAACCATGGTTAGCTTTTCTCTTGGTTAAGCTTTTCATTTGCTTATTCTCATTCTCTCTCTTGAAATGAGAAGCTCCATGGTTGCTAGAAAATCTCCTTCTTCTTCCTCCTCTTGATTTCTCCTTTGATCTCATGTGTTGAGAGAAAAAGGATTCTACTTGACAAACACATCCATACATCTTCTCTACACAACCTAGGGCTTCTAGATTAGCAATCTCCTTGCCCTAGTTACCTCGGCTTGAGGTGGAGCTCGGTGTAGATCTCTCGGGTGGATCGTCTTCGACTCAAGGAGGCCGCGGAGGTGACCGAAGTCCGGATCAACCATTGAGCAAGCAATGAGAAGAACTACAAGAAGAGAAGAACATCAAAGAAGAACAACAACAAGAAGAGAAGGAGTTCAAGTTGAGGTATAACCCCTAACCGAGTAGATACATCTCATGTTAGGATGCTAGTATATTGTTTAGCAAAGATCCGGCTTTTACGGTCCATGTTACAAAGTTTAGAAAAATTTTGATTTACCGTTTCCGCAACCCCGAAAGTACCGGGAGAGGTAACGTGGACCTAACAGTGGTATCAGAGCCTAACTAAACATAAACTAGCTTGGTAGTAAAGTGTATCGAAGTTCGAAACGGAAAAATCGAAAAAAACCAAGTTACAAAAACCTGTGTTTCTGTTAAAATATTTTCTGGTCAA
The DNA here is from genome assembly GCA_030015575.1 of Agapanthus africanus. Classification (NCBI taxonomy): domain Eukaryota; kingdom Viridiplantae; phylum Streptophyta; class Magnoliopsida; order Asparagales; family Amaryllidaceae; genus Agapanthus; species Agapanthus africanus. The sequence continues at coordinate 104,219,989 of CM057345.1, read as the reverse complement.
AACAAAATTTGTTATACTCCAAAATTCGTCTCAGGGTTTTTAGAAAAAAGCCACCAAACACGAAACAGCGAATCGACCAAGGCGCCGCGTTTCCGCGGCAATAGCAAGCTATTGCCGCGGAACCGCGGCCAACTTGGTGAGTCACTGCATCGTTTTTTGTGCAGAGTGTTTCTAACCTGGTTTTAGGATTTTCCAGATATATTATATGTGCCCAGATTTTCCAGAATAGAAATTTGTTTTTGGGGGCCTATAATTCCGTATTTTTTTCCGAACTTCAATATACTTTGACTATAAAGGTTATATCTGTGATGTTCTTATGTATTGAACGTCGGCTAATCGCTATATGATGATTAGTCGGGGTTATACATATCTGTGATCTGTGATTGTTGTTGATGGTTTGTGTATATGAACTCGTTGGATTGTCGCGGATGAATAGCCGGGGTGGATGTGAGATGAGAGTTTCTTTTTCTTTCATTCATGTAATAAATTTGTAAATTGATGTAATATTATTTGTTTGGCCGCACAACCGGGTCGGGGTTGTAGCCGTCATTGTATAATTCTTTTTACTGTTTTTGCTCCTAGGATAGACCCATGGAGGGGGTGCACAAACTACCGGGTATCTCGAAGTGCCGAGTGGCCTACTCTTGGCATTGAGGGAGGTTGCTTCGCTTCGGATACTTGGCGGGTAGTTTGCCGCACCCGTAGGGGTCTTGGGTGGGGTATTGGCTATTCATCGCGACCGTGTAATCCGTTTTTCGTTGCAGGCTCGAACGAATCGCGGGTTCCTAGTATATCCAAAGTGTTCATCTGTGATCTGGATTGGCTATCATTGCTGTTATATATAATAACTATTTAGGCGTTGCTTATGTTTTACAGCCGCGCTAGCTCAGCCCCCGCTCTGTCGTTAGTTAAGTAACCTAACAGGTGATGACGGGGCCCCGTGGCGAATGCGAATGGCATAAGCGTACGTCATATTTTGGTTGTTTTCTGCAATGGTAGGATTTAAATGATGGGACGCATTAAAAGAACTAATGCAAGAAAATAAACCTAAAAGACGTTGTTGGAACAATTTTTCAAAAAGCTGTTAGTACAAGGACGTTCATTTTTGTTTTGCATCGAGGTATTCGGTTATGAATGCCCAGCACCTCAGTCGACGAGGCAAGGGCCGAGATCCCTTCATCGGGAGTGACCCATTGGAAAAAAATTTGCGTCAGGGTAATAACTTCACTATAGTCGATCATTCTTGCTTTGCATCGAGGTATTCAGTTTGGAATATCCTGCACCTCATTCGACGAGGAAAGAGCCGAGATCCCTTCACCGGGAGTGACCTCTTTAGCAAAAGTTTTCGCCACTATATTTTCAAAAAGGTGTATCACGTTCCTTCAACGATATCAAGTTCATTACGTTAACGGGTTTTCGCCAAAACCCAGTCGTAGCCCTCCGTCGTTTCGGATTAATATTGCTTAGTATTCGTGCTACGTATTTCGTGCTCAGCCGAGGCGTAGTGAACGGTAGCTATGTAATATTTTTCCGTAGGATACAAAGTGATTGGTTAGGACAGTCGTGCGGTCATTTTGGCTCAGTCAAGGACTCGTACGGGTGGGTCTAATGCAGTCAAGATAATGACGGGTTGAACTTGACTAGGATCTTTTGATATGTTGGCTCAGTCAAGGTCACTTGGATCCTAGAGGCAAAAACCACATCGGGAGTTTCAAAAGAACTGAAACTTGCAGATTTAGCATACCTTCTGGAGTGTGGTGACTAGAGTGGATTCCATCTAGGTTATCACACAATGACAGTTGGATCCCGATCCCACTGATGAGTTGGTTTACTCTCGGGAGATTATTTCACTTAACGATCAATGCTATAAACCTAGTAGGTGTCTAGAAAGGTGTTAGCGGGGCTACGCCCCCAGGGAAAAGAGGTTCTTTAATTAAGGAACTTCGCGAAAGCGTTGGAAAACCTCCCTCGAAGTACCGACACTAGCCTGGCTGAAAGGTTAAGCAAGTATTGTGACGTGAATTAAAACCCGGCTAGTTCTTCTTTTAAAAAGGTTTTAAGAAGAATTTGAGGAAACAGTGGGAGACATCCTGGTTAGATAAATTAATAAACCAATCTAATCTTGCAAGAGCATACGCTGAGTGTTTCTTTTCTCTCTCTCCAGGCAGCAACCTTTTCACGCCCTAATCAAGATAATAAAATGTATCGCTTGACCGATCCGAATTCTTATTCGGGACTGGGGAAAGTTGGTTCAGCTCTAACTTATGACAAAAGTCATGAGTATGAGAATGAGAAAGAGGAAAGTATGGATTTCCAGGATACCCAGTTGAAGAAGAAGCATGGTTTTGCATCTACTTCAGGTGTTCTTGTAATTGAGAACTATTTTACGGTCAGCCTTACCTCCCGGGTACTTGATACCGGATCAGGATCTCATATCTGTAATTTATTGCAAGGACTGAGAAAAAGTAGGAAAGTTGCACCGGGTGATATGTCGCTCAGAGTAGCGAACGGAGCACAAGTTAATGCGGCAACCGTCGGTGAATATCACCTAGTATTGCCTAATGGCAAGACTATGATTTTGAACGATTGCTACTATGTACCCTCCATGGTTTGCAACATCATATCAGTTTCTTTACTCGATAAAGATGGATATAACTTTGTTCTTGAAAAGAATATCATGAACATTTACCTCCATAAGGTACTGGTTGCAGAGGGTACACTGTGTAATGGTATCTATGTTCTAAATCAGAATACAGTTCTCAATATACAAAACACACGCAAGAGGAAGAATTCAGATACAAATGAATCCTACTTGTGGCATTGTAGACTTGGTCATATCGGAGAGAAAAGACTGAGTAAGTTGCATAAAGATGGACTCTTGAATGCGTTTTCATCTTATGAAACTTGTCAGTCTTGTCTCAAAGGAAAGATGACCAGATCTCCGTTCACCGGACATGGAGAAAGAGCAAGAGAGCTTTCGGGACTCATACACAGTGATGTGTGTGGTCCGATGTCTATACATGCAAGGGGTGGGTTCTCATACTTCATCACATTCACTGACGATCTCTCTAGGTTCGGATATGTGTATCTGATGAAACACAAATCTGAAGCTTTTGAGAAATTCAAGGAATTCAGAATGGAAGTAGAGAACCAGACAGGCAAAAGTATCAAGATCCTCCGGTCTGACAGGGGAGGGGAGTACTTAAGCACGGAATTCCTAGATTACTTAAAAGAGAATGGTATTCTCTCTCAGCTTACTCCTCCTTATACACCACAGCACAACGGTGTATCGGAGCAGAGGAATCGTACCCTATTGGATATGGTTCGCTCCATAATGAGTAGTGCTGAGTTAGCTCTTTCATTTTGGGGACATGCGCTGTTGACAGCTGCATATCTATTGAACGATGTTCCGTCTAAATCTGTGCCTAAGACACCGTTCGAGATATGGAATGGTAAAAAGCCGTATCTTAAAGGCATTAAGATATGGGGTTGTCCGGCCTATGTAAAAGTACAAAATCCGGACAAACTTAAGGCACGTTCAGTTCTATGTAAATTTGTGGGATATCCTAAGAACTCCGCAGGATATCTGTTCTACCACACCGAGGAACAGAAGGTGTTTGTATCTCGCCACGCCACTTTTTTAGAGTGGCAATTTCTTGCAAAAGAAACAAGTGGGAGTTCGGTAGAACTAGAAGAAATTCAGCGACCACAAAATGAAACTGAAAATTTGACAAAACCTCAGAATTCAATAACCCCAGAAGAACCTCAGCCACTCCGCAGATCTGGTAGGATTTCTCATCCGCCCGAGAGATACTACGGTTTTCTCATTGATGGGGATCGAGAGGATTGCATCTTGGAAGAAGATGACCCTACCAGTTTCAGGCAGGCCATTATCAGTAGGGACTCTGATAAGTGGCAGGAAGCAATGCAATCCGAAATGGAGTCCATGTATGCCAATAAAGTGTGGACCTTGGATATTGCTCCACCTGGGGTAAAACCCGTTGGATGCAAATGGATCTACAAAAGAAAACTTGGTGTAGATGGGCAGGTGGAAACCTATAAAGCTAGACTCGTTGCAAAAGGTTTTCGTCAAAGGCCTGGTTTGGACTATGATGAGACTTTTTCTCCGGTGGCTATGCTCAAATCCATTCGGATCTTACTTGCCATTGCTGCCTTCCATGACTATGAAATCTGGCAGATGGATGTTAAGACGGCTTTCCTAAACGGTTGTTTGGAAGAGTGCGTTTACATGGATCAACCAGAAGGTTTCGTAGACAGTGGGAGCAGCGGAAGGGTGTGCAAGTTGCTTAAATCCATTTATGGATTAAAGCAGGCATCGCGGAGCTGGAACATCTGTTTTGATGAGGCAATCAAGGAATTTGATTTCATCAAGAACTAAGATGAACCCTGTGTATATAAGAAGATTGTAGGACGAACTGTCGTATTCCTAGTCTTGTACGTGGACGACATTCTTTTGATAGGAAATGATATTCCTATGCTACAATCGGTCAAGCTATTTTTGTCACAAAGGTTCTCCATGAAGGACCTGGGTGATGCCTCGTACATTCTGGGGATCAAGATCTATAGAGATAGATCCAAGAAACTATTGGGACTTTCGCAGTCCAGGTACATAGAGACCGTACTAAAGAGATTTAGTATGGAGGGTTCCAAGCACGGTAACATACCCGCATTGCACGGAATTACCCTCTCCAAGAAGATGTCTCCTAAGACTGACGAGGAGAGGGTTCGCATGAGCACTATACCCCACGCTTCGGCGGTAGGATCTATAATGTATGCGATGCTATGTACAAGACCAGATGTAGCTTACGCGCTGAGCGCGGTAAGCCGGTATCAGTCAGACCCAGGGGAGGACCACTGGACAGCAGTGAAGAACATTCTCAAGTACCTAAGAAGGACTAAGGAGATGTTCCTGGTTTACGGTAATGGAGACCTCAGGGTCGAGTCCTTTACCGATTCAAGCTTCCAGAGTGACAAAGATGACAGCAAGTCCGTCTCGGGTTTTGTGTTTACCCTCAACGGAGGGGCGGTATGTTGGAGGAGTTCCAAGCAGGATACCATCGCAGACTCGACGATGGAGGCTGAATACATTGCTGCAAGCGATGCCGCAAAAGAGGCGGTCTGGATAAAGAAGTTCATTAGTGAACTTCAGGTGGTTCCGTCCATTGTTGACCCAATACCTTTGTATTGCGATAACAATGGGGCTATAGCTTTAGCGAAGGAACCAAGGTCCCATCAGAAATCCAGGCACATCTTAAGGCGGTATCACCTGATCAGGGAGATCATTGATCGACAGGAGATCGAGGTGCGGAGAGTGGACACAAAGGACAACACTGCGGACCCATTCACGAAGGCTTTACCCCAGACTCAGTTCGAGCGGCTGATCGAGATGATAGGTCTTCGATACGCCAGTACATGGCCTTAGTGCAAGTGGGAGATTGTTAGTGTATATGCCCTAGAGGCCATTACTGTATCATACTAGTATGTATATTACTTGATGGAAGCTTGGGATATTCACAGTTGTACAGACAATCTTGCTCAATATAGTAGTATGCTACTTGGTTTGTCTCTGCTTTAATGTGTACATGTGTGTTTATTTATTATATCACCTATACGCATTAGTAGAGCCCTTAGGATCTTTGCTTGATTACCGGCGTTGTGATGGCGATCACACTCGTGGGGGCTGGGTAATCTACAAGCACATCCTTTTACACGTCCCTAGTCGTGGGAGTACCGAGATAGGGTATCGATACTCCGGAGTAGACTAGCGTATGCGCTTCTCATCCCAGCACGGGAGACGGTCTGTCCCACAGCCGTCGGTACGTCGTACTTGAGATAGTATGCGGGTGCTCGTTGGGTTACGAGTACACTGGACAGGACTCGTCGGGAACTGATGGTTGGTATTATACCTATCGTCAGTTATCAGTTCCCAGGTGACATGAGTACAGCTTAGTCCGCTGACTTGACACTGTCACTTCGCCTTGAGTGTATTCCCACTGTTCTTTGATTACTACCCTACCACGGCTCTACTGAGTCGTGCAAACAGGTAGTAGTTGGGAGCAGTCCCGAAGCACTTGGAGGCAGTGACGGTTAGACAGGATTCGTCTCTCCCGGTATTGGGGGTTGACATCGCGCTGTGTCTAGAAGAGCCATTACACGAGTAGTCCCTGGCCATGGCAAGCGAGATATACTGGTAGGTTTCCAGTATTATCTCAGGGTGTATTGGGCTTCACTCCGACACGACTTGTACCGCTATTAGGGGACTGACGTTTACCGCCCCCTAGGCCCGCCATGCGATGTATCAGACGAACAGACCGGACTGTACGGAGATTGTCACATACAGACTCAGTAGGAGTTCGGATGGGTTTACTTCATCGGCCTTCTTATCGACATCTACCTGGGGACCGTTACGTACAGCTAGTGCCGCTTGCGGTCTGTGGTTAAACCCACTGCCAGCGTAGTGTCGAGTCTTTAGAGTCCCACACAGAGAGTTTCCCTGCACTGAGCGAAACGTGTAGAGGCCGTATGGTTTTACGGCAGGGCTGCGATCACTTACGTACACTTGTGTGCGTGTGGTGTTCGGGCAGGCAATACTAGTGGGCTTTGGTTTAAGCCGGATCCTAGTATTGCATGGATGGATTTGTTTTGTCTTCTGCGCATCCGCATTCTACGGAATACGGATGCAGGTGTGTATGCACAGTTTTCTGGAGCGATGAAGGAGGAGGTGCCTCATTAGGGTTTTGGCAGTTGGTTCGGCCAAAACCGCTATGTGGCAGGCTCATTAGGGTTTCGACAGTTCGTTTGGTCAAAACCATTATGAGCCGGGGACATTATTTACTAATCTTTTCATTGATAATTTTGTTATGGCTAATTACATTGACCATTTGACCATCTTGACTTTGTTGACCATTTGACCAAAGTTGACTTGGATCTTCTTAGAAGATCTAAAGTATTCTTTGGTTTTCTTTTTCTTTTGTTATGATAATGGTCATGTCATTTGTAGCCATCACCTTTATCTTGATGGGATTAGTAATCATAATGTTTGTGCATTATTGCAACCATGGTTAGCTTTTCTCTTGGTTAAGCTTTTCATTTGCTTATTCTCATTCTCTCTCTTGAAATGAGAAGCTCCATGGTTGCTAGAAAATCTCCTTCTTCTTCCTCCTCTTGATTTCTCCTTTGATCTCATGTGTTGAGAGAAAAAGGATTCTACTTGACAAACACATCCATACATCTTCTCTACACAACCTAGGGCTTCTAAATTAGCAATCTCCTTGCCCTAGTTACCTCGGCTTGAGGTGGAGCTCGGTGTACATCTCTCGGGTGGATCGTCTTCGACTCAAGGAGGCCGCGGAGGTGACCGAAGTCCGGATCAACCATTGAGCAAGCAATGAGAAGAACTACAAGAAGAGAAGAACATCAAAGAAGAACAACAACAAGAAGAGAAGGAGTTCAAGTTGAGGTATAACCCCTAACCGAGTAGATACATCTCATGTTAGGATGCTAGTATATTGTTTAGAAAAGATCCGGCTTTTACGGTCCATGTTACAAAGTTTAGAAAAATTTTGATTTACCGTTTCCGCAACCCCGAAAGTACCGGGAGAGGTAACGTGGACCTAACATCAGAGACACTAAATTGAGAATTTTTCGTGCATGTCAGATGCACCTAATTTTGCTGTCAGGCACACATGTTGCCTACGACAGATGTTTCGTGCACACCCGATGCACTTAGATGTTGTTTCTGTGCGCATGTATGGCATATTCATGGATTTTGATTTCCGTGCGCACCAGACGCACGTAGCATTCATGTGCATATTTTAGGATTGATTTCGTATAGAGCAGTACGTTTTTATGATATTGCTATGTGTTTTCGTACTAAGCAGGACTAGTCAGAGGACAGTACCAGAATATATTTTGCACGCATTGATAGTTATTGAAGAGATTTCCAAAAAGCGAGCTATAGCCTCAGTATTTACCTACGTGTGTGATATGACACGAAATGTTTAAAACAAGGAGACCCTTCTAAATTGTTTCCAAAACGGCGGAACGTACATTTCAAACAAAGGTATATATATATAGTTATTTTCTTATGATAGACGTCCGCCACTGTGCAGTGTTATATGCGTTGCACAGCGACTTAAAGAGATTTGGCATGCATTTCCTTCTGATACTTACAGATATAGATTCGATATTTACATGTATAGTTTCGAGTTATGTCATATTGGTTTTGATTTGGGTTTGGCATTGATGTCTTCTCCATGACTCCGATGATTGCGGGATACTTGACGGAGTTTTGATTTGAGTTATATACTCATTTTTCATGCGCATGCGCTGCGCTACGATTTGTTTTGTGTATTTACAATTTCGGAGCCCCGACGACTTGATGGTTTTCTTAGATGTTTTAGTATTTGGGGGAGTTTGAATTTAAATTCGGGGACCGAATTTCTTTAAGGGGGGAAGATTGTAACGTTTTGAAAATCGTTTCGGTGAAATTTCGAAAAAAATCGGTAAAATAAGGGGGTTTTCTGTAAAAAGTCAAAATACAAATATCTTATTATAAAAATTAAATATACATATTCTAGCTATGTAATTGCTATTATTTGGTGTTTATTGAGTCGCTGGTGAAATTTCAAATTTTCTAAAAAAAATATTATTTTATTATTATTTAAGCCGTCACTAATACATTTAATTAAGGAAAATTACAAATTGGAATGAGTTGAAACAAATTTTGTGCATCATAAAACATTAAATAAAATTTTATCATGTGGTTTTTGGAACGAAATTATTTGCCAAAACGGTTTAAAAATTATTGAAGAAAAAAGGCTTTTTTTTAGCGTAAATGGATGTTTGGGGTATTGTATTTATCATTTTTCATCACCCCACACCCGTACCCACACCCACACACCCCCATTTACTTCTCCCCTTGGCTGAATTCAGCAGCCACCATCTTTTTCCCCACTTGAATTTCAAAGGAAAAGAAATGAAAGAAAAGAAAAGAAAATGGAGAAATGAGGTGGACCTTTGACCTTGACTTCTCCCCCCACTTTCTCTACCTCCCTCTCTCTCCTCTTCCACTCCCATTCCAGCCGACCCCTCCCCCCTCCTACAGCAGCAACAGCCCCCTCCATTTCCCTTCTCTTTTCTCTTCAAACTTCATCAAAAATTGCCTCAAATCCATCAAAAAAAAATCCCAAAACCCAAATCCGACTCCTACCCATTTTAGCCTAGCCCGTATAGCTTGGATCTTTGTGAAAAGAGAGGATTTTGGGAGGCCATGGATGCTTGTGGATCTTCAAATGTTTTTGGGTATAATTCTAAAACATTTTTGCTTAATTTGTTACAAATTTCTTAAAGCTAAACTACTTAAGTGTTAATTAGGCTTAAGTTGCAAGTTTTGGAATTCAAGTCAGGAATGTGAATGCAAGTTAGGGTTTTATAAAATTGGTGTATGGTTGTGTGTTATATTTAGGCTTTTTGTCATGTTAATACAATATTAGTAGCTTGTGCTAATGGTTAGTTTAAAAATTGTGTTAATTTGCTAATTTGCTTACTAGGTTTTTGAAATTGGTTAAATACTTGGGATTAAAAATGTGTTTAGGTTTTTCATGACTTCATTAACTTTATTAAGTATGGTTTAATGCTTTAGATCATGCAAATCTAAGCTAGATTGTAGTTTGTGCATTTTTGCTTTGAAATTGTTAAAAAGGGTATTTTGTAAACTAGAATATTAGGGTTTTTGGAATTTAATGAGATTAAATTCCGGAATTTGTTTCTATGACTTATTTAAGATACATAATAAGTATATTGGCCGCTACATTCATTTAAACATCATGTTTTGTACAAAAACGGCGAATTGTGCTTGCTAGATTTTCGGAAAAATGACTTTTTAAGTGAAATTGGGGTTTTTGTGAGTTTTAACCTAGTTTATATTAAAATTAGGGTTCGTGAATGTGCAAATGAGTGTGATTGGATTTTTCTCAATGGTTTAACGTTTGTACATCGACATCGAGGGTTGGTTTGACTATTCTTGCATGCGTAGGCAATAGGTTTGGACCTATGCGTGATACGCGTGCCGATTTGATTTTCGTATGCCGTTTCGATTTCGAATTTAGTTTTAATGCGATACGGTGCGTTATGATATGTAGGTACCCCATATGGACTTCGAGACGACAAGCAAGCGCATGGCGGCGTCGGCACCGGCAAGCGAGGACCAGGTGAGTAGATTTATAGCTACTGGGAGAAGTCGGGTGGATGGCGTATATCACCCCCGCAGTTCGTGGTGATGTATACGAATACGTATGCACACACATATATATATTGTTTATATATTGTTTGAGATTATTGATGATAGAGATGGATCCTTGGTGTGATTGGATTGGTTTAGTGTTGCGAAACCCTAGAGTAGTGGTTGCACCATACATACACACACACCCATATTTGCATACATTCTTCTTTCATATGTGCGTACATGGGATTATATATTGATGTGTATATTTACACATGGGTATGGGACTATGTGTTTATATACTGGATTTGAGGATAGTAATTGGGATTTGAGATGAGTCGATGATATTGGGCTTGAGGCCAGAAGATCCGTGATGTGTTTTGGTTCGTATTGAGATACGACATGATGTTTTAGCGGGTCTTTTTGACGTAGTGATTCTTATACATGCATGCATACATAGATGGTATCAATATTGTACTAGACGTAGATCAGTACCCCGATCATGATATTTGATAAAGAGGATATCAGATGAATAGTATGATGAATGTGATATTGACCCGTACCCAGATTTGGGATGCCGTACGACGGATTTACGTACGAGCTATATATTGATGATTGATCCGCACTCTTGACTTGGGATTCCTGATTATAGATATGGTATCAGATATGATATTATTGAGGCGGGATCACCGACTGTACATATACAGGTATGTATATGTATCGACTCAGATGATAGGCGGTTTCCTTACCTATAGTTCAGCTGTATAGTTTAGTGTAGTTGTTAGATTAGATTAGACTCCCACCTATTTCAAACTAGCGGGTCGTGGGTATTTTAAAAGACAGGTCAAGGGATCCTACGGATATTTCAAAGGACATATCTTTTCATAAAAACACCGTAGCCCCTATTTTCAAAACCCCATGATTCGTGTTATTTCAAAACGCATCATTTGTAGGACTTATATTAGATTAATGCAGATTAGTTATAGTTGCGTCTAGTTTTCAGCTCCCGCTCCTTATTGTGGTTCGCTTCGCATCGCACGCTTATATTATGTTTCATACTCCATTATTGATATCATGCTGTTAGGAAACCAGCACCATTACCGATGATGCGTATGTACCATGTACACTTACTTGCCGGCTCACACACATCTTCATCGGTAATTGCCATGTCACGTATACCTTAGAAAATATTATTGCTTGACATAGCATGTTAACTAATAGTTTAGACATTGTAGTTTTTACCTGCTACTTCATGCATACTGTTATTCATTGTTATGCCGTATTCATGGATTCTCATGCTTATATTCATGGTTTAACATGCTATTGATGATTCGGATTCCCATGATATTTTATGGATTTGGAGGAAAACCGCAAAACATATATAAACTGCTTTCTTTCTTTTTAAATAAAAAAATGCGGTTTTCCTATGATGTATGAGTCGTCCACCATGAGTTTGTTGATGGATTTCGAGACCCGATTCGAGGAGATGGATGAACCGTTTCGGATACATGGTGGGCCCGGTGCGGTACCCCGGGGCAAGAGGAATGTGTTGTTGACGTTGAGCCTGGCAGGGAAGCACTACCGACCGGTGATATTACCGACGCGTCGGATATCCGGAGGATACCGTCGTGGTCTTGAGATGGATGGTAGGGGCCGGTCTGGATTGACGGCACCCTAGATATTGATTTTGAGATATTGAGGTACAGAGATTGTGATACAGAGATATCGAGATATTTGGACACTTGTTTTGTGTCGATGCTGGGCACTATTTTATGCTGATTTTATTTATGGTACCTCACTTTAAAAATACAGAAATCTCACTGATTTATGAAAGAAGTTTTCGTCAGTACATGCATTCTGTTCCGTGCATTCATACCTCATTCATATGATATATTGCTACCTGAGGCACTGACACAGGCACATGAGATTACACTCGGGTTAGATATTTACCCTAGCCTTGTTATAGGCTGCATGTTATTGGAGGATTATATATTATGATCGTATGACCTAGGATTGCGTCATACGTGCGATTTTTATTCGTAGATGTTTTTCTATTCACGAGTTGGCAACTCACCCCCGATGTGCCCCAGTTTCTTGCAGGTTTTGCCGTACATGTTTCTTTACGGCTTGCGGGCTCAGTTTCATTCGGGTGACTTGCTAGTAAGTGGGTTTTTCTTGTATCGTACCCATCATATTACCTTGTATAATATTATCCCGTTGTATCTAGTAAATACCATCAACCAAACATTTATTTATTGAGATAGAGACCGGTGTTGTTTATTCTTTCGACCTTAGAGTCGCTCGTTATATTTCTGGTGGTTTTGAGTTTCCTTTTGAGTTTTGATCCTCGCCGTTGGCGTTGTATATTATATTGCTTGTGTGGTTGTGACCGTCGATTGACGAAGAGCTAGCTCTCGCTTGGGGATGCCTTTTTCTTGATTTCGTATACTATTCATGTTGTATCCCGTTTGGGGGCCAGTATTTACAAAGGAGACTCTGCCGAAATTTTCCGTAAATTTTTGATGTTTAAAAAAAAACCCGCATAATTCGGCTTATGCTATTGAAATTACTTGCTTTAAGTTGGTTTTTCCTGCACTCTACTACTTTTCTTGGTTTGGATTTCTGGGTTTTCGGTTTCCTTAGATTACGTACGTCTCGAGACGTTCGTAGTTTAGGTGCCGGTCATGTTCCGTACTTTCGGGCCGTGACATATGGTCTCTATCAACATGTATATGATGATAAAGACAAACCAGATAGCATACTATCATCTTGAGTAAGACTGTTTTATCGGTATAGGTCCTCACTCAATCATCATAATCACAAGTCCGCGATTATGATAATTACCTTGAGGGCACTATAGCCAACAATCTCCCACTTGCACTTAAGGCCAATTATTGCGATGTCGCATACTCACAGCCCGTGTGATACCGAACACCCAACTTCTCTACTAATCAGTTTCGCAAAACCCATTTGCGAAAATGATTGCGTTCGATAAATAGCCTCAGTGAGTGGATCCGCTCCAATGTTTCTTTCTGTATCTCTCTTAATCTCAACTTCGCAGAGAAAGCTATCTCCCGAAATTAGCAATTCCCGTCTTAGAATTTGTCTGGATATCTGATGGGACCCAGTTAACAAATGAACTCCAAATACAGTAAACTTCTTAGACTGTATTGTCCACTGATTTAATCGATATCCTGCGCCATGCCTTTCCTCAGTATTCGCTTGGACCACCTGTCCAACATACTGTCCCTCAGAAGAGGGAAAACTATAACTCTGACAGTCACTCTGTCATTTAGGTCACCATGGAAGCCTGAAATGATAACCGTCTCCTGAAGGAGGCTGTCGTTACCATATCCCAAGAACATTCACTTATGCTCATAAACTGCTTCCCAATGTTTCTCCAGCATTGGATTAATATATCTGCTTATTGCATCTAGTACAAAAGCAATATCTGGTGTGGTACTTGAAATTTCATGATTAACTCAATTGCCTAAGCAAGTGATATGCTAATCATGCAGATCCTTCTCCCCTTTAGTCTGTAAGACACCTTTAGAGAGGGTGACTCCATCACCTGCAGGTACACCACCATGCCAGGAGTCGTCCATTTAATGTCAAAGCACCCAGATTAGGATACTTCCCAAATCTAGATCTAAAACCATAGATCTAGTAACCAGAAAATCTGATATTATATCCACATCCTCTGTGGAGAAACAACTTTGTGACAACCAAAGTATGACCGATCGTAGTATAGGAATATCTCTTCCTATCAAGTGCATGTCATCCCAATACCTGGACATCACTCCCTACTACCTTCTTACCAGATCTATCTCCCATTTTGACGAAGTCAAGACCTATGACTGTCACATCAAAAATAGATGATCTATTTCCGCTATACCTGCTTTGGTCTATAAATAGACATAAGCAACTTGTCCTCTATGCTTCCACTGCTCCCACTGACTACAACAACCTTCTGGCAGAGTCATATACACGTGCACTTCCAAAGCTAGTTTAGAACGACGCTATACTCATCCTCCTGCCAGGTCTTATAGTCTAGAACATCAGCAAATGGCAAGTTTGGGTAAACAAGAACCTCCCTGTCACCGTCTCTGAGAAGACCGAAGTACCTCTCGGGTGGCTGAGATTACCCACCAAAATCTGCGGAGTGGCTAAAGGAACGTCGAAACTAATTGAATCCTTAGGTTCTATTAAATCTTCAGTGATCGTTTGTAGTTCTGGAATAACTTCCAGTTCTATCATACTTCCACTATTGTTTTTCTGAAAAAAAATCCATTTTACTAAAACTGTAGCGAGTCAAGAACAATATAAATATTGATCTTCCTGATGGTAGAAAGTTAACCCTCGTCAAAGCCCGGGATAACCCACAAACTGGCATTACTGAAACGTGCCTAGAGTTTATCCGGATTCTGGTTTTAAACATCAGCCGGACAACTCCCTATACCTTAACATCGTTAAGATATAAATTGATTTTATATATATCTGATATAGAAACAAAAGCACTAATTTAATTTGAACCAGATTCAAAATCATGCAGCTGTCTCCAGTGCATATCAACCAAATGGAAAGAGGACAGTCATCATTACTCATCTAGGAGTGTATCCATATATGAGTAACCCGAAAGAGAAGCAAGTTCTCAAAACCATTACTATCAACGGAATACCAAATACAAGTATCTACATCTTCGAATACTTCGAAGAATCTTGATACTTCTAATAAATGGTTCTCTATTTTATTCTTATACCTATAACTTCTCAAAATCTGGACCATGCATTTCAACGAAATACTTGTCAAGAACTGGAGAAGTCATAAGTAAACAGAATATAGTACGAGTACCAACCCCATTGTCATAATCGACACTGGAAAAGATACAATACTTTGTACAAGCCCACTGAGTTCAATAACTCAAACCCTGTGCGTCGTAGGTTGAAAAACTGTATTATGGTTAAGAAGAATTACACCGCTGTTGAATGCACCATACCTAATCACCAACTGATATAGGTAAATGTTATAGACACAATATCAAAAAGTTATATCTCACTTTATAAAATAAATGTACAGATATATCAGTTTGAAATTGGTGCATAACAACGGATATTCAAAACCAAATATTTGCCATCGGGCAAAATCCAGATGATTTCCTCAAATATCACTAATCACAACGAATTCCGATATAATGAGGATCTAATCACCCAATTCTCAATATCTTACTCTCACTCATCATCCGTAATAACATGCAGATGTGAGAAACTGATCTGGTAAATACATACCCTGGAGTTAGATTCTTATTGGGAAAACAATTTTCAATTAACATCGCACAGGAAAACTGAAACATGAAAATGTTTCAAAAGGGTAAACTGGTATTCCTAGTAACGCCTCTTCCATTATCCTGAATCATGAGAGTTATCATATACTTACCTGCCCTCTCTGCAATCCCTTTATTATGTCTTTACTTATTACCTTCTGTACACCTCCTTTACGCTAATTGGTTTTCTTCATTCCCTACCTTTCGGCACCAGCCTAAGGTTTGGAAGAAGACTATCCAATAAGTGTAATAGGTGTACTCTCCTAATCCTAGGAGCCCTCGCAACCTGAGAGAATGTAAAAAGAAAAGACATCTGAATAATCTTATTCAATTTCTCTTGAACTAGAATCCATCCTCGAAAAAGTTCCTTCGAGTTCGTATGTAACTATACGATGGATTTATCCAATGGAAGTGGATATCCGTAGTGATACGGAGTGTTATAGAGAAAAGCAAAGTGGATGTAGGAGTGGCAGGGGTATACACAGTTTTTGTCGTGAATGATGGTGATCGCAATTTCCTTTGCCATTATTCTAATCCCTTTATATGTCTTTACTTATTACCTTCTGTACACCACAGTTAAGCTTGTTGGTTTTCATCCTTCCCTACCATTCGGCACCTGCCTATGGTCTGGAGAAAGACTATCCAATAAGCTCAATAGGTGTACCCTTTCCTAATCCTAGGAGCCCTCACAACCTGAGAGAAGGTAAAGAGAAAAGACAACCGAATAATCCTATTCAATCTCTCTAGAACCAGAATCCATCCTCGAAAAAATTCCTTCGAGTTCGTATGTAACTATACGATGGATTTATCCAATGGAAGTGGATATCCGTAGTGATACGGAGTGTTCTGGAGAAAAGCAAAGGTGATATAGAAGTGGCAATGATATATGCGACAGCGTGACATTCCAAAAGCCAAAGTGTTTTAAGAAGGTTCGGTCAACTTGGTTTCAAGAGTTTTAGTCAAAGGTCGGGTCATAGTCGCAGCCAGAGAGAGAGAGAGAGGAAACACTCAGCATGCATTTTAACCTAGATCAGAATGGTCAATCACTTTATCTAATTTTGGATGGCTCCCACTGTTTCCTTGAATTCTCCTCTAAACCTAAAAGGAGAATTAGTCGGAATCACCCGAGGAGTAATCCTACTCATCAGTAGGAATCAGGATCCAACTATCATCGCATGATAATTTGATGGAAGCCACTCAAGTCACCACACTCCAGAAGGTATGCGCAAGCCTGGCAAGTTTTCTGTATGTTTGAAACTGCCGATATGATTTTTATCCCTAGGACCCAAGTGACCTTGACAGAGTCAACAAATCAAAGAGTCCTAGTCAAGTTCAACCCGTCATTATCTTGATTGCATTAAACCCACCCGCACGAGCCCTTGACGGAGTCAACAAGGCCGCACGACTGTCCTAACTAATCACATATCCATTCTACAAACAAGCACCACTCAGCTACCGCACACTACGCCTTGACGGAGTCAACAAACGCAGCACGAATACTAAGTACTACTTGTAGGAAATGACAGAGGGCTACGGCTGGTTTTTGGCGAAAAACCTTTAACGTAATGAACTTGATACGTTGAAGGAATCCAAGTGGTTTTATAAATATATAGTGGTGAAAACTTTTTCTAAAGAGGTCACTCCCGGTGAAGGGATCTCGTCTCTTTCCCCATCGAATGGGGTGCAGGATATCCCAAATTGAATACCACGATGCAAAGAAAAAATAATCGACTATAGTGAAGTTATTACGTTGACGCAAACTTTTACTCAAGGGGTCACTCCCGATGAAGGGATCTCGGCCCTTGCCTCGTCGAATGAGGTGCAGGATATTCCAAATTGAATACCACGATGCAAAGCAAAAGAGAACGCCTGTAATGTCAGTTTTTAAAAACTTGGTTCCAACAACATCATATATAGGTTTGTTTTATCCTTGCGTTGATGAGAATCAATGCAGTCCCATCAAATAATCACACCAAAAAAGAACGAAAATAAAATTTACGTATATGCCATCCGCATTCGCCACTGGGCCCCGTCATCACCCGTTAGGTTACTTAACTAACGACAGAGCGGGGGCTGTACTAGCGCGGGTGCAAAACATATACAACATCTACTAGTATATATAAATATATATATAACAATCGTCCCAGGCATGATATAAAGCAACATCACAGAATGGTGGATAATCTGGAGCCCCGGGTTTCACTTAAGCCGCAAGTGAGACCCGACGTTCCCTGTTGTGTGGATAGCCTGTGCAATGAAACCTAGACCCCTACGAGCGCGACAAGTTACCCGCAAAACTAGAAGCGAGGCGGCCCCCTTCAACAACGTGAATGGGCCACCCAGCATTTCACGGAATCCGGTAACTTGAGCACCCCTCCTGGGTCAGCCTATACCCCCTACGAGTGCGGTGAATAGCCCGCCAATTCTAGAGTAAGGCCCCCTCCGTCCCAACGCGATGAGATGCGGACCAGTTGCCCTCTAGAATCTGGCTATTCGTGCACTCCACCGCGGGGTAATCCTAGTACAGAAAAGAAAATAATATACAAGGGTGACATCGACCTCAGCCCGGTCGTGCCCCAAAAGAATAATATACAAACTGGCAGTGACGGCAGTCCACATGTCGGACGCTCGCCCCGCAATATCAAATATACAAATGAAATAAAACTGTACTAATATTGCACCATAGCTATCCACCACGAAGATCCGACCAACATCACAGCACAACACAAAATATCAACGTGAATGTCACGTTCGCAAACCCGTCTAAAGGAACATATAGCAGTTAGACGGGTTTACCGATCAAATGGCATTCACGGTCGCAAATAGAAATGTATGTACTGTTAAACGCACACTTAAAATATCGATCGACTAAGTTCCAAATTGACCCCAATAGCAAAACCAACACTTTACAGAGACCTGGGCCAAAACAGGATATTACAAAAATCACAATTCCAAGTCAGGGGGCTACATGAAAAATGTTGAAGCCCATTGCCACTAAATGGCCGCGGATCCGCCGCCAATAGGGGGTAAGTGCGGCGGTTCCGCGGCGTTTTAGAGGAATCAGACACCCAAATTTTTTCTGTTCCCCTAAAATCGCCTGCACGGATTTTTAAGCCACTGGAAAATATTTTTTGAACACGTTTGAAAATCGGCAGAGAACAGAAAAATGAAATCGTGATTTTGGAAATTTCCGTCGATCGATCTTTCAAGCACGTTTAAACAAGCTAGTAAGGGGTTTAAAGGGTGGCTCTGATACCATGAAGGGTTACGGCAGCGCCCCGGCCATCGAAACACAACCAAAATGCGGAACAAAAATTTCTGAAACTGGCGCTACCGTTACCCGATTTACGGATTGACCTTAAACCCTAATCTAGCATGCTAACTAAGAGTTAGAATCGTTATACCGAGTTGATCCGTGTCCTTCGGTCTTCATTCCAAGCTCCTAGTGATCCTTTGACGATTTTTGGTTGCTGGTCTTCCTCCATCTCCGATGATCCACCCGAGGGAAACGGCGCAAGCTCCAAGCTCGTCGAACGAGCTAACCGACACTCCAAAGTCGCTAGCGATGGAGAGTGGGGGTGTATGAAAGTGTCACTACAATTTTCTCTCAACCCATATGCTCAATGAGCAATGCAAGAAGAAGATGAAAGAGGTGAACCTTTTGCATGAGCTAAAATGGCTAAGTTTCTTTTTTTTTTTGCATGAGAGAGTGAGAGAGAGAGCTAGTGTAATGAAAATCAAACAAATAAAATTGACCCCCACCCAATAGTGGTTGATTAAGAGAGGTTTTGTCAATCAAAAATATTTACCACAATCAAGAACGGCGTCGCTTGAAGCTAGCCGGTGAGTACGGGTCGGTCCACAGGGATGTGAAAATTTCCTTTAAGTTCTTACGAGTTAATTCCAAATGGTGTTTGGATTTATAATTAAACCTAAAAATTGAAGTTGTATGAGACTAGGATTAGAAACTTGCTAGGATTAGGTCTAGGGAAAATTTGGTAAATAAAGATCTACATCTCTTTCCATTGCTATTAATTAAATGTATCATATTAGAGTTATGGTAAATATTAACAAAGGGGATTAGGATGATTGGGAAGATTGATTCTTCCTCTAGATCCTTGTCCTTCCTTTCTTAATCTTCACCCTAACCTCCATGGAAAACCTTAAAATCCGGGCCTTTAGACTACGGAATCACCGTTACCTTGAGGGTAAAAGTGCCGTAGGGCGCGGAATAAAAAGGTATGCATGGAGTTCTAATATTCATAAAAGTTTTAGCAACGAAAAGAGATGAGAGATCTTCATCTCTCAAATCCTTCCCTATTCCTAGCCCTAACAAGCGAGGAAACTACTCGCTCATTGAGGGGATGAAAGAAAACAAGAATTTATTAAAGAAAGAAGACATCGATTGCAAGTTAATAAAAACTAAACTCATTTAAACTAAGGCGAGAAAATAAGAGCAGATAAAAAACTACAACTATTGCAAAGAAAATAACCTACTTACTGTTGATGCACTCTAACTTCAAGAAAACAGAATTTTATTCATGAGTAGAGGCATAAGAAAATACAAGGTCTTGGGTTCTATTTATAGGACATAGAAACCCTAGGTTTACAATTGCACCGCATGTCTAAAGTTACAAATATACCCCTAGAAAATCTTTCCACAGCCGCCAAAGAGTTATAGTAAAAAGTTCTGCGCATTAGGGCTTCAAGTAGCCGCGGAACCGCGGCATGGGCGCGCTTGGGCCGCGGTTCCGCGGCCCAATGATGAGGTCAGCTGATGGGCTTTTCTGGGCTTGGTTTGGATCTTCTGGTCTTCTTATTTCTTTATTTCTTTTTCCACTTGGGCTTCTGCAGTGATTCCAGAACTTCAGTGAACACTTTGCGATGGATCTTTTAACCGTCTTTCTTGCAAATTTGGATCTTGCGTCGCCTTGTTGATGGTGAACCGTTCTTCTGCCGGGCTTTACTAAGATCTTCCTATTTGTTGGTCAAAACTCCTTCTTTTGTGTCGTCTTTTGTGTTTTTCACTGTTTTCGCTCCCAGAACCTGTAACCTGTAACATGTAGCAGACATGGGTCAAAAGCACCTGTTTTTATTGTAAAATGCATAAGAATGGGGCATACAAAATGCAATATTATGTTGTGAACAGTGGTCGGCCCCCCTCTCTCATTCCCTCCAAAAAAAAATATCATTTTCTTTTTCAAATTAAACAAAGCAAACCATACATTGTCTCCATGCTTTGACCCATGCCTTGACTTATGTCACCTTTTCCACCTCATTTAAAAGCAAATGATTTTCTAAAAATCAATAATGAGGTGGCATCTTCTAGAAGCTATTCCGTATAAAATACGGAATACTTCCTGGTACATGTATCGAAATACATATACGCGTATTCATACCAAAATACGAATAGCCGAGAGAGAAAACGAATAGTGAATAATAATACTAGAATACATATATATAAATATATATGTAAATTATTAAATCAAAACCTGATTTAATAATCTTGCTTAATCCTAAGCCGCTAGTATTATCAACCGTCCGATTAAAGTCTGCGCAGCATGTGCATATATTTAACCGGATACCTGTATGTACCAACATACCTCATGTACATCATATCGCCAGAACCGTGAAAACCCTCTGTGTGGGACTCTAAAGACTCGTCAATACGCTGGCAGTGGGTTTAACCACAAGCATGTCAGCGACACTAGCTGTACGAAATAGCTACCCAGGTATTGAGCGAAAGGGAGGCCGACGAGCAAACTCATGCAGAACCCCTACTGAGCCTGACAATGACAATATCCGTACAGTCCGGTCTGTTCGTCTAAGAGTATCCATATCGGGTCTAAGGGGGTGGATAAATTCAGACCCCTAACAACGCGACATTTAGTGTCGGTATGAAACCCCATCACCACATGAGAAACTATCGATCCTGGATCGATAATTCTCGTCCACCGTGGCCACGGATTTATGGTGATGACCATCCGTACACAACGCGACATTAACCCCAAATACCGGGAGCGACGAATCCCCGACGATCCGATCACTGCCTCCATGTGGCTCGGGACTGTACCCAACTAAAACCTGTTTGCACGATTCCTTTGAGCCGTGGTAGGGTAATAATCAAAGCACAGTGGGAACTCACACGAGACAAATGACGATCTCAGTTCGACAGACTAACCTGTACACATGTCACCTGGGAACTGCTATCTGACAATAGGTATAATACCAACTAGCAGGTTCCCGACGGGTCTGTCCAGTGTACTCATAACCCAATGAGCACCTGTATACTATCTTAGGTGAACATACTAACACCAATGGCTTGTGAGACCTGGCCACCGCCCCTCGTCGGAGTCTCGATCAGTATACACTAGTCTATACTGGAGTATCGATGCCCGGTCTCGATACTCCTACAACTAGGGACATTTAAGGATGCGCTTATAGACCCCAGCTCCCACATATGTGATCGCCATCACAATGCTGGCAGTCAAGCAAGAATCATATGGGCTCTATCAACATGTATATGATGATAAAGACAAACCAGATAGCATACTATCATCTTGAGTAAGACTGTTTTATCGGTATAGGTCCTCACTCAATCATCATAATCCCAAGTCTGCGACTATGATAATTGCCTTGATGGCACTATAGCCAACAGTAAGTATCTTACATGAGTGTTTTCTCCTTATAAGTCGAGAGGACTTACAAGGGTTGTTCGCCATATGAGCATATCCCCAGTCGCGGGTGGGACTTTGTCAAGGAGATGTTTATTCGCGCCCGTGGATTGTATACAAGGGTCAATAGTGAAACACTTGTAGGGCAGCATTGGAGATTGTGATGGCTTAAGAACAGGTTCAGATCCTTGTAGCTTAAGGCTTTTGAACCCTGTGAGCCGTGAGGGTCTCAAAGGGGAATTCTCCTTACGAGTCGTGAGGATCTCGTAAGTATAATTTCTCCTTAGGAATCGTGGGGATCCCTAAGTGTGTTGCTCCCTTATGAGTCGTAAGGATCTCACGCAGGTATTTTCTACTCATAAGGTCGAGTGGACCTTGCAAGTGTCTTTTAAAGAGATTGCGCCATTTCGGGTTTTCACAACACTCGCCGGTAGCCCTGCTATTTTTACTCACGGAGCCCTTTCGGGTTTTAATCCGTGCCCATTTTGCTTATGGACATACCGTTTTTTTGTCAGCCTTGGGATGCTGCGGTCCGTAGTAGTTTATCGACGTCTCGATCAACAGCCAGTTTTAGGACATAGTGGTCCATCGTTAGTTTAAGGACGTTTCGGTCCGTCGTTAGTTTTAGGACATTTCGGTCCGTCGTTAGTTTTAGGACATTTCGGTCCGTAGCCAGTTACTACTTATAGAGTTTGGGCTTAGGAAGATAGCGAGCAGACATAGGCGTCGTCATCTATCATTGACCTAGGCCGTGACTCGTCAGGCATAGTATTTTTTTAGGAAGCGACCGTTTATTGGCCTGAAAGGTCTTTCACCATGCATGTCCATGAGTAGATTGGCTCCACCCTAGTAAACTTTTTCTATGATGTACGGGCCTTCATAGTTTGGCTCGAATTTTCCTCGTTTGGCACGATTGGGGATCATAGGTCTTTTGACCACTAGCACGAGTTCACCTTGGCGGAATGTTCTCAGCCTAGTCAACCTCTCGTATGAGCGCGTTATTTTCGCTTTGTAAGCCTCCAGATTTTGTTGCGCCATGAGCCGGGTTTCGTCGAGGGCATCAAGTTCCTCAAGCCGAAGATGAGAATTTTCTTCGTCTGTTAGCTCGTAGTGAACCGCCACTCGTAGAGAGGGTAACTCTATCTCGAGGGGGAGTACCGCTTCTGTGCCGAATACCAATGCATACAGCGTTGTGTTCATGGCTGTTTTGAACGTAGTTCGATACGCCCAGTGAGCTTCATGCAGTCTCTCGTGCCAGTCTTTCTTATTCTTGGACACCGTCTTTTTCACGATCTTCGTCAAGGTCTTGTTGAAAGCCTCAGCTAGACCGTTAGCTCGGGGATTATAGACTGAAGAGTATCTCCAGTCTATGTTATGCTGTTGTGCGAAGCGGCTGATCTTGTGGCTTCTATAGGCTGGTCCGTTATCGGAGATAATCCGCCGCGGAGTGCCGAATTGATAAATGATGTGTGTCTTGAAGAAATGGAGGATATTCTCCATCTTCACTTCTCTTAGTGGCACTGCTTCTGCCCACTTGGAGAAGTAATCGGTTGTTGCCAGTATGAACCGATGTCCTCTGGACAATGCTGGTTCGATGGGGCCGATTATGTCAGTTCCCCACATTTCGAACGGCCAGCTGGCCACGGTTGGATGTAGTGGATTTGGATACTGTGGATAAAATCCACGTGAATCTGGCACGAGTGGCATTGCTTCGCGTATTTGAGGCAGTCTTGGATCATCGTGGGCCAATAGTAGCCCATCCTTTTTATTTTCAGCTTCATTTTCGGCCTGGCTTGGTGAGAGCTGCAGAGTCCGTCGTGAGTTTCTTGGACGACTCTCCTTGCCTCTTCAGGTCCCAGGCATCTTAGCCACAGGGAGTCAAACGATCTCTTATACAGAGTATCATTGACAAAGGCGAAGGATGGAGCTCGTTTCATGAGCTGATGTCTTGACGACGCATCTTCAGGTGTTCGACGGGATTTGAAGTAGTCTATAAAGACTTCTCTCCAATCCATAACCTTTTCCTGGTCTTTTATTTATAGAGTCGTTTGCTCGGTCGCTCCTTTTTCTTCGGACGACTCTGGAGACATTTCTACCGGTGCAAGAACCTGACGGCTTTGCACAACGATCCTCACGTCATTGAGGTTCTCGTCAGCCAATTCCTTAGCGAGCTTGGCTAATGCATCCGCCTTGCTATTTTCCATACGCGGTATGTTTTTCAGGGCATAGGTGGGAATTTGAGCCAGCAATTGTTGTACCTTTTTGCCGTACCTTACCAACTTTGGTTTGCACGTCTGATAGTCGCCGTTTACTTGACTAACGATCAGTTGGGATTCTCCGTATATGAGGAGGTTCTCAATTCCCATGTCGACGGCGATCTCAAGACCTGCTATCAAAGCTTCATATTCGGCTTCATTATTCGTCCTCAGCTCTGTTAAGGAGAAGGCAAAGCGCATTATCCCTCCTTGTGGAGTCACGAAGATAAAGCCTACCCCGGATTTGATTATGGGGGTGCTTTGTTTGCGCTTCTTCATGGAAGATGCTCCATCGAAGTAGAGTCTCCACTGTGTATCATTCTCTCTTCTCTCACCGTTGATCGTGTCAAACGCGTGCTCGTTGGGCAATTTGCAGTTCAAAGGAGAATCGGCAGGTATCAGATGTTCAGCGAGGAAGTCGGCGATGGCCTGGCCTTTCACTGCCTTGAGGGGACGATAAGTTATCGAGAATTCTATCAAGAGCAGGGCCCATTTAGCGAGCTGTCCCATTAATATACCCTTTGACATCAAATATTTGAGAGGATCCACCTTTGATATGAGATGGATCTCATGCGCCAACGCATAGTGTCTGAGCTTCGTTATCGCGAAGATCAACGGTAGGCAGTGTTTTTCAATGGGAGAGTAATTGTTTTCTGCCCCCAGGAGAACTCGACTCAAATAGTATAGGGCTCTCTCCTTCCCTTGGTCATTCTATTGTACCCATAGCGCGCCTAAGGAACCCTCAAGGGCGGTTGTATACAGAATGAGAGGCTTTCCCTTGACCAGAGCAGTCAGCACCGGCGGATTCTGCAGGTATTGCTTGATTTCGTCCAGTGCGCTTTGGCATTTGCGATCCCAGATGAACGAGGTTCCCTTCTTCATTAGGTGACTGTAAGGACGGCACTTGCCTGAGAGATTGGCTATGAATCGTCGGATATTCGCGAGCTTTCCTTGGAGAGACCGCAGTTGCTTGAGAGTCCTTGGCAGAAGCATTTCCATGATCGCCTTGATCTTTGATGGGTCTATCTCGATGCCTCGGTGTCGGATGACGAATCATAGGAACTTGCCCGAGGAAACTCCGAACGCGCATTTGAAAGGGTTCATCTTCAAGTTGTATTTCCGAAGGCGCTGAAACACGATCTTCAGATGCACTAAATGTTCCTCGTATGATTTGCTTTTAACTACGAGGTCGTCGATATAGCATTCGAAGATTTCATGTATAAGGTCATTGAAGATCTTCGTCATGGCCCTCTGATAGGTGGCACCGGCGTTCTTTAGACCGAAAGGCATCATCTTGTAGCAGAATATGCCCAAAGGGGTCCGGAAAGCGGTATGCTTCTGGTCCTCGGGATGCATCTTTATCTGATTGTATCCTGATGAGCCGTCCATGAAGGAGAAAACTTCGTGAGTGGACGTATTATCTATCATCAGCTCAGTGACCGGTACTGGAAAGTCGTCCTTCGGGCAAGCTTTGTTGAAATCCCGAAAGTCCACATATATGCGCACTGTCCCATTTTTCTTCATCACCGGGATGATGTTGGCGATCCAGTCAGGATATTGAACCTCTTGGATGAAACCGGAGTCGATTAGCTTCTTGACCTCGGCGTTGATGCTCATCTCAAGCTCGAGCCACATTCTTCTCTGTGCTTGTTTGATCGGCCTGACGTCCGGAGATATCGCCAATTTGTGCACAACAATTTCTGGATCGAGTCCCGGCATCTCTGAATAGTTCTATGTGAAGCAAACTTTATATTGTATGAGCACATCTTTTAGCGTAGCCACCCTTTCTTCAGACAATAGCTCACTGACGAACGTCGGCCGTGGGTCACTTGCCGTTCCCAAGTCGATTTTTCTGAGGTCATCTGCAGTAGTATGTATCCCATCTTCCAGATCTTTTGGCGCCGGTGGAAATTCTGAGATCAACTTATCTTCATTGTTTTCGAAGCACCAGGGGAGGTCATCCATATTCTCAGGTTCTTCTTCTGACAGCGTTATCACGTGACAGGTACGAGATTGCTTCCATGACCGATGTTGATTTGGTTCTACTTTCACCGTATAAGTGGCTTTTGATTCATATTTCCGTGGCGTACTTACCCTCCAACTGTCGGATAGAGCGAATCTGCCGAGTTGATACTGGTCTTCAACCTAATTCTTGAAGGTGAAGCAGTCTTCGAGAGGATGTCCTATTGCTCGGTGATAGGAGCAATAGTCTGGGTGAGAGACCTTGTCTGCTTGCTCGGGGTGCTTGGACTCTGGGAGTGTCATCATCTGATGTTTTATGACAAGATCGAATATCTTCTTTGTCTTGTCTTGGGGAAAAGAATATGCTCGACCCATCTTCTTTATAAGAGACAGATCCCGGCTGCTCGATTCTTGATCGCGTGGCTTCTTACATCCGCTACGCTGCTGTCGAACGTTTTTTCCGTTCTTTGGTTTATTTTTGCCTCTACGCCGGGTCTTTTGTATGACGGGTTGGCGACGAGGAGCATTTTTATTCTCTTCGGCCTGCTGAAGGAGGCGCTGCGTCCTGGCTTTCTCGTAAATGGCCATTTCGCGGCTATGGTCATCCCGGACCTTTTGACCCGCTTCCCTTATTAGCTTATCCATCTGTTCTTCAAACGACGGACTTGGCACTTTGAGGCGAGACCTCATTTTGGTTCAGGGTTGGCGTCTTCTAACAGAACATTTCCTTCTTCATCGAAGTCATGTATAACGTAACAGTCATGGAATCGTTCCCGTCTCTTGGATTGAACATATCCAAGCCCGATCGTTTCCATTCTCCCGTTGGGCAATTTTCGCTGAGTTCCAGGTACGTTCCAGATCCTGTTATAGAACTGAGCTTGTCGAGCAGTCTGTTTGAAGGGTATACCTTGGCACCTCAATAGCCTCTTCAATCCTTCTGTGTAGTATCTGGGTAGTCGGATGGGCTGAAGTCTGTTAAGTGTCGAGTCAGCACCATGCCAGACTTCTTTCTCCACTTTGGTTTCCGTGGATTGATAAAAGAGGATCACCTTTTCATCTCTTTGCCTGGGAGGGACGTAGAATGTCTGCAGTTCTTCCACACTGTAGATATTAAGTGCGTCGAGTTCTTTGTAATGCTTCTGTAGGACCATGGCGATTTGCAAACTCTGATCATCGCCAACGAAGGCTTGTATTGATGGCCGAACAGAAAATACGTCATTGACCTCATCTTCCGAGTCGCTGCTGAAGATCAACATAGGGGTAGACGGTCCCGGCTTATTGCATTAGGGCGGCCCTGAATAGACTATCTCTTCTTCCTCCTCGGTATCACTCCCGAAGACCGGAATAGTGGTGATAGCTTTGTTCTTCGGTTTGCGGCATCATTCTGTGTCTTCGAAATCTGGTAAGAAGTACTTTGCATCTTCGTACTTTCGGACTTCATTCATGGAGAATGGGTTCAGTTCCCCAGTCACGGTGTATTCGAGACCATCCTTGAAATACTTCATACACTGATGTTGTGTAGAAGGGATGATGTTGTACTTGTGTAACCAAGGTCTGCCGAGCAAAGCATTGTAGCAAGTCTTCGCGTCAATGACATGGAACTTGATGTCCGTGACGAGCAGCCCAAAGCGTAATGTCAATATCACAGACCTGAGCGTCCTTGATGACTGGGAGTCAAACACGGAGATGGTGATTTTATCACGAGCGAGGTGCTGAATGCTCATGCAGATTTCCTTCAACACTCTTACATTGAGAAGGTTGACGGAGGACCCATTATCGATCAGGATTTTGCCTATCTTAATATCTTGACAGTACCCGGAAACATAGAGGGGACGGTTATGCTCGCCCATCCCGAGGAGGAGATCTTCATTGCCGAAAGTGATATCGGCCGTGTGCACTTCTTCCGGCTCGTCCTTCATCTTTTCTTCGGCGAGGAAAGCCTGGAATTGCTCGGGCTCTTGTAGTGCCTTAATCAAAGAATCTCTCGCCTCTTTGGATAGCAGAAGGGCGTCGAGAATGCTTAGCTGTGAGGGTATCTTCCTCAGGTGTGCCGGAACGTTGTAATCCACCTTATTTTTCTTGGGCGGATCCTTGGCTGTCAGCTCTTCGACGGCTTGGTCATCGAGGGTGATATCCTCAGGGACCTTTTCTTTTCCCTTATCCTTTTTGTTCGACCCCTTGTTTACGGGTCCGAGATTCTTTTCATGTAGTGTACGATTGCGCAGCTGAATGTTCTCACAGCTCTTCGGTTCTTCCTCTTTTTTTGAGGTGGATTCTTTAAAGAGAAGGCCAAGAGTCATTTCTTCGTCAGATTCACTCCCGAAGGTGAGAACTTGCGATCCCCTACTATCAACCTTGTGACAATTTCCGGCAAGTCTCCCACGTTTGTCTGTTGCATTTTTCCGCTGTCGACGAGCTTCACATTTCATCCTCTTGAAGTGTTGCCTGTGAGCGACATACCCTTGCCACCAATTTTTAAAAGTGTTTCAATCTTCGGTGGGGTGCGCAATCCTTCGATGGTATAAACAGTAGTTAAGATGCGCATCTTCTTCATTAAAGTGTATCTCATTAGAAGTGTTTCCTTTGGAGGGTGGCAGCTTTATTCCCATCAATATGGCTTTGGCGAACCTTTTCCTTATTTTAAGCCTGCTCTTGTTTGCGGTGGATGTACTCTGATCTGGTGGGAGTGTTTCAACCCTTTCATCCAGTCGCCTGCATTTGGCCTTTTCAAATATGGCCATCTCGTGCTCTCGATCAGCTTTGCTTTTCAGAAGAGCTTCGTTCAGGAATGCGTCAATCATTTCGTCTGATGGTCCTAGAAGTTCCGGCTCAGGATCTTTCCCTAGTTTCTCTGTTTCCAGAGCTTCTTCCCCGTTTATTAACGAGTGAGAGATCACATGGCAGCTTGCCACATAATCCTCAGGTTCATCCGACGAGTCTTCTCCATTGTCATCATCTCCGTCCTCAAGGACGTGGGCGAGAAATTCTTGGAGTGTGACCAGGGTTCGCGCCTTCTGGTTATATTCTTCCAGCGCGTCGATATGCTTTTGCAGGTCCGTGCGCTTGTCACCAGGCTTAACGGGCTTTTTAGTATTTTTCTTCTTCTTCGAAGACTTTGACGGCTGGGTGTGTGCGCTTTGACTATCACCACCAATTTTTGGCGTCGAGCGCGGCTTTAGCATTCCCTCAATGACTTCGGGTTCCAGCGGACTTTTCCATTTCATCGCCGAGCATGCTTGGAGATCCTTCAGCATTCTTTTTTTTTTTGGCTGAAAGAGCGACCTCCCATGGAGCTTCTTCGACAAAAGAGCACGATGTCCCCGGTGTGTCCCCCCTTTTAAGAGCATGCGGTTGAGGCGGGCTTACTTTCCAATTCTCGGACAGGGCGAATTTGCCCTGTTTGTATTGATCTTCAATCCAGCCTTTAAAGACGAAACAATCTTCAATTGGATGGCCTATCGCTTGGTGGTAGGGGCAATAATTGGGATTATTAGCCTCACCGGGTTGCAATGGGCATTTTGGATTCGGCAAATTAATAAGCCTGTTGCGCACCGCCAGCTCGAACAATCTCCTCATTTTGTCCCGGGGAAACGAATAAGAGCGCTTTATTTTCTCATTATAGAATCGCCGTTTCTCGTCAAGGCAATCAGTTAATTTTGGACCACTGGGCTGCTGTTGAGCATTGGCGACAAAGGTCGCTTTCCCTTTTCCCTTTTCATTTCGAGGTTCCATCATTAAAAAAGGTCTGTGACCCATCTGGTCCATTTGGGCCAGCTTATCAATCAAGGACTGGAAAGTGGTCGGCTTGAAAAACATCATGAATTGGGAGATGGTCGCTTGAGGGTCAAGAGTGCCCACGAACATGCCCACTGCCGGCTCTTCTTCGATGCGCTGCTCACATTTCGACCACAGATTTCGCCATCGTATTGCGTATTGAACCCATGTCTCGCCTGGCTTCACCCTGGAATTAATTAGTGCGGTAATCGGAGTATGCTCGCTAGCGCTTGCGAATATTTGTGTGAACAACAGCTCCATCTCTGCAAATGTCTTGACAGAGTCGTTCGGGAGTTCGGAGTACCATTCGAACGCTGTCTCCGAAAAGCTGCCGACGAACTGGCGAAGTAGCAGTTTATCGTCATCTCTAGTGTTACCACATAGAGCCCTGAACTGGGCGACATGCTGGTGGGGATTTCCCGTCCCCTTATATACGTGGAATTTGGGGATCGTGTATCCTGGCGGGTACTTTATTTGGTCATACCAGCTCGGATAGGGTCGTCCAGTCTTAACGATCTGCCCGGCTATTTCGTTCGCATGATGAGCTCGTATTTGCTGAGCGATGTAATCATCCTGAGCGGCCTTGGAGATGGTCTCCTCTTTGGCTGCTGAAAGAGCCGGAGGAGGGTTCGATGTCTCTCCTCTGTCGTCTTCAATGATAATCGGGGGGTCTTCAGCTGGAGCTTCCGGCTGTAACATCATCCCGGCCATGTCTTTGAACAAAAGAGCCATTCGTTTTGTGTTGGCCACCTGTTCCGCGGCCTCTTTTTCTTTCCTCTCGAGTATTCTTCGGAGGAATTCAGCATCAGTTTCTTGTTCCTTGTAGGGTGTTTTTCGTCACCCCATTGAAATGGGAATGTGCGTGCGCTTGTCAGGCGCATTACAGACTTCCCCTGCCTAGGGTAGGCTGGGGTTTATTGATTGCGGGGATCCAAATCTCTGGCAGCCGCGGACTAAGGTACCGTTAATTACCTCTCGCCTTTGGAGCGAGAGAACCTCCGATTAACGGGTTAAACAGGTCATGCGAACTCAATGTGCAGTGTATGTGTGTCGTGTTTTGAAAGGGTGTTTTGGATATATCAGGGACAGTGTCGCGGAGTATGTGTGTGTGTGTGTATGCATATATACATATATACATATATATATATAAAAGGGAAAGGGCATCCAAAGGATGCGTGGGAAAAAGCGCCAGTGCTTTGGGTGCTAGCGCTTTGAGCGCAAAGGCGCTAGCGCCCCACATGCCAGGCACGTTGGCGCTCGGGCACTAGCGTTTTGGGTGCTAGCGCTTTGAGCGCCAGAGCGCTAGCGCCCCATGTGCCAGGCACATGGGCGCTCGGGCGCTAGCACCCCACGTGCCAGGCATGTGGGTGCTCGGGCGCTAGCGCTCTGAGTGTAAGAGCGCTAGCGCCCTACGAGCCAGGCACATAGGCGCTCGGGCGCTAGCGCTCAAAGCGCTAGCGCCTTACGTGCCAGGCATGTGGGCGCTCGGGAGGTAAAAGGGACTTGGTCCCTGCAATGGGAGTTGTACTCCCAGAAAGGAGCACTTATTATTTTGTATATATGTATATATATGAGGAGTTAAACTCTTAAGATATTTTGAAGCTGATGAAGGGGGCTTCTCCCTTTGAGCCCTGGATCTTCCCCAAAGTGGGGTTTCTGGAGATGGGTCTACTTCTTCTTCCTTTGTTGGCCGGATCTTGAAGATCAAGAAGTATGAGATTTTAAAAATCTCTCCTTTCTGAGATCTGATGGAAGATCTGAGTTCCCTTTTGTGCGTTTTGTGGTGAAAAACTATTTAGTTTTATAAAACGAAGAGTAAAACCCTTGATTTAATTCAAAAGAAAGAAGAAGGTTTTAGAACCTTGAGGAAGGAGAAGATCACAGATCTTGATGCTTTTTTAGGAGAGAGAAAAAAAGTTGTTGGGATATTTTCATTATCCTTGCCTTTATAGGTTATACACTTTACATATAGCCCCTTGGGCTCTACAAAAATGGCATTTTGCCCATCCCATGGCTCATGTGCATTTCCTTTTGCACATAAGCCATTGGCTTTACAAAAATTTGGGTTTATGCCCATTTTTCTTACATTTATTCATAAAATAGAATAAAAGTAATACACCAAAATTATTTATTACAAAATTTTTATCTTGGCATGGGGGGAGGCCGGCCGCTCCATGTTCGGGCTCGACCCGGGCATTGGCCTACTTGGCTTGGGGTTGACTTTGATTTTGACTTGGTCAACCGGGGTGCAAATTTCGACCCCAACAAATTGCCCCCCATCAATAAGTGCACACCACATATGTGGATTGTGTGCACGAAATTGGTGGATCTTCTTTCGTGTGGAGGTCGAATTGATCTGGTTCCCGTTTTAACGACGTGGAGGTCGATGCTGCCATTTTAGCGACTAGGACGGTCGGTTCTGCCCTTTTTGCGACTTGGACGGTCGGTGCTGCTCTTTTGCGACTTGGACGGCCGGTGCTGCCCTTTTAGCAACGTAGACGGTCGGTGCTACCCTTTTAGCGTCGTGGACGGTCGGTGCTGCCCTTTTAGCGATGTGGACGGTCGGTTCTGCCTTTTTAGCGACGTGGACGGTCGGTGCTGCCCTTTTAGCGACGCGGACGGTCTGTTCTACCTTTTTGCGACTTGGACGGTCGGTGCTACCCTTTTAGCGACGTGGACGGTCGGTTCTGCCCTTTTTGCGACTTGAACAGTCGGTTCTGCCCTTTTTGCGACTTGGACGGTCGGTGCTGCCCTTTTAGCGACGTGGACGGTCGGTTCTGCCCTTTTTGCGACTTGGACGGTCGGTTCTGCCCTTTTTGCAACTTGGACGGTCGGTGCTGCCCTTTTAGCGACGTGGACGGTCGGCTCTGCTCTTTTTACGACTTGGATGGTCGGTGCTGCCCTTTTAGCGATGTGGACGGTCGGTGCTTGATTTGACTTGCTCCGCTTCTTGCGGTGTCAGGGTTGAAGTTGACTTGCTGATTCGATATGATTTGGGTTGACATTAGCACCACTGCACTGGAATATGGTACCAGGAGCAAATCATCATTTGTCATGAGGTGATTTCCTTCATTCCCAGTTTAACGACTTAGGGGTCATCTGTTCCCAGTTTAACGACTTAGAGGTCATTTGTTTCCAGTTTAAAGACTTAGGGGTCTATTGGATTGGAGTTTTGGGATTTTGGGTTTAGGGCAGGCATCGGCGTTTCTAACACTGAAGCACACGTGCCAGGAGAAATTCATTATTTTCCTTTTCATGTTGGGGAGTGATGGCTTAGGAGACAGATTTAGATCCCTATCATCTAAGGCTTTTCAATTTTATAAGCCGTAAGGGTCTCATAAAAGCATTTTCTCCCTATGAGTCGAAAGGATCTCGTAGGTGCACTTTCTCCTTAGGAGTTGTGGGGACTCCCAAGTGTGTTTTTCTTTTGTGAGTCGTAAGGATCCCACGAAGGTTTGTTCTCCTCATGTATCGTGAGGACACATGAGTGGGTCTTTCCAAATGGAGCATAATTCCGAGGGCGGAGACCAGCCGCGTAACTGGTGATTGCGGTGGGGCATGGGTATGCTAAGAATTATTTGAGCCCGTGGATTGTATACGGCAGTTAATTTGGGGACTAACCGTAGAGCCGGGAGAATTTTGAGAAATTGGATTTTGGTTGGCGTCTGCATCGCTACACTGGAATATGGTACCAGGAGCGACTCATCATTCACCGTTTGGGGACTTGGAATTTGGATCTTGTTTGGCATCAGCATTGCTGCATTGGAACAATGCCAGGAGCAACTCATCATTTGCCTCGGAAGGACTTGGGATTTGGGTTTTGGTCGGCATCAGCACCGCTAAAACTGAAGTGAAATGCCAGGAGCGACTCATTATTTGCCGTTGCCCGTTGGGGAGCGATGGCTCAGGAGACAGGTTTGGATCCCTATCACCTAAGGCTTTTCAATTTTATGAGCCGTAAGGGTCTCATAAAAGCATTTTCTCCCTACGAATCGAGAGGATCTCGCAGGTGTATGTTCTCTTTAGGAATCGTGTGGATTCCTAAGTGTGTTTCTCCTTTGTGAGTCGTAAGGATCTCACGCAGTTTTCTCCACACAAGGTCGAGAGGACTTTGCGAGTGTATTTTATCTCTTTTCACGAGTTTGCGCCCTTTCGGGTTTTCATAAACTCGCCGGCAGTCCTGCTGTATTTACTCACAGAGCCCTTTTGGGTTTTCATCCGTGCCCGTTTTGCTCGTGGACATACCTTTTTTTTTGCGCTGGTGGGACTTTGAAAATAGTCTCACCGGGAGGACTTAGGAGAGATAGGGGTTGTTTACGCCCGTGGATTGTATACGGTTTTACAGGATGTATGATCTAGACCGTAGGGCTGGTGTGCTCAATTCGCCTGCGACTTGGAGCATTCACACGTAGTATTTCTTGAGATATCGGCCATTGATGGGTGGCATGGGACTTTCTCCCTCGGCACTTATCAGTTGGTAGGATCCTCCGTTGAACACTTTCTCGATGACGTATGGTCCTTCCCAGTTTGGCTCGAATTTTCTCTTGGCATGTCGATTGGGAATGATCAGTCTTTTGAGGACCAACACAAATTCTCCTTTCTTGAAAGCGCGGAGACGAGTCATCTTGTCATAGGCCCATGACATTTGGGCTCAGTACAGCTCCAGATTTTGCTGTACTGCAAGCCTCTTTTCTTCGAGGGCGTCGAGCTCTTCAAGCCGAAGGAGCACGTTTTCCTCCTCCGTCAACTCATGCTGGACGACCATTCTTAAGCTTGGAACTTCGACTTCGAGGGGGAGGACTGCCTCCACTCCGAAGAGTAATGAGTATGGAGTGGACTGAGTTGGAGTACGGTGCATGGTATGATATCCCCACAACGCCTCATGAAATTTGAGATTCCAGTCTATCTTGTTGGCTGAAGCATTTTTCCTCAGGAGCTTGCACAGAGTTTTATTGAAGGCTTCGGCCAGCCCATTGGCCCTTGGATTATAGATGGAGGAATATCTCCAGTCTATCTTGTGCTGAGTATCGAATCTTGAGACTTTGAAGCTCTTGAAAGAAGGCCCGTTGTTAGAAATGATTCTTCTTGGTGTTCTGAAGCGGTATAAAATATTATGCTGGAAGAACGTAAGAATATTTTCTGTCTTGAGTTCTTTTAGCGGGACAGCTTCAGCCCATCTGGAGAAATAGTCAGTTGCGGCCAATATAAACCGGTGGCCTCTGGATGACGGAGGATCAATTGGGCCAACTATGTCGGTTCCCCAAACTTCGAAGGGCCACGACGCCACCGTAGGATGCAACGGATTGGGATGCTTGTGAATGAAATCACCGTGAATTTGGCAGATATGACATTTCTTTGCATGCTCTCCACAATCCCGTATCATGGTGGGCCAGTAATACCCAAGCCGTTTAATTTGAAGTCGCATCTTGGGGCCAGATTGGTGAGCACCGCAAACGCCTGAGTGAACTTCTTTCACGACTTTCTGAGCTTCGGCCGATGACAGACATCTGAGCTAGAGTTGGTCATATGACTTACGGTATAGCGTGTCATTTACAAACACGTATCGGAGAGCTCTCTTCTTCAGCTGAATTCTTGCAGATTTTCCTTCAGGCAGCTTGTCGTATCGGAGGTACGCTATGAAGGGTTCTCTCCAATCGGGCTCGTCTTGGATGATCGAAGCTTCTTCGGCAGGACCGCTCTTTTGTTCCACGCTTTCCTCTTCTCGTAGAGATACTGGGGGTAGAATTTGCCGGCTCCTGACTGTGATCAGAATTTCGTCCATGTCAGGATCAACCAGCTCCTTGGCTAAGCGAGCGAGTACGTCGGCCTTTCCATTCAACGCTCTAGGGACCCTCATTAGTTCAATGTGAGTGAACCATTTCATGAGTTCCACCACTCGGCCTCTGTACCGAGCTAACTCAGGTTTGTATACCTTATAGTCGCCGCTTACTTGGTTGACGACAAGCTAGGAGTCACCGTAAACCCGCAGCCGAAGGACTTCCATTTCTATGGCGAGCTCCAAACCAGCTATCAGAGCTTCATACTCAGCCTCATTGTTTGTGCGAGGCTCGGTGAGAGCAAAAGAACGCCGTAGGGTTCCCATTGATGGTGTGATGAACACCAATCCTATCCTTGCTTTTATCTCCGGGGCACTTGATTTGCTGGAGGTCCTCATTGATGAGGCTCCATCGAAATAGAGCTCCCAACATGGCTCATCTTCCTCGAGGTGCAGCACTTGTTCATCGGGTAGCTCGCAATTAAGCGGTGACCCCTCTGATACGGGATGAGCAGCAAGGAAGTCTGCGATAGCTTGCCCTTTTACTACTTTTTGAGGAGTATAAACTATGTCAAACTTAAGCAGCATGACATCCCATCTTGACATTCTACCGGCTAGGCTTGCTTTGGTCATTAAGTGTTTGAGTGGGTCGACCCTAGAGATCAGCATAACCCGATGAACGAGCAGATAGTGCCTCAGCTTCTTCACAGCGAACATCAGAGCCAGGTATTGCTTTTCGATCGGGGAATAGTTGTGTTCCGTCCCGACTAAAGTTCGACTGAGGTAGTAGAGGGCATTCTCTTTTCCATCCTCATTGTTCTGGGCAAGGAGCGCACCGAGTGACTCATCTAGCGCGGCAGTATAGAGAATCAACGGTTTGTCTGGAATATGAGCAGCAAGCACTGGAGGGTGCAACATGTACCGTTTGATGCTTTCGAACGCTTCTTAACATTCAGCATCCTAGACAAAAGGAGCTCCTTTCTTCATGAGCTTTGAGAAGGGCCTACATCTCCCCGATAAATTTGAGATAAACCTTCGTATATAAGCAAGCTTGCCTTGAAAAGATCTTAGCTGCATCAGATTCTTCGGAGGGGGCATTTCGATGATGGCCTTTATCTTGGATAGGTCAACTTCAATCCCTCGATGTTGGACTATGAAGCCCAAGAATTTTCCCGATGACATGCCAAAAGCGCACTTCAGAGGATTCATTTTCAGATCGTATTCCCTCAGTCTCGTGAGAACGGTCCTAAGATCTTGGATGTGATCGGGCTTGGCTTTAGTTTTGATGACCAGATCATCAACATAACATTCGACGACTTTATGGATCAGGTCATCAAAGATATTGGTCATGTCTCTTTGATATGTAGCACCTGCGTTCTTCAGTCCGAACGGCATCACTTTGTAGCAGTATATTCCAATCGGAGTTCGAAATGCCGTGTGCTTCTCATCCTCAGGCGACATCTTGATCTGATTATAGCCAGACGAGCCATCCATAAAGGTGAACAACTCATAATTTGAGGTGTCATCGACCATCATTTCCATGACCGGTAGCGGAAAGTCGTCTTTAGGACATGCCTTGTTGAGATCCCTGAAATCGACACAAACTCGGACCTGTCCGTTTTTCTTCTTCACTGGGACTATGCATGCGATCCAGTCCGCATATTTCTCTTCCCTGATGAAGCGGCATCGATGAGCTTCTTGGTTTCCTCGATGACCTTTTCTTCTAATTCCCTTCTCATTCTTCGAGGAGCTTGTTTGACTGGCTTAGCATCAGGAGATATAGCCAGTTTATGCACGACCACTTCAGGGGAAAGGCTAGGCATTTCTTTGTATGTCCACGTGAAGCAGTCAACGAACTCATGCAGCAGGGCAATTATCTGCTCTTTCATTTCCTCTAACAAGAGTGAGCTGACGTAGGTCGGCCTTGAATTATCGGGCGTTCCTAAGTCAATCTCGTTTAGCTCGTCAAAGGTTGCATGTCCTCCATCTTCGAGCTCTTGAGGAGCTTCTTCTGGCTCGGCTATCTCGTCATCAACATTTGATCTTTCACTGGCTTCACCAACATGGATCATGTAGCACGCTTTGGAATCAGGTTGAATGAAGCCTATGCCTGATTGGTGAGAGATTTTTTTATGCGAGCATGCGCTTTCGAAAGATGAATCAAAGAATAGTTAACTGCAATCAAGAACGGCGTCGCTTGGTAGCTAGCCGGTGAGTATGGGTCGATCCACATAGATTTTGTGTATTTTCTAATTGTTCTAACGAGTTAATTCCAATTGTGGTGGATTGGATTATCACTAAAAACTGAAATGAGTTTGATTAGGATTAAAATCTTGCCAGGGTTAGGTTTATGTTAAGTTTGGAAATTCAATATTTCTCACCGTTTTCTATGCCCTAATTGAGATCTATTTAGGTGTTAAGGTAATAATTAACAAAGTGGATTAGTACCATCAGGAAGAAACTATGTTTCTTCCTCTAGGTCCTTGTCCTTCCTTTCTTAACTCTTACCCTAACCTCCATGGAAAACATACAAAGCCGGTCTTTTTTAAACTACGGTATCACCGCTACCTCGTGGGATAGGGTGCCGTAGTGAGCGGTGTGTGTATGTATGCATGGAATCCTATATAAAAAATATGACGGGCAAGAAAGGGGTGAGAGATTTTCATCTCTCAAACCTTTCCCATTCCTAACCCTAACAAGTGAGGAACTACTCACTCATTAGGGAATTGAAAAGATTTCATTTTTATGATTTTAATTTAACAACTACGACAGATAAATAAATGTTATAACTAGGGCAGATAAATAAAATTAATTAGGGCAGAAAGGAAAATTAACTAGGGCAAGGTAAAAAAGACTTACTTTTTATTTGATGCACTCTTCAAACATTACAAGAATAAATTCTGAATTTGATAAATAAAATGAGGCATATGAAGAGGCATGCTCCAAAAAGAGCTTTAGGGTTTCTAGAAACCCTAGGGTTACATTCGACCCCTATCTGCATTTACAAAATTACCCTAAGAAGCCTAGTCAACGCACCGCCACACCGTCAATTTTTTGCACCGACACGGGCTCACCATAGCCGCGGAACCGCGGCCAAATGCCCTGTTTGGCCACTGATTCGCAGCCATGGTGAGGGATCTTGGGCTGTTCTTTTCTGTGCTGCTTCTTGTTTCATTGTTATTCTGGTTTCTTTACTTGGTTTCTCAGAATGTCTTCTAGTTTCTTCCAGATTTCCACAGTGTAGAATGTTGTGGACTTTTACCGCTTGTTTCGTGTTGAAGTCTTGAATCTTGCGCTGCCTTTATCCTTTGTGAAATTGTTCATTGATCTTCGTTTGTTCTTCAAACTGTAAGCATGATCAAGATTTTTCTATTTGTTGGTCGAAGTCTCACTTTTGTAGCATCTTTTCATCATTTTCATTATTTTGTTCCGA
The DNA here is from genome assembly GCA_030015575.1 of Agapanthus africanus. Classification (NCBI taxonomy): domain Eukaryota; kingdom Viridiplantae; phylum Streptophyta; class Magnoliopsida; order Asparagales; family Amaryllidaceae; genus Agapanthus; species Agapanthus africanus. Next base: position 104,180,552 of record CM057345.1, on the reverse strand, counting down.
GAACCTGTAACTTGCAACTATGTAGCAGACATGGATCAAAAGCACCTATTTATTTGTAAAATGAATAAGAATGGGGAATATAATAATGCAAAATTATGATATGAACAAATACCCCCAAACTTATCTTTTGCTCGTCCTCGAGCGAAACTAGTTTATTCCTCGAAAAAGACCTAACCTCGCTTTCGCAGGGAAATGTGATTGCACTGAGCTCGTGCAACAAGCCGTTAAACCTCTAGGTGTCCATAGTAGGAGGAGTGTTGTCTCCTGAGGGTTTTCAGCGGATACTACCCACAAAATCCTATCAATTCGTCCTATTGACTTTTATTCTCCAATTCGGTTTTCTAGCAAGAAATTCTATTATCTTCAACTCAGAAATTATCAACCCGTATTTTTCACGCTTCCTTAGCATTTAACTTAAGATTGTATATGTTCTGTAAATTCACTTAGCTTTTAGCATATTTTGAATTTTCCTTCTAAGGTTCCATCTCAACTTAGGAATTTTTATCATCTCTACCAAAGATATAAGTCCTATTTTTCATTCCTATCTCTCATCCAAACCCCAATCATATACCCCTACATGTGTGTATGTATCATCCCTACACTTGGAAATTCAATTCAAGCTCTTATACTCTTGTCCATCGTCCAAAGTACCTTCAGTTGATGAATTTTTTAGATGAAATTGCTCATACATCCTTCATGCGACAGTTAATACTTCTTGAGATACTAACGACCGATTACCAAATGTGTTTGCACATTAAGGCGTAATTCCTCGTCTTGTAATATCTAAGGCTTTTAGCAGTGACTCCCAAACCAGTTGGTCTAAGGCACTAGGTGATAAAGCACCCTCGCTATATATATATTTTTTATTTCATGCAGCCTTAAGTAATTACAAAACCAGTGTTCATTTTTTTTATCTCTTTATTCACACTTATCATTTTATTTTCCTTCATACTAAGGATTTTAGACAAGTGCATTTCAAGGTATCCTCTATTATTCCAAGTTTGAAGGTTCGTATTTGTGCAAGTTGTAGGGTATATATTTTCAGAATTTAGACTTAAGCTTAGGAATTATTTTTCAGACTTATACTTTAATAAAAATATCAATACTTTTCCCTTATTTTGACTTAGAGAAGTGAACTCAAAATTTGCCTATTTCTAAGTAAACTACAAGGACACACATTTTCTACGGTTAAACTTTTAAGAAAAGTTATTTTTAGGGTTTTTAATTTACTAACTCTAGGATCTAGTTTTTCCTAGCTAGTTAACCGTCTTATCAAACTTAAGTCAATTATGACCAAAATTGAATTTTCCAATTTTTATAATTTTTTAAAAACTTTCAAATTTTATGGATTTAAAAATAAATATGCAAATGCAAAATTATACATATGAATGCGAAGGAAGAAAGCTTACCGCGCACACCCCCAAACTTAAACTTGACAGTGTCCTCACTGTCAGGCTACACCAAGAGGGTCAAAATGGCCGGTATTCCCCTGTTTATTTTTTTTTATTGTTAACAGAAAAACAAAACAAAATATATATACAAAAAGGTCCTCCCCCCCAAATTTAAGTGAAATAGTGTTTCCACTATTTAAACATTAAAGTTTAGAGTTAGGGGGGAGAAAAAACACAGTATCAAGCTATACAAAGCCTTACACAGGCCAAAAATTAGCACCAACCATTCAAAAATTTTATCGTTATAATGGTGTGGTTGGTGAAAGAATGGAGTGTAGAGAAAAGAAATGAGAAATACACGAGACTATATGGGAAGAAAGGTGGAATATGGTCTCGGTATATTAGGAGAAGAATGGCGGAAGAGAGAAATAAATGTAGTTCGAACTTGAGGGTGTAAATCGAGTGAATAAATTAGCGCAAATTATGATGACCGATGTGTTAAAAGCGATTGTGCTAATCTATCAACCCGTCGAGAAATGGGGTCAAATCCCTCAAGATTCGCGAGAAAACATGGATACGTTGAACTTGGTAAACCAGACATTGAAAATGGAAGCGTGACGGATTCTTGCGCGGTTGAAACGATCGAAAGGACAAAGGGGAGTGATTTAGGAAGGGTCTCATTCTCACCTAAGTAAGCATATGTAAGGTGAGACGGCAACAGCTTGAGTTCGAGTTTCAGAGGTGAAACAATTGAAGGTGAAATTGGTGAAACTGTCTCGAACTCGAAGGATTCCATCAATGGTTCGAAATGACTGTAAGCAACCGAGTCTGATGGTTCAACTAACTCATCTGAAAATTCAAAGGACTCGAACTCAGGCGGCGGGTCTTCAAAATCGTCCGAAAAAGTGAAACACTCGTAATCGTTATCGGTTGTGAGAACTGTGTCAGATTCAAAGAGGAACGCACTACTGGCGTCAAAACTGCTGCGATCGAACAGAAATTTTTCAAGCTCACAGTTCTCCTGCGTGATCTCTTGCGTGGTCGAAACGATGGAAAGGATGAAGCGGGGTGATTTAGGAAGTATAAAAGTTAAAGACTCAGGAGGATGAATTGGAAAATCCGACTCATCAAACAAAACTGGTTCATCCTCAATACTATCCTCAATACTCACCTCAATACTATCCTCATAATTCTCCTCAAAAGTTATCCCATCCATGCAATTATCATCAAAATCAAGATGCATATGAAGTCGGGAGAAACATTTAATGATTCGGGATGATGAATTGGGGAGAAAAATTTTGTCAAATCTGCGGGTTCATCATCCAAATTATTCCCTGCGTCAATATCCTCAATCAAGTGAAAATCAATTTTTTCGGACACCTCATCAAAAGTATGGATATTTATCAATTCAAGTTCTAGATTGCAGGTGTAGAGGTCGAAAGGATTGGTGATGGTTTCACTCGAAAGGGACCCTTCACAATCTGGCAAATCAAGCACTACAAAGTCGCACAACTCATTAAAAGTTTTATTTTCAAATGGTGAATCATTTGGGACACTTGATAGACATTCAAAACCGGAGTTGTGGGATTCAATTAGTGATGGGTAGGTTTGATTTGGAAGGGTGCACAGCTCACTCTCTCCACTCAAATTCTTAATCTGTCCAACCGCCTCATCATACATTGGAATTTTTGGAGCTAGTTGGAAACTAGCTACCGGGTCACTAGGTTGCATAAGGGCAACAATGAACGCATCCAAATACCTTATCTGTTGGTTTGTCGCTATAATACAAGCTTCCAACGACTGTTCTAGACTAGACATGGGTTGTGAAGGGGTTTCAGTAAAAGATTCAAGGTTGTTTGGTTACGTGAAACTCCCAAATGGTTGTGTAGAAGCAATGTCTAGGGAATGTGCGAAACTCGGGTAGGACCGGTAGGAATTGAATGGTTGGACAGGAGTAGGGTCAATATTTGGATAAAAATGTGAATGGACTTATTGATCCCAAGAACTGGAAGTGTTGAAAGGAATGAAAGATCGGTTACGAGATTGTTCGATATGTTCAGCAATAGACATCGGTTTCGGAGTTACAACAGAACTCGAAAAAGGAGCATCAACGTAAGAAGGTGGTGAAGGTTGAAATGGTTGATACAAAGTGGATTGCGGAGTCGAACTGTTTCTCCTAGACGCTTCTATTCGATCTTTCAAAGAAATTTTGGGCATGGAGGGGTCGTCCGTATCGACCAAAACAATTCGCGTAGGAAGCAATGTTTGGATGAGGGTACCAAAGTTCGGCAAGAGTTTTGTGAGGTGGGGTACCCATGATGTAAGAAAAGAGAAGAAAAAGAACGTGGGTGCAAGTGGGGTGCAATGGATTTCTTAGCGACAAGTGGCAAGTTTTTATAATTTTTTTTTGTTTTGTGTTTTTCTTATAAGGAGCTTTTTGCAAAAAGATTTTCAATAAAAAGCATAGACACACGTTCAATCAATCACAAAATACACAATCAATCCTAGATCTAGGGTCACCTAGGTCAACTAGACTGCTCCTAACTGTTCCAAAGGGCAAGTTGTGAGGACCTCAAATCGCCTCTTCACCGCCAATTGTGGCCAGGTAAGCACAAGTAAGAAAAGGAGGGATCCGCTCAAGAATCACCGTGAGATGGGCATTTTAAAGTTACCTTTCCCCACCTGTCTAGCCTAGGCACCACAAAGTCTGGTTTGGATAAACGATCGATGCCTTCAACTATTCTTTTGTCCTATTGAGCACGACAGTCCTTAAAGCTGAGTCTAATCTTTTTTTAATTTAACTCGATGGTCAATGCAATATACTTTTTATGATTTTTGGGGTCCTAGGAAGGGTAATGAAATCCCCACCCAATCTGGATTGGTGTAAAAGCCCCCTAAAGTCAATTTTAAATATGCAAAGCAGTAAACACAATCAAACACTTGCCAAATTTTTTTTATTGCGGCGCAAAGAATCCTGCATAAGATCAAGTTATTGGAGAAGGGGAGAAGTTTTTTTTTTGCGCAAAGAACCCTGCAGGACAATTTTTCAGAGGAGATCAGGGAGTTCAGAAGAAGAAAAGAAAGCTTACAGAGAAGATTTGGTCTGCTGACGTCAGCAGACCGCAGCGGTTCCGCGGCAAATAGCACGAATTAGCGGCGGTTCCACAGTTCAATCGTTAACTTGGGCCTCTAAACTTCTTCTGTTTTTTTTTGCGGTCCTCCTCTGTTTGTTCAGATCTGCTGTTTTCTGTTTCGCTCTCTGGATTTTTCCAGATCTGAATCTGTTCGTCTCTTCGATCCTGCACAATTCAAACAAAAACCCTTCAAAAAATAACAAGAAGATAATTTTTTTTATTTTTTATTTTTTTATTTTTCAGTTTTTATAATTTTTCAATTTTATATTAACCCGAAATTACAAAAAGAAAATAATCACGCCATCTCCGGCAACGGCGCAATTTAATTGGTGAGATATTTTTTTATGCGAGCGTGCGCTTTCGAAAGATGAATCAAAGAATAGTTAACCGCAATCAAGAACGGCGTCGCTTGGTAGCTAGCCGGTGAGTACGGGTCGGTCCACAGGAATTTTGTGTATTTTCTAATTGTTCCAACGAGTTAAATCCAATTGTAGTGGATTGGATTATCACTAAAAACTGAAATGAGTTTGATTAGGATTAAAATCTTGCTAGGGTTAGGTTTAGGTTAAGTTTGGAAATTCTATATTTCTCACCGCTTTCTATGCCCTAATTGAGATCTATTTAGGTGTTAAGGTAATAATTAACAAAGTGGATTAGTACCATCGGGAAGAAACTATGTCTCTTCCTCTAGGTCCTTGTCCTTTCTTTCTTAACTCTTACCATAACCTCCATGGAAAACATACACAACCGGTCTTTTTTAAATTATGGTATCACCGCTACCTCGTGGGATAGGGTGCCGTGGTGAGCGGTGTGTGTATGTATGCATGGAGTCCTATATAAAAAATATGACGGGCAAGAAAGGGGTGAGAGATTTTCATCTCTCAAACCTTTCCCATTCCTAACCCTAACAAGTGAGGAACTACTCACTCATTAGGGAATTGAAAAGATTTCATTTTTATGATTTTAATTTATCAACTACGGCAGATAAATAAAAGTTATAACTAGGGCAGATAAATAAAATTAACTAGGGCAGAAAGGAAAATTAACTAGGGCAAGGTAAAAAAGACTTACTTTTTATTTGATGCACTCCTCAAACATTACAAGAATAAATTCTGAATTTGATAAATAAAATGAGGAATAGGAAGTGGCATGCTCCAAAAAGAGCATTAGGGTTTCTAGAAACCCTAGGGTTACATTCGATCCCTATCTGCATTTACAAAATTACCCTAAGAAGCCTAGTCAACGCACCGCCACACCGTCAATTTTTTGCACCGACACGGGCTCACCATGGCCGCGGAACCGCGGCCAAATTCCCTGTTTGGCCGCGGATCCGTGGCCATGGTGAGGGATCTTGGGCTGTTCTTTTCTGTGCTGCTTCTTGTTTCATTGTTATTCTGGTTTCTTTACTTGGTTTCTCAGAATGTCTTCTAGTTTCTTCCAGATTTCCACAGTGTAGAATGTTGTGGACTTTTACCGCTTGCTTCGTGTTGAAGTCTTGAATCTTGCGCTGCCTTTGTCCTTTGTGAAATTGTTCATTGATTTTCGTTTGTTCTTCAAACTGTAAGCATGATCAAGATTCTTCTATTTGTTGGTCGAAGTCTCACTTTTGTAGCATCTTTTCATCATTTTCAGTGTTTTGTTCCGAGAACCTGTAACCTGCAACTATGTAGCAGATATGGATCAAAAGTACCTATTTATTTGTAAAATGAATAAGAATGGGGAATATAATAATGCAAAATTATGATATGAACAATGCCCCGTCTGTCTGGAATTCGTCCATTGATGAGTGCTCGGACCTGGGGCGGATGCCATAGCCCTTCATAAAACTTTGCTTCGGACTCCGTTTGATATAACCGGCATCCACACTTTTTGAAACATTCCCGCATCTCGGGTGCATAATATCTGGGATTGAGGACGGCTCTTATGCTTCTCTCATAGGGAAGGCACGCGACAGACAAATCGTCCAGGTGCACAACAGGATTTGACCTATAAAACAGGATGCCCTTATGTCCATTTTTCCTTCTGGAAACGTAGAATGTTTTCAGCTCGTCTACGGTGGAGACCAACAATGTATCGAACTCTTTGCACACCTGCTCCAACACCCTTGTGACAGCTAGGGTACCTTCTGCAATTTCGAAAGTCTCTCGTAGTTTTGTTTGTTGCATATGGGTCCAATCTGCACAGCTGTTGCACGGCAGGTCCTCTTCCTCCGACTCTTCAGTGTCACTGCCAAGATGAGGGCAGACTTTGCTGCTAGATGGGCTTTCGGTATCGGCTTCGTCAGTATCGCTGCCTAAACAAGGGCGAGTTTTACGGGAGGACGGACTTCCATCATCGGACCCATCAGTGTCACTACCGAAACGCGGGCGCACTTGGGGGTTTCTTCTTTTGAAAGTGACAGCCGGCTCAGACTTGCTTTTGAGTTTCGGGGTTGTTCTGTCTTTGGTCAGCTGTGGCTCAGTGCTTTGGAGGTTCACAAAGTACCGAGAATCTTCATATCGGACTTCATGCACACCGAACAGCTGGATGTCTCCGTCAATGCGTCTTTCTTCGCCATTTCTTGTATACTCCATGCATTGATGGAGAGTTGACAGAATGATGCCGTAATCGTGGAGCCACGACCGTCCCAAGAGAATTTTATAAGACGTGTCAGCGTCGATCACGTATATCTTAGCTTCAGTTTGTAGATTCGTAAATTTGATTGGCAAAGCTATAGACCCAGAACTTGCTGGCAGTTTTGATTGAAGGCTTGAATGACAATCCTTTCCCTTGACAGGTGTCGGACATCCATTGACAAACTCTTCAGAGTCCGCAAGTTCATGATGTTCACTGAGGACCCCGGATCAATCAATATGCGATTAATCCGATCTCCGTCGCTGTACCCGGTCACATAAAGTGGCCGATTATGCTCAGCCTTTCCCAGTAGTAAGTCTTCATCCTTAAACATGACTGCGGCAGCAAGCAAAACGTACTGGGCTTTCTTCATATTAATTTCCGCAAAGCGAGCCTGATATCGCTCAGGGTTTTGTAGAGCATGAATGAGAACATCTCTAAGCTCTTGAGATAGAACCAAGGCATCATAGATGCTAAGGAGTGACGAAAGCTTTCAGAGATGAGCCAAGACATTATAGTCAACCGGGGAAGGACTCGAATCTTCATGGGCAAGTTCTCTGCCATCTTCTTCATTAGCGACTTGTTTTTCCTTCCCTTTTGGGGCGTTGCCCTGATTTGGCGGTAGAGCCCTGCCGCTTCTAAGCTGGATTCGGTTGGCCTTAGTGGCGAGCTCTTCGTCCTCTTCGGGAAAACAGAGCTCCTCCTCAGAGTCGTTGTCCAGGTGGATGGCGTAGCAGGTCACTATAGCGATCTCTTCATTGGAGTCTTCTTCTAACTCCTCCAGAATCTCAGCCGCTTCCACAGGGAAGAACTCTTTCAATTGAATTAGAGTTCTTTCCTTCTGTTCATAGTCTTCGAGGGAATCAATATATTTTTGAATAGTCGATCTCCTTGCAGACTCTTTTCCGCGTTGAGCTGCACTTCTCTTCTTCTTGAGCTTTTTGGATTTTGAGCCTGATGGAGCCATATTGGCAGCTGGTACGGTAGGCTTCTTCTGCCCTTTCCATTCCGTTCTGGGCTCTTTCCGAAGTAGCTTTAGCATCTTCTTCGTCTTATTAGATATGTGCGTACTCCACGGAGGCCGCGGTGAGTCTGTTTCATTTCTCAGGGCAGCGGGTTCGGCTATCTGCCCCCAGAAGGCTTCAGCTTCTGTCTGTATAAAGTTGGTGGTTGCAACTTGATTCTTCATCAATACACTTTTGGACAGCTCGATCTCTCAAGACTTGTACTGCTTCTCGACCCAGTCCTTGAAGATTTAACAATCCTCGATCGCATGGCTCGCTACTCGGTGGTACGGGCAATACAGAGGATTGTCGGTCATTTTTGCTTCTTGAGGTCTTTTCGACTCCGGCAATTATAGACCGTTGTTCAAGGCATCTTTAAATATCTTGCAGACCTTGTCCCTTCTGAAAGAGTAAACCTTGTTCTTTTTCTCCTCTAGAGAAGGCCCATCTCCTCCCAGCAATGGCTTTCGAGACCGGTAGGTTTTGGATTCGCCCGCCTTTCGCTTTTCTTCATTGTCGGACGCATTGAAGACATTGGTACTGCTGGAACTCCCGCTTCTACGGTTGTCGTCCTGCTGGAACTCCTCTAGAGACTCTTGCTTCGAGCGTTCCAGCATTTGGACTTTCTTGGTTGGCTCTTAAAACGTCTTAAGACCTGTTGTACATAAGAATGGGACCATCCAATTGCTGAGCTTCCTAATGAGAAGGCTGACGGACTGGTCCTGCTCCAGCGGCGGTTTGCACTTGACCGTGAGATTATGCCATCGGGCGATAAAGTCGGTGTTGCTTTCATTCTTCCCCTCCTTGGTCCTCACAAGGTCAGCAATGGAGATTTTATCACTGACACTCATGAACCTTTGCCGAAATAGAGACTCCATTTGGGCAAAGGTAATAATGGACCCGTCTGGTATACTCGCGTACCAGTCGAAAGCGACACCGGTCAGGCTGTTGATAAACCGATGAAGAAGGAGCTCATCATTGCCCCCTGTATTTTCACACGATGCTTTAAAATGGGCGATGTGCTGATTTGCATTTCTCGTTCCGTCAAATCTTCCAAACTTAGGAATGACGTAGCCGCTCGGGAACTCGATCAGATCATACTGTGCGGGATATGGCCGCCCACTACTGCCAACTTCTTTCTGAGCTTCGGCTTCGGCCACCAATGCTTTAACCTTGCTGGTGAACAAATCCATTATCCGATCTTGTGTTAGCAGGATAGTGTCGTCTGGGGCCAAGGCGTCCCTAGAAGCGGAATGTGGCTGGCTTTCATGCGGCTCGTCCAATCTTGGACCCAAAGGGACAGGCATCGGCCACTTCGGATTATCATCATCCGGCTCATGAGTAGCGACTTGTGCTTAATTGGGAGGCGCTCGAGCAATTTGAGCCGTAGGCTGCATCATTGTTAGGTCGTCAATTTTCGAATAGAGCTTAGCCATCTCTTTATCTTTGCCCCTGAGCTGTTTTCAAAGCTCTTGAAGCAGCTCTTGCTCTGCGGTCCTGGGGTGGAAAGTCGGATCTTCCTCGCCGTCCGAGCTTGATTCTGCATGGAATGAGGGGTCTTTCTTCCTATCATCCTCGTCGAGAGGGTTTTCATCATCCAGCGGGGGCGGTTGTTCTTGGGGAGCGGCAACCACATTCAAGCCAGATTGGGCTTGGGATGTGGTGGCCCCATTCTTGCTTTTGCTGCGAAGGTTGTCGCTGGGGCGCCCGCCCGCCATAGAGACCGTATGTATAATATATCCAGCCATCTTTTTATTATCGGCGGATGATTTCACGGATCGCTGTCTCGATCTTCCTGTTTCGGTAACGGGCAGTCGACTGAAGGCGGCTGGCCTGGTCGGATTCTTGAATAGTGCTAACGCTTCCTTTTTGGTTTTGCCCCGCTGTTTTCGCGTGGCACAGAGCGCCTGATAGACTCTTGAAGAGACAGTGTCATACATTTTCTGTTGGGGCCAGAACACGTCTCTTTGTAGCATTGTTCAGACCGATGTCTTCTTGATTCTGGCGGTCATGGCATTTTTCTGAACCCACTTTAGAGGTTCGAAGGAATTGCTGATTCTTACGGACGACTCAGCCGTCGTCGCGGGGCGACCCTGCTCTTGGAACCTCACAAGATTCCATTTGGCCAGAGTTATGGCCCTTTTGTTGGCTCTATATCTGAGCCGCTTCTGCCTTAACTTCTCTGATTTGAGCGCTTGGCAGGCTCCGGCTCTTCGGGAAGCCGCCGTAGACCGGGCGATAGAGGGCTTTGGAGATACGCCTGATTGTGCATTTGTTGGAGTCGTCGCCTGGGCTCGTCCGCAACGTTTGATGTTGCCTTTTGTACTGGAAGCCTTGCCCCCAGCTGGAGCACCAGAGAGTCGTTCAGGCACCGTCTTAAGCTTCGGTTGTGGTGCCTTAGCGATCACAACATTTGGCCTCTTGCCCCTTGAGACCGTCTTGGCAACCTGTTTTGCCGGGATTTCTGCCAGATGAGCGCTTCCAGCAGGGTAGATGATGATAGAACCAAACTGGCGGGGCAGTTCCTCCCACTCTCGACTGAGGCTTGCGGGGAGAACCACACGAGCATTGATCTTGACCACGTATGAGGTCGGGGTCGCGTTAGAAGCTGAATTCGTCTTGGGAGACATTGTCGTTGAAAGTTGATTGCTGTACGGGAAAAAAATTATTTCAGTACAAACATCGGCATATATGTTAAATGAGTTCGCATGAACACTTGACCTGAGATATAGGAGGAGAGAAAGGTCCCACCGGGCGTGCCAAAATCTGTAGGGTGTTTTTCGTCACCCCATTGAGATGGGAATGCACGTGCGCTTGTCAGACGCATTACAGACTCCCCCTGCCTAAGGTAGGCTGGGATTAATTGATTGCGGGGATCCAAATCTCCGGCAGCCACGGACTAAGCCGCTGTTAATTACCCCTCGCCTTTGGAGCGAGGGAACCTCCGATTAACGGGTCAAACATGTCATGCGAACTCAATGTGCAGTGTATGTGTGTTGTATTTTGAAAGGGGGTTTTGGATATATCGGGGGCCCCGCAGAGTTTTTACGGGGTCCCGCTACCCGGATAGCGGGCTGGGTGTCAAGGAGGCTAGCAGCCCCCTTGCGGGGTGCGGGATGCGGGGCAGCGCCCCGTTAGAAATTTTTTTCTAACAAGGACAGTGTCGTTGTGTGTGTGTGTATATATATATATATATATAAAGGGAAAGGGCATCCAAAAGATGCGTGGGAAAATGCGCCAGTGCTTTGGGTGCTAATGCTTTGAGCGCAAGGGCGCTAGTGCTTTGAGCGCAAGGGCGCTAGCGCTTTGGGAGCTAGCGCTTTGGGAGCTAGCGCCCCACGTGCCAGGCACGTGGGCGCTCGGGCGCTAGTGCTTTAGGCGCTAGCGTTTTGAGCGCCAGAGCGCTAGCGCCCCACGTGCCAGGAACGTGAGCGCTCGGGCGCTAGCGCTCTGAGCGCAAGAGCGCTAGCGCCCCATGTGCCAGGTACGTGGGCGCTCAGGCGCTAGAGCTCTGAGCGCAAGAGCGCTAACGCTTTGAGCGCTAGCACCCCACATGCCAGGCACGCGGGCGCTCGGGCGCTAGCGCTTTGGGCGCTAGCGTGTTGAGCGCAAGGGCGTTAGCGCCTCACGTGCCAGGCACGTGGGCGCTCGGGAGGCAAAAGGGACTTGGGCCCTGCAATGGGAGTTGTACTCCCAGAAAGGAGCACTTTTTATTTTGTATATATGTATATATATGAGGAGTTAAAATCTTAAGATATTTTGAAGCTGATGAAGGGGGCTTCTCCCCTTGAGCCATGGATCTTCCCCAAAGTGGGGTTTCTGGAGATGGGTCTCCTTCTTCTTCCTTTGTTTTCCGGATCTTGAAGATCAAGAAGTATGAGATTTTAAAAATCTCTCCTTTCTGAGATCTAATGGAAGATCTGAGTTCCCCTTTGTGGGTTTTGTGGTGAAAAACTATTTAGTTTTATAAAAGGAAGAGTAAAACTCTTGATTTAATTCAAAACAAAGAAGAAGGTTTTAGAACCTTGAGGAAGGAGAAGATCACAGATCTTGATACTTTTTTAGGAGAGAGAGAAAAAGTTGTTTGGATATTTTCATTATCCTTGTCTTTATAGGCTATACACTTTACATATAGCCCCTTGGGCTCTACAAAAATGGCATTTTGCCCATCCCATGGCTCATGTGCCAAAGCACATAAGCCACGGGCTTTACAAAAATTTGGCTTTATGCCCATTTTTCTTACATTTATTCATAAAATAGAATAAAAGTAATACACCAAAATTATTTATTACAAAATTGTTATCTTGGCATGGGGGAGGCCGGCCGCTCTATGTTCGGGCTCGACTCGGGCATTGGCCTACTTGGCTTGGGGTTGACTTTGATTTTGATTTGGTCAACCGGGGTGCAAATTTCGACCCCAACATTCGTGACGCTGCTCTGAGGTCTTTGGATTTTCTTTCGGCCCAGTGAGTGAGGCCATTGCAGTCGGCATTTCTTGGAGCTTTTGTTGTTGTTGCTCCTGAGCCCTACTCACTGATCGCGTAAGCGGTCGATGGCCTGCAGAGATACGGCTATCCTCTTTTCCAGATGCCACATATATGGTGTGCACCACCATGCCACCAGACTTGGGAAGTTTAGATTCAATGTTCTTGCAATTCGCCGCAGACACCGGAATTTTCTCCAGCTTTCTCCTCTTATGAGTGATCGAAGTTGAGGGGGTCGTTGCAGTGGGCACCCAAACAGCTGTTGCCTTTTGTGGCTTGACAGGATGGTTCTCTTCTCGCTGAACTTTCACCTTTTTCTGTCGGTGAGAGTAATCTTGATCAATCACCGATTCCTGCACCTGTCGCCAAACTTTGTAAATTTTAGAGGACAACCGTTGAGGGGGCTGCTCTAACTTCGCCTTTGGGGCATTCTCCACAGGTGGAGGAGATCTCTTTAGCACGACAGTCGGAGAGTTTTTGCTCACCCTCCTTAGCGGTTCATAGCAGTTCCCAGTTGGAACAGAAGCATCGATTTCCACCGTTGGAGCCGGTGGTGTCAGTCCAGAAGGAAAGTTGCCCCCAGCCTTCCTTACTTGGCGCCAGTGGCGACGTCGAGCGTGTCGAGCCGTTGGGATTGTCGCTGTAGGGGTGACTTCCTCATACCCCCTGTGTTGGTCAGAAGTTGTCGTTGTCAGCCTATTGAAGACTGATGTCTGCTGAGTGGGGATAACCGGCTTATTGAAGACAGACTTCCGAGCAGGGGAAGCAGCCTTGACGATTTCTCCTGGAACAGGAGCTAAAACAGTCGGTCTTGTGAAGACCGACCCTTTGGCAGGAGAAGCCGCCTTGACGACTTCATGAGCAGGAATGTCTATCCTCTTAGGGATAACCTTTTCTGGTATCGCGGGCTTCTTCATAGGCCCAAATGAGATTTGACCCAGTCTGTCAAAGACTGAGGCATTGGAGCTGGACGACCCATTGAGAGGGGCCGCAGTAGTTGTGAGCCGATTAAAGACCGAGCTCTTCGGAGCTTCTTGCAATGGTACAGGGGCATTGAAGCTCATCGGTAGGAGCTTGGTCCTGAAGAATAGCCCAATGGTGGCTTGAGTTACTTGCTCCACTAGCATTGTGAAAAGGGAGACTGCTTGGGGACCATAGGTTACACCTCCAGATGAGGTAGAACGGGTGTTGCAGTTGCAGCTGGAGCAGTTAGAGGCCATTTCTTTTTTCTGCAGGAGAGCAAAACTAAATCTTAGTACCTTGAAACCAAGGGCAACCATATTAAACCGCGATTCGTTCGCGAACATGACACACGAAGTGTGGAGTGGAAAGAGGAAAAGGTCCCACCGGGCGTGCCAGAATCTGTTCTCCCCCGAACACGGATACGTGACCGCGTAGTTCCGTCTCGCCTAAATTTGGGGGCAGATGCTAATTGGTGCTATCTGTCCACCTCTCCGAAAATGCCAAGTTGATTTATGACACCATATATCGAAGGTTTAAATGGATCCGGCCGATATAGCAGACTTCGTCAGATTCCCCCTTGTTGAGGGGTTTTTGATTGTAGGGATACTCTTCCCTGCAGGCGCAAGCCCCAGCAGTTAATTACGCAACCGCATCGCGGTAACCACTTTCTCCTTCTCCAGATGGTCACTTCGTGTCATGGGTGTTTTTTTTGTTTTTTGGTTGCCTGTGGATTGTATACGGAGACTAATTTATGTTGTCGCCCGTAGGGCGTGGATTTGTCCAAATCCGTATTTTCTTAGATTTGGGTTTGGGTTTGGGTTTGGGTTTAAGGATACGTTAGTCTCATTTGAGACTAAGATCAACTTAAACGTTTGTTAAGGATACGTTAGTCTAATTTTTAGACTAAGATCAACTTAACGGGATCATTTAGATCCAACAAAAGAGCATTTGGACTCTATTGTTTAGTTTAGAGACATTGCGGTCGATTACCAGTTTAAGGACATGGTGGTCCAACATTAGTTTAAGAACATTACGGTCCAGTTTAAAAACATCATAGTCTGTAAAGGTTAAGGACATCATAGTCCATGGGCTTAAGGACCCCACAGTCCGAGGTTAAGGACATCATAGTCCATGAGTTTAAGGACCCCACAGTCCATGGAATGTTTGGTTATCAGGACCCGTCACCTCTCTGAAGACGTTGAAGGATTACAACGATAAATATCAAAGGAGTGAAGAGATGTACCCTTGAACCAAAGTTTATTGGGAAATCCATAGACCAATTTAGGACTAAGATCAATTAATTAGATTATGAGCACATGGGCTCAGTTAAATCTGAATTGAGGACTTATGGCCAACTTAGGCCAAGTCCAATTAGGTTTAAAATGTTGGACCTTTGTTTGGACTGTTGAACATTTGTCTGGGTTCATCCCCCTATTATTTAGCAATGCTAAACAGGGGTTTGGGGTCCTGACAATATTTTGTCTTTGGCTGAGCACTAACCATTCATTATAGCTCTGGACTTTACTTTGCATATCATATGAACTGATCAATTTTGAAGTTCAGTTGAAGGGAAGATTTGCCTCTGGAAAACTTAGTCAATTTGGGCTAAGCTTGGTTTTAAAATAGTGTTAAACACTGGGGATATTTAGCGATCACGTGTTCCCACGTGATGCGCTTAAAATAGTGTTTAAACACTAGGGACGAAGCACTTAAAGTAGTGTTAAACACTAAGACTGAAGCGCTCATGTGGGGTCATGTGAGGCGCCTGATGATTGGGCCTTGCCTCTGTTATTTGTTCTCAGAATATTCACAAAAGTGTTAAACACTTAATCTTAACGGCCATCACGTGTGGGCACATGATAGGTACCCATGCATTAATTATTAAAGTGTTTATTAGGGGTCACGTCGGGACACGTGAGGGCGCCTAAAATTGATTCTGCCCTTAGCTTTGTTCCCTTTATTTTGAGAGTCACGTGGGAGCACGTGAGGTATTGCCTCCAGACTTGTTCTTTCTCATCTTGAGGAGTCTGTTTAAGGGTCATATGGGGGCACGCGACCTAGTCTTGTTTGTTCTCTTTTGATCATTGAGGGGGAGGGTCACGTGTTGCCACGTGACCAGGTTGGGTACTGATTTCTTTACATGCATGGAGAGTTTTAAGTCCCTTGTTTTAAGAATTAAATTCTTTGGTAGGATTAATCCTAATTTTGTTTAGAGGAATTAAATTCATATGTATATATGGAAGAATTAAATTCTTTAAACCCAACTCTCCCTCTAAGTTTTGGATCTGCATGGCAGAATCTATAAGATGAGAATTAAATTCTCAACTTATAGAGAGATCTTACTTCTGCAGATCTTCAACCATGAAGAAAAGTTCTCGTTTTAAGGGTTAAACCCTGTTTCTGTTGGAGGAATTAAACTCCTAAGTATTTGGAGGAATTAAATTCCCTAAACTCAATTCTCCCTCTAAGTTTTGGATCTGCATGGCAGAATCTCACCGATGAGAATTAAATTCTCAACTTGTAGGGAGATCTGCTTCTGCAGATCTTCAACCAAAGGAAGAACTGAGTTCTTATTCAAAAGAGTTAAACTCTTAATTTGAGAATTAAATTCTCTTTTTTTTTGTGGAGCTTATGATCTCTTTCCCTTTCTCACCTAGAGTTTCTTTCTCCTCTGAGGAAATCTTCTTTTCTCTCTGGAGAATTAAATTCTCTTCCTTTTTTTTCTCGGTTGTTGTTGTCTCTCTTTTTGTTCTCTGTATCCCTTTTTTCTTCCCCCTTGGCTCTTATTTATAGGAACAAGAAAAGAATCAGTTTGTTTAGTCAATCTTTCGTTGAAAGATTTTAATTGATTTTGTAGCCAACATGATCTTTTAGATCACTCAGTGAATTTTATTCACCATTGGATT
This sequence comes from Agapanthus africanus, assembly GCA_030015575.1. Taxonomy (NCBI): domain Eukaryota; kingdom Viridiplantae; phylum Streptophyta; class Magnoliopsida; order Asparagales; family Amaryllidaceae; genus Agapanthus; species Agapanthus africanus. The sequence goes on along the minus strand of CM057345.1, from coordinate 104,164,057 downwards.
TTTAATCCAAAAGATATTTTGTCTGTTATTCCTGGCAAATTTCAGGAAAATCTTTCCTTGTATAGAATCTTTCTATAAGTTGGTGATTTTTAATCACCACTGGATTTTTAATCCAACGGTGCTCAATTTTACAGAGCACAATCTTTTTTGTTTGGAAAGATTTAGAGAAATATTTTTCCAGTTAGGTTTCTCGATTCCCTCTTAATTAGAATTTAATTCTATTAGTTCAGAAGGCTTAAGAGCCTGTCACGTGTTGGCACGTGACCTTCTGATTGACCATTTAATTAGAATTTAATTCTATTATTTCAGAGATCTTAAAATCCCATCACGTGTAGACACGTGATCCCGTGATTAAGCATTTTAACCAGAATTTAATTCTATTGTTTTTTAAAGTGCTCAGGAATTATCACGTGTCAACACGTGACCCTTGGTCACGTGTGGGCACATGATGCCCCATTGGGTTTTTTCCCCCTGTTATTTTATTATACCTTTTTCAATGGGTTTAAGGGTCCATCACGTGTGGGCATGTGACCCCATTTGAAGGTGTGCATCTCAGCGCCTATAACTTTGCCCATAGAAGCTCACGTGTCCCCACGTGATGCCAGATCACGTATGGACATGTGATGCTTCTCTTGTGTATTTCTTTGCTTCTTTATTCTGTTCCCATGAGGGGACAGGAGAATTCGACAGAACCTTTCTGGAATACTAAACGAGAAGACCTGGACCAAGGATCGGCCATATTGCGCACACCCAGCAGGCCAGAGTTCGGTATCTTCGACGAGACATGTTATGAGTGACCATAACAGTTAGCTAGAGATCTTTAGAGGATGTGTTAGGGCAGGACTATTTTCGTCATTTTTTATTTCGGTATTTTGGGCGATTTTTTTACATGATTGAGATTTTGTGCACCACAGTTGCACTTGAATTCGATTTGATATCATTCGAGATGTTGATTTTGATTTCATGCCTGATATTTGGACGATTTGTTTGCATGATTGAGATTTTGTGCACCACAGTTGCACTTGACTTCGATTTGATGTCATTCGAGATGTTGATTTTGATTTCATACCTATAGTATGCATGTGATTTGACTTATGCTTTCGGCTTAGTTTTCATGCACTTTCAGTATTTTGATTCCATTTTGTGCACGCTGATACACATGGTTGTGAGATTATATACCACGGTATACCTGATTTGGATTTGGATTGAAATGTGTTGTATACTGTAGATTTCGATTGTGATATTCGATATTTGTTTTCGTGCACTTTGTGCACTTGATTTGGACTTATCGCAGACTTAATGCGCTTGATGCGATTTTGGTACACATCAGATGCACTAAATCGAGATTCTTCGTACATATCAGATGCACCTGGTATTACTCTCAGGCACACACCGTTGCCCTTGACATGTGTTTTCGTGCACACCCATTGCACTTAGTTTTGTTTGTGCACATGTATGGCACATTTATGGATTTTGATTTCCGTGCGCACCAGACGCACGTGACATTCTTATGCACATTTTGGGATTTATTTCTTGTGGAGCAGTACGTTTTTATGGTAGTACTATTTGTTTTAGTACTGAGCAGGACCAGTCAGAGGACAGTACCTGATTATGTTTTTGCATGCATTGATAGTTATCGAAGGGATTTCCAAAAAGGAGCTATAGTATCAGTATTTACTTACGTTTCCGAGATGACACGAAACATTTTACAAAAGAAACCCTTCTAAATTATTTTTCCTAACGGCGGGACGTGTATGTTAAACAAAGGGTATATATATATATATATATAGTTATTTTCATATAATAAACGTTCGCCACTATGCCGTAATATGCGCATCGCACAGCGATTTGAAAGGATTTGACATGCATTTCTTCTGATGTTTTGACGAATTTACCACGATATTTACATGTATAGTTTTGATGTATATCATATTGGTTTTCGTATTTGATTTAGACATTGGTGTCTTCACCATAACTCCAATGATTGCGGCATGCTTGACGGAGTTTGATTTTGAGTTATATGCTCATTTTTCGTACGCATGCTTTGCGCTACGATTTGTTTTATGTATTTATGATTTCGGAGCCCCGACGACTTGATCATTTTACTGAAATGTTTTAATATTTGAGGAGTTTTAATTTAAATTCGGGGACCGAATTTCTTTAAGGGGGGAGACTGTAACATTTCAGAAAAATAAAATATTATTTTTGGAAATTTTTATAATTTAATAATAAATATTATGAATACTTTAATAATGCGGTATAATTAAATGCCGATAAAATGGAAAATATTTGGAAAATTATAGGAATTACTGAAATGAGAGCGTTTTACATGATTTACGCAAATTACAATTTTTACAATTCATTATATTCCATTTTAATACTAATCGCGATTAAATATCGCTAATCTTGCATTTATCCGGTTTTGTGCACATGAAATGCACCATGTCACATTTTGACACTTGTTGCATTTTTATCATGGCTTCTTTCTTATTTTTCCAGCATGGTTCTCATTTCTTTTAGAAAAGATAAGAAAATAAAAATAAAAGAAAAGAAAATGATAAAGAAATGGGTATGGACATGAGAGAGATAGAGGTGAGGGGTCAACCTTGGACCATATCACATTGTTCCCCTCATCATCTTCATCATTCTTTCCTCCCTCTTTCAGCTCCATGGCAGCACACCTCACCCCCTCCTCTACCTCTTCATTACAACACCAAAAACATCTCAAAACTTCATCCCCACTTCATTAAAAACATGCACAAGCTCACTAGATGCACTTTGGACCAAGAAAAATTTGATTTTGAAGACTTGGGGGCAACTCAAGAAAATTCTTGAGTTGCCAAATGAGATAATTCCTTTACCATTAGAGTTGTATTTCATTTTCTTTAGCATCCTTACATGTTTAGAATCGATATCGTGTTGTATAGTGAACTTTGAAATTCCAAGTTGAGGATTAGGGTTTGATATGGAAACCGAAGGTGTATTTGAGGTTAGTAGTGGCCATATGCCCCCTCTAGTGTTAGTTTCATGAACTGAAACCTTAGACTTAAACCCAAACACCAAACATGGAAAACCCCGATATCGGGAAATTGTGGAATTGGTGATGAGAATTGGAGATCTGCTAACACCCGGAGTCTCTGAAAATTATTTAGCAAACACTGTGAGTCATGCAGGAAACCTAGAAGCTAACCCCAAGACCCGAGCCCAAACCCTCTCACTTTGACCACAGATTTATTCTTCCTGGCCGCAATTTGCGGCCAGGGTGGGTTGGAACCAATTCGTGTTTGGTCCATATCTTATTCTCCAGTAAATTAGACCCTCCATATGTGCAAAATTGGCTAATTTCACCTAGGCTAAAATCTGGAAGTGTTTTGCATCGTTTCTCTGATTTCGTTTTGTGAATTCTGTTAACTTGAAATTTAGGTTTTTGGTGTTTGTCTCGATCACTTGACGTTTGCACGTCAATCTCGAGGGTGTTTGGTCTGTCTTGCATAAGTAAACTATAGGTTTAAATCTATGTGTGATACTCGTGCTGATTTTGTTTCCGTGCGTGATTTCTGTTTATGATGCTATATGTGATATGTAGGTACCCCCACATGGACTTCGAGACGACGAGGATGAGCATGGCGTCATCGACTCCAGCAAGTGAGGATCAAAGTGAGTAGATCTATATCTACGGGGGAAGTTGGGTGGATGGCGTATAGCACCCCCGCAGTTCGTAGTGTAGCCCTTGATATATATTATAGTTATATATATGGTTACGTGTTGTGAAACTTGGATGGTTAATAAGTACGACCTTAGAAGATCATGGGTTAATTTTAGTATAATTGGGTGATAGCGTCATTAGTTAGTTTAGTCGCGAACCCTAGAATAAGGTTTACACCCACACGCACACACATGCTTACTTTGGTTTACTTGTGCGTATATGGGGATATGTATACACACATACACACACACATAGGTATGGGACTATGTATATATATACACGTATACCTATACATGGATGATGAGGATTGTACATGGTACTTGGAGATGAGTCGATGAGTTTAAGCATGATGCCATGAGATCGGTGATATGTTTTGATTCGTATTATGAGATACGACATGAGATTATAGCGGGCCTTTAGGTGTGTGTTTTCATACACGCATATATATGCCGATAGTATCAGTTTGTACTAGACTTAGATCAGTACCCCTAATATAGGATATGATGATAAGGATACCAGATAAATGATGATATAAATGTGAGATTCGACCCGTACCTAGATTGGGATGCCGTACGATGGATTTACCGTACGAGCTTTATACTGATGATAGATCCACACTCTTGACTCGAGGATGTCATGTTATATACTGTATCGTATGTGATACTATTGAGGCGGGATCACCGACTATTATATTTATATATATCGACTCAGATTTAGGTGGTTTTCTCTTACCCCTTTCGATTAGTCTGTTCGTTTAGTCCTGTAGTTTACTTGTAGATGTTAGACTAGACTCGAGTCATATCTATTTCCAAACTAACGAATCGGGAGTATTTTAAAGACAAGCCAAGGGATTCTGCGGATATTTCAAAGGACGTACCTCTTTTCTTAAAAAAACATCGTAGCCCCTATTTTCTAAACACCACGATTCATGTGATTTCAAATGACAAACTGTATGACTCGTATAACTAATGTAGATTTCTTATTGTTGCATTTACTTTTCCATTTCCATATATTCACATTGTTATTAGCGCATTGCATGCTTATATACTTGTGATTATGTTATATTAAATCCATGCTGTCAGAACACCAGCACCATTACCGATGATGCGTATGCCCCACGTACACCTACTTACCGGCTCACACACTTCATCATCGATAATTGCCATGTCACTACACAGTAAGATTGTTGCATCAGGATATGACTCCTTGCATGACATACTTGCGTACATACATATTGTACACCCATACTTGCGTATATACATATTGTACACCCATACATACATATTGTACACCCATACTTGCGTACATACATAGATGATGCTGGCTTGATTTTGGAGATTTGGGAACCGCATGATATATTTTAAAACTGGATTCATTTAAAAAAGAGGTTTTCCCTCGATATGTGCAAATTACTGTTTTATGTTGCATGGCATACGGATATGCTTACATTTCTGTTATATGTCGCATACATCATGCTTTATGATTATACGCATTGAGGTATGTCGTTTTCATGAGTTTTCTGGATTTGAGAACCGTGGTTATTTAAAAAGAAAGTATGTATTGTTTTAAAAACTCGGTTTCTCTTGATATGATATTTCAGTACGTCCACCATGCGTTTTCTCGGTTCTGTGGCTTGTGATATGTGAAACTCGATTCGAGGAGCTGGATGAGGCCGATTGCGGATACATGGTGGACCCGGTATGGTACCCCGGGGCGAGAACAGATTGCTGTGCAGTAGACAGTGAGCCTGGCAGAGGGACCACTACCTACCGGTGATAGTATTTGGACCTGGCGGTTATCCGGAGGATACCAACCAGAGTCATGAGATGGATATAGGCCGATCCGTACTGCCGGAGCCCGTGGGCCGATCCCGCAGATGATACGGAGCCTGAGATATATGAGAATTTACGTGTCGATACTGGACACGGGTTTCATAATGTTTTGAGTGTCGATGCTGGACACTCAGGTTCCATGATTTGATGTGTCGCGAGGGACACACGTTGATTTATATATCCTCATACTTTCATGCATATGCTTTTATGATATTTACATGCATGATGTTATTATGTCATTGGTTGACACGTGGACGGGATCCATATTCATACGGGCATTGATTACATAGTTGGACGATATCCACATACTTATAGACTTCATGATATAGTTGACACTGATTTCATGTTGATTACATTGATCATACCTTATACTTATGATATGTTGCTACCCGAGGCACTGATACGAGCACTTGGTATTACACTTATGTATAGATGTTTACCCTTGCCACCTTATCATGCTTCAGACTTTATCATATTGAGAATATATATTACTGATCGTATCGACCTAGGATTGAGTCATACATGCGATTTCTGCTCTGTGATGATTTCTACCCACGAGTTGGCAACTTACCCCCGTTGTGCCATAGTTTTTGCAGGTTTTTGCCGTACAGGTTTCATTGCGGCTTTCTGGCACACTACTCCCATTCCTGGTGATTGCTTTGGTAGGTGGGTTCACTCGCATCGTGACCACCATTGTACATTTATATTCTGTTGTATCTAGTAAACTCCATCAACCAGACTTGTATATTTATTTCAGACTTAGAAAACCAGTTGTTTATTCTTTCGACCTTAGAGTCGCGCGTTGTATTATTATGGTTTTCTTGATGAGTTTGAGTTTCCTTTTGAGTTTTGATCCTCGCCCTTGGCATTGTATATTATATTGCTTGTGTGATTGTGACCGTCAATTGACGAAGAGCTAGCTCCTGCTTGGGGATGCCTTTATTCATTTTATGCATGTTGTACCCGTTTGGGGCCAGTATTTACAAAGGAAACTCTGCCGAAATTTTCAGAAAAGACTTGAGGTTTTAAAAATGCATATTTCGGCTTATGTTATTAAAACCACTTACTTTAAAATAAGTTTTCTTCACTTCTTCTTTAAAATGGTTTAGATTTCTGGGATTTTTGGCTTAATTGAATTAGATAGGGTCCTATAGACTTCATATGATTCAAGTGCCAGTCGCGTGCCACTTCGGGTCGTGACAGACATATTAAGCCAAGTCATCTTATTTTATCACATTCTCTGTTCATTATATTAATGTCCCACATCAAGTCATCTTGTGTGTGTGTATATATATATATATCATATTTCCAGTTGTATGTATGTATAATCTCACACCATCTATTGGTATATGAATATAACATGTATATTGCCTTGCATCCTCAAGCCAACGTATCCACTAATATCATCTTTTATCATACATCTCGTACTAAAACCTTTAATCCTCTCCGTAAGTTTGTAGCATATCTTTTTTCCAAATATAATTTATATATCGATTTTCCATATCAATGGTTGTGGGGGTGCTATACGCCATCCACCCGACTTCTTCCGTAGATATAAATCTACTCACCTGCCAAATCATCGCTTAGTCGAAGTCGATGTGCTTCGTCGTCTCGGAAGTCCACGCGAAGGTACCTACATATCAATACACAATCGAAATGCTATTAAAATCAAGTCTGAAAACCGATACGGCACATGAATTGCTTATAGGTTATAACCTATAGCTTACACATGCAAAAAAACCAAATAACCCTCGTCGTTGACGTACAAACGTCCAACGACCGAATCACATCAAGAAAATCATAAATCCAAGTTTCAAATATCGGAAAACATAATACGACAACTAAGGAAATCACTCCAAGATTCTTGCATAGATAGATAGGGACAAAACTAACAATATAGGGGCTAGGTTATAAGATGTATGAGCTACAGGAAAAACCCCAACACCATAGCTCACACTATGGCCGGCGAGAATCGCCAAAATCCCGGTGTCGCCGGTCTCCAAGTGTAGTTGGTGTCTCGTTCTTCAGCTGTGGTCTTCTAGTGGTCTTACTAGGTTTATAAAGTTGTTTGATTTTCCTATAAACCTCCAAGTTGCACCAGATTCCCTGTAGTCCTCAAAGCTTTACAAAACCGATATCGGACAAATTCTAAGTTCGTGGTTTTGGGTTCTAGTCTTCTAGTCTTAGCCAGAAATCATCTCTAAGGTCTTGTAAACACTCACTACATCTCAATTACCACTTCACAATACCAAACTTTCACCAAACATCAACTAGGAAATTTCTAAGATCACAAACATGCATGAACGATCTCTAAACATGAATAGTAGGCTAAGAAACTAGATAACAGGATAAAAGGTGAGAGTTATACCTCTTGGAGCAACTGAAGAAAATTCTAAGATGGTGCAAGTTGCTCAAAATCCAAACTTGAGCTCACTAGGGTGTGTAGGATGAGGTTGTGGTCATATTTAATGAAGGAAGTGCGGTGTTTTGGTAAGGTTTTGGGAATGATCCATGGAGGTAGATGAGGATGAAGGAGGAGGAGAAGGAGATGAAGGAAAGAAGGAGTTGAAGAAGGATGAGGGAAAACAAATGAAGGATGGTGAAGGATACCCCTCACTCTCTCACACACTCTCATGCCCATGCCTTCATGTATCCTCTCCTTGACTTTTCTTTTCTTTTCTTCACTCATATAAAATAACCAAATATCAACAATGCAAATCAAATAAACATGCAACAAAATACAACACGTCATGGTGCAGTAGCCATGGATATTTAAAAATACGGATTTGGCTTAATCATGATTAGTAGTGCACTAATCAAGTTTAATTTAAACTTGCATATAAAAATTGCATAATTATTTATAAAATGCCCAAATCCAAATAAATACCTTTTTAATAACTAAGCCATATTAATCTCCAATAATTTTCCAAATATTGGTATATAATTATACCATTTTATGAACACCCCAATTCGCATATCGAATAGTTTTTCGTTAAATATATTATTTTAATATTAAATTTTCAAAAATAATATTTCATATTTATGAAATATTATACTCACGGCTCATGGGATTCAAAAGCCTTAAGTTATAGAGACCCAAACATGTTCTTAAGCCATCATATCCCTTAAGTTGCTATACAAGTAGTTCGATATCGAATCTTGTATACAATCCACGTGCACGAACAAAATATGTTCCAACCGAGTTCCACCAATGGCAAGAAATATCCCCATATGATGAACGACACCCTTAAGTCCTCACGACTTGTTTGGAGAAAGTACTCTTGTAAGATCCTTACGATTTACAAGAGAAAATAACACTTAGGAATCCCCACGATTCCTAAGGAGAAAACACATCTATGAGATCCTCACGACTCATAGGGAGAAATACCTTTATGAGACCCTTATGGCTCATCAAGTCAAAAAACCTTAGTCGACGGGATCTTAACCCTGTTTGCTAAGCCACCTTTGTTCAAATCAACAAAAGCAAATGATGATTCGCTCTTGGCAATATCCCAGTTGTAGCGATACTGATACTTAAACAGATGTCAAACTTCAAATTCTCTCACGGCAAATGATGATTCGCTCCTGAAAACATTCCAGTTGTAGCGATACTGATACCAAAATTAGTATCAGGACCCAAGTCCTTGACTCGTAACAAAATCATCATGCATAAATAGCCGAAATGATGTGGCACTCGCAATAAAAAATCAGCGAGTAAAAAATATATACATATGAAACGACCGAAATGTTTGGGCAACTCACAATAAAAAAATAGCAAGTAAAAATAAAAAATGACAGCCGAAATGATTGGGCACCGCGAAAAATAGTCAAAATGATTAGGCAATTGTGACTTTTGTGATATGAAAAGATAAAAAGATAGGGTATCGCGGAAATATAAAAAAATTAATAAAATAAAAAAAATTCCGCCCTGTAGGTAGGTCCACACCAACCTCCGTATACAATCTATGGGCACAAACGAAAGAAAGGGGAACCATATTTTCCTATCATGCTTCGTCAAAAGAAGAACCGAGTCTTGATAGCACATCTACAATCTAGAGACCAATTCGACATCTTTCTTACTCCAGCAGAGTACAAACGTAGTGTTGATAAGGCTCCAAGGAGCCAAATCAAAACTGAGTAATAGCAAAATCTTAGCTCCAGCTCGACGTTCCTTCTCAGTGCAGACGCGACATCAACAAGGACCCAAGGGTCAAATAAAAGTGGAGCAATGGTATTTTCCTAGCTCCAGATCGTGACGACGACATCTACAGCCTAGAGATAACTCGACGTCCTTCTCATTCCAGTAAGGTGCAGACGCGAAGTCAACAACGACCCAAAGGTCAAACAAAAGTGGAGTGACATCATATTCCTAACTCCAAGTCTTGATGGAAATATATGCGACCTAAAGATTAATTCGATGTCCCTCTTACTCCAGCAGAGTGCAGACGTGGTGTCAACAAAGCTCTAAAGAGCCAAATCAAAGGAGAGTAATGGCAAAACCCTAGCTTAATTCGACGTCTCTTTTACTCAAGCATGGTGCAGACGCGACGTCAACAAAAGACCTAAGGGTTAAGTAAAAGTGGAGTGATGGAAAAATCCTAGCTTCGGATCTTGATGGCAATATCTACAGCCTATAGATCATATCCACGTTCTTCTCATTCCGACAGGGTGCAGATGAGACATCAACAAGGACCCAAGGGTCGAATAAAAGAGGAGTGATTGAAAAATTCTAGCTTCAGATCTCGATGGCGATACATACAGCATAGAGGTCATCGGGATATCTACCCAACTTCAGTGAAGAATTGGCGCGACATCATCAAAATAAAAACGAAGTGACGGCATATTCCTAGCTTCAGGTGTCAATGACAATACATACAAAGCCTAAAAACCATTGGAGATCATCCCACCCCAAAAGGGTGCGGTTATGACTCATCGGGGCTTCAAATTAAGTCTAATCTCAAGTAAAAAGCACCACAACAAATACTTAACGCTTGATCTTCTGACGGTAATACGGATATTCCAACCTAAAGAAGATTACTTAAAGATGTCTTGTCCAGCCTCAGAAGAGATCAGAAACACGACAGTCGCGGGGTTACTCGAGCAACAACTTAAGGGACTGCATATCGAGAAACATATCAGCCAACGGGCTGGTACGATGGACTTAAACCTAGTACTACAAACCTAATGGACCCCAATCCAAAAAGGGGGTTATCTATATTTCTCGTTAGGATACACCTGCGAAATCCTCTCGACTCGTCTCGACTCGTAGGGAGAAATATTTTTATTAGACCCTCGAGGCTCATAAAGGTGAAAAGCCTTAGGCGACGGGGATATCAACCTATTTCCTAAGTGTTGTTGCCTACAAGTAGTTCGATATCGACTTTTGTATACTATCCATGGGCCACATTCTCCAAACTTGCATCCAATGAGGAAAAGAAGCCACTTACGGGTCCTCTCGACGCGTAAGTGGAAAATACTCTTGTGAGATCCTTATGACTATCAAGAGAAAGCACACTTAGGAGTCCTCACGACTTATAAGGAGAAAATACACCTACGAGATCCTTTCGACTCGTAGGGAGAAACATCTTTATGAGACCCTCACGGCTCATAAAGTTGAAAAGCTGTTCCTTAACCTGTTTCTTAAGGCTACAGATCTAAACCTATTTCTTAAGCCATCTTAACCTGTTTCTAAACCTGTTTCTTAAGCTTTTCAAGCTTTAGGCTACAGATTTAAACCTGTTTCTTAAGCCATCTTTGCCCTACAAGAGGTCAAGACCGACTCTTGTATATTATCCACGGGCTACATTCGCCAAAGTTGCATGCCGATGAAGTGAATAAGTCACTTACGGGTTCTCACAACTCGTAAGGAAAAAATATCCGAGTGAGATCTTTACGACTCACGGAGGCGATGGAAACTTAGGAATTCTCATGATTTCTAGAGAGAATATACACCTATGAGATCGTCACGACTCATAGGGAAAAAAACCATATTGAGATCCTTACGGCTCATGAGGATGGAAAAAGTCTTAAGCGACAGAGAGCTAAACCCATCTTATGAGCCATCAATTTTATGACGATGCATAACTTTGCACTGTCTAACCCACGTACATACCTACGTAGGAAATGTAGTGGGGGGCATTTTTTCTCGCCAAAATTTTTGGTTCAAAACTTGTTCCTTTTATAAAAATAGAGGGCAGCGCACGTGAGCACTCACGTGCAAAGCATGCGAGTACCTGCTGTAAATAGAATTAAATCCTTTAGCAGCGTCTCACATGCAAAGCACGTGAGCACTCACTGTTGGTGAGTTGTGCTCACTCTACATCAAAGTAGTGAGGCGGAATGCACAAAAATTAAATTTTTAAGTAAGCACAACCAACTTAACCCAAGTGATCAAACCATAACCCTAAACTAGCAACTACTATGAGTTTTATCTACTATGGGAGAAGGTTATACTAGAAGATCCGTGTCCTTCGGGTCTTCACTCCTCTTCTTAAGCTCCCAAGAATCTCCTAGATCAACCTTGATGGCCGTCCTCCTCGGTCCTAGTCTATCCGAGAGTTTGTAATCCAAACTTAGCTTCACTAACAAAGCAACTCAACAACCTAGTTTGCTAATCTAGATCGCTAAGATGATGTAGTGAGTTTTCTAGTGTATTTCTATCTCTCTTCCTTTCTTGATTTTCAACTCATGAGATGGTAGGAACGAAGATGAAGAAGGAGGAGCTCAAGAAAGGCTAGATAGGAGAGAGAAGCTCATGGTGAGAATGAGAAAAATCATCACTTGAAACAATAATGCAAACATGGTTTTATAAAACATATTTTGCAATATAAATATATCAACCATACTTGAATAGTTTGCACAAATGAATTATAAATTCATTTTTCAAGACTATTCAAGCACGGTTCTCACCATTTCTCTCCTTACTACCTTTACACCTCATTTCCATTTAAAATAATAAATGGATAAATAAAAAATGAGTTGTCCACTTTCTAGAATGTTTTCCGTATAAATACGGAATACATTTTACCGTATATACATACCCATATTTGTATCAAAATACGAATACCAAAGAGATAGAATGATACCACTAATATAATACTAGTATTAAATCAATATCTGATTTAACAAACCGGCTTAATCCTAAGCCCGCTAGTATTATCAACCGTCCGACCGAAAATCTGTATAACACTAGAATATACATACCGAAATATGTATATGTAAATTATTAAATCAATACATGATTTAATAATCCGGCTTAATCCTAACCTGGCTAGTATTATCATTCGATCGGAACCCTGCTTGATCGAAACCTGGATGACACTAGAATATACATATCGAAATGTGTATATGCAAATTATTAAATCAATACTTGATTTAAAAATCCGTCTTAATCCTAGACCGACTAATATTATCATTCGATCGAAACGCTGCACGTATAATCATACGGCCACCACATCGTTTCACCTGAACCAGAGAAACTCTCTGTGTGGGACTCTAAAGACTCAACAGTACGCTGGCAGTGGGTTTAACCATATGCACGTCAGTGGCACTATCTGTACGTAACGGCTACCCAGGTATCCGTCGAAAATGAAGGCCAACGAGCAAGCTCATCTAGGCTCCTACTGAGCCTATCCGTGACAATCTTCATACAGTCCGGTCTTTTCGTCTAAGAGTATCATATACCGGGTCTAGGGGATAGTAAACGTCAGACCTCTACTGACCCGATAAGTTGTGTCGATTTGGCTCAAGACCAATCTAAGAAACTACTGATCTAACTATCAGTAAATCTCAACTGCCTTGGCCAAGGTCTTATGGTTCTAACCAACCGGATACAGTGCGATAACGACTCCCAATACCAGGAGAGACAAATCCCTGACAATCACTCACTGCCTCCATACGGCTCGGGACTGTACCCAACCAAAACCTATTTGCATGACTTAGTAGAGCCATGGTAGGGTAGTGATTAAGGCACAGTGGGAACTCACATGAGACAATTGATGATCTCAGGTCTAAAGACTAACCTGTACTCATGTCACCTGAGAACCGCTATCTGATGATATGTATAGAGGTTCTCGGTGAGTCCGTTCAGTGTACTCACCCCTAGTGAGCACATGTATACAATTTTAGGTGATCACACCAATGGCCGTGGGACTAACCACCACCCCTCGTCGGGATCTAGAAACATATACACAAGTCTACTTTGGAATATCGATACACATTCTCGATATTTTTGCGACTTGGGACCTTTAAGGATATGCTTATGGACTACCCAGCTCCTACTAGTCTGATCGCCATCATAACGCTGGTAGTCAAGCAAAATCCTATGGGCTCTGCATGTATCCACCATATGTGATATTGAGTATAATATATGCACATGTTAAGATAAAAACAAACCAAAATAGTATACTACTGCATCAAGTCTTTATCAATATGTGTAAGCAATATAAAGCAGCAAGAGAAAGAAATCCATATATTAAGACAAAAATAACTCAGATAATATACTATATACAACTGAGTAAGATTGTCATGTATATACATATCTCTAGCATTCTATACAATACATGCCTCTAGGGCATACATATCCAACACTCACATGCAAAGTATGTGAGTACAGGCTTCAGATAGGATTAAATCCTATGATAGCCCCCGTATGTTAAACACGTGAGCGCCTATGTGTAAAACACGTGAGTTTCCTTACTGCATTCTTTTGGCAGCGCTCACATGCAAAGCACGTGAGTGGCGCTGCCATATATGTATATGGTAGCGTTCACGCGAAACACACGTGAGTGCTCCAATTTAAAATACTTTCATCTGATAGAATTAAATTCTATGTGATAGAATTAAATTTTATTTAAGAAATAATTTCCCCGATCTTCTAATATAGAAAGATCTTTTTCTAACAGAGAATCTTGGATTTAAAATCTAATGGTGATAAAATCATCAATTAAACCATCGGATAGAATTAAATTTTATGTGATAGAATTAAATTCAATTTGAGAAATATTTTCCCTGATTTTTCTAAAATGGAAAGATCTTTCTCTAATAGAGAATCTTTGGATTAAATCCAATGGTGATAAAATCACCAATTAAACCATGTGATGGAATTAAATTGTATGTAGGAAATATTTTCCCGATATCTCTAAAACAAGAAAGATCTTCTCGGTTAAACAAAATAAATTTCTATGGTTAGGAAAATATCTAAATATCTTTCTAACAATATATTCATCGGATAAAATAAAATTCTATCTTAGGAAAATATTTTCCAAAATTTATTAAATAAATAAGAAATTTTCTTGGTTAAACAGATTGCATTTGGATTATAAATCGAACAGTGAATAAAATTTACCGGTTAATCTAAAGGATCAATTTGATCGATTATGAAATCAATCATGAACTCTTAATGAGAGATTTTCTCGACAAATTGATTTTCTTCTTCTCCTATAAATAGGAGTAAAGAGATCAAATTTATGGATAGAGGAGACTTCACATAAGCTTATATAAAAAAATATACAGAAGGTTCTCCATAAGTTTTCATAAAACAACAGAGAATTTAATTCTCAATAAAGAAGAAAGACCGTCCTTTATATCAAAACCCTAGATAAAGAAAAAAACATCAAAATATCTCTTTTACCTATCATATCATATCTAAGAGTTTAACTTTTTAAAAGAACTTTGTTTTTTCTTTGGATCTGGGATCCATAAGACAACTCTCTCATAAGTTGAGAATTTAATTCTTATCGGGAAAATCTTGCTCTTGAGAATGAATGATTCAGGAAAGAACAAGGTTGAAAAGAACATGAAGAAAATGGAGTTCATAATACTCCAGGAACTTAGTACCCTCATAAATCAAGATCTTAGTTCTTAAAGAATCTGATCTCAGATTCTCAAAATAGTGATCTTGGTGATCGTTAATGGTAAAAATACCATTAACAGAGATTTAACCTTTTTGAAAATATCAACAGAGATTAAATCTCTAAGAAGACAACACTTTACGTGAAACATACGTGAGCGCCAAAACTCAGCGTCTCACATGAAACATACGTGAGCATTCAAAAGAAGCTAAAAGCTCGGCTCCTTGCATGAAACACACGTGAGCACCAGAAAAGACTAGTGCTTAGCACTATTTCAGTGCCTCACGTGAAACACACGGGAGCGCCAGAAAAGACTAGTGCTTAGCCCTGCTGGGTAATATAAAAATCCAATCTTAGCCCCAAATTGGCTAAGTCTATGAAGATTAAGCTTCTTCGTTAATCTTAGTCTTATATACGAATAATGATCTCTCACCGATGATATCCAAAATGATATTCATCTCATATCTTCTAAATTAATTTTAGTCTCATATAAGATTAACGATTCTTAAGTCTACCATGATTTTTTTCCTTAAATACATGATTTGGTTCAAGGGTACATCTTTCCACACCTCTGATATATATCGTCGTAATTTCTCAACATCTTCAGAGAGGTGGAGGGTCCTGACAACTAACAGCAACTTCTCTTCCTAACTTAATGAAAAATATGAAATTTCATCAAGACAGGGAATGATACATCCCACATTTATGCACTTTTATATTGATGTGTACACCTCATATTGACACGCATCCCATATAGATGCAAGTCTCATATTGAGCCTCGGCCATATACATATATACATATGTATATCTTTGAAGGAAACATACATGCATTCAAATTGGATCGCACTCCAAACTGGGCGCATCTCATGTCACCATTGTTCACTTCATCGTGTAACAAATACAAGTGTGCGCAAGATGAATGATGAACCAAAATATTCTTAAACTAATATTCGTCCCAAACATGGGAATGATGGACCGAAACGTCTCTAAACTAATAATGGACCGCGATATGCTTAAACTAATATGTTTTGCCCTGCGGATTGTCTCCTTACCGACTATTATCCATAAGTTATTCATATATGATCTAATGATCAGTTGAGCCCATATGCTCACTGTTCCTAAGTCGATCTTAATCTCATACATAACTAACGATTCTTAAATCAAACCCAAGCATCCCGTGAATGGATGGACCTCACAAATATAAGAAATGCGTCCTAAGTTCATTCCCGTTGGCAAAACGTGGAACCCGTCAAGCAAATGCTTGATATAAATCATGAAAATATATGTACGGATTTGGACTAATCCGCGCCCTACGGATGATGACATAAATTAGTCGCATGTAGGGAAGAGCGTCAGCACAATCAAAAACCTCTCATAGATGAGGAGGAATCTGATAAAATCTACTATATCGGTTGCATCTATCCAAACTACCGATATACGGTGCCATAAATCAACTTGGTAATTTTGGAGAGGTGCCAAATAACATCAGCCCCAAATTCATGCAAGACGTTCTCAACGTCTCAGTCCAGTCTTCGGCGGTGAACATGATCTAAATATTACTTTTTAATGAAAGTTAAACCAAGCCATATGGATTCGGAAAGAGTATTTGTGAGCAAAAAACCTGGACGGGTTCGGTTATAAGTCCGATCCAACTTTCCCCATACCTTCCATAAGTTTATAACAGTAATGATACTCCAGATAAATATTTACCTCTATTGTTTTGGTTAAAAGAGTAATAATATCCTTAATAGGTTATATATACACTACCATATAAAGAGTTATGATATCTCTTGAAATTAAGCCACATAATTAATATATCACCGCATACCCCAAATAGCTAACTTAATCCACCACATATGTCTGGGTTAATTTAAATATAAATGAAAAATCAAATTTTGATCACCATATCTTTAGTATAAATATTTTGAGATATCATTTTAACTATAAATTTTTCCATATAAAAAAAGTAGAGAAAGAGCGAGGTGTATCGTTATCATGTCCCATATCATCTGAAGTCATTCAACTGGTGTAAAATAAAACGGGATTAACAAAGGGAATAAAAATTTCTTCAGTTGTATTACGTAACCTCTTAGATATATAGTGACCGTCGTTCCCAACCACACTTAGACTCTCTCTATTCCCACAAGATTTTTTTTTCGCCATCTAACAATCTCAAATGTCAATTCCTTCGTCCACCACAATTCCTTCATTTCCAATGTCGATTCTAGGGATTTGGATACAATGGAAAGCTTTTACCACAAGAATGTTGCATAAAAAAATGTAAAACTAATATTTTTACAACATAAAGGACATAATGTTGCATAAATAGGTTAAACTAAACACACCTTATCCTTGTAGTTGCCCGGTTCAATCTCCTAGTATCGAGGAAATTCTATAACAAAATTAGAAAATACCTCCCCTTTTCACTCTCCTCTTTTAACATTCAAAATTTCCTCTTCAATCTATTCAAGAAAATAAAAAATAAGGTTTTTACAGAATTCACTGCAAATAAAATCAACCATGTCTTGAACGGATAAAAGAGATGGAAACCGAACTCAAAAGTCTCGAAACCTGCCACTCTCGCTCCACAAGCATCATCCTCAGAAATGACGATGAAGATGCCACATACACCAGCCTCAAGGATATTCTCTCAAGCTTAGATTATCCCGCCTGCTCCATCAACAATGTCGATGTCATCAACTCATCCACGATCTCTATCAAGAACCATCTTGTGAAGCATGCGGCGTCGGCTTACCTTCAGTCTGCAGTCGTCGTGGCTCGTGACCAGAATTGGTTTACAAGGATGTGGCGGCAGTCGATGAGGCAACACCGTTGGATGATGGCGTGGCAAGAGTGCACACAGGGTCCAGTTGGATTTTGTGTGAGGATGGCATTAAGGACGGTGAGAACGCTGATGGCTTATGTTGTCTTGAGGACAAGGTCCTCTTCCTCTTGAATATTCCAGTATTGAGAAACCAACAATACCATGGATTGGACGATGTAACCATGCTTTAGGAATTTTATTTCCATGCTTTAGGAATTTTATTTCTTATTTTTGTTTGGAAATATGTATAGAGAAGTTGTTAACATATCTCTTGATTTCATTGTTTGGATGCTATAGCTTGGATGGAAGTTAATTCCTTTTTAATGTTTTTTTAACATAAATTCAGATTAAGTGTTCAGATTTTTAGAGTTATGATCAATCCATCATGAAAATTAAAAGAAAGTGCAAATTACCAATTGTTTGTTCACCTTGAGTTAAACTCCTTTATATCACAAGTTCTTGGCATGCCAGATGCATGGGTCATGATTAAAGAAGAGCTATTCAAACTATCATGTTTTTTATGGCAATGTGCATCATATAATAATTAAGGACTTTTTTCTTTTTCTAATTATTTCTTTGAATTAAATTTGGAAGTTGCACATCTCCTATGATTGCATTATAACAGTAGTGGAAATAATATGCTTGCTTCCTAATTAGCATAATCTATGCAAAAAAATAATTTATAAGGGGTATTAAAGTTTAATAAATTAATAAATAAGTTAAACCAAACCCACTGCATCCTTGTAGTCGGCCGATTCAATCTCCTTGCATCAAGGAAATTGGACAAACATAGAATATACCACCCCTTCTCACTCTACTCTCTAACATTCAAAAATTTAGCTTCAACCTATTCAAGAAAATCAAACTAAGGGAAAAAATAAACAATAAATAAACAAATTAAAACAAATAAAATCGACCATCTCTAGAATGGATAAAAGAGATGTTGACGCGACCTGGATCACGCCAAGATATTACCTTCCGTTGATCTGCTGATGGCGGCAATGGATGACTGATATTGGATTTGGAGGCAGGCTCCCGAAGCGTGTGGATCTCAATGGGTTTAAGGTTGGTTGTTGCCGAGCTACCTGCAAGGAAGTCCCGGGGTGGTTGTACCACCGAGTACCCTCCGACGGTCAAGTTAGAGAGGAAATCCGAGCAGAGTAACGGTTTAGTGGAGTAAAAATGGCTTACTTGAACCGTCTGAAGAAGGGGTTTATATAGCGGTGGCAGCAGGAAGGTCAGGTGCTAGAATCACGCCGGTAAATTACGCTCCCGACACCACGTCCGCGTGATGAGCTGGATCTCCCATTAATGGCGAGACAGGCTCGTTAATGGGGATCGTGATGGCGTGGAACGTGGGATGTGGCCGGCGGATATCTCGCGCATGGCGAGATTCGCGGGATAGCGGTTGCGCTCGTGAGCGGTGCCGTTGGTCGGTCGATAAGACCGAGGAAGATGACCTCGGTGGGAGAGCTCCCGGCCGAGCGGGAGAGCCGAGGTATCTTGGTTCTGCGGTAGCCCGGAGACGAGCTGTGAGGCCGAGGAGGCCAATTGTGCAGGGGGGCTCGGAGGTGAGCCAGCGCCTTTTCGTAGGACGGGCACAGGAGTGGTCTGGTCGGCCACTGTAGGTCCTTTCTTGCATGCTTTAGAACACGTCATCTGCCACGTGTCATGATCTGGGAGATCACCGATATCGAGCATCATCATTAGCCCCCCGCTCTCATCCCGACCAGCTGACGGGTGTTAGTTATATGTATGCCCTAGAGGCCATTACTGTACATAGGATGTATATTGTAGTGGATGCTGGGACATATATAGGGAGGACTTTCTTGCTCGACATGATAGTATGCTATCTGGTTGTTCTTTACCTTAACGTGTATACTGATTGCCTCTCTGATACATGTTGGTAAAGCCCTTAGGATGTGTACTTGACTACCTGGACTATGATGCGG
The DNA here is from genome assembly GCA_030015575.1 of Agapanthus africanus. NCBI lineage: Eukaryota > Viridiplantae > Streptophyta > Magnoliopsida > Asparagales > Amaryllidaceae > Agapanthus > Agapanthus africanus. The sequence goes on along the minus strand of CM057345.1, from coordinate 104,143,892 downwards.
ATCATACCAGTGGGGACATGGTAGTCTATAAGTACATCCTTCAAGGTCCCTAGTCGTGGGTGTATCGAGACGGGGCATCGATATACCAGAGTAGACTAGCGTATACCTTCTCGACCCATACAGATGGGCGATGGATGATCCCATATCCATTGGTGTTTGACATCAGAGATGATATACGGGTGCTCAGTGGAGACTGGGTACACTGGACGGACTTGCCGAGAACTCCCAGATGGTATTATACTTCACGTCAGATGGCAGTTCTCTGGTGACACTAGTACAGGTTAGTCTGTTGACCCGAGATCGTCATAGAGTCTTGTGTGGTTCCCACTGTGCTTTGATTTCCACCTTACCACGTCCAAGAGGGCATGCAAAACGGTGGTTTTTGGGTACAGTCCCGAACCACATGGAGGCAATGAGCGATAGGAGGGAATTCGTCTCTCCCGGTATAGGGAGTTGATGTTGCGCTGTATTCGATTGGCTATAACCGGAAATCCCTGGCCAGGGTTGCTGAGATTTACTGGTAAGTGTTACCAGTAGTTTCTCGAATTGTTATAGACCTCATATCGACACGACTTATCGAGCTATTGGGGTCTGACGTTTACCACCCCTAGGCAAGATATGCGACATACCAGACGACGAGACCGGACTGTACGGTAAGTGTTACTGGTTGGATTCACTGGAGTGTGAGCGGGTGATCGCACGCTTTTGGCGTGTCGGATGTTCAAAGAATTTAAGTGTAACCGCGATCAGGACGGTGTCGCTTTGCAGCTAGCCGGTTGAGCACGGGTCGGTCCACAGAGAGATGGTGGTATTTTACCTTCTTGTCTTAGACGAGCCAATAAAAAATCTGTATGTTTGTTTGATCTAACCTATGTGTTTATTTGCAAGTATAAAGTTGTTAAGAAGAAAATACGAGATTGTAAGCTAAAGAAATCCGTACTCAAAACCTTTGAGCCGAGTCTTAACCAATTGAAGCTAGAGCAATCGGCAACAACGTGGATTAGGGGATTTAAGCGCGGTATTCGTGGAATCCGGCTTATTTACCCTTGTCCTTCCGTTCTTGTCTCTTGCTTACGCCTCCGGCCAAACCGAACGCAACCGGTCGCGGTTAGGAATCACCGTTACCTTGTCAGGGTAGGGTGCCTAACGGAGCGCTTGCGTATGGTTTGGGCGAAGTTCAAATGGAAAATAACGGGAAAAGGAATTGGCAAAGAAATGTTAACTTACAATATCATATGGATTCTTAACAACAACAATAATTACAACATTCACAAAATGAACAAAAGAGAACAAAAAGAAAAGAACAAAGAAAAGAAAAGATTACAAGAAAGAAAGTGCATGGAATTAAATAGCAAGTAAGTAAAGCAAGAATGAAAAATGCAAGTAATAAATAAACAATAAAAAGAACAAGAAAGTAGAACTCAAGACAAGCATGGGATCAATAGCCAACCCTTAAACTTGCAAGCTCAATCAAGAGGTTGCAAGATCAAGGGAAGGGTAGAGAACGCATGTGAATTGAAGCGCTAATTCCGTGAGAAAATACGACCCTTGAGATCAATAACTAACCCTTAACCATTCAAGCTCAATGAAGAGGTTGAATGATCAAGAGAAAGCAAGAATCTCAAGGGGAAGAAGAAACACAAGAGAATGATACAAAACCCTCATCTTCATTGATCTCCCACTCAAAAGCTCTCACTACAATTTCATGGAAAAAGAATGAAGAAGAAGAAGAAGAACTATACAAAACACTACAAAAAGAGTGGACACAAAATTGGACAAAGAATGACCTTTTGGCTTGGCTCAGTTCTGCTGTATTTATAGGCTGGAGAATGGGAATCTAGGGCAACCACCAGAGCACATGGGAAGTTACAAAAAAGCCCCCAAAAGACGACTTCCTGAACCCACCGTACGGCCGCGTTTCCGCGGCCAATACCCCCTATTGGCCGCGGAAACGCGGCTCCCTTGGTGAGTTGGGTCATGGGTTTTGGTATGGGTCCCTGGTTGGATGTTTCTTTGTGTTTGTCAACTTCAAAATGCACAGAAGTCTTCTAGAATATCAGCAGATTTCCAAGTCCAAGATTGCATTATCTTTGTTTACTTTTGACTTTATCTCCCTCGAGCTCCGCGCACCCATTGATTCTTGTGCAGCCCCTCTCGTGCTCTGTGCTTGTCCGAGACACGAATGACCGCTGTCATATGTCTTGTCCCTGGAACCGGTACACAGCACTGGACGGATATGGATGACCAGAACCCGGCTTTTATCTGTAGTGACGGATGTTCTGTATTTGGTGTAACTGTGGAGATTTTGTCTTGATTTGCAATATTTGTACTGGAAACCTGTATTCTGTAAATATGTAACAAACACGGATTACAAGCACCTACCTATAAACACACGAGCATAAGAATGGGAGGTATAAAATGCAATATTCTGATATGAACAAATACCCCCAAACTTAACTTTTGCTCGTCCCGAGCAAAACCAATTATTCACAAAAAAGAAAATCCTAACCGCACTTTCGCAGGGAACGCGATTGCACTGAGCACGTGCAACAAGCCGTTAAACCTCTAGGTGTCCCTAATAGGAGGAGTGTTGTCTCCTGAGGGTTTTCAGCGGATACTACCCACAAAATCCGGTCAAGTTGGTTTCGTAAAATAACTAAGATTCAAACCCTACAGTTTTGTTTCAGAAAATAACAATTCTATAATCCTAAGTCTAGACCATCGAACCTTTATTTTTCACACCTCGCTTCTTATTTAACTACAGATTTTATATGTCTTTACGTGCAGTGCAATTAGTGTTGTTAAGTTCCAGAAGGATCGATTAAAGTCATCATGTCGCACAATAAAGCCCAGATAACAATTTTAAAAGGATCACATAAGTTTTATAAAGAGTTAAGTATTTTTCAAGTTTCTTTTTCAAGTAAGGTTTCAACTTCAGAATTTCTATCTTGCTTAACAGGAAACTAAGTCGTATTTTTCACTCCACCTTTTTCTTGTTTTCATTTCATACACACCTCTGTGAACGTGCAATAGTCTTTATCATAGAATAAAACCTTCATATCTCCGTTAATTTTTTTTATAAAAGCCTGTCTTTTATCAAGATTATTCTCACACAAAGAACCGTTAGGAATTTTAACTCGGAGAGAACACTTGCTTGACTTTGTTTTAAACTGGACTTTTTAGGCTTCTTAGCGAGCTTTGGGCCAATGCACCCAAACCAGTTGGTTTTAGGGCATTAGGTGTAGAAACACCCCAGCGGACTTAATTACTCAAGTTACCTAGGTCCAAAAACAAAAGACAGTTTTGTCGTGAAAATCAGATGATTTAATACGAACGGAGCTATAACCGGCAGTTCAAATATTTTTTTGGATAAAAGACGTGTTTAGTGGGTTTGGTGTGTAATCATTCCAATCAAGTTTTAGATGGGTTATTTTTCAGACTTAGCTCCAATTACGGCATCAATAACATTCCTTCATATTCGCTTTACTTCATAAACTATTCTTGACATTACTTATTTCAGAACAAACCTATTTGATCCTCAGAAAATCATTTATCTGTTTAAAAGTTTAAACATGAAAGACTTGTCATCTAATTCCCAAAATCTTACGACACGTGTAGTGTGATGTAAAGACGTATATCAGCTATAGTTAACTTCAAAGGAGAGTTATCTTTCAGGTTTTCAAAATCTAAACATAAGATTTAGTTATTCCTATTTTTTCAAACAAAAGCCGTCGAATGTTGAATCAGAGTTCTTCCACAATCTAACTTGACAAAAAAGTTTTTATATTTTTAGAAAATTTTCAGATTTTTATGGATTTTATGGATTTAATATGCAGATGCAAAATATACATATGAATGCGAAGGAAGAAAGCTTACCGAGCACACCCCTAAACTTAAACTTGACAGTGCCCTCACTGTCAGGCTATACCAAGAGGGTTAAAATTGCCGGCGCTTCCTAGAAACAAATTATATACAAAACAAAAAGGAAAACAAAAATATATACAAAAAAGTGTCCCCCCCAAACTTAAGTAAAACAGTGTTTCCACTGTTAAGCGTTAAAATTCAGGATTTAGGGGGGAAAGAACAGTGTCAATCTATACAAGGCCTTACACAGGCCAAAAGTGAGCACCAACCATTCAAAGATTTTATCATGGTAAAGCAGTGGTTGGTGAAAGAAGGTGAAGAGGTAAGAAATGGAGAATACGCGAGACCGTATGGAGATGGAAGTGGTATACGGTCTCGGTATATGAGAGGAAGAAGAATGGCGGAAGGGAAAAAGAAGTGGAATACGAACTTGAGGGTGCAAATGGAGTAAATAGATTAGCACAATTTGTGATGACCGATGTGTGAAAAGCGATTGTGCTAATATATTTACCCGTCGAGAAATAGGGTCAAATTCCTCAAGATTCGTAAGAAACCATGGGTACGCCGAACTTGGTAAACCAGACATAGTAAATGAAAGTGAGACGGGTTCTTGCAAGGTCGGAACGATGGAAAGGATGGAGGGAAGTGGTTGAGGAAGGGTATTGGTTAAAGGTTCAGGAGGGTGTACACAGTCAGTGGAAGGAACAGGATGAATTGGAAAATCCGACTCATCAAGCAAAACTAGTTCATCCTCAAAACTATCCTCAATATTCTCCTCAAAATTTAGCACATCCATGCTCTTCTCTTCAAAGTCCAGACGCATATGGGGTTCGGGAAAAACATTTAATGACTCGGGATGATGATTTGAAGAGACAAACTCAGCCAAATCTACGGGTTCATCATCCAAAATATCCCCAGCGTCAATATCCTCAATCAAGTGAAAATCAAAATTCTCTGACACCTCATCAAAAGCAAGGATATTAATCGATTCTGGTTCTAAGATATAGGTGTAGAGGTCAAAAGGATTAGGTATGGTTTCACTTGGAAGGGACCCTTCACAATCGGGCAAATCAAACACTACGAAGTCGCACAACTCATTCATCATTCTATCTTCAATTGATAAATCATGTGGGATACTCGATAGACTTTCAAAACAGGAGTTGTGGGATTCAATTTGGGACGGGTAGGTTTGATTTGGAAGGGGGTACAGCTCACTCTCTCCACTCAAATTCACAGCCTGTCCTGCCGCCTCATCATACATTGAAAAATTAGGAGCTAGTTGGAAACTAGCTATCGGGTCAGTAGGTTGTATGAGAGCGGCCATGGACGCATTCAAATCCATCATCTGTTGGCTTGACGCTACCCTAAAGTCTTCCAACGACTGTTCCAGACTAGACATAGGTTGTGAAAGGGTTTCAGTAAATGATTCAAAGTTATTTGGATACTGAAAACTCCCAAACGGCTGTTCTGAAGTAATGTCTAGGGAAGGTGCAAAAGTAGGGTAGGATTGGTAGGAATTGAATGGCTGGACAGGAGTGGGATCAACATTGGGATAAGAAGGTGAATGGATTTGTTGGTCCCAAGAATTTGTAGTGGTGAAAGGAGTGAAAGATCGGCTACGAGATTGTGCAATATGTTCAGCAATGGACATTGGTCTCGGGGTTACAACTGGATTTTCAAAAGGGGTATCAACACAAGAAGGGGTGAATGTTTGAAACGGTTGATACGAAGTGGATTGCGGGGTCCAGTTGTTCGTCCTAGACGCGTCTATCCGATCTTTCAAAGAAATTTTTGGCATGGAGGGGTCGTTCGATATTCGGCCAAAACAAGAACCGTATGAGGTAATGTCTGGTTGTGGGTACCAAAGTTCAGCAAGAGTTTTGCGAGGTGGAGTACCCATGATATGAAGAGAGAAAGACAAAAAGGAAGAGAAAAGGAGGGGAAAAAGAATGTGATAATTTTTTTTTTATATATATATTAACACAAGAATGAAGTATACAAAAAAAAGAATATGGACAAAAAACAATCACGACACAAAAATACCACACACCTAATCGTTCTAGGGTTCACCTAGGTCAACTAGACCTGCTCCAGAACTTAATTGTCGAAGTTAAACCGTGTCGAGAAACAGGCTCAAGATACACTGATCACGAGGCCAGATAAGTGCAGAGATAAGGGGAGGTTGTCCAACGCTTTCGCGAAGTTCCTTAATTAAATAACCCTTTCTCTTTTGGCGGATGCGCCGTTAACACTTTCCTAGACACCCCGTAAACAATATACCGTTAAGCAAGGTTCTAAACACAGTTAACTTCTCCTAGTGAGCGCGAAGTCCTTAAGGCTTAAAGTCTAGTTTCTTTTAAATTTTGTGTGGGTAAACGTTATGCTCAAGTTCGTGATTTGTGGGCCACGGAAAAGGTGATGAAATCCTTTACCGTATATTGTGGGGTTCGCTTGTCCTTAAGTCCGTATTAATTGATGCAATGCGCAATTCAAAAAAATTCTTATAAAGAATCAAACAATCGTTTTTTAGTTTAAGCGTGGCGCTGCAACAAATACGGGTTAGTCAATTTTTAGCGTTTGCTAGCGAACTTGCAAAGAATCCTGCAAAGAATAGTATATTGGATGCGTCGGATTTGAGAAGAAGGTGTTAGTAAAGTACGTACCGTTAAGTCTTGGGTTAGGAAACCCCCGTTGAATCAAATCCGGTAAGCTTGAAAAGTTCGCTTGCGCGGGTCAAACTATCCGGATCTTTGGCACTGTACTTCGTAATCACCTTTGCCTTAAATGCACACTTTGCTCCCCACAATCGCAGTTTGCAAATATACAAAAATCTGCACACTTGCCCACAAAAATGATCAAAAAAAAGATTCTTTTTTTTAATATACAAAGAGAATATTAACCCGAATAACAAGAAAAGAAATACGTTACCGTCTCCCCGGCAACGGCGCCATTTAATCGCACGCTTTTGGCGTGTCGGATGTTCAAAGAATTTAAGTGTAACCGCGATCAGGACGGTGTCGTTTTGCAGCTAGCCGGTTGAGCACGGGTCGGTCCACAGGGAGATGGTGGTATTTTACCTTCTTGTCTTAGACGAGCCAATAAAGAATCTGTATGTTTGTTTGATCTAACCTATGTGTTTATTTGCAAGTATAAAGTTGTTAAGAAGAAAATACGAGATTGTAAACTAAAAAAATCCGTACTCAAAACCTTTGAGCCGAGTCTTAACCAATTGAAGCTAGAGCAATCGGCAACAACGTGGATTAGGGGATTTAAGCGCGGTATTCGTGGAATCCGGCTTATTTACCCTTGTCCTTCCGTTCTTGTCTCTTGCTTACGCCTCCGGCCAAACCGAACGCAACCGGTCGCGGTTAGGAATCACCGTTACCTTGTCAGGGTAGGGTGCCTAACGGAGCGCTTGCGTATGGTTTGGGCGAAGTTCAAATGGAAAATAACGGGAAAAGAAATTGGCAAAGAAATGTTAACTTACAATATCATATGGATTCTTAACAACAACAATAATTACAACATTCACAAAATGAACAAAAGAGAACAAAAAGAAAAGAACAAAGAAAAGAAAAGATTACAAGAAAGAAAGTGCATGGAATTAAATAGCAAGTAAGTAAAGCAAGAATGAAAAATGCAAGTAATAAATAAACAATAAAAAGAACAAGAAAGTAGAACTCAAGACAAGCATGGGATCAATAGTCAACCCTTAAACTTGCAAGCTCAATCAAGAGGTTGCAAGATCAAGGGAAGGGTAGAGAACGCATGTGAATTGAAGCGCTAATTCCGTGAGAAAATACGACCCTTGAGATCAATAACTAACCCTTAACCATTCAAGCTCAATGAAGAGGTTGAATGATCAAGAGAAAGCAAGAATCTCAAGGGGAAGAAGAAACACAAGAGAATGATACAAAACCCTCATCTTCATTGATCTCCCACTCAAAATCTCTCACTACAATTTCATGGAAAAAGAATGAAGAAGAAGAAGAAGAACTATACAAAACACTACAAAAAGAGTGGACACAAAATTGGACAAAGAATGACCCTTTGGCTTGGTTCAGTTCTGCTGTATTTATAGGCTGGAGAATGGGAATCTAGGGCAACCACCAGAGCACATGGGAAGTTACAAAAAAGCCCCCAAAAGACGACTTCCTGAACCCACCGTACGGCCGCGTTTCCGCGGCCAATACCCCCTATTGGCCGCGGAAACGCGGCTCCCTTGGTGAGTTGGGTCATGGGTTTTGGTATGGGTCCCTGGTTGGATGTTTCTTTGTGTTTGTCAACTTCAAAATGCACAGAAGTCTTCTAGAATATCAGCAGATTTCCAAGTCCAAGATTGCATTATCTTTGTTTACTTTTGACTTTATCTCCCTCGAGCTCCGCGCACCCATTGATTCTTGTGCAGCCCCTCTCGTGCTCTGTGCTTGTCCGAGACACGAATGACCGCTGTCATATGTCTTGTCCCTGGAACCGGTACGCAGCACTGGACGGATATGGATGACCGGAACCCGGCTTTTATCTGTAGTGATGGATGTTCTGTATTTGGTGTAACTGTGGAGATTTTGTCTTGATTTGCAATATTTGTACTGGAAACCTGTATTCTGTAAATATGTAACAAACACGGATTACAAGCACCTACCTATAAACACACGAGCATAAGAATGGGCGGTATAAAATGCAATATTCTGATATGAACAGCGGGCTTGCTCGTCGATCTTCTGATCGCTCAATACCCGGGTGGCCGTTACGTTTAGCAGACCGCTTGCGGCTTGTGGGTGTTTGATATGATCATCACCTGCTGCCGGCGTATTGACGAGTCTTTAGAGTCCTACACAGAGGTTTCCTGATTCAAGCGAAACGAAATAGGAGCGCATATGAGATATGTGCGGGACAGAGAATAATGCGTGTATGTGATACAGTATTCTATTCTCGGGATGAATGTATCGAATGGTTGTATGCGATATAACCTAGTTATCGATTCAAGCGTTGATTCGATAAGTCGATACATTGAATACTAGTCGGTTATGTTCGACATGACCGGATCGTTAAATCAAGTGTTGATTTAATGATTTAATGTATAATTATATATTTGATATATTACTTTGCATTAACTAGTATTGGTTCACTTTAAAAGGATTTTCTCACTTGTTTGTGCAAGTTGTATATGTGATATACTTTTGTGCACTTGATTGTATCATGTTTGATGATACATGTTTACTTGATTAAGTGTAAAGAATTAAGCCATGGTTAAACTAATGATTAGGGTTTTCTTATCTTATTTATTTATTTATTTATTTATTTGTTTTTTTTGGAAAAGATAAAGAAAGAATGGTGGCTTTGTTTGTTTGTTTGTTGAAGATTCAAGAAGCTTTGACTTAGTCACCATTCTTGTCTTCATACTTAACCCTAACCATTTAAACAAACCATGGTCTATTCTCTACACTTAACTAGGGTTAGGTTATGATAAGTATTCATATCATTTATCCTTTTTCAATGATACTCATCATAATATTCATCTTCTTCTTTTTCTTCATCAAATGAAGAAAGCTTGCTTCATCAATGGTGATTGATGAAAAAGAGTGAGAAATCCAATTCTAAAATGAACCCACTTCCTATTTCTTCATCCTCTACCTCTTGCCAAGTAGTAGAGTGTGTTTCCTTCACAAGTTTTCTTGACTTGGTGAAGTTGGAGCTTGATCTAGTGATGCCTCGACGTAGATCATCTTCGGCATCGTCGTCGATGACCTAGCCCGCCATTTCTCCGATGAAGCCGACGCTTGAGCCCGGGATTTCATTTGGACAGCGGAGAGGACTTCATTACGGAGCCGTGGAGGTGGAGGACCGAATCTACAAAGGTTGTATTTCCGTTCACTTAGTTAATTTGTTAACTAGCTTATTGTGTTCGCCTAAACTTCTAGCCAACGGTCCGTGTTAGGGTTTCTCGGCACCTATAATATTTGAAATTATCATGGTTGATGCCTTGTGAGACTTCATTAGCATGCCTAGGAACCCTACAGTGGTATCAGAGACTAGCTAGAGCCTTAGGCGAAGTCTAGACGAAGTTTGAAACCCGAACGAACCGAAACCCTAACACAAACCATGCTCTCTGGACTTTTTCTAAAAACTGGGTTTTTTCCAGATTAAAAATGCTTAAAAAATTCAGCAGGGAATTATAAGAATTACGGTGCAAATTTTTTCCCATGAACAGTTCAAACTGCGGCGGCGCGGCAAGTTGATGACGTCATCCTCACCTGTTTGCACAGTAACTTCTATTATATTATGCTGGAGTTTCTGGGTATTTTTAAATTTTATTCAAGAGTTGAATTTTCTGGGGTTGTTTTGGGGATTCGGTGTTTCGATCGGAGTATCAGATTTTGTCTATGTGGCTTTCCGGATAAATTTTAGAATATGTTAAAAAGTTCGACCGGATATAAATACCCAATTTTTCCCCTGCCGGGAAATTTCCAAAAGTTGGATTTTTCCGTGGTTTAAAGACGTTCTAAGTAGTGCAAGTAACTCGATGGACCCTCTCGAAGACAACAAACCTTAACTCGATTATGTGACCGTCTTGAACTGCCCTTTGAACCTTCGGGTTTGGGGCAGTACGGCGTGCCACATGTGAAGCGTTGGCTTGACCCTTCTACGGCTGGACCGTTGGTACTGAGGCACGAACTGAATGTTTTTAGACTTGTTTCATGTGTTGATCTGTATCGGGAAAACTTGGGTGTTCGATTGTTCGATCGGAAAGTTTGACATTTTCTATTTATCCGGAATGGGATACAATAATTGGAATTCACAAGAAGTTATGAGATAACTGAATGAATGTTATAAACATAGCGGTTTAGTCTCACTTGATCGGTTGCCACGGAATTTTGATGTGATCAAAAGTCCGTCGCAATCACGTAGCGTACGCGGATACTCGCCGGGTAAACTTAATAGAAAGCCTCACCCCATAGCCCCGACCAAGTGACTGTAAGAGAACCTCGTCGCCGAAAGCATCCGTTCGGGTGCTCCCGGTAGCGGTGTTCCGCATTGGTGCACTTCGTCGACGGCGTCGGGGGTGCGGCCGCCTACTAAAGTTTGCGACGAGCATTCGATCAGGATGTCGGGAATCTTGTTGAATTGCCCGACTTGATATTGAAAAGTGTTTTCGATTTTGAGACTAAAATGCGGGGTTTATAATTTTTAGGCATGCGATGTCTAAGTAATTCATTTGATTAGGCATGCGATGTCTAAAGAGATTGCGGATTCCAACTGTTGTAGTTTTACACTTTCTTTTCTGTGACCGGAAGTGTAATATGTGATATCGCCGGTTTCGTTGCTATATGTCAACGACAATTGGGATGGACATATTTACTTACGTTGATGATATGTGATGTTATGTGTTGCTGGATATGTTATATTGGATCGTCGTGTTCGAATAGCCGGGGTTTTTTTATGTGAGATGAGTGTTTTTCATTTTCATTCATGTAAAAATCTGGATGTAATATTCTTTTATTGGGGCACTTCCAGGTTGCGGAAGTTGTCACCCTTTTGTATATTATTTACTTTTCCGCACTAGGATAGACCCAAGGAGGAGGGCATAAGTAACCGGGTTCTGGGGTCCAGTGGGAGACCAACTCGAGGAGTCGAGTCCGGGTCTCCTAACTCCAGAATTGGTAGGGTTGCTTGCCGCTCTCGTAGGGGTCTAGGGGTGTGGGTTTGGCTATTCATCGCGACCGTGGAATCCGTGTTTTATACTGGCTCGTATTGAAAACACGGACGTCCTAGTATATCCAATATTTCATATGTTTCTTCTGCTGCGATATCTGTGATGTGATCATGTGATGTTCTGTGATAGATACAGTATATAGTATATATGATATATTATATAGGCGTTACTTATGTTTTACACCCGCGCTAGCCCTGCCCCGCTCTGCCGTTAGTTACCTAACCTAACGGTGCACGAGGGGACATCGAGGCGAATGCGGATGGCATAAGTGTACGTCGTATTTATCTGTGATGTTTAGGTAATTTAAATGATGGGACTTCATTAATGAGATTAATGAAATAAAAGAAACCTAAGATGTTGTGGAATCGAATTTCAAAATAAAATAGGTAGCTACAGTTCTTGCTTTGCACCGCGGTATATATGATATATCCTGCACCTTATTCGATAAGGAAATGACCGAGATCCCTTCACCGGGAGTGACTCCTTTAGCAATAACTGGCAGATGCTACACACTCGGTTTGTCTTTTGATTGCTTTTAAGAGTTCTGCTTTGCACAGTGATATATATGATATATCCCGCACCTCATTCGACGAGGAAAGGACCGACGATCCCTTCACCGGGAGTGACTCCTTTAGCAAAACTAGAAAAGCCTAAAAAACACTCCATTTTAAAATCATTTGATTCTACAACGATATAAAGTTTATTGCGCAAAAGGTTTTCTTAAAAACATGTCGCAGCCCTCCGTCATTTCAGATAAGTAATAGTTAGTATTCGTGCTGCGTTTGTTGACTCAGTCAAGGCGTAGTGTGCGGTAGCTGATTAGTGCTTATCTGCAAAGCATATGATGCGATTGGATTAGGGTAGTCGTGCGGCCTTGTTGACTCAGTCAAGGGTCGTGCGGGTGGGTTTAATTCAATCGGGAAATGACGGGTTGAACTTTACTTGCGGTCTATGGTTTGTTGACTCAGTCAAGGTCATAGATCGCTTGGGGCAAAAGATTATCGGGAATTTCAAGTGTTGAAATTTGCAATGAGATTGCATACCTTGTATGAGATAGTTGGATCCCGATACCCGCTGCGAGTAATTGTTACTCCTGGGAGAGTTTTACACATTACAATTAGCCGATCAAGTAGGTGTCTAGAAAGGTGTCAACGGGGTTACGCCTCTGGGAAAACGAGGTTTACATTAATTAGGTTCGTGCGAAAGCACGGGGGACCTCCCTCAAAGTACTGACACTGGCCTGGCTGAAAGATTGGCGAACTTGTAGTGTGTAATTAATCCCGGCTAGTCTTTCCTTTTAGGGTTTGAAGGAAGATTTGATAAAAACAGTGGGAGCCATCCTGATTAGATAAAATAATAACCAATCTGATCTTGTAAGAGCGCACGCTGAGTGTTTTCTTCTCTCTCTCTCCAGGTAGCGACCATATCACGCCTTAATCAAGATAATAATACTGAATATTGACCGAACCCGCTTGTTATACTGAGCTGGGGAACGTTGGTCCCGCTCCAACTTATAATTGTTATAAGACAGAGCAGGAAATAAGGGGAATACCAGAATTCCTACGCCGCCCAAACGAAGAGAGTGCATGATGATGCATCATCTTCGGGTGTGTTCATTATACAAAACTGTTTCTCAGTATCCTCTACGTCCTGGGTATTTGATACCGGATCAGGATCCCAGACATGTAATCTGTTACATTGGGCTACAGAAAGGTAGAGAACTGAGAACGGGTGATAAGTTTCATGAGGCAGAAAACGGGGCAAGTGTTGCAGCCAGGTCTGTTGGTCACTGTCACCCTGTATTGTAATACATTGATTCTGAACGAATGTTATTAAATACCGAACCTGATATACAAAATCATATCAGTCTCTTTATTAGTAAAGAAATGATAAAATTTTGTATTGTTGGATAATGTTTTGAACATTTCCTATATCAAAAGTTGATCGGTTCAGGCACGTTATCTAAAAGCATTGATGTTCTAAATCAAACTACAATTCTTTAGTATACTGAACACACACAAGAGGAAGAGTTCAGAAATGAACAGATCCTTCTTGAGGTATTGTAGACTAGGTCATATCAATGCGACCCGACTAGCTAAGTTACATTTAGATGCATATTTAAATCAGTTTGAATTACATCTTGTGAAACTTGCCAGTCATGTCACAAAGATTAGATGACCATAGCTCTGTTTATTGGAAACAGAGAAAGAGTCTGTGAACTCTTGGGATTGATACATGTTGATGTATGTAAGGTCCCATGTCTACACATACCAAGACCGGTTCTTTGTACTTCATTACATTCTCTGATAATCTCTCAAGATTCAGACATATGTTCCTGTTGAAACACAAGTCCGAACCTTTTGAGATATTCACAGAATATAAGTTAGAAGTAGAGAACCAAAATACGTGTATAAGTATTATGTCCTTTGATGAGATTAGGGAGGAGAATACTTGAGTACGGAAATCCTGGACTATTCTAAAGGAGAATGAGATTCTCTCTCAGCATTACTCCTCCGAATACACCATAGCACTATGGTATATCGGGGCGGAGCAGATACACCCTATTTGATATGGTGTGCTCTATGATGAGTACTACTGAGTTACCTTTTTCATTAGGGGGTTATGCACTTGAGAAGTTGCATATCTATTGAATAGGGTTCCAATCAAATCAGTTGACTACCGCTTCATATGTGATATGGAATGGGAAGAGCCCATGTCTTAAGTTAGTTAAGATTTAGGGTTGTCCGGCCTATGTCTAAAAGCAAAATCCGGACACGCTCGAGGCAAGGTCTGTAATGTAGAACTGGAAAGGTTCCAGCTATACAAAATACAGCAGATGATTTGGTACAACCAAAGGATTCAGTAGATACCAACGAACCTCAGCCTCTCCGCCGATCTAGTAGGGTTCCTCACCCACCTGAGAGATACTTCGGTTTCTCTGTGACAGTGGGAGCGAGGATTGCATCATGAGATGATGACCCAACTAGCTTCGAGCTGGCCATCAGGAGTAAGATTCTGTAAGAATGGCTGGATGCTTAGTGATCTGAGATGGAATCCATGTACACCAACAAAGTATGGACTTTGGTTGCTATATCTGAAGGGTTAAATCCCCATCAGGAGCAAGTATATCTTGAGAAGATTACTTGGTGTAAATGGAAAAGTTGAGACTTTCAAAGCTAGACTTGTTAAAGGTTTTCGTCATTGACCAGGCATGGATAATGATGAAACCTTTTCCAGTACCTATGCTTAAGTCTATCCAGATCCTACTTGCCACGGCTACATACCGTGACTACGATATCTGGCGGTTGGGTGTCATGACTGCTTTTCTAAATGATGTTTTAGAAGAGTGTGTCTATAAGTACACAGCCAGAGGGCCTCGTAGACAGTGGGAGCAGCGGAAACATGTGCAAGATGCTTTATAGGATAAAGCAGGCATCGCGGAGTTGGAACATCTGTTTTGATGGATTAGTCAAAAAAGTTGACATCATCAAAGTGGTAGATGAACCTTGTATAAACAAAAAGGTAGTAGGGAGTATGGTGACGATCCTCGTAGAGTACGTGGATGACATACTCTTGATAGGGAAGGAGTTTTCTATGCTACGCTCGATCAATCTCCGCTTATCACAATGATTCTCCACATAGGATCAAAGTGATACCTACTAAATCCTGGATTTTGGATCTATGAGATAGATCTAAATGGATGTTAGGATACTCACTAGTTGTAGTGAGATGGTATCAGTTGATCCTGGGGAGAATCACTGGAAGGGTTCCAGGGTGATAAAGCTGACTGAGTGTCAGTCACAGGCATTGTCTTTACCCTCAGTAAAGGGACGGTATGTTGGAAGAGTTCCAAGCTAGATACCGTGGCATACTAGACGATAAAGGCACGATACATCGCTACTTAAGATGCTACCAAAGAGGCTGTTTGGGTGTATATTGGTTCATGAGATGAACTATGTTCCTCCCATTGTGTGACAATGGAGTTGTGGCTTATGCCAAGGAACGCAGGTCCCATCAGTGATCCAGACATATTCTAAGGCAGTATCACCTGATCATGGAGATGGCTGATCTCCAAGGTGATCGAGGTTAGGAGAGTAGACTCAGAGGATAACACTGCGGATCCACTCACGAAGGCCTATTCCCAGAGAGAGACTTTTATGGGATGGTTGAGTATGAGATACTTCAACCACTGCTACAGATGGCCCTAGTGCAAGTGGGAGATTGTTAGTTATATGTATGCTCTAGAGGCCATTACTGTACATAGGATGTATATTGTAGTGGATGCTGGGACATATATAGGGAGGACTTTCTTGCTCGACATGATAGTATGCTATCTGGTTGTTCTTTACCTTAACGTGTATACTGATTGCCTCTCTGATACATGTTGGTAAAGCCCTTAGGATGTGTACTTGACTACCTGGACTATGATGCGGATCATACCAGTGGGGACATGGTAGTCTATAAGTACATCCCTCAAGGTCCCTAGTCGTGGGTGTATCGAGACGGGGCATCGATATACCAGAGTAGACTAGCGTATACCTTCTCGACCCATACAGATGGGCGATGGATGATCCCATATCCATTGCTGTTTGACATCAGAGATGATATACGGGTGCTCAGTGGAGACTGGGTACACTGGACGGACTCGCCGAGAACTCCCGGATGGTATTATACCTCACGTCAGATGGCAGTTCTCTGGTGACACTGGTACAGGTTAGTCTGTTGACCCGAGATCGTCATAGAGTCTTGTGTGGTTCCCACTGTGCTTTGATTTCCACCTTACCACGTCCAAGAGGGCGTGCAAAACGGTGGTTTTTGGGTACAGTCCCGAACCACATGGAGGCAATGAGCGATAGGAGGGGATTCGTCTCTCCCGGTATAGGGAGTTGATATTGCGCTGTGTTCGATTGGCTATAACCGGAAATCCCTGGCCAGGGTTGCTGAGATTTACTGGTAAGTGTTACCAGTAGTTTCTCGAATTGTTATAGACCTCATATCGACACGACTTATCGAGCTATTGGGGTCTGACGTTTACCACCCCTAGGCAAGATATGCGACATATCAGACGACGAGACCGGACTGTACGGTAAGTGTTACTGGTTGGATTCACTGGAGTGTGAGCGGGCTTGCTCGTCGATCTTCTGATCGCTCAATACCCGGGTGGCCATTACGTTTAGCAGACCGCTTGCGGCTTGTGGGTGTTTGATATGATCATCACATGCTGCCGGCGTATTGACGAGTCTTTAGAGTCCTACACAGAGGTTTCCTGGTTCAAGCGAAACGAAATAGGAGCGCATATGAGATATGTGCGGGACCGAGAATAATGCGTGTATGTGATACAGTATTCTATTCTCGGGATGAATGTATCGAATGGTTGTATGCGATATAACCTAGTTATCAATTCAAGCGTTGATTCGATAAGTCAATACATTGAATACTAGTCGGTTATGTTCGACATGACCGGATCGTTAAATCAAGTGTTGATTTAATGATTTAATGTATAATTATATATTTGATATATTACTTTGCATTAACTAGTATTGGTTCACTTTAAAAGGATTTTCTCACTTGTTTGTGCAAGTTGTATATGTGATATACTTTTGTGCACTTGATTGTATCATGTTTGATGATACATGTTTACTTGGTTAAGTGTAAAGAATTAAGCCATGGTTAAACTAATGATTAGGGTTTTCTTATCTTATTTATTTATTTATTTATTTATTTGTTTTGGAAAAGATAAAGAAAGAATGGTGGCTTTGTTTGTTTGTTTGTTGAAGATTCAAGAAGCTTTGACTTAGTCACCATTCTTGTCTTCATACTTAACCCTAACCATTTAAACAAACCATGGTCTATTCTCTACACTTAACTGGGGTTAGGTTATGATAAGTATTCATATCATTTATCCTTTTTCAATGATACTCATCATAATATTCATCTTCTTCTTTTTCTTCATCAAATGAAGAAAGCTTGCTTCATCAATGGTGATTGATGAAAAAGAGTGAGAAATCCAATTCTAAAATGAACCCACTTCCTATTTCTTCATCCTCTACCTCTTGCCAAGTAGTAGAGTGTGTTTCCTTCACAAGTTTTCTTGACTTGGTGAAGTTGGAGCTTGATCTAGTGATGCCTCGACGTAGATCATCTTCGGCATCGTCGTCGATGACCTAGCCCGCCATTTCTCCGATGAAGCCGACGCTTGAGCCCGGGATTTCATTTGGACAGCGGAGAGGACTTCATTACGGAGCCGTGGAGGTGGAGGACCGGATCTACAAAGGTTGTATTTCCGTTCACTTAGTTAATTTGTTAACTAGCTTATTGTGTTCGCCTAAACTTCTAGCCAACGGTCCGTGTTAGGGTTTCTCGGCACCTCTAATTTTTGAAATTGGCATGGTTGATGCCTTGTGAGACTTCATTAGCGTGCCTAGGAACCCTACAACGGGTCGGGTCGAGAGTAGTCTGCTGGGTCACCCGAGGTGAGCTCCTTTTCGAAGATATCGTCGGACGTGTCCCCGCGTAATCTGTTGTATTTTCTGGATGATGCCAGCGAATCAGGGCGAGACCTTTGCATTAAAGAAGGTGCGCCGGATCGTGCGTACTTTCTCTGAAGCGACAGACCACGTATCAGGCGCTTGCTGGCTGACACGACGGGCCGTAGACCGCTGGCGTCTGATGGGATACGGCCAATGCGCGTGTGACAGGTGGGGAGATCGAGGTCGTCGAATGCGAAGAGTTGTTTTTGGCGGGAGTCGACTGTCGCCATTGGATGAGGACGCCGGTGGCTATAAATAGAGGTGGGGTCCGCTTCAGGGCCCATCTCCCTTCATATTTTCCTCGTTCTGACCTTGTAAGCTCGGCGCTCTCCTTTTTAGGTTGGATCTCTGCGTTTTCTCTCCCGAGGACTTCGTCATCAGGTTAGATGTCTTCTTTTGAGGAGTCTGTAGATGTCGTCGGGGTAGATTCTAAGGATTCCTCCACTAAGTCAGAGTCTTCCCGGAAAGTTAGGATCAGATCCTCTTTCCGGGGTCGCGCGTCAAGGGCGGATCCCAGAGCAGAGGTGGCGGACACCCCTGGTGTGCCATCTTTGGTGAGGTACAAGGACGAGCTTGCCACCGCTCGGGCTCGTTTCCATATCCCTTCCGTCTATACTCTACGTTTAGCCGAGGAAGGAGAGAGGGCGGATCAGGTACGGGGTAAAGAGATTGCCTTGTACCTGGAATCCTTTTGGGCCGAAATATGCCCGCCCTTCTCTCCCAAGTAGAGTGTACTTCAGGTAGCCCCGGGCCAGCTAGTGCCGAATTCATGGAGGATTCTCCTTGGGTTCCTGGTTCGTTTGAAGTTGCAGATGATCTCCTTTAGTCTGTCCATCCTTGCCTCCTCTCTCATTTACAAAGGTCACCCCGGCACTCGCGCGGGCAACCTGAGGTGGGTTTACTTCTCCTTTAGGAAACAACGGGGGAGTGCAGCCGGGTCAGGAGTCGTCGTCTTGCCTTCTTCCATCCACGATTGGAAGAAAAAGTTTTTCTTTGTTGGGCCGCCGGAGGTGAGGACTGGCCCATGCCCATCCAGTGGTCTAGGGATAGGTGCTGGCGAGGAAGTCCGTCCAATGATCCCGGCGCTGTGAGAGTGGCGGAGTGGGAGCCCATTCCCCGGGTTGACGTGCTGCTTTTTGAGCGGGCCCTTAGTTGGGCTGGGCTCAGCTCCGCCCAGTTCGTCGGTAAGTTAGGAGCTTGCGTTTGTTTTCATTCTTGTTTGTGTTGCTGATTCCATCGTATCTTGTCTTGTGCAGAACCCATAGACTTGAGCCACCTCCGTGCGGCCATGCGCAAGCCGAAGAAGGGATCGAAGGCTGGAGGTGCCAGCTCTTCTCGTCGGATGTCTGTCCTGGTTCCCCCGGCAGCCGTCCCACCCCAGTGTTCGAGTGCGGGCCGTGCCCCAGAGCCCAGCCAGACGCCGAGCCGAAAACGGGTTCGGGGACAGGAGGCCCAGGCTTCGGAGGTGGAGACCAGCTCTCCGCCGTCGTCTCTCAAGAGGTTCCCCCGAAAGGTTTCGTGGACCCCGGCCTCCCCGATCTTGGTGGACGAGGGGGATCTCCGCTTTGAGGTGCCCTTGGGGCTCTCCGTCGCTGACAGCTTGCTGTCCGACATGGAGAGGTCGGCCGGGGGAAAGGTCCCTCGAGGGACACTCAAGGCGCAAATGGTGTCCATCGCAAGGGTCTAGAAGGCATCAACCATGCCCGATTTAAATTTTAGACGTGCCGAACAACCCTAACCAAGATGTTAGACTAGAGATTAGGCGAAACAAAGCAAGTAAACAACTTTACTTCTAAGAGTTTGGGATTACAACCTCTATAGTCCGTTCCTTCACTTCTAAAGCTCCGTGTTGAGGTCCCTTCGCTGTGATCATCGAGTACCCGGACTCTAGAGAGGCTCCATGAAGAGAAAGATGCAATCTTGCTTCCAATCTTCAATAACAAAGATGATCTACCTTGAAGAAACTCAAACCCAAGCTCTTGCTTTGCTAATCAAGTATTAGCAAAGCAAACACCCTAATCCAGATGAGGATGATGAAGTAGGAATTTAGCTCTCATTTGTTTTCAAAATCTCACTCAATATCATCATATATGAAAAAGCTAGAAAGCTTTTCAAGAACTCAAGGAACAAGAAGAAGAATTTTCCTTTTGTGATGAATAATGAATCTTGTGTGTGATTAGAAATGCAACCATGGGTTATGTCTTACTTAACCCATGTAGAGATTTAACGATGGTTAAAGGGTTGGGTTGGGTTAAAGAAATATCTTTGCAAAATATCACAAAATATCAAGGTCAAAGTCATAGCTTCAAGAAGCTTCTTGAAAGCTTCATGAAACCTTAACCCTAATCCAAACCCTAACCATATTTAAACTCCACAAATCATGTTGCATTTATAACTATAACTTGTTACAATATTATATATCACATATACAATATTTATTGTAACAAAATAAAATAATACAACTAACATATATCATATATATATCAATGTATTACCCGAGTGAGAAAAAGAATCTTTTAGTGAGCTTATATTAGTTAATGTAATTTAATGTATCAAATATATAATTATACATTAAATTATCGAATCAACTCTTGATCCGATAATCCGGCTATTTCATAAATAACCGACTAATATAATCTGTATCAGTTCATCGAATCAACACTTGATCCGATGACCCGGCTATATCGCATATACCCGGTCGATATCTCATATCGCGAAAATCTAATACGGTATCACATACGTATTGTTCTCGGTACCGCACATATCATATATGTGCTCCTACTCCGTTTTTCTTGAGCCAGGAAACCTCTGTGTAGGACTAAAGAATCGTCAATACGCCGGCAGTAGGTGATGATCATATCAAACACCCACAAGCTGCAAGCGGTTGTCTAAACGTAACAGCCACCCAGGTATTGAGCAATTAGAAGATCAACAAGCAAGCCTGTACATTCCCCGTGAATCCAACCAGTAACACTCCCGTATAGTCCGGTCTCTTCGTCTGATATGTCGCATATCTCGCCTAGGGGTGGTAAAGGTCAGACCCCAGTAGATTGATAAGTCGTGTCGATATGAGGTCCATAACAGTTCGAGAAACTACTGATAACACTTACCAGTAAATCTCAGCAACCCTGGCCAGGGATTTCTAGTTATAGCCAATCGAACACAGCACAACATCAACTCCCTATACCGGGAGAGACGAAACCCCTCCTATCGCCCATTGCCTCCATGTGATTCGGGACTGTACCCAAAAGCCACCTTTTTGCACGCCCTCTAGGACGTGGTATGATGGAAATCAAAGCACAGTGGGAATCACACAAGACTCTATGACGATCTCGGGTCTACAGACTAACCTGCACCAGTGTCACCAGAGAACTGCCATCTGACGTGAGGTATAATACCATCTGGGAGTTCTCGGCGAGTCCGTCCAGTGTACCCAGTCTCCACTGAGCACCCGTATACCTTCTCTGGTATCAAACACCAATGGATATGTGATCATCCATCGCCCATCATATGGGTCAAGAAGCGCATACGCTAGTCTACTATGGAGTATCGATGCCCTATCTCGGTACTCCCACGACTAGGAACATTTGAAGGATGTACTTGGCGACTACCCTGCCCCCACTAGTATTATCTGCATCATAGTCCTGGTAGTCAAGTACTCATCCTAAGGGCTTTGTCAACATGTGACATAGAGACAATCAGAGTACATGTTAAGATAAAGAGTAACCAGATAGCATAATATCATGTCGAGCAAGAAAGTCCTCCTTATATATGTCTAAGCATCCACTACTATATACAACGTATGTACAGTAATGGCCTCTAGGGCATACATATAACTAACAATCTCCCACTTGCACTAGTGCCAACTGTTGTAGTATCTCATACCCAACAATAAGCTGTGGTTGAAGTATTTCATACTCAACCATCCCATAAAAGTCTCTTCTGGGAATTAGGCCTTTGTGAGTGGATCTGCGCTGTTGTCCTCTGTGTCTACTCTCCTAACCTCGATCTACCTGGAGATCAACCATCTCCATGATCAGGTGATACTGCCTAAGAATATATCTGGATCACAAATGGGACAGGGGTTCCTAGGCCTAAGCCACAACTCCATTGTCACACAATGGTAGGAACGAGATTCATCTCATGAACTCATATATATCCAGACTGCCTCTTTGGTAGCATCCTTGGTAATTATGTATCTTGACTTTAATCGTTTAGTAAGTCACAGTATCTAGCTTGGAACTCTTCCAACATACCGTCCCTCCACTGAGGGTAAAGACAATGTCTGCGACTGACATTCAGTCGTCCTTATCACCCTGGAACCTTTCCAGTGATTCTCTCCATGATCGATTGATACCATCTCACTACAACCAGTGAGATTCCTAACATCCAATTAGATCTATCCCATAGATCCATAACCCAGGATTTAGGAGGATCACCTTGATCCTATATGGAGAATCTTTGTGATAAGAGGAGATTGACCGAGCGTAGCATAGGAAACTCCTTCCCTATCAAGAGTATGTCATCCACGTACTCTACGAGGATCACCACCATACTCTCTACTACCTTTTTGTATATACAAGGTTCATCTACCATTTTGATGAAGTCAAACTCTTTGACTACTTCATCAAAACAGACGTTCCAACTCCGCGATGCCTGATTTATCACATAAAACATCTTGCACACGTTTCCGCTGCTCCCACTGTCTAGGAAGACCTCTGACTGTGTACTTATAGACACTCTCTTCCAAATCATCATTTAGAAAAGCAGTCATGACACCCAACCGTCAGATATCGTAGTCATGGTATGTAGCAGTAGCAAGTAGGATCTGGATGGACTTAAGCATAGCTTTGAAAGTCTCAACTTTTCCATATACACCAAGTAATCTTCTCAAGATATACTTGCTCCTGATGGGGATTTAACCCTTCAGATAAAGCAACCAAAGTCCATACTTTGTTGGTGTATAAGGATTCCATCTCAGATCGCTAAGCATCCATCCATTCTCACAGAGTCCTCACTCCTGATGGCCTGCTCGAAACTAGTTGGGTCATCATCTCATGATGCAATCCTCGCTACCACTGTCATAGAAAAACCGAAGTATCTCTCAGGTGGATGAGGTACCCTACCAGATCGGCGGAGAGACTTAGGTTCGTTGGAAACTATTGAATCATCCGGGTTTACCAAATCATCAGCTGCAGTTTGTATAGCTGGAACTCCTTCCAGTTCTACCTCATGACCACTAATTTCTTCACAAGAAATTCCCTTTTACTCAAAAAGTGGTATGCCGAGAAATAAAACATCTTTTGTTCCTCGGTGTGGTAGAAGATATTCCCTTGCGAATGCTTGGGATATCCAACAAACTTCCACAGAACTGACCTTGCCTCGAGCTTGTCCGGATTTTGCTTTTGACATAGGCCGGACAACCCCAAATCTTAACATCTTTAAGAGATGGGCTCTTCCCATATCATATCACATATGGAGTGGCAGGCATCTGATTTGATTGGAACCCTATTCAATAGGTATGCAACTTCTCAAGTGCATAAACCCAAAAGAAAATAGGCTACTCAGTAGTACTCATCATAGAACACACCATATCACATAGGGTGTAATTGCTCCGCCCCGATACACCGACGTGCTGTGGTGTATACGGAGGAGTAATGTTGAGAGAGAATCTCATTCTCCTTTAGAATAGTCCAGGAATTCCGTGCTCAAGTATTCTCCTCCTTGATCTCATCAAAGGACATAATACTTATACCCGTTTTTGGTTCTCTACTTCTAACTTATATTCTGTGAATATCTCAAAAGCTTCGGACTTATGTTTCAATAGGAACATATGACTGAATCTTGAGAGATCATCAGTGAATGTAATGAAGTACAAAGAACCTGTCCTGGCATACGTAGACATGGGACTATCATACATCAGCATGTATCAATCCCAAGAGTTTACTAACTCTTTCTCTGTTAATAAACGGAGTTATGGTCATCTTATCTTTGTGACATGACTGGCAAGTTTTACAAGATGTAAATCCAAACTAATTTAAATATGCATCTTTATGTAACTTCAGCTAGTCGGGTCGCATTGATATGACCTAGTCTACAATGCCTCAAGAAGGATTCGTTCATTTCTGAACTCTTCCTCTTGTGTGTGTTCTGTACATTAAGAACTGTTGTTTGATTTAGAACGTCTATGCTTTTAGATAACGTGCCTGAACCGATCAACTCTTGATATAGGAAATGTTCAAAACATTATCCAACAATACAAAATTGTATCCTTCTTTACTAATAAAGAGACTGGTATGATGTTGTATATCAGGTTCGGTATCTAATAACATTCGTTCAGAATCAATGTATTCTGATAATACAGGGTGATAACTGCTAACAGAGTTGGCTGCAACACTTGCATCATTTCCAACTCTTGAAACTTATCACCCGTTCTCAGTTCTCTACCTATATGTAGCCCATGTAACAAATTACATTTGCAGGATCCTGATCCGGTATCTCATACCCAGGACGTAAAGGATACTGAGAAACAGTTCTCGGTAATGAACACACCCGAAGAAGATGCATCAGCATGCACTTTCTTCGTTTGGGCGGCACGGGAATTCTGGTAATTCCCTATTTCCTGCTCTGTCTTATAACAATTATAAGTTGGAGCGGGACCAACGTTGCCTAGCGCAGTATAACAAGCGGGTTCGGTCAATACATCCGTATTATTATCTTGATTTAAGGCGTGACATGGTCGCTACCTGGAGAGAGATAGAAGAAAACACTCAGCGTATGCTCTTGCAAGATTAGATTGGTTATTAATATATCTAATTAGGATGTCTCCCACTGTTTTAGTCAAATCTTCCTTCAAACCCTAAAAGGAAAGACTAGCCGGGATTAATTACACTCTACAAGTTCGCCAATCTTTCAGCCAGGCCAGTGCCGGTACTTTGAGGGAGGTTCCCTGTGCTTTCGCACGGACCTAATTAAAATAAACCTCGTTTTCCCAGAGGCTTAACCCCATTGACACCTTTCTAGACACCTACTTGATCGGCTAATTGTAATGTGTAAAACTCTCCCAGGAGTAACTCTTACTCGCAGTGGGTATCGGGATCTAACTATCTCATAGAAGGTATGAAATCTCATTGCAAATTTCAACACTTGAAATCTCCGATAATATTTTGCCCCAAGCGATCTATGACCTTGACTAAGTCAACAAACCATAGACCGTAAGTAAAGTTCAACCCGTCATTTCCCGATTGAATTAAACCCACCCGCGCGACTCTTGACTAAGTCAGCAAGGCCGCACGACTACCCTAATCCAATCGCATCATATGCTTTGCAGATAAGCACTAATCAGCTACCGCACACTACGCCTTGACTAAGTCAACAAACGCAGCACGAATACTAAAGACTACTTATCTGAAATGACGGAGGGCTACGGCAGGTTTTTAAGAAAAACCCTTTGTGTAATGAACTTTATATCGTTGTAGAATCGAGTAAATTTAAATGGAATGTTTTTTAGGCCTTTTCTAGTTTTGCTAAAGAGGTCACTCCCGGAGAAGGGATCGTCGGCTCTTTCCTTATCGAATAAGGTGCAGGATATTTCACAAATATCACTATGCAAAGCAAAAACTATAGAAACAATCAAAAGACAAACCGAGTTTGTAGCATCTGCTAGTTTCACTAAAGAGGTCACTCCCGGTGAAGGGATCTCGGATCTTTCCTTATCGAATAAGGTGCTGGATGTTCTACAAGGAACACCGCTATGCAAAGCAAGAACTAGAGCTACCTGTTTTTGAACAAGTTTCTATAACATCTTTAGGTTTCTTTTATTTCATTAATCTCATTAATGAAGTCCCATTTTAATATGTTTCACAAGCATCATATTTGAAACGAAATCAGCAATATAACATATATCTCATATATATAATATAAACATTCGTCTTAGGCAGTAATATAATCTCATCACAGAACATTGCAGCAGAAGATAACATATGAAATATTGGATATACTAGGATTTCCGTGTTTTATGCGAGCATGTATAAAACGCGGATTCCACGGTCGCGATGAATAGCCAAACCCACATCCCTAGACCCCTACGAGAGCGGCAAGTAACACTGCCAATTCTAGGGTTAAGAGACCCGGTCTCGACTCCTCGAGATGGCCTCCCACTGGACCCTAGAACCCGGTTACTTGTGCTCCCCTCCTTGGGTCTACCTAATGCGGAAAAATAAATAATATACAATGGTGACATCAACCTCATCCCGGAAGTTCCCCAATAAAAGAATATTACATACAATGAATTTTACATGAATGAAAATGAAAAACTCTCATCTCACATAAAACCCCCGGCTATTCAAAACACGACGATCCAATATAACATATCACAGCAACACATAATATCTCATATCATCAACGTAAGTAAATATGCGTATCCCAATTATCGTTGATGTATAGCAACGAAACCGGCGATACACCACATATTACACTTACGGTCGCAGAAAAGAAAGTGTAAAACTACAACAGTTGGAATCCGCAACCTCCTTAGACATCTCATGCCTAACCAAATGAATTCCTTAGACATCGCATGCCTAACAATTATAAACCCTGCATTTTAGTCTCAATATCGAAAACTCTTTTCAATATCAAGTCGGGCAATTCAACAAGATTCCCGACATCCTGATCGAATGCTCGTCGCAAACTTTAGTAGACGGACGCACCCCCGGATGCCGTCGACGAAGTGCACTAAGGCGGAACACCACTGCCGCGAGCACCCGAACGGATGCTTTTGGCGACGGGGTTCTCCTACAGTCACTTGGTCGGGGCTATGGGGCGTGGCTATCTATTAAGTTTACCCGGCGAGTATCCGCGTACGCTACGTGATTGCGATGGACTTTTGATCACATCAAAATCCCGTGGCAACCGATCAAATGAGACTAAACTGCTAGATTTATAACATTCAAATTAGTTATCTCATAACTACTTGTGGATTCCAAATATTGTATCACATTCCAGATAAATAGACAATGTTAAACTTTCCGATCGAATAAACAACCATCCAAGATTTCCCAAATAGCTCAACACTTGAGCGGAGTTCAAAAAGTATCCATCACATGCCACAGTACCAATGGTCCAGCCGTAGAAGGGTCAAACTGACGCCTCACATGTGGCAACGCCGTACTGCCCCAAACCCTAAGGTTTAGAGGAGGTTTGGACGGTCACATAATCGAGTTAAGGTTTTTGTTCTTCTAGAGGGTCCACCGCGTTACTTGCACGACTTTGAACGTTCTTTAACTCAGGAAAAATCAAACACTTGGAAATTTTCCGACAGGGGAAAAAATGAGTTATTGATATCCGTTCGAACTTTTTAACACGTTCTAAATTACCCGGAAAAACTAAATGAAGTTAAACTTTCCGATCGAATCAACGAATACAAAAGATCTTTAGAAAACTCAACACTTGAGTAGAATTAAAAATTCCCAGAAGCATGCCAAAATACCTACGGATGTTACTGTGCAAAATACAACCCTAATGCCCAGAGACGGCCGCGGAACCGCCGCGCAAGGCATGGTATTGCCGCGGTTCCGCGGCGCTTTAATGGAATTAGGTGGTCGTATTTTACAGTTATCCTTAGAATTCCCTGCTTAATTTTCTGAGTATTTTTAATACAGAAAAAAATCAACATTTTAAAAAATTTCCAGAGAGGGGTGTATTGCGACGTTTCGGGGTTCGATCGGACTTTAAACTTCGTCTAGACTTCGCCTAAAGCTCTAGCTTGGCTCTGATACCACTGTAGGGTTTCTGGGCACAGTCACAAGGGTCTAGAAGGCATCAACCATACCCGATTTAAATTTTAGACATGCCGAACAACCCTAACCAAGATCTTAGACTAGAGATTAGGCGAAACAAAGCAAGTAAACAACTTTACTTCTAAGAGTTTGGGATTACAACCTTTGTAGTCCGTTCCTTTACTTCTAAAGCTCCGTGTTGAGGTCCCTTTGCTGTGATCATCGAGTACTCGGACTCTAGAGAGGCTCCATGAACAGAAAGATGCAATCTTGCTTCCGATCTTCAATAACAAAGATGATCTACCTTGAAGAAATTCAAACCCAAGCTCTTGCTTTGCTAATCAAGTATTAGCAAAGAAAACACCCTAATCTAAGTGGCAAGAATAGATGAGGATGATGAAGTGGGAATTTATCTCTTATTTTTTTTCAAAATCTCACTCAATATCATCATATATGAAAAGGCTAGAAAGCTTTTCAAGAACTCAAGGAACAAGAAGAAGAATTTTTCTTTTGTGATGAATAATGAATCTTGTGTGTGATTAGAAATGCAACCATGGGTTAAGTAAGAAGACTTAACCCATGTAGAGATTTAACTATGGTTAAATGGTTGGGTTGGGTTAAAGAAATATCTTTGCAAAATATCACAAAATATCAAGGTCAAGGTCAAAACTTCAAGAAGCTTCTTGAAAGCTTCTTGAAAGCTTCATGAAAGCTTAACCCTAATCCAAACCCTAACCATATTTAAACTCCACAAATCATGTTGCATTTATAACTATAACTTGTTACAATATTATATATCACATATACAATATTTATTGCAACAAAATAAAATAATACAACTAACATATATCACATATATATCAATGTATTACCAGAGTGAGAAAAATAATCTTTTAGTGAGCTTATATTAGTTAATGTAATTTAATATATCAAATATATAATTATACATTAAATTATCGAATCAACTCTTGATCCGATAATCCGGCTATTTCATAAATAACCGACTAATTTAATCTTTATCAGTTCATCGAATCAACACTTGATCCGATGACCCGGCTATATCACATATACCTGGCCGATATCTCATATCGCGAGAATCTAATACGGTATCACATACGTATTGTTCTCGGTCCCGCATATATCATATATGTGCTCCTACTCCGTTTTGCCTGAGCCAGGAAACCTCTGTGTAGGACTCTAAAGAATCGTCAATACGCCGGCAGTAGGTGATGATCATATCAAACACCCACAAGCTGCAAGCGATCAGCTAAATGTAACAGCCATCCAGGTATTGAGCAATCGGAAGATCAACAAGCAAGCCTGTACTTTCTCGGTGAATCCAACCAATATCACTCCCGTACAGTCCGGTCTCTTCGTCTGATATGTCGCATATCTCGCCTAGGGGTGGTAAACGTCAGACCCCAGTAGATTGATAAGTCGTGTCGATATGAGGTCCATAACAGTTCGAGAAACTACTGATAACACTTACCTGTAAATCTCAGCAACCCTGGCCAGGGATTTCCAGTTATAACCAATCGAACACAGCACAACATCAACTCCCTATACCGGGAGAGACGAAACCCCTCCTATCGCTCATTGCCTCCATGTGATTCGGGACTGTACCCAAAAGTCACCTTTTTGCACGCCCTCTTGGACGTGGTATGATGGAAATCAAAGCACAGTGGGAATCACACAAGACTCTATGACGATCTCGGGTCTACAGATTAACCTGCACCAGTGTCACCAGAGAACTGCCATCTGACGTGAGGTATAATACCATCTGGGAGTTCTCGGCGAGTCCGTCCAGTGTACCCAGTCTCCACTGAGCACCCGTATACCTTCTCTGATGTCAAACACCAATGGATATGGGATCATCCATCGCCCATCATATGGGTCAAGAAGCGCATACGCTAGTCTACTATGGAGTATCGATGCCCTATCTCGGTACTCCCACGACTAGGAACATTTGAAGGATGTACTTGGCGACTACACTGTCCCCACTAGTATGATCTGCATCATAGTCCTGATAGTCAAGTACTCATCCTAAGGGATTTATCAACATGTGACATAGAGACAATCAGAGTACATGTTAAGATAAAGAGTAACCAGATAGCATAGTATCACGTCGAGCAAGAAAGTCCTCCCTATATATGTCTAAGCTTCCACTACTATATACAATGTATGTACAGTAATGGCCTCTAGGGCATACATATAACTAACAACCGGAAAGCTGTAGGTGGCGGCCATGAAGCAGGAGGTTGCCCGGTATCGCGAGGCCGCCCAGGCCACCGAGGTCAAGCTTCAGGACTCCAAAGTGCTCGTCAGCACCATGAAGAAGTCGGCGAGCACCCTCCGGAAGGAGCTGGAGGTGGCGTTAGAGGGGACAAAGTGAGCCGATCTCAGAGCGGCGAAGGCGGTGGATAACTACAAGAAGTCTGAAGTGTTGAAGTCGAAAATTGCACCTCGGTTGACCAAGTCAAAGTCAAAGTCAACCCCAAGCCAAGTGGGCCCATGCCCAGGTTGAGTCCGAACATGAAGCGGCCGGCCCTCCCCCATGCCAAAATGAAATCATGTAATAAATAATTTTTATGTAATTTTTTATGCATGAATGTATGCAAAATGGGCATAAAGCCAAATTTTTGTAAAGCCCATGGCTTATGTGCAAAAAGAAATGGCACATGAGCCATGGGATGGGCAAAATGCCATTTTGTAAAGCCCAAGGGGCTATATGTAAATGTGTAAGCCTATATAAGGCAACATGATGATGAATAAAGGATATACTTTTCATTCCCAAAAATTAGGGCCTGTGCCTCTTTCTCCTTCCTCAAGGTTCTAAAACCTCCTTCTTTCTTTTGAATTAAATCAAGAGTTTTACTCTTCCTTTTCCAAAACTAAATAGTTTTTCACCACAAAACACACAAAGGGGAACTTGGATTTGTCATTAGATCTCAAAAGGGGGAGATTTTTAAGTCTCGCCCATTTTTTTCCAAGATCCAGCCAAACGACAGGAAGAAGAAGGAGACTCATCTCCAGAAACCCCACTTTGGGGAAGATCTAAGGCTCAAGGGGAGGAGCCCCTTCATCAGCTTCAAAATATCCTAGGAGTTTAACTCCTCATATATATATATATATATATATATATATATATATATATATATATACATATATATATATATACACACACACACACAAAACAATAAGTGTTCCTTTCTGGGAGTACAACTCCCATTGCAGGGACTAAGTCCTTTTTGCCTCCCAAAGTGCTAGCGCTCTTGCGCCCGAGTGCCCACGTGCCAGGCACGTGGGGCGCTAGCTCTCAAAGCTCTAGCGCCCGAGCGTCCACGTGCCAGGCACGTGGGGTGCTAGCGCTCAAAGCGCTAGCGCCCGAGCGTCCACATGTCTGGCACATGGGGTGCTAGCGCTCTTGCGCTCAAAGCGATAGCGCCCTTGCGTTCAAAGCGCTAGCGCCCAAAGTGCTAGCGCCCTTATGCTCAAAGCGCTAGCGTCTGAGTGCCCACATGCCTGGCACGTAGGGCGCTAGCGCCCAAATCGCTAGCACCCGAGCGCCCACGTGCCTGACACGTGAGGCGCTAGCGCCCACGCATCCTTTGGATGCCCATTTCCCTTATATATATATATATATATATATATATATATATATATATATATATATGTATATATACATATACACACACATACTCCACACTAAAAGTACCTCCCCCGTTAGAAAAAAATTTCTAACGGGGCGCTGCCCCGCACCCCGCAAGGGGGCTGCTAGCCCTCTTGACCCCCGGCCCGCTATCCGGGTAACGGGACCCCCCTAAAAACTCTGCGGGGCCCCCGATATATCCAAAACCCCTTTAGAACACAACACTGCACATTGAGTTCGCAAGACCAGTTTAACCCGTTAATCGGAGGTTCTCTCGCTCCAAAAGCGAGGGGTAATTAACGGCAGCTTAGTCCGCGGCTGCCGGAGATTCGGATCCCCACAATCAATAAACCCCAGCCTGCTCTAAGTGGGGGGAATCTGTATTGCGCCTGACAAGCGCGCGCGTATTCCCATCTCAATGGGGTGACGAAAAACACCCTACAGATTCTGGCACGCCTGGTGGGACCATCTCTCCTCCCATATTTCGGGTTAAACGTTCATGCAAACTCAATCAATATACATATCTTTATTTATATTAAAATAATGCTCTTTCATGTAGGTTTTCAAGCAATCACTTCTCAACAATGTTTCCAAAGATGAACTCCGCTCCCTTCTCCTTAACGATGAAGATGGACTCCCGGACGGTCCTCCCGGCCAGTCTCGGGCGACAATTGGAAGAGCCACTGCTACCTTATTGCTCTATTTTGTTCATGTCAGCTAACGCCATCCCAGCTTCTCAAGCTCCGGTAACAGTCAAACCGGCCTCGAAAGGCAAGAGGCCAAATGTGGTGGTCTCGAGGGCACCCCAAACCAAACGCAAATCTGTTTCCGAACGTTTCTTCGTCGCTCCAGCTGGGGGCAAGGCCATCAACACCAACAAATCTACAACGCGTCTTGAGCAAGCTCCGGCGATGACCCTGACAACTGCTCGATCAGGTGTCTTCTCTAAGCTCCCCGCTAATCGACTCACGATGGCTTCCCAGAAAACGGATGCCCGCCAAGCCCTCAAAATCGAGAAGCTAAGGCAGAAAAGGCTCAGATATAGAGCCAACCAAAGGGCTAGGTCTCCTGCTAGGCCGAACTTCATGAGGCTCCAAGAACGGGGTTACCCCGCCAAAGATAAAGAGACGACTGGATATGTGGTCCACCCTGACATGAAGAAACGAACCCCCCTATACTTCACAGCCAGGGTGATGATGCGGCAGACGCTACCCAACGTCAACTCGATCTAAATGTCGAAGAGCTCGCTCAGGCCGATAAGCCAAAAGAGCTTGGGGTTCTTGCAGAATTGAGCTCAGGCAATAAAGATGACCCGGTTGTCATAACCGGAACTACAGAACAAGCATTATTCCGATGGATTCAGAGGCAGCTTCTGGACAGGGAGGAGAAGTTAGCCAAGGTACAATCTAAGGTCGACGAATTAGCAAACGTCGCGGCAGATCTCGCGACCCAAGTCGCCCGATTGCAATTACAGCAGAATCAAATTTTGGTTCATGAGCCAGGGATTGATACCCGGAGGCAGCCAACTGAAACCCCTTCAACCTAAGAGCGGAGCGCCTTCGCGAAAAACGGCCGCGATCAGCCTCCAGTCCCTCCGATACATACACCAAAGAATAATCTCCACTGAAAGAGAAACTGGATAAGGTCTATTCCTTCAAAAGGGACAAAGTCCATAAGATATTCAAGGACGCCCTAAGAAACGGTCTACAACTGCCAGAATCAAAGAGACCGCAAGAAGCGAATATGACCGACGACCCAAAATATTGCCCTTATCATAGAGTGATAGGTCATGCCATTGAGGAATGCTTCGTCTTCAAAGATTGGGTCGAAAGGCAATACAAGACGGGAGAGATAGAACTGTCTAAAGGCATGTTAGCAAACAGTCAAGCTACGACCGCCGATTTCATACAAATGGAGACCGAAGCCTTTCGGGAACCTAATCCTCCCAGACATGTGCCATTATCTGAAAAGGACGAACCAAAGACTGATCGGCCTCAAGGACCAGCATCAGTAAGGGCACCTACTCTAATGGAGAGAAAGAAGAAGGTGTACTCCTTCAGGAGGGATGAGGTCCGCAATATATTTAAGGAAGCCTTGAACAACGGTCTGCAATTGCCTATTCCGAAGAGGCCACATGAAATGAATATGACCGGCAAACCCGTATACTGCCCATACCATAGGGTGGTGAGTCATACCATTGAAGACTGCTGTGTTTTCAAAGATTGGGCAGAGGACCAATACAAGCTTGGAAAAACCTCACAGTCCTCGGATGTATCAGCAAGCCACAGAGCTACGGTCATCAACACAGCTCCGCCAAGATCAAAATTCAAGGAGCCGGGATTAGCAAAGAGGACCACCACATCGTTAAACTAGGAACACCAGTTGACCACCACGTCGTTAAACTGGGAACGATAGACCTCTAAGTCTTTAAACTGGGAATAATCGACCACCACGTCATTAAACTGGGAACAGCTGACCACCATGTCATTAAACTGGGAATAATTGACCACCACGTCGTTAAACTGGGAACGATAGACCTCTAAGTCTTTAAACTGGGAATAATCGACCACCACGTCATTAAACTGGGAACAGCTGACCACTATGTCATTAAACTGGGAATAATTGACCACCACGTCGTTAAACTGGGAACGATAGACCACCAAGTCTTTAAACTGGGAATAATCGACCTCTAAGTCGTTAAACTGGGGATGTAAAAATGTGTAAATAAAAAAATATATATATGTATATATATGTATATAAATAAAAAAAGCCGAAATGATGAGGCAACTCGCAATAAAAATCAGCGAGTAAAAATAAAAATAAAGCCGAAATGATGGGGCAACCGTGAATAAAAGCCGAAATGATAGGGCAATCGCGACCTTCGCGATAAGAAAAGATGAAATGATAGAGCAATCGTGGTAAATAAAAATAATAATAAATAAAAAAAAGGCGAATGATGAGTCGCTCCTGGTACCATATTCCAGTGCAGCGATGCAGACGCCAACTAAAATCCAAATTTCCCAAAATTCTTCCAGCCCTACGGCCAATCCCCAAATTGACTACCGTATACAATCCACGGGCTCAAATAATTCTCATCATACCCATATCCCACCGCAATCACCAGTTACGCGGCTGGTCTCCGCCTTTGGAATTATGCTCCATTGAGAAGACCCACTCATGTGTTCTCACGATACATGAGGAGAACAAACCTTTGTGGGATCCTTATAACTCACAAAGGAAAAACACACTTAGGAGTCCTCACGACTTCTAAGGAGAAAATACACCTGCGGGATCCTTACGACTCGAAGGGAGAAAATGCTTTTATGGGACCCTCACGGCCCATAAAATTGAAAAGCCTTATCTGATAGGGATCTAAACCTGTCTCCTAAGCCATCGCTTTCCAATAGGCAATGGCGAATGATGAGTCGCTCCTGGTACCATATTCCAGTGCAGCGATGCAGACGCCAACCAAATTCCAAACTCTAAATCCCCAAGTGGCGAATGATGAGTCGCTCCTGGTACCATATTCCAGTGCAGCGATGCAGACGCCAGCCAAATTCTAAATCCCATACCCCAATGGAGAATGATGAGTCGCTCCTGGAACCATATTCCAGTGCAGCGATGCAGATGCCAGCTAAATTCTAAATCCCACACCCCAACGGCGAATAATGAGTCGATCCGGTACCATATTCCAGTGCAGCGATGCAGACGCCAAAAAAGTCCCAAAATTTTTCAGGCCCTACTGTCTGGATCATACGTCCTGCAAAACCGTATACAATCCACGGGCGTAAAACAATTCCAATCTCTCCTAAGACCTACCGGTGAGACCACATTCAAAGTCCCGCCAATATATATATATATATATATATATAATAAATAAATAAAAAATGGTATGTCCACAAGGAAAATGGGCACGGATGAAAACCCGAAAGGGCT
The DNA here is from genome assembly GCA_030015575.1 of Agapanthus africanus. Classification (NCBI taxonomy): domain Eukaryota; kingdom Viridiplantae; phylum Streptophyta; class Magnoliopsida; order Asparagales; family Amaryllidaceae; genus Agapanthus; species Agapanthus africanus. The sequence goes on along the minus strand of CM057345.1, from coordinate 104,108,423 downwards.
CCATGAGTAAAAACAGCAGGACTGCCGGCGAGTTTGTGAAAACCCGAAAGGACGCAAACTCGTGAAAAAGAGATGAAATGCACTCGCAAAGTCCTCTCGACTTTGTGAGGAGAAAATTCCCATGTGAGATCCTTAGACTCACAAAGGAGCAACACACTTTGGAGTCTCCACGACTCCTAAGGAGAAAAAACACCTACGAGATCCTTTCGACTCGTAAGGAGAAAATGCTTTTATGGGACCCTTACGGCCCATAAAATTGAAAAGCCTTAGGTGATAGGGATCTAAACCTGTCTCCTAAGCCACCAATTTCCAAATCCCCAAGGGGAAAATGATGAGTTGCTCCTGGCATTATTCCAGTGCAGCAATGCAGATGCCGCCCAAAAAGTCAATTCCCAAATCCTACCGGGGCAGATGATGAGTTACTCCTGGCATTATTCCAGTGCAGCAATGCAGATGCCAAACAAAAACCAAAATCCCCAAATTCTTTCATGACAGATGATGATTCGCTCCTGGTACCATATTCCAGTGTAGCGATGCTGATGTCAACCCAAATCACAATCAACAAGTCAACTTCAACTCCGACACCGCAGAAAACGGAGCAAGTCAGAATCCAATCTCGACACCGCAAGAAGCGGAGCAAGTCAAGTTCACCCCTGACACTGCAAGAAGCAGAGCAAGTCAAATCAAGCACCGACCGTCCATGTCGTAAAAAGGCAGTGCATGTTTCCCACAAATCGGGCATGCGTCGATCTTCCATGTTACTAAAAGGGCAGTGCAGGCTTCCCACAAATCGGGCAAGCGTCGACCGTCCATGTCGTAAAAAGGGCAGTGCAGGCTTCCCACAAATCGGGCAAGCGTCGACTGTCCATGTCGTAAAAAGGGCAGTGCGGTCTTCCCACAAATCGGGAACCAAATCGCTCTGGATCAGAGCGTCGACCGTCCATGTCGCAAAAAGGGCAGTGCAGGCTTCCCACAAATCGGGAACCAAATCGCTCTGGATCAAAGCGTCGACCGTCCATGTCGCGAAAAGGGCAGTGCAGGCTTCCTACAAAGCAGGAACCAGATCACTCCGGGCCAGGGAAAAGTCTATCACGAACACTCCATCTCGGAGACGCGTCATGCGTCGACTGTCCATGTCGCAAAAAGGGCAGTGCAGGCTTCCTACAAAGCAGGAACCAGATCGCTCCGGATCAGAGCATCGACTGTCCATGTCGAAAAAAGGGCAGTGCAGGCTTCCTACAAAGCAGGAACCAGATCACCGGGCCAGGGAAAAGTCTACCACGGACACTCCGTCTCGGTGACGCGTCAACCGTCGACCGTCCATGTCGCAAAAAGGGCAGTGCAGGCTTCCCACAAATCGGGAACCAAATCACTCCGGATCAGAGCGTCGACCGTACATGTCGCAAAAAGGGCAGTGTAGGTTTCCCACAAATCGGGAACCAAATCGCTCCGGATTAGAGCGTCGACCGTCCATGTCGCAAAAAGGGAAGTGCAGGCTTCCCACAAACCGAGAACCAAATCGCTCTGGATCAGAGCGTCGACCGTCCATGTCGCAAAAAGGGCAGTGCAGGCTTCCTACAAAGCAGGAACCAGATCACTCCGGGCCAGGTAAACGTATACCACGGACACTCCGTCTTGGAGATGCGTCAAGCGTCGACCATCCATGTCGTAAAAAGGGCAGTGCAGGCTTCTTACAAAGTAGGAACCGGATCACTCCGGGCCAGGGAAACGTCTACCACAGACACTACGCCTCAGAGACGCGTCAAGCGTCGACCGTCCATTTCGCAAAAAGGGCAGTGCAGGCTTCCCACAAATCGGGAACCAAATCACTCCGGATCAGAGCGTCGACCGTCCATGTCGCAAAAAGGGCAGTGCAGGCTTCCCACAAATCGGGAACCAAATCACTCCGGATCAGAGCGTCGACCGTCTATGACGCAAAAAGGGCAGTGCAGGCTTCCCACAAATCGGGAACCAAATCGCTCCGGATAAGAGCGTCGACCATCCATGTCGCAAAAAGGGCAGTGCAGGCTTCCCACAAATCGGGAACCAGATCGCTCCGGGCCAGGGAAACGTCTACCACAGACACTCCGTCTCGGAGACGCGTCAAGTGTCGACCGTCCATGTCGCAAAAAGGGCAGTGCAGGCTTCCTACAAAGCAGGAACCAGATCACTCTGGGCCAGGGAAACGTCTACCACGGACACTCCGCCTTGGAAACGCGTCAAGCGTCGACCGTCCATGTCGCAAAAAGGGCAGTGCAGGCTTCCTACAAATCGGGAACCAAATCACTCCGGATCAGAGCGTCGACCGTCCATGTCGCAAAAATGGCAGTGCAGGCTTCCTACAAAGCAGGAACCGGATCACTCCGGGCCAGGGAAACGTCTACCACAGACACTCCGTCTTGGAGACGCGTCAAGCGTCGACCGTCCATGTCGCAAAAAGGGCAGTGCGGGCTTCCTACAAAGCTGGAACCAGATCACTCCGGGCCAGGGAAATGTCTACCATGGACACTCCGCCTTGGAGACGCGTCAAGCGTCGACCGTCCATGTCGCAAAAAGGACAGTGCAGGCTTCCCACAAATCGGGAACCAAATCGCTCTGGATCAAAGCGTCGACCGCCCATGTCGCAAAAATGGCAGTGCAGGCTTCCCATAAATCGGGAACCAAATCGCTCCGGATCAGAGCGTCAACCGTCCATGTCGCAAAAAGGGCAGTGCAGGCTTCCCATAAATCGGGAACCAAATTGCTCCGTATCAGAGCGTCGTCCGTCCATGTCGCAAAAAGGGCAGTGCAGGCTTCCCACAAATCGGGAACCAGATTGCTCCGTGCCAGGGAAACGTCTACCACGAACACTCCGTCTTGGAGACGTGTCAAGCGTCAACCATCCATGTCGTAAAAAGGGCAGTGCATCCCAGAAAATAGGAACCAAAGAAAGTCGCCTCCATGCAAAAGAAGATCCATCAATTTCATGCACACGACTCACATATGTGGTGTGCATTTATTGATGGGGGGAAATTTGTTGAAGTCGAAAATTGCACCCCGGTTGACCAAGTCAAAGTCAAAGTCAACCTCAAGCCAAGTGGGCCCATGCCCAGGTCGAGTCCGAACATGAAGCGGCCGACCCTCCCCCATGCCAAAATGAAATCATGTAATAAATAATTTTTATGTAATTTTTATGCATGAATGTATGCAAAATGGGCATAAAGCCAAATTTTTGTAAAGCCAATGGCTTATGTGCAAAAAGAAATGGTACATGAGCCATGAGATGGGCAAACTACCATTTTGTAAAGCCCAAGGGGCTATATGTAAATGTGTAAGCCTATATAAGGAAATATGATGATGAATAAAGGATATACTTTTCATTCCCAAAAATTAGGGCCTGTGTCTCTTTCTCCTTCCTCAAGGTTCTAAAACCTTCTTCGTTCTTTTGAATTAAATCAAGAGTTTTACTTTTCCAAAACTAAATATATTTTCACCACAAAACACATAAAGGGGAGCTTGGATCTGCCGTTAGATCTCAAAAAGGGGAGATTTTTAAGTCTCACCCCCTTTTTTCCAAGATCCGGCCAAACGACAGGAAGAAAAAGGAGACTCATCTCCAGAAACCCCACTTTGGGGAAGATCTAAGGCTCAAGGGGAGAAGCCCCTTCATCAGCTTCAAAATATCCTAGGAGTTTAACTCCTCACACACACACACACACACACACACACACACACACAAAACAATAAGTGTTTCTTTCTGGGAGTACAACTCCCATTGCAGGGACTAAGTCCCTTTTGCCTCCCAAAGCGCTAGCGCCCTTGCGCTCAAAGCGCTAGCGCTCTTATGCTCAGTGCGCTAGCGCCCGAGCGCCAACGTGCCTGGTACGTGGGGCACTAGCGCTCAAAGTGCTAGCGCCCGAGCGCCCACGTGCCTGGAAAGTGGGGCGCTAGCGTCGAAAGCGCTAGCGCCCGAGCGCCCACGTACCTGGCATGTGGGGTGCTAGCGCCCAAAGCGCTAGCGCCCGAGTGCATGGCACGTGAGGCGCTAGCGCCCTAGCGCTTTCTCCCACGCATCCTTTGGATGCCATTTTACCTTATATATATACATATACACACACATACTCCACACTAAAAATACCTCCCCCGTTAGAAAAAAAATTCTAACGGGGCGCTGCCCCGCACCCCGCAAGGGGGCTGCTCGCCCCCTTGACCCCCAGCCCGTTATCCGGGTAGTGGGACTCCCGTAAAAACTCTGCGGGGCCCCCGATATATCCAAAACCCCTTCAAAACACAACCTGCACATTGAGTTCGCATGACCAGTTTAACCCGTTAATCAGAGGTTCCTTCGCTCCAAAGGCGAGGGGTAATCAACGGCAGCTTAGTCCGCGGCTGCCGAAGATTCGGATCCCCACAATCAATAAACCCCAGCCAACCCTAGGCGGGGGGAATCTGTATTGCGCCTGACAAGCGCGCGCGTATTCCCATCTCAATGGGATGATGAAAAACACCCCACAGGAAGATTTTTACACTGTCCTAGCCTCGGCCACTACCGCCATCTGGCACGAGGCCCTCGACGCCGTCAAGGCTCGGATGCCGGAGTTCGCTGACGAAGAGCTCTGAGCCGAATATTCTCACATGGATGATGTGCAGGGGGACGACCCCGAGAGCGAAGCCGGGAAAGAGATTCCCGACGAGGGCGACACCGAGGCTGATGTGATGGGCGCTGATCCTCCAGATGCCGCCCGAGCCGTGGTAGGCGCTAAGCTTCCTGGGGTTGCGCCTGGCCCTGAGGCCTGAAGCCCCTCGCCTTCTTGTTTCTTTCCTTTTGTTGCATCGGTAATTTTGTAGGCCTCCGGGAATTTTGTAAGGCCTGGGAGCCCACAATACCCTTGTAAAAGCTTTGACTTTATGAATGAAGCCTTTTTGCAGTCCTATTTGCACGCGTATTTTCCTTTATCAGCAACACTTGTATTTGCACAGTACTGCCTTTGTGTTGTGTCGGTTCTTCATCTAGCGATTATGCGTCGAGATGAATCTATTCATTTGCCAAGTGCGCAAAGACTGGCTGGAAGACGGTATCTCCATGGCACCGAAGTCGAGGTGGAGATCGCGCAGACGTAGATAGACCGGATGCCTCTTGGTGAGGTCATGTTCCTTAGAGTGGAAGGCTCGGAGAGGCCTGCTAAGGATGGAAAGAGTAGTGAAGCTGCTCAGTTTCCTCTCGGCGAGGGATTAGATCCCTGGCATTGTGGGTTAGTGAATTACCAGCCAGGGATAGCCGGGCAGGGTAGCCGCTCGGCTGCCTCTTGGTGAAAGCTTGGAACCTTAGCAGGGGAGGGGCCGTGAAAGGCCTGCTAAGGATGAACCGAGTAGTGAAGCTGCTCGATTGCCTCTTGGCGAGGGCTTTGATCCCTGGTGTGTTGGTCTAGGGAGCTACCAGCCAGGGATAGCCGGGCAAGGGCGGGCCCGGCTGCCCCTTGCGAGGGCTTTTGATCCTTAGCGCGGGAGGGGCCGTAAGGGGCCTACTAAGGACGGGGCCGAGCAGGGTTGCTTCCCAGTGCCTCTTGGCGAGGGCTTTGATCCTTGGTGTGTTGGGGTAGGGAGCTACCAGCCAGGGATAACCGAGCAAGGGCAGGCCCGGTTGCCTCTTGCGAGGGCTTTTGATCCTTAAGGATGGGCTGGGCAGGGTTGCTGCCCGGTGCCCCTTGGCGAGGGCTTTGATCCCTGGTGTGTTGGGGTAGAGAGCTACCAACCAGGGAAAACCGAGCAAGGACGGGCCCGGTTTCCTCTTGAGAGGGCTTTTGATCTTTAGCGCGGGAGGGGCCGTAAGTGGCCTACTAAGGATGGGCCGAGAAGGGTTACTGCCCGGTGCCTCTTGGCGAGGGCTTTTGATCCTTAAGGATGGCCGAGCAGGGTTGCTGCCCGGTGCCTCTTGGCAAGGGCTTCGATCCCTGGCGTTGTGGGGTAGGAGTCTACCGGCCAGGGATAGCCGAGTAGGGTAGCCGCTCGGCTGCCTCTTGGTGAGGGCTTTGATCCCTGGCGTTGTGGGTAGGGGAGCTACCATCCAGGGATAGCCGAACAGGGTAGCCGCTCGGCTGCCTCTTAGTGAGGGCTTAGATCCCTGGCATTTTGGGGTAATGAATTACCAGCCGGGGATAGCCGAGCGGGGTAGTCGTCCGGCTGCCTCTTGGTGAGGGCTTCGATCCTTAGCGCTGGAGGGGCCGTGGGAGGTCTGCTAAGGATGGACCGAGCAGTGAAGCTGCTCAGTTTTCTCTTGGCAAGGGCTTTGATCCCTGGCCTTGTGGGGGCAGGGAAGCTACCAGCCAGGGATAACCGAGCAGGGTAGCCGCTCGGCTGCCTCTTTGTGAGGGCTTTGATCCCTGGCGTTGTGGGGTAGGGGTCTACCGGCCAGGGATAGCCGAGCAGGGTAGCCGCTCGGCTGCCTCTTGGTGAGGGCTTTGATTCCTGGCGTTGTGGGGTAGGGGAGCTACCAGCCAGGGATAACCGAGCAGGATAGCCGCTCAGCTGCCTCTTAGTGAGGGCTTAGATCCCTGGCGTTTTGGGGTAATGAATTACCAGCCGGTAGCCGCCCGGCTGCCTCTTGGTGAGGGCTCCGATCCTTAGCGCTGGAGGGGCCGTGGGGGCCTGCTAAGGATGGACCGAGTAGTGAAGCTGCTCCGTTGCCTCTTGGCGAGAGCTTTGATCCCTGACGTTGTTAGGGTAGGGAAGCTACCAACCAGGGATAGCCGAGCAGAGTAGCTGCTCGGCTGCCTCTTAGTGAGGGCTTAGATCCTTAGCGCTGGAGGGGCCGTGGGAGGCCTGCTAAGGATGGACTGAGCAGTGAAGCTGCTCGGTTGCCTCTTGGTGAGAGCTTTTATCCCTGGTATTATAGGGTAGGGAAGCTACCAGCCAGGGATAGCCGAGCAGGGTAGCCGCTCGGCTGCCTCTTGGTGAGGGCTCCGATCCTTAGCGCTGGAGGGGCCGTGGGAGGCCTGCTAAGGATGGACCGAGCAGTGAAGCTGCTCGTTTGCCTCTTGGGGAGGGCTTTGATCCCTGGCGTTGTTGGGGTAGGGAAGCTACCAGCCAGGGATAGCCGAGCAGGGTAGCTGCTCGGCTGCCTCTTAGTGAGGGCTTAGATCCTTAGCGTTGGAGGGGTCGTGGGAGGCCTGCTAAGGATGGACCGAGCAGTGAAGCTGCTCGGTTGCCTCTTGGTGAGGGCTTTTATCCCTGGTATTGTGGGGTAAGGAAGCTACCAGCCAGGGATAGCCGAGCAGGGTAGTCGCTCGGCTGCCTCTTGGTGAGGGCTTTGATCCCTGGTATTGTTGGGGTAGGGAAGCTACCAGCCAGGGATAACCGAGCACGGTAGCTGCGGGGCTGCCTCTTAGTGAGGGCTTAGATCCTTAGCGCTGGTGGTGCCGTGGGAGGCCTGCTAAGGATGGACTGAGCAGTGAAGCTGCTCGGTTACCTCTCGTGCGAGGTTCTGTCCGTCTTCCCTGGTGTGAGTACCGGGAAGAGGGATGGTCGCTGGCGACAAGTGTCATGATCGCGTTGGGAAAGCGAAGCGTCGGAGTAGCGTCGTTTCGATTTTGCATCGAGCGGCAAGATGTCTGCCGTGTAGCGGCGTAGTTGCGGGTGAAACTGGCGACCGTTGAACTCCGGGGATGTTGTGGACTATAAAATGGAGGGAGTGTTGATTACCCCCTTTCTCACTCCTGAAACGTAAGAATGGAAGACTTCCCTTTCACCACCCCCGACATCATAAACTTCGAGGACGTGTACCTCTACGATCAGTACTGTACCGAGGACACGGTGCAGTTGGTGATAGGATGGATTGAGGATCATTTCGGCCGATTGCTCCCCCGGCGTTCCCCCTACTTCGGCTACTGATGTACTCCATCTGGAGGGCGTCGCTGGGGCTCTACAACCCCTTGTCCGAACAGCTGAAAGATGAGGTCGTTGGCAAGCTAAGGTCTCTGAGGCACTTCGGCCTGATCTTTGTAAGTCGGCTAAACCGCTCGGAGGCGCTCGTCCTTGAGTGCTACCAATTGAGGCTCGATGCCGACGCTAGCGGGGGGCATCGAAGGCAGAGGTTAGATGCTGCGAGGGCTCGGTTGGCGGAAATATCGTCAGAGTACCACGAGCAGTGTTCTCTGCGCCCCATTCCCCCGCTATTGTAATTTTTTTTTTCTTTTTTTTGATGTACGGCTGAGGATCCCACAATACCTTTTGAATGAATAAGATTCTTTTTCTTTTCTGCAATGCTTTCTTGATCCCTTTTATTATATGAACGAAAAGATCTCAAGAAAGGTGTACATTGCTTTGGAAAGAAAATACATGCTAGTAGATGCTCTTATTCATGCAGCTTTAGCCCCTCGAATGTTTGTTGGCATCTATTCCCGGCATAGAGTACCGAGCTTCGTTAGTGCCAGACGTATCCTCCGCTGACACGACCATGATTTGGCCGATGGTCAGCTCGGCGGGAGGGGGACGCTGCTCCTGCTCACAGTCAGCTTGCCGCTTGTCCTTCAAGTATGCTGCGAGGTGCCCCGAACAGATGAGCTCCTCGATGTAGTCTCGGAGCTGCTTACAGCTCTCCGTGGAGTGGCCAAGCGACCTGTGAAAACCGCAGTATGGGCCCCGGGTTCGCTTTGAGGCCATGCGCGAGATCGGGGGAAGCTTGAAGAACCCCTCGCCCTTAGTCTCTTCTAGTAGCACTGTCTGGGGGACGTTGAGCAGGGTGTACTCCTGAAACTTCGGGAGATAGGGCTTTGACCGCTCAGGTCCCCTTCTCTCTTCCCTTGCCCTTTTCTTTTGGTCGGTTTGCTCTGCCCGGGGGAGATTTGCGTGCACCTCGGATTCGAGCTGGACCTAGCGCTCGGTCCAGGCCTTTACCTCGGCCATGGTCTTAGGTTGCGCCAATGCAAAGGAGCGTAACCACTCCTTGTGCCTAAGACCAGACCTAAGTGCTGTGATGACCGTCTCGTCTTGGTGCTTTGGGACCTCGAGAAGGGCGTTGTAGAAGCGGGTGACGTATACTTTGAACGTCTCCTTGTCCCCGCTCTTGATCGTGAAAAGATGGTCAACTGTGTGTTTTTGCCGCCTGTTCCCGACGAAGTGGCCGAGGAATTGGGTGGCCAGCTCGTCGAAAGTTGAGATCGAGCGTGGCTCGAGCCCTCAGAACCAGTCTCGTCCCGATCGGACGAGAGTGGTCGGGAAGGCTCGACACTGGGCGGCGTCGGAGTTGTCTTGGAAGCTCATTCCCGCGATGAATGCATCCAAGTGGTCCTTCGGGTCAGATTTGCCATCGAAGAGGGAGACCTTTGGGGGCTTGTTACGGGAAGAGACATAGACGGTGAGCAGCTCCTCGGTGAACGGTTTGGTGAGCGAGTTGGCAGCGTACTTAGCCCCGTCGCTCGAGCGGTGACCTTCCCGATGCATACCCTCGACCTTCCTCTCGAGGGCGTCGAGTCGGCCGTGGTACCCTGACGATTCAGCACATTCTGATCCTTGGCCTCTGCTGTTGGAGGCCTGCGTCTGGCCATGGCCCCGGTTCCTCTCAATGAGGTTCTTTAGATCCCCCGGCGAGGTAGTCTTCGAGCCGCCGTGGCGAGTCCCGCCCGCGCGACCCCGTCGGGTGATGGGGTGTCGGTCATGCCTGGTAACAGGCGAGCTGACCGACATCTCCTCGGGAGGGACATGCGCGCGGAGGATCTCGGGACGAGGTACTCTGGCGACGGACCTCGGTGTTGAACTGTGGGTCGCCCAGCGGGTCTCAGAACGTATTGGCCCGGGAGATCTGCGGCCGTGGAAGGTAGTGAGGCAGTGCCGACACGAGCAGAGTCTTCTCTCCCCCAATAGGGGTCCCGGTCCTGGGGTGGGGGAGCGGCGACCGGGGATATTGCCCTGCCGTTTGGATGCATATGAGTGCCTCCACAACGGACGTGAGTTGGTCTATCTGGCCGGTAAGGGCGTTGATGGCGTTCGGCGGAGGAGGTTCGTCCGCGCCTCCGTTGAGGGGGAGGCGGCGGGTAATTCTTGGATCGTCGTGATGATCGCTCGCCATTAGGTTGGGATCGGAAGATGAACTTTTGTTTTTGTAGAATCAAGGAGTTTCCCACAGATGGCGCCAGCTGACGCGACCTGGATCACGCCAAGATGTTACCTTCCGTTGATCTGCTAATGGCAGCGATGGATGGCTGATATTAGATCTGGAGGCAGGCTCCCAAAGCGTGTGGATCTCAATGGGTTTGAGGTTGGTTGTTGCCGAGCTACCTGCAAGGAAGTCCCGGGGTGGTTGTACTACCGAGGACCCTCCGATGGTCAAGTTAGAGAGGAAATCCGAGCAGAGTAACGGCTTAGTGGAGTAAAAATGACTTACTTGAACCGTCTGAAGAAGGGGTTTATACAGCGGGGGCAGCAGGCAGGGCAGGCGCGAGAATCACGCCGGCCATTACACTCCCGACGTCACGTCCGCGTGATGAGCGGGATCTCCCATTAATGGCGAGACAGGCTCGTTAATAGGGATCGTGATGGCATGGAACATGGGATGTGGCCGGCGGATATCTCGCACATGGAGAGATTCGTGGGATGGAGGTTGCACCCGTGAGCGGTGCCATTGGTCGGTCGATGAGACCGAGGAAGATGATCTCGATGGGAAAGCTCGCGGACAAGCGGGAAAGCCGAGGTATCTTGATTCTGCGGTAGCCCGAAGACGAGCTGTGAGGCCGAGGAGGCCAATTATGCAGGGGGCTCGGAGGTGAGCCAGCGCCTGTTCGTAGGACGGGCACAGGAGTGGTATGGTCGGCCACTGTAGGTACTTTCTTGCATGCTTTGGGACACGTCATCTGCCACGTGCCATGATCTGGGAGATCATCGATATCGAGCATCATCAGATGTAAACGGAACTCAAAAGTCTCGAAAGCTACCTGACGCGTGTCGAATCGCGTCAAGATGTTACCTTCCGTTGATCAGCTATTAGCGATGATGGATGGCTGAGATTTGAGTTGGAGGATAGCTCCTAAAGTTTGTGGATCCCAATAGGTTTGAGGTTGTTGGGGCCGAGCTACCTGTAAGGAAGTCCCGGGGTGGTTGTACTACCGAGGACCCTCCGACGATCAAGTTAGATAGGAAATCCGAGCAGAGTAACGGCCTAGTGAGTGGAAAATGACTAACCTGAACCATCTGAAGGAGGGGTTTATATAGCGGTGGCAGCAGGCAGGCAGGTACAAGAATCACGCCGGCCGTTACGCCCCTGACGTCACGCCCGCGTGATGGGCGGGATCTCCCATTAATGGCGAGACAGGATCGTTAATGGGGATCACGATGGGGTGGAACGCAGGATCGTGGGCAGCGGATATCTCACACATGGAGAGATTCGCGGAGGCGGGGTGGAAGCACCTGCGATCAGCGCTGCGGGTTGGTCAGGATGAGACCGAGGAGGATGAGATCGGCGGGAAGCTCGGGGACGAGCGGGAGGCTGAGGTGTCCTAGTTCTGCTAAAGCCCTGAGACGAGCTTAGGGGGCCGAGGAGACTAATTCTGTGACAGCTCGGAGGTGAGCTGTGGATGGTCTGGAAGGCCACCGAAGGTCGGGAGACTCCTTGGGCCGGAGGATGGCTCGGAGGTGAGCCGGGAGGGCGAGGAAGCTCAGCCCGAAGGATGCCTCGGAGGCGAGCCGGATGTCCGAGGAAGCTTGGGCCTGTGATAGCTCGAAGTAGAGCAGAGGGACAGTTGGCGTGGCTGCTGAAGTGCCCGGGGGCAAGGAGTGGGTTGCAACCTCGGAGACAGGGTTCGAGGGAAGCCCCCACTGTAGCACTATCGTTCCCCTTTCATGGCCCTCACGGGCCTAACTGGCTTACGCCTGTGACACGTCATCCGCCACGTGTCATGATCTAAGGAATTACCGTTATTGAGCATCATCATTAGCCCCCCACTCTCGTTCCGATCTATTTGTGGGTCGGGTCGATAGTGGACTGCTTGGTTCTTTCTGTGCGGCTTGGCTCTGGTAATTCCTCATGGTGGATTGCTCGGGGACAACACGGCGTTCTTGTTGTCGCGCATCCAGTATGAGTCGAACGAAGGACGAGTGTGGGAAGGTCGTTATCCTCCCTTTGTCGGAGTTGAGGCGCTGATCGCGTGCTGAGTATGAGTTTATTCGGCGGGTCTTAGATTTGTGACTTTATAGGGTAGGAAGCTACCCGCCAGTGATGCGCCGAGCAGGAAGAAACTCGGCGGCCTCGCGAAGAGGGCTTCAGATCCTCAGCATCCGATGGGCAGGAGGCTGCCCGTTGGGGATACGCCGAGTAGGAAGAAAACTCGGCGGCCTCATGAAGAGGGCTTCGGATCCTCAGCGTCTGATGGGCAGGAGGCTGCCCGCTGAGGATGCGCCGAGCAGGAAGACACTCGGCGGCCTCGCGAAGAGGGCTTCGGATCCTCAGCGTCTGATGGGCAGGAGGCTGCCCGCTGGGGATACGCCGAGCAGGGTAGCTACTCGGTGGCCTCTTGCCGAGGGCTTTGATCCTTGGCGTTGGTGGGTAGTTAACTACCAGCTATAGATGACCGAGCAGGGTAGCTGCGCCGAGCAGGAAGAAACTCGACGGCCTCGCAAGGAGGGCTTCAGATCCTCAGCATCTGATAGGCAGGAGGCTGCCCGCTGGGGATGTGCCGAGCAGGAAGAAACTCGGCGGCCTCACGAAGAGGGCTTCAGCGTCTGATGGGCAGGAGGCTGCCCGCTGAGGATGCGCCGAGCAGGAAGAAACTCGGCGGCCTCACGAAGAGGGCTTCGGATCCTCAGCGTCCGATGGGCATGAGGCTGCCCGCTGGGGATGCGCCGAGAAGGAAGAAACTCGGCGGCCTCGCGAAGAGAGCTTTGGATCCTCAGCGTCCGATGGGCATGAGGCTGTCTGCTGGGGGATGCGCCGAGCAGGAAGAAACTCGGCGGCCTCGCGAAGAGGGCTTCGGATCCTCAGTGTCCGATGGGCAAGAGGCTGCCCGCTGGGGGATGCGCCGAGTAGGGTAGCTGCTCGATGGCCTCTTGGTGAGGGCTTTGATCCTTGGCGTTGGTGGGTCGTAAGATGCCTGCTAAGGATGGACCGAGCAGTGAAGCTACATAGTTACCTCTTAGTGAGGGCTTGGATCCCTGGTGTTGCGAGGTAGGGAACTACTAGCCGAGGATAGCCGAGCAGGGTAGCCGCTGGGCTGCCTCTTAGTGAGGGCTTAGATCCCTGGCGTCGCGAGGTAGGGAACTACCAGCCGGGGATAGCCGAGCAGGGTAGCCGCTGGGCTGCCTCTTAGTGAGGGCTTAGATCCCTGGCGTTGCGAGGTAGGGAACTACCAACCAGGGATAACCGAACAAGGGTGGGCCTGGTCGTCTCTTGGTGAGGGCTTCGATCCTTAGCATAGGAGAGGCAGTAAGAGGCCTACTAAGGACGGGCCGAGCAGGGTTATTGCCCGGTGCCTCTTGGCGAAGGCTTTGATCCTTAAGGACGGGCCGAGCATGGTTGCTGCCCGGTGCCCCTTGGCGAGGGCTTTGATACTTGGCGTTGTGGGGTAGGGAAGTACCAGCCAGGGATAACCGAGCAAGGGCGGGCCCGGTTGCTTCTTGATGATGGCTTTTTATCCTTAGCGTGGGAGGGGCCGTAAGAGGCCTACTAAGGACGGGTCAAGCTGGGTTACTGCCCGGTGCCTCTTGGAGAGGGCTTTGATCCTTAAGGACGGGCCGAGCAGGGTTACTGCCCGGCGCCTCTTGGCGAGGGATTTTGATCCCTGGCGTCATAGGGTAGGGAACTACCAGCCAGGGATAGCCGAGCAGGGTAGCCGCTCGGCTGCCTCTTGGTGAGGGCTTTGATCCCTGGCGTCGTGGAGTAGGGAACTACCAACCAGGGATAGCCGAGCAGGGTAGCCGCTCGGCTGCCTCTTAGTGAGGGCTTTAATCCCAGGCGTCGTAGGGTAGGGAACTACCAGCCAGGGATAGCCGAGCAGGGTAGCCGCCCGGCTGCCTCTTGTTGAGGGATTTGATCCATGGCGTCGTGGGGTAGGGAACTACCAGCCAGGGATAGCCGAGCAGGGTAGCCGCTCGGCTGCCTCTTGGTGAGAGCTTTGATCCCTGGCGTCGTGGGTTAGGAAACTACCAGCCAGGGATAGCCGAGCAGGGTAGCCGCTCGGCTGCCTCTTGGTGAGAGCTTTGATCCCTGGCGTCGTGGGGTAGGAAACTACCGGCTAGAGATAGCCGAGCAGGGTAGCCGCTCGGCTGCCTCTTGATGAGGGCCTTGATCCCTGGCGTTGTGGGGGTAGGGAACTACCAGCCAGGGAAAGCCGAGCAGGTTAGCCGCTCAGATGTCTCTTGGTGAGGGTTTTGATCCCTGGCGTCGTGGGGTAGGGAACTACCAGCTAGGGATAGCCGAGCAGGGTAGACACTCGGCTGCTTCTTGATGAGGGCTTTGATCCTTAGCACGAGAGGGGCCGTAAGAGGCCTGCTAAGGATGGTATGAGCAGTGAAGCTGCTCGGTTGCCTCTTGGCGAGGGCTTCGATCCCTGGCGCTGTGTGGCAGTAAACTACCAGCCGGGGATAGCCGAGCAGGGTAGCCGCTCGGCTGCCTCTTGATGAGGGCTTTGATCCCTGGTGTTGTGGGTAAGGAACTACCAGCCAGGGATAACCGAGCAGGGTAGACGCTCGGCCGCCTCTTGATGAGGGCTTTGATCCCTAGCGTCGTGGGGTAGGGAACTACCAGCCAGGGATAGCTGAGCAGGGTAGCCGCTCAGCTGCCTCTTGGTGAGGGATTCGATCCTTAGCGCTGGAAGGGCCGGAAGAGGCCCGCTAAGGATGGACCGAGCAGTGAAGCCGCCCAGTCGATTCGGGAGGTTCAGTCCGACCTTCCCTGTGTAAGTATGGGGAACAGGCCCTCGGAAAGGACAAGAGCGCGCAGGGGCTCGAGGCGAGGCTCTCTGGCGACGGACCTCGGGGTTGCACTGTGCGGCGCCCAGCGGGTCATAGAATATGTCGGCCCGGGAGATCTGCAGCCGTGAGAGGCAACGGGGCGGTGGTCGGCAATGCAGACGCGAGCAGAGTCTTCTCTCCCTCTGCAGGGGTCTCGGTTCCGAGGTGGGGGAGCGGCGACCTGGGGAGCTGGCCCAACCGTTTGGACACGGACGAGCACGCCCACGACGGACGCAAGTCGATCTATCCGGGCGGCTTAGGCGTTGATGGCGTTCGGGGGGGAGATTCGTCTGCGCCTCCGTTGTGGGGGAGGCGGCGACTAGTGCTTGGATCGTCGTGGTAACCGCTCGCCATTGGGTTGAGATCGGAAGATGAACTTTGTCTCAGTGGAACCAAAGTTCCCACAGACGGCGCCAGCTGACGCGTGTCGTGTCGCATCAAGATGTTACCTTCCGTTGATCTGCTGTTGGCGATGATGAACGGCCGAGATTTGAATTAGAGGATAGCTCCTGAAGTGTGTGGATCTCAATGGGTTTGAGGCTGTTAGGGCCGAGCAAGCTGCAAGGAAGTCCCGGGGTGGTTGTACCACCGAGGACCCTCCGACGATCACGTTAGACAGGAAATCCGAGCAGAGTAACGGCCTAGTGAGTGGAAAATGACTTACTTGAACCGTCTGAAAGAGGGGTTTATATAGCGGTGGCAGCAGGCAGGCAAGTGCGAGAATCACGCCGGCCGTTACGCCCCCGACGTCATGCCCGCGTGATGGGCGGGATCTCCCATTAATGGTGAGACAGGCTCGTTAATGGGGATCGTGATGGTGTGGAACGCGGGATCGTAGGCAGCGGATATCTCGCGCATGGCGAGATTCGCGGAGGCGAGGCGGAAGCACATGCGATCAGCGCTGCGGGTCGGTTAGGATGAGACCGAGGAGGATGAGCTCGGCGGGAAGCTCGGGGACGAGCGGGAGGCCGAGGTGTCCTGGTTCTGCTAAAGCCCGGAGACGAGCTGAGGGGGCCGAGGAGGCTACTTCTGTGACAGCTCGGAGGTGAGCTGGATGGTCTGGAAGGCCACCGAAGGTCGGGAGACTCCTCGGGCCGGAGGATGGCTCGGAGGCGAGCCGGGAGGGCGAGGAAGCTTAGCCCGAAAGAAGGCTTGGAGACGAGCCGAATGGCCGAGGAAGCTCGGGCCTGTGATAGCTCGGAATAGAGCAGAGGGACAGTTGGCGTGGCTGCTGAAGTGCTCGGGGGTAAGGAGTGAGGTGCAACCTTGGAGACGGGGTTCGAAGGAACCCCCCACTGTAGCACCCCCGTTCCCCCTCCGTGGCCCTTAGGGGCCTAACTGGTTTACGCCTGTGACACGTCATCCGCCACGTGTCATGATCAAAGGAATTACCGTTATTGAGCATCATCACTACCACTCTAGGTCCACGAGCATCATCCTCAAAGATGATGATCAAGATGCCACATACACCAGCCTCAAGGATCTTCTCTCGGGCTTAGATTATCCCTTTAGCTCCATCAACAATATCGATGCCATCAACTCATCCACGATCTTGATCAAGAACCGTCTTGTGAAGCATGCAGTGTCAACTTACCTTCGGGCTGTGGTCGTCATGACCCGTGACCTGAATTGGTGCACAAGGATGTGGCGGCACAGTCAATGAGACGGCACCGATGGATGAAGGCATGGCAAGAGTGCGAATAAGATCCGGTCGGATTCTGCGTCAGCATCACGTTAAGGATGGTGCCGGCTTATGTTGTCTAGAGGACATGGTCTTCTTCCCTCTTGAAGAGTCAAATATTGAAAAACCAACAATGCCATAGATTGGACAGTTTACCATGTAACTGACATGTACATCATCACCGAAGATGCTTTATATCCATGCATGCTTGAGGAGTTTTTCTTTTTTTTTGTTTGGAAAGCTGTACCGAGGTTGTTAACATATCGCTTGACTTCATTTTTTGAATGCAATGGCTGGTATTTTGGATGGAAGCTCAATTTCTAAAATTACTGATATTTTGGACAATTTATGATATACCTAAACTCTCAATATCGGAAATAATGACCCGCCTTATAGAAATTTCATTCGTTGTGTTTGTTTGGAAAAACATTTAGATGTTGTCCGGTATGAAGTTCTTTATCTTATGTCTGAATGCTAAAATGTTATTGTTGATATTTTAGACAGGATATCTCACACAAATTACGAAATCGATAATGTAACGGTGTGTGCCGTCGTAGATTTTAGACCGTGGATGATGGTATGTTTTTTCGTTTTAATAACTTGGATTTGGATTCTTTTGATCTATGATCGTTGGTCTAAGATGTTGAAATAGCATGAAAATACCAGGAGAGATGATAGCAGAAATCCCATAAATTTTGCTCACACTAAACTCGTGAGCTGCAATTAATATGTTGCAGACCTGCCCAATTCCTTCATTCAAAATTTGGCTAGCGTGGCAATCAAGAATGGTACTGTAAAAAATCTCGCACATCGTAGGATCAGAATTCATCTCTACCATCAATTACAAGAATTGAACGGTCCAGATCAATCCGATCCCCTTAATGTATCATCATTATCTTGATATAATTATAGAAAGTGATTAATAAAAAACATAATTAAGGGCATTATCATAATTTAATAACGCTCATTTTCTTGCTCCTTATATTTCAAATTTCAAACTTTCAACGGTCGCATTTTCCCTTTCTCTCTCTGCACTCTCTTTTCTCTCCCTCTGTCTAAAGTGTAAAAAAACCCATCAAAATCTCTCTTTTTTTCTTCCACTCCTTCTTTCAATTGAAAGTTTTTAGCGGGCAACACTAATCAATTTCACCCAAGTTTGTGAAGTTCTTGGATTTTGCGGAAAATGGCGAGAATCGAAGATAACCCATCTCTCAATGAGGATTCTGGTATGTTTTTATGTCCCCTTTTCTTGTTTTTGTGAAGAGATTTATCAAAAATTCATCTGCGCATCTCTCATATTTGAAGAAAATGGAACCCCTTTCATAATCGAAAAATCTTTTTCACAGAAAAATATAAGCTTGAGTCATCTGTAAAATCCCCGGAAAATATCCAAGAAACCCCAGATTACATCAGAAGAAACCGCAAGCGCGTTCAGATCGCGCCCGTGGAGCTCTTCTCTGATTCAAGCCCTGGAATTTTGAAGAACAAATGGGAACCTATGGCATTAGCTAAGTATCAAGAACCTTTGGAAATGGTGCCAGAGTTTAAAGATGCGGGCGCATTGGGCATAAATGCAGGAGGAATTGAAAACTCTCTAGTTTTCGACGGTTTCGATTTCCAAAAGGATAGGTTTTACAGCGGCGGCGATTATGTTTGTACCGATGTGTGGGTTGGTGAAGGCAAAGGGCTTGCATTGTACCAATCTGCTCGAATCGGGGATTTTTCGTATAAATTCCCGAGTTTGATATCGGGGGATTATCTTGTTGATCTTCATCTTGCGGAGATTGTGTTCACGAACGGTCCTCGAGGAATGAGAGTTTTCGATGTGTTTATACAAGAAGAGAAGGCAAGGGTTTTGTGCTATGCATGTTTTGAATTCAATTTGTCGATGTGTTCTTTGTTAAAGTGATTTTTTTCCTTTTTTGGCAGGTTGTAGCTGGGATTGACATTTATGCTCAAGTGGGTTCGAATCAGCCTTTGATATTATCGGATCTTCAAGCTTCAGTTGTTGGGGATGAGGGTTTGGTGATTAGATTCGAAGGCGTCGTTGGAAAACCAATTGTTTGCGGTATTTCGATACGAAGTTGTTCTTCTGTTGGTTGGTTCTTTCTTCTTTGATTAGGTATTTTATTTTATTTTTTCAGAGAAAATGAATACATTTGACTCATGGTTTTATTATTACCACATAGGAGAGAAGTTTCATAGGCAAGATTCGATATCTGGAAACGGGGAAGAGACATTCAATATGGTGAGTTTAATTAGAAATTTAGAAGTAAATATTTGATGTTGGTATTTTTTGTCGTCAATTTACTTGATATTTGATTTACAGGAGAATTGCATCGGCTGTAAGAAGCTAAAACATCGATACGACTTGCTATTGAAAGAGCAAATGGAAGTTAAAAGAATGTTGGATGATGTCAAAAAAGATAACGAACTAAAGAGTAGAGAATGCCATGAGGCTTGGACCTCACTTCATGAACTTCAAATGGAGCTCTTGCAAAAA
Source organism: Agapanthus africanus (assembly GCA_030015575.1). Taxonomy (NCBI): domain Eukaryota; kingdom Viridiplantae; phylum Streptophyta; class Magnoliopsida; order Asparagales; family Amaryllidaceae; genus Agapanthus; species Agapanthus africanus. The sequence continues at coordinate 104,089,326 of CM057345.1, read as the reverse complement.
TCTATGCATGTTGGTTCGTTAGGTACAAAAGTTCGCATGAAATATAATCTCTTATTAATGAACACTTTGATACTGATTTAATTTTTTTGCAGCTTTTGCTGTTGAGGGGCAAGTGAGAGAAAAGAGCAGCTGGTTTCAATCTTTAGAAGAGCTGAGTGACAAATTTAAGGTATCGAAACCTTTTGTTTGTTAATCTTGAATATTTTTCGCATATTTGCTATGCATCGGCTTATATTTACTTACCTGGAAAATAGATGTTGAAGATAGAGCATGCTAAACTATCGGAAGCGGCAATGGAATACAAGAGGTGCCTTGAAGATATGAACCAAATGACGACGATGATTCAATCCACTCGTAAGTTTTATCATAATGGCCATGTTTGAAAACCAAACACGAGCAAGCTGAACTTTGTAATTAGAGTAAATTTCACTAAAACACCATTTGCTTTTGTTATTTAATCATGAACCTACATTAAGGGTATTTTAGATTTTTTTTAAAAAATCCTGTTTTAAAATTAGAGTTGGAGGGAGTTTACTCTAAAAAAGTTGTTAGGTGTTTTAATTAAGAATGACGATAATTAAGGGTATTTAAATGAAATTTACCTTGTAGTTAAGGGGAAAAGATAGCCAAACCGGTGTAGTTAGGATTTTAGAGTTAAGTTTAGACGACTTCAGAGAACTCCAGTACCTTAACTCCAAAACCGAACACGGGCTATATAGCTATCTCACTTCTTGATACCGTCATTGCATGTATATTATTATATTGACGCAGTTTTTTTTAAAAATTTCTTTTTTTTCACTATGTGAACAGTGAATCATCACGTTGAAATTGAAAGGGAATACAAAGATCTCAAATTCAAGTATGCTAAAGAGGCAAAAGAGAGAAAAGATCTGTACAACAAAGTCATGGAACTTAAAGGTCAGTTCAAATAATTTGAACTAGATAAAAAAAAAGGATATATATTTTTATAGCTCAAACTAAAGCTTAGCTATGTGACAGGAAACATCAGAGTGTTTTGTAGATGCAGACCTCTTAACTCAAAAGAAATAGAAGAAGGGGGTACAATGGCCGTCGATTTCGAATCAGCAAAAGATGGGGAGCTTACCATTAAATCATCGCATGGATCATTCAAAAAAGTTTTCAAATTTGATTCTGTCTTCAGCCCAGAAGATAATCAGGGTACTTTGCCATTATACAAATTTAAAATTTTGGTTAGTTGCACCCCCCCAACCTAGTTCAAACACCTCTTCCGCTTATCAAACGTGACCCTTACGCTCAAACTTAACTCTAAACAGCTTTTAGGATTTGTTTTTGTTGTTTAGAGTAGTATTTGATTGTTTTTGAGGGTTTTGGTCGATGAACAGAGAGGTACGAGTGCCGTATGGAGTAAACAATAGGGTTTTTTGGGATGCAATTAACCCTTACAAATTTACCATTTTCTTTCGCTAAGGAATAATGATTAATGATCTTATGTGTGGTTTACGAACAGAAATGGTTTTTGAAAAGACTTCACCTTTGGTTGTGTCTGTATTGGATGGATACAATGTGTGCATATTCGCTTATGGGCAAACGGGCACGGGCAAAACATTTACAATGGAAGGAACCGAAGAAGCCCGAGGAGTAAACTATAGGACTCTCGAGGAACTGTTTCGAGTTATTAGAGAGAGACAAGAGGTGTTCAAATATGAACTAACTGTTAGCGTATTGGAAGTTTATAATGAACAGATTCGTGACTTGCTCCTACCCGAGTCTCAATCGGGAGTGGTACCAAAGAGGTAACTTGTATCTTAACTTGATTTATCGAAATAGTTCGTTTTTGCTAGAATAGATAGGATACAATTGCAAACAGGAACACATGGAAGTTAAAAAGGAAATAACAACAATTAAAACAGGAAACGACATGGAAGTTAAAAAGGAAATAACGTTTTTATTGTCTACAGATTAGAAGTGAGACAAGTTGCGGAGGGAGTGCACCATGTCCCTGGACTAGTCGAAGCTCATGTAAGCAATATGAGTGAAGTGTGGGAAGTTTTGCAAACTGGAAGCAAAGCTAGAGCAGTTGGCGCGACCAATGCAAATGAGCATAGTAGCCGATCTCACTGGTTAGTCTTCTTAGCATAATCATGGTTATTGTTTTTGCTAAATTACACTAATCTACCATTAATTGTCATTATTTTTCAGTTAACTTCATATGCTACCTCACTTAGTAAAAAAACAAACAAACAAAGTTTAAGGTAATTTAGTTTCATGAGGAAAAAAGCTATAGTTAAATGTAATTTTGTGTAGTTAAGCCTATAAGTTTCAAGTAAATGACTGAGTATGCCAAAATATAAAATTGTTTTGTTTCAGTATTCATTGTGTAATGGTAAAAGGTGAGAATTTGGTGAATGGAGAGTGCACCAGAAGCAAGTTGTGGCTCATCGATTTATCCGGAAGCGAGCGAGTTGCGAAAACAGATGCTCAAGGAGAGAGATTGAAGGAGGCTCAAAGCATCAACAAATCCCTCGCAATGCTTGGTGATGTGATATCCGCTCTTGCAACTAAAAGCCCACATATCCCTTTCAGGTTTTCACAATCATCAATGTGTATGATTTACTTTAAGGCTCGATTTCACAAAGATACCTTAAATTTTAAGCATTTTGTAGATAGATTCTCGAAACCTATTTTGCAAATAAATACCCTAAAGGTAGCAAATTGCATATAAATAGCGTAAACTTAAGCCATTTTTTGTGAGACACGAAGCGATGTATAATGTATTTATTTGCAATTTCCTACAATTAGGGTATACATATGTAGAGAAATATGTTTATGAGTCAGAAAAGCACAGTAAGTTTATGGTACTTATGCGAAATTTAGCCTTACTCAGATCTCTTAAATCCGAGTCGTTTTGGGACTTCTTGTAGGAATTCGAAGCTTACCCATTTGCTCCAAGACTCATTAGGCGGAGAATCCAAGACTCTGATGTTTGTTCAGATAAGTCCTAACGAAAACGATGTGGGCGAGACGTTATGTTCTTTGAATTTCGCAAGTAGAGTTAAGGGAATCGAACTTGGCCCGGCGAAAAAGCAAGTCGATGGATACAAGCTTATGGTATAAATACATTTCCAGAGATATTATATAATAGAATGAATATCTAAAGCCTATATCGCTTCTAATGAGTTATCTTATGTATTTAATTTCCAGGTTGAAAAGGTTAAGCATGATATCAAGCACAAAGATGGTCAAATAAAGAAATTTGAAGAGACCATCCATTCTCTTGAAGTGAAGAACAAGGCAAAAGATTTAATCAATAAGAATCTCCAAGATAAGGTATAGAATTTTTTTTATTTGTTTGCTAGCATGGATATCAAGAACAATTATTGATATTTTACCACATTACTTAGACCTAGGATAAATGTGAAAGCAACATTGGATTCTTTTTTCTTATAGGTATCCTTATATACTAGCAATGCACTCGAGCCACGTGCGGAAAAATCATAAATTAAGGGCCATGGATGATGAAAACCACTTCAAAGTGAATTTGAATTCTATTTGTATTTTATACTTTAATTCCAAAACCAGATAAATCATACTTAATCATTCAAAACAGTTGAAGAGGTTATAAGATATATTTTTATTCTAAATAAGATTTAAGAATCTTACCGTTAGTTCGAATAGAGAAGTCATGCAAAAAAATAGTTAATAACCCTTTTAGGATGTGCTTGGTAAGTGGTAGTCCTGGATTCCCATGAAATATTACCAAGCTTATTTTGATAAAAAAAAAATATTTCCGGAAATAATCGCATGGTAATCTAATGCCCTAAATCATGAGAATCTTGTTCCCATCCAGGTCACTCTATCACAAAATTATCCCCAATTATTCCCACCTAACACAATTTGCTACAACTGTCTTCGCCTGCCTATCTCAGTCTAGTCGTCGCCTCACCGCCCATCTGCCATCTGACGCCGTCTATCGCTCGTCTGTAGGCACACTACCCGCTGGCCGTCTTTCGCCTTTGCCGTTCAACCTGACGAGACTTGTAGAATACACCACTCCACAATGGCAAGAAAAATTATAGCTCATCCTGTAATTGTTGAGATTTTAAAGTATTGTTAAAACTTGAAAACATAAGTAATGTAATTTTGTTAATATACAAATAAATATACTTGATAAGAATAATAACTTACAAGCTCTCAGTTAACTGACATCTTCTTAGATAGATTGTTGTGGTCGATGCAAGGATCCACAAGCTATTTATAAGGATGAAAAGTAGTTGCAGGAGACTCAGTAAAGTCACCCAATATTTTAAATGCAGCATATGACATACCAGAATTACATGTTGTAGTGAAGATCATTTTTATATCAACAAATAATATGCTTGTTGAAATTCTATACTTGCGTCACTGCACATATTAAATTCATTTGTTTGTTTGCAATATTATTTCACTTCACTACACATAGTTTGACATAAATATTGCCTTTATTGATGACTATGGTGGTTGAAATATGAAATTGAAGGTTATATTTACATCAACAAATAGTATGCTTCTTGAAATTCTATGCTTACTTCACTGCACATTTTAAATGCATTTGTTTGTTTGCTCTTTCACTTCACTACATATTGCTTGACAAAATTATTGTCCTTATTGATGACTATGGTGGTTGAAACATGAAATTGAAGGTCATTTTTACATCAACAAATAACATGCTTGTTGAAATTCTTTGCTTGCTTCACTGCACACATTAAATTCATTTGTTTGTTTGCCATGTTCTTTCACTTCACTACATATAATTTGACATAAATTATTGTCCTTATTCATGAGTATGGTGTTTGAAACCTGAAAATGAGCATATATAGATTGAATTATTGCAGACAAATACATGTTGTTGCATACTCATAATTGCATTTGCTGAAGCAAATAATTGAACAGGGGCAATTTGGGGAATAGAGAAAATCTGTCATCCTTCTATAACTTTACATTATGTATATAGATTGTAGATAGAGGTACTCTTTGCACTAAAAGGAACAAATGTTGTATATTTTGTAGGTTAAGGAGTTAGAATCACAGCTACTAATTGAACGAAAGCTAGCAAGGCAACACGTCGACACCAAAATTGCCGAAAACCAACAACAACAAAAACAAGAGCAACCGCCATATACAACAACTTCTTTCTACACCCCTAGGATAGGAAAAAACCACAACCATGTATCAGAACACGCAACAAAACCTCTCACTGAGAACAACATCAACAAGCAGGTTCCGGTTCCGGTTCCGGATCCATTCAGTAATTTTCCTTTTCCGAAAGACAAAGAAAACAAACCCGAGCCAGGCAGAGCCGTCTCTCTCTTTACCCGTGCGAACCCAGAGATTCCGATATTCCCATCAACTCGCCGTGCCTCTCTCGTTCCGTTTTCAAGAAACGCCGGTACTGTAGTCCCCTCATCGCGCCGTAGTTCATTAATTCCGCTTCCAGGAAACACAGAGAGCAATGTCTTGACCCCGTTGCAACCTGAAATTGAGTTTAAGAACAATGCGAACGAGCAAACGAGCATGAAAAGGTTGCACAGTGTTTTGAGGCGGAGTTTGTCAAAGAAAATCGCGGTGAGGTCGCCGTTGCCTCAGACGGTTAAGAGAAGGACGGTTGCGGGGCTGGAGAACGTCAGGGTATCGATAAGCGGGAGAGTGGCGAGGAGAGTGGCGGTGAGAGATGCCGGGAAAAAGGTTGATAGAGTTCAGAGGAACTGGAACTGGAAATGAGAGGAATGTGTTTTAATGAAAGTGAGATGGAAATTTAAAATGCATGATGCTCTATGCATTTTGAATGTGTGTGGCATTGCTGTTTTGTTTTTAGGAATTTTCAGGAATATTTATGGCTTGACTTTGAATGACATTGATGTTTGATCTCAGGAAAGGAATTTACGAGCAAGATTATTTGTTTAATTTTTTAACAGCAATTTATGTGCAAGTCTTCTAATTGCACTAATATACCCTTAAGTATTGACATTTTCACTGGAATTATCAATTACTTTCCAAAAAGCTGTAGATAGAAATTTAAGACAATAATTTGCAAATGTAAAGGACAGGTCTCAAGAATTATATGAAAACTAACACTTATATATTTTTGTATAATGCAAACTCTAAGGGTTAGCCTATTGTTGGTCTATCTTTTCTGCAAACTAAATAATTATTAAAAAAATAACCAAATGAATTTTTTCATTATGAGGCGCACGTATCGTCAACTTTTCGAATTTCAACTACTATCCTCCCACCCTCTCTTCATACAAATTAACTATCTTCACGCGCGATCCTGAAAACTAGTATTGATTTATTCAAACGACAAAATGACTCAACATCTGCTATTGCAATGCAAAAATTACTATAACATGAGAAGAGTGTTTACAATTGTTTTAAACTTAAGTATTTCACAATTTATTATGGATTTAATGGGCTTGCTTTGTACAGTATACCTTCTTTTTGCGCAGAGAGCAAACTGGGCTACCGGAGCCGTCCAGTTAAACAAAAGAGACCATGGCTCCTGTTTTTCCTTGTTGCCGTTATGCAGACCGCAGCTAATTAGCTACAATATACCACAAACTCATTATCCTTATTTCACTTCAAAGGTCTTTGAGGCCCCATCTTATCTCCACACATTTCCCAAATAATCATCATAATACAAATTGTAAAACATTTAATCTTTCATTTGAAATTTGGTAAACATATTATTGAGAAACTATCCATTGTAAATGCATTGTATGTGTTAAAATTCATTTAAAGGGGGCATATATATTAATAATTAAATTAATGCTCGTTAATAGACATTTTAATGTTTATTAACATCATATTTCCATTTTTTCCCCATGCTAATAACCAAATTATAAATTAGCCCCAGAGCCCAAGAGAAATCACATTACATCTTCTCCAATTTCTCTCAACTTCTTCGAAATTTCGTTCGATCTTTGAGATTCTTCGGTTTTTGCGTCTTGAATCTATCGATTTGAGCTCAGTTTCATGGGAGATTTGGGCAGATTTTATCCCCTTTTGTTGGAAGCTTGTATTAGTTCTTCCTTGAAAATGCCTAATTTTGTTTTTATTTATTTATTTTGCACCACTCTAAAATTTGATAATTTCTAAAAGTTTTTAAAAAAAAAAAATATTTTGCACCCTCCAAACATTGATTTTTCTAAAATACACACTCTAAATTTGTTATTTCTAGCAAGCACACCTGAAACTTCTCCGTTAACTAAAAAAGCATAGTTCCGTTAGTTTGATATTAGTTTAGCATTTTGGTTTGATTAACCACGGTTAGAATTATTAGGAATATTATTGTATTCATGTTTCTTATGGGTTCTCATTGCTTGAGCCCAAGATATCCTCGCGTATATAGTTGTATTTTCTATAGAGAAATGATCAATCTATTCTTTACCAATTCGAGTATCATGGTATCACAGTCGCATCGAGCCTAACTTCGTTGATTGCTCGACGCCTTCATTTTTCTGTATCGTCGTCGACATCGTCTTCATTTCGTCAATCAATCCAGCAGTTTCTCTGTTGTTGGTTTGATTTTAATTTTTTCGCATTTGACGACTTCTACGGTACAATCGTTTGCCTCTCCGAATCCGATTCGACCGAGGACCTTTATTTTGATTTGGTATACTGCATGGATACTAGCTTGCTTAGGTAACTGCAGTCTATAAGCCATTGTGCCAATTCATTCCAAAATCTTATAGGGGCCATAGTATTTAAGGGATAACTTGTGAGTGTGTTGGCTGGAAATAGTAATTTGCCTATAGGGTTGGATTTTGAGATGTACCTACTCTCCTACTGCAAATTCCCTGTCAGTTCTCAAAGCCAACTCACACCCTTGTAACTTGAACAGTTCTTGCCAAAACAAACTGGTGAATATGGAATCTCTGTCACTCACATTGGTTTTTGGCAACCCATGTAATTTGAAAACCCCATTGAAGAAAACTCTGGCTGCTTGCTGGGCAGTATAAGGGCGGCTCAAGGGAAAAAGATGTACATATTTAAAGAGCATATCTACTACCACAAAGATTACACTTTGGCCCTTGCAATTGGGTAACCCCACTATGAAATCCATGGATATATCTTCCCAAATTCTATCAGGAATTGGAAGAGGCTGTAGCAGACTTGCAGGGTGAATGTTTTATGCCTTGTTTCTTGGGCGAATGTCACACTTGTGCACAAATTTATGGACATCTCTTTTAATTCCTTGCCAATGGAAGACTTGTTTAACTCTATGCAGGGTTCTCAAGACCCTAGGATGCTCTGCCAAAGGAGAAGAATGGAATTCTTTAAGTAAATCCCTCTTGAGATCTTCAGCCTTGTGATTTATGAGAATTCTTCCCTTGTAATACAGCAAGTTGCCTATCTTCTTGTAACTGGTTATGTCCACTGTTCATCACGAAAAACTGCATTTTAATACCGCTCATTCGTTATCATTTTTATGAATATCGGTGCTATTAACCCGTGCCTGCTCAATAAGTACAGGATACAAGTATTCGTGATAAAACACTGGAAGCACACTCAAAATGCACGTATACAACATCTGCGAGCCGATACTGAAACCGACACGGAAAATCGATCAAGATACAAGAAGATTTTGCAACAAGTCAAGTGAACAATATTTTTAGCAAAGAATGGTCTAACATAAAGCAAGTTGTCAAGTGTGAACTTAAATGATGCATGAACCAAGCTGGGCAGCCATATCATGGTGTGATCACACTTAGTCAAGTGGTCCAAGTGGGAGTACAAGTGGGCAGGGGGTATGATAACTTTGTAAAGTTGGGATGTGATGGTTTTTAAAGAGATCTTTCCCTCCAAAATCCTCCAGATAATACCCTGGTGATCATTTGAAGAAATAACAAATACAGTGAGATGATATTAGGGATAGAAGACTACACTGAGAAAACGGGGCCTACCACTCAAAAGACGGACGCAACGGACGCAGATTTAATCAAAATGGCCATAATTTGCGGCCCAATTTTCTCCAAGTTGGCTCGTTTTTTGTCACGATCCCGAATTTGGCACGTGACCGACACTTGGATCACGTGAAGCTCATAGGACCCTACTGTAACCCAAGTAAGCCGAAAGCCCAAGAATCTAAACCTTGTTTAGGAAAATAGTAGAGGTGCAGTTTTGAAATAAAGGTATAATGAATTCAAGTTCTTCTTTAAATGTATAAGTATTGTTATATGAAAATACAAGTGAGTTGTATACTATAATTGAAAACATTTTCGTCATTTGAAATTTGGGCAGCACTTCCTTTGTAAATTTTGATCCGAAACCAATACATAATAATAATATAGGCATCCCCAAGCGGGAGCCAGCTCTTCACCAATTGGCGGAATCACAACCACACAAATAAATATATACGACACCCCAAGGCGAAAATCAATCACAGAAAAAAAGATAAAGAAAACCAAAGTATCATCAACCCAAAAATAAAGAAAAAATATATATACGTGACTCTAAGTCTGAATGAATATACAATCTGTGGTTTCTAAGTCTAGCAAATATACAAAGTCCGTTTGATAGAGCTTTTAAATAGATACAACAGAATAAATATATACAAATGACGGTCACGATCCAAAGTGTACTCCACCTACCAATGCAAATCATCCGGAAAAAAGCTGTGTGCTAGTAAGACGCTACTGATTCCGTGCGGTCAATCCTGCAAGAAAACTGTGGCACAGCGGGGGTGAGTTTCTAACTCGTAAGTAAAAAACATCATCAGGTAGAAATTGAATGCATGACGATCTTCTAGGTCATACAGTAATATACTAATATAACACCGGGTGGTAACAAGGGTAAACGTGTATACATAAGTATAATAATAATAATAAAATTATCGTGCCCGTGTCATAATATGGTACGATGCCATCTGTATCATATATGTATATATATATATGTGTAACATCCTACGTGTGTCCATCAATGACACATCAAATCATCATAAAAACCTGAGTGCCCAGCATCGACATTCGAAAACATCATAAAACCCGTGTCCAGTATCGACACATAAATCCTCATATCTCAGGCGCCGTCTCATCGGATCAACCCTCATATCTATCTGTCTCAATCGCTCCGGTCGGTATCTTCCGGATATCTGCCGAGTCCAATACCATCACCGGTAGACAGTGTTCCCCTGCCGGGCTCAACGTCTTTCTATACGATTTTCTTACCCCGTGGTACGTACCGGGTTCACCATGTACCCGCAGACGGTGCCTCCTCGCTTCTCGAATCGGGTAGTATCATAGCTCAGAACCGAGAAATCTCATGGTGGACGTCGAAATATCATATCAAGAGAAACCACGTTTTTAAAATAATCACAAGACTTTAAAAATATATCTGCGGTTCTCAAATCCAACAATCTCATGAAAACATAATCTCAAAATCATGTAACCATGATAGAACAGTAAATGCAAGCATATAACAGTACTATAAGGTATAACCGGTGTTTTCATATAAACATGTCGTGTAACTAGGTAAGGAAGTGCAATATCTTAACTAGCATGTGCTGTAATGAGTACTAAACAAATAACTGTAATTCTACAAATTAGGAAACAATACAGCGATATAGCAGTTTCTAATATGTACGCGGCATGGCAATTACCGATGATGAGTGTGTGAGCCGGCGAGTATGTGTTCGTGCAACATGCGCTTCATCGATAATGGTGCATGTGTCGTAGCAGATGAAGTCATATAAAGATAAATACAAGGAAACGTAGTATGTATGTCGCCAATGAAAAGTAATACGAGCATAACAGAAATAAGAAAAGCGTAAACGCGAACAATATAAAATACGTGACTAAATATGAACCATACAGTATATCTTAAAATAGTACGAATCGTTGTTTTTGAAAATGGGGGCTACAGTGTTTTTGAGAAAAAGATACAATTTGAAAATCCGTAACGTCCCTTGAGATTGTCATTTAAACTTGCATAACGATTCATTAGTTTTGAAAATATGTATGGTTCTATATCCTAATATCTACTTAAGTATTAATCAATATTCCTCGAGTTGTAATATATATGTCGGCGATTCATCCTCATCATATCACGTACGGTATAATCCATTGTACGATATCATCAAATCAAAAGTACGGATCTATCGTCCTGTACATCATATCACGTACGGTATAATCTATCGTGCGGTATCATCAAATCCAAAGTACAGATCTATGGTCACGTAAATTATATCATCTCATATCATCATATATATATCATCGCATGTCATATCTTAGCATATGTATATATAGATCGCCTCCCATCCTCATATCAAACATATCGACTCGTGTCATTTTATTTCATCATATCATCATCTCATCTCGTAATTATCTTCATGGTTATATATATATATATATATATATATATACCTATGACTCATGGACTAAGAAAACTAGAACTAAAGATATACCTTCTTACATGTATACTACTATGGTTTATAGTATCCCAGAACCCTATTAGCTGGGCATACATATCTAAAATATCTATTTATATATATACTGAATTTCTAATATCCTAGTATTATACTTGCGTGGGTGTTATACGTCATCCACTCGACTTCCCCCGTAGATATACATCTACTCACTTACTATCCTCGCTCTAGCCAAAGTCGATGAAAGTCTTGTTCTCCTTCGTCGCTCCGGAAGTCCACGTGAAGGTACTGACAAATCAACATATCGTAATGAAATCAAAATCAAATCCGAAAATCGATACGGCAAGCGAAACATACATAGGTTAGAACCTATAGTCCACGCATGCAAGAACAACCAAACAACTCCCGATATTAACGCACAAACGTCAAATGACTGAGTCAAAACTCAAATGTCAAAAACCTAGTTTTCAAAAGTTGAAAAACGAAATCAGGAACTTAATAAAACACTCCCAGATTTTACCTAAGATGAAATTAGAACATTCTGCACATATGGTATGGACCAAAAACCAAACCCTAACTCCGAGACCAGGCCGCAAATTGCGGCCAAATAGAATATTCTGGCAGCCAAGAAGGGGAGTGGGGGCTCGGGCTTCTAGGGTAGCTTCCTATGGCCTGCACGTCTCATTGTATCTGCAAATATTTTTTAGAGTTCTTGAGTCATTCCAGATTCTAATTGATCACCACAATTCAACAAAACCCGATGTCGGAAAATTCTAAGTTCATGTTTGGGGCTTCAAAGCTCATTTTAGACAAGGCTACCCTCACTACTAGTTCAAAGGACACTCACTACACCTCCCCTAAGCTCTACTATAAGTTTTATCTACTAACCCTCATCCTAGAATTTTCCAAGACCACAAAAACCTACACTTCTTAACTCCACACTAATACTTGAGATTAGAAAACTTAAAACCTGAGCAAGGGTGAGTGTTTTAACTCATGGAGCAACTATAGAAAATTCCTAGATGACTCCAAAGTGCTCAAAGTTCCAACTTGAACCCACCATGATACTTGTAGTGAGCTTGAGAATAATTTTTGTGAAGGTTGTGTGAGATTTGAAGGTGGTTTTGAAGGTGTTTGTGGAGTGGTAGTGGAGGTGGAGGTGAAGGAAGAAGAAGATGAAGAATGAGATGAAGAAAAACGAAGAGGGGAAAAATGGATGGTAGGAGGTAACCATACACACACTCTCTCTCTTTCTCTTTCTCACTCTCTCTCCTCATAAATTATGGTCACATCTATGTCTCCTCTCCCATTTCCCATTTTTCTTTTCTTTTCTTTTTCCTTTTCTAAAATCAAATGACAACAAACTAAAATGAAACCATGCATGAAACACAATGCAATGTGTCATGGCACATCAAAAATGGATTTCGCTTAACGCGTAATTAGTAATATACTAATCAAGTTTAACATAAACTTGTATGTAAATAATTGTATAATAATTTATAAAAGCCCAAATCTAATAAATGCCTTCATAATTAATAATTCATATTAATTTCCAAATATTTTCCAAAATATAGGTATATAATCATACCATTTTACTAAAACTTTTTGCCATACCTGCATAATATTCATAAAATTTATTATTTTATTATTTAAATTCCAAAAATAATATTTTCTATTTTCTGAAATGTTACAATTTTCCCCCTTAAATAAATTCGGTCCCCAAATTTAAATTTAAACCCCCAAAATATTAAAACATTTCAGTAAATCAATCAAATCAACGGGCTCCGAAATCATAGATAAGCTATACATATCACAGCGCAACGTGTGCGCATGAAAACGAGTGTAAAACTTAAAAATCGAAACTCCGTCAAGCGTCATGCAATCATGGGAGTTATGATGAAGATGCAAGTTTCAAAATCCAATGTTAAAATCAAATATAATATAATCAAGCCTATAGTATATATATATAGTACGCATCTTTGGGAAATCGTCTAAATAACTGAATAAAAATGTGTGCAGAATTCTTTTCAAATCGCCGTGTGATGTGTATATCACGACACAAGTACCGGACGTCCATTTGTGAAGAAATAGATATATAGGAAATCGTCTAAATAACTGAATAAAAATGTGTGCAGAATTTTTTTCAATTCGCCGTGTGATGTGTATATCACGACACAAGTACCGGACGTCCATTTGTGAAGAAATAGATATATATCTATATACGTTTTACTCAAGATACACGTCTTGCCTTTTTTTTAAAAATGATTTAGAAGGGTTTCCTTTGTAAAAGTTCGTGTCACTCATGGATACATAGGAAAATATTGAGACTATAGCTCTTTTTGAAATCCCCTTGATAAATGTCGATGCATGTCAAAGATACTCAGGTACTGTCCTCAGATCTGTCGTGCTCAGTTACTATATCATATAGTATATATCATAAAAACGTGATGCTCGGAAGAAAATCAATCTCAATAAGTGTACATGATAATACCACGTGCGTCTGGTGCGTACGGAAATTAAAGTCAAATCCAAGTGCCACGAATGTGCACGAAAACAAAATCTAAGTGCAACGGGTGTACATGAAAGCATCTGTCAAGTGCAACGGGTGTGCACGACAATGATACCAAGTATATCTAATATGCACGAAAAATCTCGATTAAGTGCATCTGGTGTGCACAAAATCATATCAAGTGCACCAAGTGTACGCGAAAATCTAAATCAAGCGCATCAGGTCCGCACAAAAGTATCTAGTGCAATAGCGTGCATGAAAAAGAATATCAAATGCACATGGTGCACAAAAATATAAATCTAATGCAACAGGGTGCACGAAAACGAATACCAAATATATGAATCAAGATCAACGGTATACAACATGCATGAAATCAAAATCAAGTATACCGAAGTGTATGGAATCATAAGCATGTGCAACTATGTGCACAAAACCCATATCAATGCACTGAAAGCGCAAGTGAACTGCACTGAATGCATAAGTCAAAATCAAGTGCATACTATATGCACGAAATCAAAATCAACTGTATCGGGATACACAGAATCATAAACATGTGCAACAAGTGCACAAAATCGATATCAAGTGCAATGAATATGCACAAAACATAAATCAAATGTAACGGTGTATAAAACATAAATCAAGTGTAACTACAGTGCACGAAAATATCAATCATGAAACTGATCATCAAAATACCAGAATCAAAACGATGGAAACGTGATATCTGAATCACTAAAACACAAATCGCAAATAAATGACATTGAGATACACCTCCTTCAATGTCGAAAGGTGCTGGTGTACCCAAGCTGGCAGAGCAAGAATATTTACTTGCCTCCTGCCCACGGTCTGGCGTCCTCTGTCTCTGGGTCCTTGTTTTCTCTGTGGATCATCAATACCATGATCTCCCGGCTCGACAGCCTGGTTAGGAGTAGCGACGGAAACAGTCCCGCTCTGACGCCTCTCTGAACATCTCCTGGCCAATCAACATGGCCACTTGCAACGCAGCACGTCAACGATGGCGGCCTCTGGCCCTCTGAATACGTGCAATACAATCGATCCTGGGTCTAAATCTTCATCGCTATGGTGTCCTAGAAAGAACCTGCTATGGTCCTTTCCGATCTCACCTTTGCCGAACTGCCCGGAAACTGGCACCCTTTACTTAATCTGTTTACATTCCGGGACAGCTGCGATCTCATCACGACTTTCCTCTGGAGATAGGGCCGTATCCAACGCCTCTACGTACGTATCAATCCTTTGGAAACAACAGAGAAGAATGACTCATTAAGAGCTCATACGAATCTCTTGTCCACTTTTCTTCAATATCGACCATTTCGGAATCATATCTTGGTGGCTGTGTAGACCGCAACCCAATTTGGCTATAGTCATATCCAGAGTCTCTTGTAAGGACTCGAAGTTATGAACTCGGGCATTTTCAACACTCTGTAGAAGACATCTGGTCGATTACATCCTTGAAAACTCATCCAAGTTATCGAAGGAATACGCTTTATTCGTCCTTTCTCTATCAACTCATAACACGTCTGAGTGAGGCCCCTTTAACTGAAGCTAGTCAACTTAATGATCTCGCATCGGAGCATCCTAATGAACAAAATATCTTAGTCACTTATCCAAGGATGACTAGCAATCTTCTATCACATCCCTGCCAATAAACTCATGTGGCTTCAGCTTGTAAACTCTGGAGGCGATATCTCATCAATCTCAGCAATAGCGGGTTCATTTGTCTACACGGTAGACAACACCACGATCTCTAGAGTAGGTTGTATGTCAACAGTCCTCTCAATATGGCTGGCCTCAAGCGATGGCTCGATCATCTGGTGCAGATCCAGAACGTTCGTCTCAAACGAGAAATCCTAGCAAAACAATAAATCAATACGTTCCTACGTCACCGGAAGAATATCATGGTCAGTCGTCGTCATCAACGAGCTCACTCTGACTGCATATCTAGCTGCAACCCTCTCAGCTCGTATAGCCTAGGTAACATAAACCAAAATCAAATATCGATGATGATAGATCATAAGAACGAATAGAAATACGGGGCTCAAGAAATGTACATCCCAAGGTTACTTAAGCGGAGCAGCGTATCATAAGTATGCCACGGAATATACACACGGTACGTTACTCTACTTGAATTACCTACTCCATCAATCAAGGTCAATCTACGTAACGAAAATTCGGGTCTAATACCTCCTCAGTCAAGTCTAGGTTCCGAAATATATATACGCCATAGACTCCGCATAGTCAAATCTAGACTCGAACCAAGGTTAAACCTAATGCTCTGATACCAACTTTGTCACGACCCGGAATTTGGCATGTGGCTGACACTTGGATCACGTGAAGCCTATAGGACCCCACCGTAACCCAAGTAAGCCGAAAGCCTAGAAATCTAAATCTTTTTAGGAAAATAGTGGATGTGCAGTTTTGAAGTAAAGGTATAATGAATTCAAGTTCTTCTTTAAATGTATAAGTACTGTTATATGAAAATACAAGTGAGTTGTATACTATAGTTGAAAACATTTTCGTCATTTGAAATTTGGATAGCACCTCCTTTGTAAATTTTGATTCAAAACCAATACATAACAATAATATAGGCATCCCCAAGCGGGAGCTAACTTTTCGCCAATTGGCGGAATCACAACCACACAAATAAATATATACGATGTCCCAAGACGAAGATCAATCACATAAAAGAAGATAAAAAAAACCAAAGTATCATTAACCCAAAAATAAAGAATAAATACATATCCGCGACTTTAAGTCTGAATGAATATATAATCTGTGGTTTCTAAGTCTAGCGAATATACAAAGTCTGCTTGATGGAACTTTTAACTAGATACAACTGAATAAATATATACAAATGGTGGTCACAATCCAAAGTGTACGCCACATACCAATGCAAATCACCCAGAAGAAAGCTGTATGCCAGCAAGCCGCTACTGAATCCGTGCGGTCGATCCTGCAAGAAAACTGTGGCACAACGTGGGTGAGTTGCCAATTCATGAGTAGAAAACATCATCAGGTAGAAATCAAATGTATGACGATCTCCTAGGCCATACAGTAATATGATATAACACCGGGTGGTAAACAAGGGTAAACGTGTATACATAAGTATAATAATAATAAAATTATCGTACCCGTGTCATAATATGGTACCATGTCATCTGTATCATATGTGTGTGTGTGTAACATCCCACGTGTGTCCATCAATGACACATCAAATCATCATAAAAACCTGAGCGCCCACCATCGACACTCGAAAACATCATAAAACCCGTGTCCAGCATCGACACGTAAATCCTCATATCTCAGGCACCGTCTCATCAGATCGGCCCTCATATCCATCTTTCTTAATCGCTCTGGTCGGTATCCTCCGGATATCCGTCGAGTCCAATACCATCACCGGTAGGTAGTGTTCCCTTGCCGGGCTCAACGCCTTTCCATACGATCTTCTTGTCCCGAGATACCATACCGAGTCCACCATGTACCCACAGACGGTGTCTCCTCACTCCTCGAATCGGGTAGTATCACAGCTCAGAACCGAGAAATCTCATGGTGGTCGTCGAAGTATCATATCAAGAGAAACCGCGTTTTTAAAACAATTACAAGACTTTAAAAATATATCTGCGGTTCTCAAATTCAACAATCTCATGAAAACAGAATCTCAAAATTATATAACCATGATGGAACAGTAAATGCAATCACAGAACAGTACTGTAAGGTATAACCGGTGTTTTTATATAAGCATGTCGTATAACTAGGTAAGGAAGTGCAATATCTAAACTAGCATGTGCGGTAATGTGTACTAAACAAACAACTGTAATTCTACAAATTATGGAACAATACAGCGATATAGCAGTTTCTAATGTGTACGTTGCATGACAATTACCGATGATGAGTGTGTGAGCCGGCGAGTATGTGTACGTGCAACATGCGCATCATCGGTAATGATGCATGTGTCCTAGTAGACGAAGTCATATAAAGATAAATACAAGGAAACGTAGTATGTATGTCGCCAATGAAAAGTAATACTAGCGTAACAGAAATAAGAAAAGCGTAAACGCGAACAGTATAAAATACATGACTATATATGAACCATACAGTATAGCTTAAAATAGTACGAGTTGTTGTTTTTGAAAATGGGGGCTATGGCGTTTTGGAGAAAAAATACCATTTGAAAATCCGTAGTGTCCCTTGAGATTGTCATTTAAAAGTGCATAACGATTCATTAGTTTTGAAAATACGTATGGTTCTAAATATATCCTAATATCTATTTAAGTGATCTAAATCAATATTCCTCGAGTCAATATATATGTCGGGGATTCATCCTCATCATATCACGTACGGTATAATCCATCGTACGATATCATCAAATCAAAAGTACGGATCTATCATCCTGTACATCATATTATGTACGGTATAATCTATCGTACGGTATCATCAAATACAAAGTATGGATCTATGGTCACGTACATCATATCATCTCATATATATATATATATATATATATATATATATATATATATATATATATATATATATCATCTCATGTCATATCTTAGCATATGTATATATAGATCGCCTCGCATCCTCATATCAAACATATCGACTCGTGTCATTTTATTTCATCATATCCTCATCTCATCATCTCTTCTCGTAATTATTCTCATGGTTATATATATATATATATATATATATATATATATATATATATATATATATATATATATATATATATATATATATATATATATATATATATATATATATATATGCGTGTGTACCTATGATTCATGAACTAAGAAAACTAGAACTTGGGATATACCATCCTATACGTATACTACTATGGTTTATAGTATCCCAGAACCCTATTAGCCGGGTATACATATCTAAAACACACACACACACACACACACACACATATACTGAATTTCTAATATCCTAGTAGTATGGTTACGGGGGTGCTATACGCCATCCACCCGACTTCCACTGTAGATATACATCTACTTACCGACTATCCTCATTCTAGCTGAAGTCAATGAACGTCTTGTTCTCCTTCGTCGCCCCGGAAGTTCATGCGAAGATACCTACAAATCAATGTATATCGTAATGAAATCAAAATCAAATCCGAAAATCGATACGGCAAGCGTAACGTACATAGGTTAGAACCTGTAGTCCATGCATGCATGAAGAACCAAAAATCTCCCGATGTTGACGTATAAACGTCAAACGACCGAGTCAAAATATAAATGTCAAAAACCTAGATTTCAAAAGTCGCAAAACAAAATCAGCAACTTAGTAAAACACTCCCAGATTTTACTTAAGGTGAAATTAGAACATTCTGCACATAGGGTAATTCTAGTCATCTAAAGATAGAGCTATGGACCAAAAACCAAACCCTAACTCTGAGACCAGGCTGCAAATTGCGGCCAAATAGAATATTCTGGCGGCCAAGAAGGGGAGTTGGGGGCTCGGGCTTCTAGGGTAGCTTTCTAATGGCCTGCACGTCTCACTGTATCTGCAAAATATTTTTCAGAGTTCTCGAGTCATTCCAGATTCTAATTGATCACCACAATTCAACAAAACCCGATGTCGGAAATTCTAAGTTCGTGTTTGGGACTTCAAAGCCCACTACTAGACTAAAAGACACTCACTACTAGGCCAAAAGACACTCACTACACCTCTCTTAACCTCTACTATAAGTTTTATCCACCAACCCTCTTCCTAGAATTTTCCAAGACCACAAAAACCTACACTTCTTAACTCTACACTAATACTTGAGGTTAGAAAACTTAAAACTTGAACAAGGGTGAGTGTTTTACCTCATGGAGCAACTATAGAAAATTCCTCGATGATTCCAAAGTGCTCAAAGTTCTAACTTGATCCCACCATGATACTTGTAGTGAGCTTGGAAATAATTTTTATGAAGGTTATGTAAGATTTGGAGGAGGTTTTGAGGGTGTTTGTGAGGTGGTAGCGGAGGCGGAGGTGAAAGAAGAAGAAGATGAAGAATGAGACGAAGGAAAAGGAAGAGGGGAAAAATGGATGGTGGGAGGTAACCATACACACACACACTCTCTCTTTCTCTTTCTCACTCTCTCTCCTCATAAATTATGGTCACATCTATGTCTCCTCTCTTATTTCCCATTTTTCTTATCTTTTCTTTTTCCTTTTCTAAAAACAAATGACAACAAACTAAAATGAAACCATGCATGAAACACAATGCAATATGTCATGGCACATCAAAAATGGTTAATAAAAATGGATTTGAGTTAATGCATAATTAGTAATATACTAATCAAGTTTAACATAAATTTGTTTTAGTTTAAAGACGTTATGGTCCGTTGTTAGTTTAAGGACGTTGCGGTCTACTGGAATGTGTTCATCGGTTTAGGAGTGTACCAAAGAGTTGTTAGTTGTTGGGACCCTCCACCTCTCTGAAGACGTTGAAAAATTACAATGACATGTATCAGAGGTGTGAAGAGATGTACCCTTGAACCAAATTCCAGATTGAGGGGAGAGATCATGGTGGACCGAACATCATTTTAGATGCCATATGTCAGGAGATCATTAGTCATCTTTGGAACTAAGATCGATTTGGGGAGACCTGAATATAGGAGGGCTCGGTTGATTGATGGTTAAAAGGTTTTTTGGCCTCGGAAGACTTGGCTAATTTAGGCTAAGGTTAGCCCCTTCATAGTGTTAAACACTGATAATTGTTTGGCACTCACGTGCTCCTCCGTGAGGCTCTAAAGTAATGTTAAACACTGAAATTTGGAGCGCTCACGTGTGGCACGTGAGGTGCCTGAAAATTGGGCATTGCTTCTTTAGGTTTATTCCCTGCTTCTTTTATAAGTGATAAACACTATTGGGGGTCACGTGGGATCACGTGAGGCGCCCTAAAATGGGAACTGTCTTTGGATTTATCCCCCTTTTACTTTTGAAAGTGCTAAGCACTATTAGAGGGTCGTGTGGGATCACGTGAGGCGCCCCAAAATGGGAACTGTCTTTGATTTATCCCTCTTTCCCTAAGAACTATTAGGGGGTCACGTGGGATCACGTGAGGCGCCCCAAAATGGGAACTGTTTTTGATTTATTCCCCTTTTCCTTACATAAGTGCTAAGCACTATTAGGGGGTCACGTGGGATCACGTGACTCGATCTGAGTCGTTCCTTTTTGTTCCTCAGAGATGCTCACGTGGGAACAAATGATCTATCGTGATAGCGTTGAACGCTAATCATTTTTTTTATGTGCATGGGGATCTTGATCTTAGTTTTAAGAATTTCAAGTCCCTTGTTCTATAAGAATTAAATTCTTTTGCAGGGTTAAATCTTACTTTTATCAGTGGAATTAAATTCCTATATCTTTGGGAAGAATTAAATTCTTCAGGCTTAGTTCTTTCCTCTCAGTTTTGTGTCTGCATGACAGAATCTCCCCGATGGGAATTAAATTCTCAACTTGTTGGGAGATCTGCTTCTGCAGACCTCAACCAGAAGAAGAACTAAGCTCTTTGAGAAGAGTTAAACTCTTGGTTTGAGAATTAAATTCTCTTTTGTTTTGTGGGAGTTTTTGGGAGAATTCTGTATTTTTTTTTAAAAGCTTATGGGGTGGTCTCCTCCTCTTAGAGAATTAAATTCTCTCTCTACTTTTCTTCCCCTCTCCCCCTGTGTCTGTCTATCTCTCTTTTCTCCTCTTCCTGCTCCTATTTATACGAGAAGAACAAAAATCAATTTGTTAAGAGAATCCCTCATTGAGAGATCATAATTGATTCCATGATCTTTTAGATCAATCGGTGAATTTTATTCACCGTTAGATTTTTAATCCAAAGGTTTTCTGTTTAACAGAAAATATTTCATGTTTTTTTAACAAGATTATGAATATTTTGTTAGTTTTAACAAGAATAGAATTTTATTCTATCATATTTTTTTAGTTTAACAAGATCAGAAATATGTTTTCTTAATGTGGATATC
Organism: Agapanthus africanus; assembly: GCA_030015575.1. NCBI lineage: Eukaryota > Viridiplantae > Streptophyta > Magnoliopsida > Asparagales > Amaryllidaceae > Agapanthus > Agapanthus africanus. The sequence continues at coordinate 104,067,458 of CM057345.1, read as the reverse complement.
TTGTTAACATAGAATTTTATTCTTATCATTTGAATATCTTGTTAGTTTAACAAGATTAGGAAAATATTTTCCTGTGTTAGAATTTTATTCTACTAGATGATCACCGTTGGATTTTTGATCCAAAGGTCTTCTGTTTAACAGAGAAGATCTATCTAGTTTGAGGAGGATCAAAAAAATATTTCCATAATATAATTTAATTCTAAAATTTGATAGGAGCATTTTAAATTGGGGCGCTCACATACTTTGCATGTGAGCGGCAAGAGAACTCACGTGTTTAACACGTGACCCACAGTGTGGGTTTTAGCCTGTTTATGTTCAGTGCTTATATGCTTTGCATATAAGCGCTCACGTGTTTTACACGTGAGACCTGTTTGGCCATTAGTTATTTTCTTTCAGCGCTTACATGCTTTTCATATAAACGCTCATGTGTTTTACGCGTGAGGCTTGTTTGGCCATTGGTGATTTATTTTCAGCGCTCACATGCTTTGCATATGAGCGCTCACGTGCTTTGCACGTGAGCCCTGTTTGGCCCTTAGTTATTTTCTTTCAGCGCTTATATGCTTTATATATGAGCGTTCATGTGTTTAACACGTGTGGCCAAATTTTGAGGACTCTCTCCCCTTTTTTATAAGGGAACTAATAGCTCTTGGTCCAAAATTTTGGCGGGAACATGTAGTTTTTCGAAAATTTGTTCCGACAACATCTTTTAGGTTTATTTTTTCTTGCATTAATCAAAATTAATACGGTCCCATCAATTAATACCTATCACACCAGAAAAGAACAAAAACAGAATGTATGTATATGACATCCGCATTCGCCATGGGGCCCCATCATGCACCTCTAAGTTACTTAACTAACGGCAGAACGGGGGTAGGGCTAGCGCGGATGCAAAACATATACAATATTTATTAATATATATGTACATATATGTAACCATTCGTCGCAGGCATGATATAAGCAACATCACAGAAAAGCGATAAGTAAAATGGTATAGCGGATAATCTAGGAGTCCCGGGTTTCATTTGAGCTGCAAATGAAACTCGACGTTCTCCGGTCGTGTGGATAGCCCGTACAAAGTAGAACCAAGACCCCTACGAGTGTGGCAAGTCATCCGCCAATCCCAGAAGTGAGGCAACCCCAATCAACGAAGTGAGTGAGCCACCCGGCATTTCCAAAATCCGGTGACTTGGGCACCCCTCCGCGGATCAATCCTATACCCCCTACGAGTGCAGCGAATAATCCGTCAATTCTAGAGTAAGGCACCCCGGTCTCAACGTCATGGGATGGAGGCATGTTTCCCTCTAGAACCCGGCTACTCGAGCACTCAGCCGCGGGGTAATTTTAGTACAGAAAAGAAATAATATACAACGGTGATATCGACCTCAACACGGCCGTGTCCCAATAAGAGAATATGCAAACAGGCAAAAACGACAGTCCATATGTCGGACGCTTGTCCTATAATAATGAATATACAAATGATATAAAACTTTACAACCAACATCGCATGAGAGGCCATCCAACACGACAATCCAAACAAAACATCACAGAGATAAATATCGCAACAACGAGATGCGTGTAACTCTTTCTAATCGACGTATAGCGATAAGAAGACGGTCACAACACATATACACATCACATGAGCAAGTAAATGAAACCATGACCTTAGAATTCAACACGAGCAACGTGTACATTTGAAATTCCAAACAACGAAAATCGAGTGCACTCCGCCATCCGAAAATCCATTGATTTGGCCAAATAAGGAGTCCGAACAACCCATCCAAGGCTCACGGGAATTCCCCGTGGTACTTTCGATCATCCTCATGGGTTCTTGGTCTAAACCAAGATCCTTCAGGGATCGAAAACCCACAAAACATTGAATTTTGGACATCCACTACATGGCTGATTTCAGCAGTTTTCTTCAGTCAGAAACAGCGACAAATCTCAAAATAACTTTGGAAAAATGGCTCCTCGAGACTTCTCGGATCACCATTGAAGCTCTACGGAGTCCCTGTTCCAAAACGAGAGCTCCGGGGATCAAATACTTGCATGAAAACATAGTTTGAAACCTGAATTGTTGCTGGTTTGTACGGCTGAAAACTGCCGAGAAAAAAATGTGTTTGTGATGGAATTATACGGTCATGCAAGCTAGTTTAGGTGTATGGATTGTCTCTGATACCATATTAGTTTATTGCGATCACTCTACAATGAAAACAGAGAGGCGAAATGCATAAAAATTAAACTTTGAGTAAATGAAATCAACAAAACCCAAAGGATCAAAGCATAACCCCAAAGTAGCAACCATTAGGAGTTTAACTACTATAAAAAGGGGTTATACCTAAAAGATATGTGTCCTTCGGGTCTTCAAAACTCCTTTCTCTTGTGCTTTTAGGGATCCTTGATCAATCTTGCTTGAGGGCCTTCTTAATCCTGGATGATCTACTCAAGAGTTTGTAGTCCAAGTTAGGCTTCACTAATGAAGCAACTTAATAAGCTGGTTTGCTAATCTAGGTTACAAAGATGGTGTAGAGATTGTTAATGAAGTTTATTTATCTCTAAAACCTTATGATTCTCAACACATGAGAGAGTTGAGATTAAAGAAAAAGATGAGAGCTAAAGAAGAGAGAGAATCAACTCATGAAAATGAGAACAAGGTTATAAAAAATATGATTACCATTTTTATTTTTGTGAAAAGTATTTCACAATTAAAAATGGATACCATACTTGAATAGTAATGACGAATGAATATCTAATTCATTTGCACATTCCACTCTACACTCTTCATGCCATCTTGCATGTCACCTCATTTCATATTTTTCAATAAATAGAAAAACCTAAATGAGGTGTCCATCTTGTAGAAGTCATTCTTGTTCAAATACAAGAATACCAAACCGTATATATATATACCCGTATTCGTACCAAAAATACGAATACCAAGAGATAGATAAATCCAATAACATGATATTCGAATTATATCAATATATGATTTAATAAACTGGTTTAATCCTAAGCCCTCTAGTATCATAAACCGTCCGATTAAATTTCGCGCAACTAACACACATATTTAATCGGAACCCTGCACGTATAAACATACGTCGTCTATATCGTTTCGCCTGAACCAGAGAAACCACCTGTGTGGAACTTTAAACACTCGACAATACGCAGGCAGTAGGTTTAACCACAAGCACGTCAGCGACACTAGCTGCACGTAAGGGCTGCCCAGATAACTGTCAAAAAGAAGGCCGACAAGAAAACTCATCCAAACCCCTACTGAGCCTATCCATGACAATCTCCGTACAGTCTGCTCTCTTCGTCTAAGAGTATCGCATATCGAGTCTTGGGATGGTAAATGTCAGACCACTAATAACCCGATAAGTCGTGTCGATGTGGCTCATGACCGATCCGAGAAACTACTGATCTAACCATCAGTAAATCTCAACTGCCTTAGCCAAAATCTTATGGTTCTAGCCAACCAGACACAGTGCAATCTCGACTCCCAATACCGGTAGAGTTGAATCCCTGACAATCACTCACAACCTCCATATGGCTCATGACTGTAGCCAACCAAAACCTATTTGCACGACTCAGTAGAGCCGTGGTAAGATAGTGATCTAAGTACAGTGGAAACTCACATGAAATAAATGATGATCTCAGGTCTAAAAACTAACATGTACTCTTGTAATCTAAGAACCACTATCCGACGACAGGTATAATACAATCTAGAAGTTCTTAGCGAGTCTGTCCAATGTACTCACCCCCAGTGAGCACCTGTATACAATCTTAATTGATCACACCAATGGCTGTGGGACCAACCACCGCCACTCGTCGGGGTCTAGAAACGTATACACAAATCTACTCTGGAATATTGATGCCCGGTCTTGATATTCCTGCGACTTAGGACATTTAAGGACGTTCATGTGGACTACCCATCCCCTACAAGTATGATCGTCATCATAACGCTAGTATTCAAAAAAAATCTTACGGGCTTTATCAAAATATATCATCCATATATAATATCGAGTATAACATATGCACATGTTAAGATAAAGAAAAACCAAAACAATATACTACTGTAACGAGTCTTTATCAACTTGTATAAGCAATATAAAACAGCAAGAAAAACAAATACATATGTTCAGATAAAAACAACTCAAATAATATACTATACAACTGAGCAAGATTGTCCTGTACATGCATGTCCCTAGCATCGGGCATACATATCCAACATGTTGATGAGGCATTTCTCGAGCGACATAACTTGTGAACGGGATTTTTTCGCAAGGAGAAGGACAAGTCGATCCTATTCTTTCTTGGATGAGGAAACAGATGAGGTATGGGACTAGATCGTCTCGACACAACTGCCGCGGATGGCGTTGAGAATGAGTTGATCCTGACGGTACCATGGATGGTAGTCTGGATTTTCAACACGCTTGGTGTTTTGATTGACGTCAGTGATGGTCCTCGGAGGAGGAGATTTGGAGCCGTCGATGTGACCAAGAAGATTGTGGCCGATTAAGGCGGATTGAATTTAGGATCTCCACAAAATGAAGTTTGTGTGGGAAAGTTTTGTTGGAAAAAAGCAATATGGAGGGATTGAGTTTTGAGAGGAAGTCATGGATAAAAAATTGAGATTTTAATCGCAAGGCTCTGATACCATATAGAAATCTTAGAGAAGATGGTTTTCAGGGTTTTGAACTTGGTAATTGTATTTAATATCACAGACGTCTGCAACTTTTTCTTCAGACGTCTGCAGTTGCTTCGGATATGCGTCGCCAATACTATGTGATGTTTTCATAATCATAATAAAGGTGAATTGAGTTGGATAATCTATCTTTTGCTTTCTTATGAGATGCAAATTTTTGATAGGGTTATTTGCAGAAAACCCCCATGTAGTTTAGTAGAAATTGTTTGTGTTGTTTTGGGTTGAACCCACAGGGGGTTTTCTGCAATTAACCCATTTAGATACAGTGGGTTAATCCTAATTAATCTCCTATTTGGCATTGCTTTAATGCATTTTAAGAAAAAAAGTCAAAATGAGTTCAGAATTGTACTTGGAATCTGAAAATTGCACTGGGAGAAAATTTACACATAATTTACTACATAATTACATACTTAGCCAAAACTTCAAATGTCTAAGCAATTGGCCTTGAACTGCAGTAAAAACACTCAGCTGAAGATGAAAAAGAAGTCGACCGGGGCAAGCTCATAGGAACTACTAGGCTTGTATCATCATTCAACTCAAATCCATCTTCCTCCAAAATCGTATCGAGGTTCGAACATGAGTTTCTTCGAGAGCTCGGACCCCGAAGGAAAAGAGAAGGCACGACTGCAGAAAACGGGGCCTTTGGCGATGGCGGAGCGCTCGGAGCCCTGGTGTTGAACCAGAAGGAAGATAGTTGAATTGTGTCCATTTTTGTATATATGAGAGCTTTGGTATAGAGAGCTTAAGTAGTGATGGTGGTGCAGCTTGAAGTTGGAGGAGAAGTTTGTGAGGGTTTATATAGAGGGTACTGTTAAATGAATGCCCTTGGAGTTCTGGCATAAGGACTGTAATTTTGTAAGGAGAATTATGTGGTTAGTAGGGTAGAGAAGGGGTAATTTGGGAAGTGGAGAGATGTGGCTCTAGCTTATTTTTGTGCAAATATTTCCAACTCTTTTCCCATTGTCACCCATTCAATCATTTTCAATTAATTGCGTACTCTATATTCTCAATATTTACGACACTACATATCATGTTTACACTCAAGAATTCTCATAACATCATTTGAAAATATATTTCTTTCTGAAAATACCACGTCAAATGTTGATACTGGATGCTTTTTTTTTCCATATAGCGGCTACTTTATGTATTAAATGCAGGATTTGTTGGTATTTGAGGGCATCATTTTCTGAAAGCGTTACGGCCAAAGGATGCCTGCTGCCATCTCTTTCAATTCCCTGTTATTGCCCATTGGATCGGTCGCAGTTTATTAGCAACAATGATGCATAGCATATTTAATCTTCCATTCAACTATATTTAATTATTTATGCATATTTATTTTATGTTGGAAGTTCTTTATTATATATAAGTGCAATTTTATTTACATTCTATAGCTTGCACTTTGCAATTTGAGCATGGATCAAAATATAAATTTCTGTGCAGTGATTTGTTTAATATTTTAGATGACCCATGACCCATTTGATCTGAGGTCGACCCATCTATAAAACACCGGTCACGGATCTAAGATTTTCTTATGGTTTAAATATTGCTTGTATCCGGTCTGCCCGTTTAAGAGTGCTAATCACTGGGCCAAACATCCGGTGGGTTTTACATCTTTCTAATTCAAGAGGAAGAACAAATTATGGAGGTTCCAATTAATGATTTGATTGGTCCCATTGAAGCTATCCAATTCAGACTTAATGTAAAGCTTTTCAATTGGATTTTCTTCCCTTTTATTGGAGTTATGAAACTTTATTTGTGTCTTTATTTTCAAATTTGTATTGATTACTCTATATTAAGCAAAATCAATTGGACTCTCTATCTCTCTCTTCAACTAACCCGCTCTTGTTGATCGGTTTATTCTTAAACAGGTTAATTACCCACACACCCGCCCATCCAATAAGGGTTGAGTGGACTAAAATATAGTATCTGTATTACCGGCCACTCGTCAGATGTCCAATCCGTCCTTTGAGACTTCTAGTTAAAAGGCAGGTCCGGCAGAATTTTAAACTGGATTTCTCTAAAACCATTTTGAATTATTTGTCGCTCCACTAAATTTTTGAAGCTAGATATTTCGAGACGAATAATATATCAAAATGTACTCTCACATGACCAAACAAAAATAGAAGAAGTAGAATTAAGTATTAAGTAAACATCACACGAAAATGAGTGGTCTTTTCATTATCGTTCATTTAAATGAATGGTTTCTCTTTTCTTCTTCTTCTTCTTCTTCTTCTTTATACTTTTATCTTTACTACTCAAACTCTAGAGGCATGTGTTGGCACTATATTATTTTTCCTTGAAAAATGAAAAAAATTTAGGAATTTTCTTCATTTTATTCTTTTATCTTTACACCTCAACCCGCTTCTCTCTCTCCTTCCACTTCCCTCCGTCTCTCTCTCTCTCTTGTTTGGTGATGACAGGTAAATTTGTGATAGAGACCTATAAAATCAAATAATTTATACTGAAAAGGACCTGTAGCCAGCCACCCCTATATACATTCCACTATGAAAGAAAACTACTATAGCAGCACTAACAATTTAAATTAACTGTGATTAAAGCATTCGGCAACAGCTAATTGGATATGGTCACTGCACCAAAAATAAAGAAGAATAAGAAGCAGGGGTGTTGGGCTTTAATTAGTGGTGAAGAAATTTTCTCGCTATAAAAAATGAGATTCAGACACATGTACCTCTTGAGTTGCCCTTATAATAGTATAGATAACAATGCCCGATTCATGTTAATTTTGGCTTCTAGATAAAATATTTCACCGTTTCAGACTCCCAAATCAAGTTATTAGTCCAGCATCTGAACTCGATTGTTGCACTAGTTATTCATTAAGCTAGCGTCTCTTACTAATAATCGTCTCAACTGCTTATCAGATTATATCACACATGTTCAAATCATCACTTTAAGAGTTTTCCATTTTTGACATCTTAAAAATATTCAGGTGAAATTTATCCGATTAAAGAAGGTAGGCTTGACCAAATTCTGCCTTTTTGGTTTTGATTGTGATATTGGATATCCAAATCTTCCCAGCTTTAATTTAGTTGTCTATCACATGCACGTGGCATGCTTCTACTTACTATAATAAGATAATATGACATAATTCTTTGGCCAAAGAAAAAAAAAAGGATAATATGACATAAAATATAAATTTCATTAATTATCCCAGCTTTAATTTAGTTGTCAAATGGAACCTAGAGCCAATACTTTCGTTTTCATAATAAAACTCACATTTAAAGCAAAAAGGTTTTGGCGGCAAATTGCATGAGAAAGTCATAGAAATTTCACATCCAAGGTTTTGTGGTTGTGGGAAGCAGAAGGATCACGTTTCCGCTTGGAATCGAAACTAGGCTGTTTTCAGTGGCGGAGCCAACAAATCACTTCAGCTAAGATAAAAAATTTAAAGGTCACAAAATGTCATAGCGAAATATCCATAAAATTCTTAACTTGAAATGGTGATTAAATTTGTTATATTGTTTACTTTTGTATGTTCATTCACCTGAGAATAGCTATTATTTATTTAAGTTTTGACGAATATTTCCAAAGACCAAAAAAGAGGACAAGAAGCAAAATCCAAAGGTTGGACTACAAAATCAGTATATTCATGTTATTTTTTTTCCAAATATAATGATAATTAATAAAATGAAGAAGCCCAATTAGCAAGATATTTATAACATTGGAGAGCCTATACTTTGGTATATACTGAGCTATGCCATGTGTAACACATGGCTACATATAATACATTACTTATTTCGGTGAACATATAAAAATATATAATGCATTCTTGTTTTGGTGAACATAAAAAAAAACGTTAATGTTACCAATTTTTTTTAATAAAGAATAAATAATAACTTTTGGGCTCTAAATAGGATCTCAACCACCGACACTTCAAGCCCCAGCTGATAAGCCACCGCATAAAAAATATATATAATCAAGTTATTAATTCAGAATATTATCTTAACACCGCGGATCCAGTAATGCGGTCCCCTGCCCTCGGCTCTATGGACTCTATGTAGATCCACCCTTGGCAGCTTAGATATCATTTTAAATTTCATGCGCTACTATTACACCAAAAGTCCGAACCTATCATAAAGTATGAGAAAATATATTTCATATTTTAAGAAATTACAAATTATGTTTGGTTTTGGTTAGTTCAGAATAATTTCAACAAGATGGAATTCAATTTTCCAATCTATATAATCTCTACTATCAGAGAGCAAAAGGAAGAGATCATTTAATTTTAAAATTGAATGATGATATGGATTCTTTTCTTTCCAAAGAAATCAAACAGAAAAACATAATTATTTTATGTGCAATGCGTGTAATTAAATATCACGTCATTAATATTTTATATGTGTGATATAAGTAATTAAATTATTATTTTGCTACTGTAAATTACTAAGAAATTTATCATAAAAGTTTATATAATTACATGCAGCAATGCATGTGCCAAAAACATTTGTTTATATAAAGCCCATATGAGAGAATATTCCTTGGACTTTAGTTAAAAGTTTCTTGTCATGCCCTAATTTAATTTTCTTAGTATATATCAAGTATCATAGTTAAAAAGAAAGGATCTTTAATTTTGAAATTGATTGGTGACGTGTCTTCTTCTTATTTTTTATACAAATCAAACAAAAAATACCATCATTGTTCTAGATACAATGCATGTAATTAAATACCACATCATTATTAGTTTATAAGTACTAGCATGTAATTAAATTTTCACACATTATTATTTTGCAAGAGTACATAAAAATTATATGATTGCATGTAAAGGGTGTGCCCAAAAAGCTATTATAAATAAAAGGTAAGTGAGAATATTCCTTGGATTTTACTTAAAAGTTTATTATCTACCCACTATTTATTTATTTTTGCAATTGGCCCTTAAGCCTTGGCCCTTAAACCTTAACCTATGTATACAACACACACATCTGTGCACACATCATACACGAGTACACAACACACACGTACCCAGAAGACCTACAAATTTGGCCTGAAAGCATTAATTTGTGGCTACTTTCCCTTCCGAGGTTCGAACCCCGCATCACCCCAAGAAGGAAAGTGCCCATGTCCAGTGGCAGAACCAGAAAAAAAAATACGGCTGTGGGTACATAAACCAAGGTCTTTAGAATTAAAGTCCTATGTTTAAACCACTAGGCTAAGTTTAAACTTTTAAATCTTACTCAATATACATATTTATTGAGGTTTAAAAGCAAACCGATGAATATCATATAAAGCATTTGCCGGAGGTTTTCAGGATTGGGGGCCCGCTACCCCTTCCCTCCGATTCCTTCCCGGCCCTTACCAACTGAGCTACTGCTCATTGGTAGCCCTATTTAATTCTTAGTATAAATGGGTAACAGAAAAAAATTATTGCCTGCTTACTCAATATTCATCATTCATTTATCCTATATAAAAACGTTTATCTGGTAGAAAAATTATGAACCGTCTACACTTTTGAAATCTCTTTCTAGATTTTTACTACTTAGGTTTATTGGGAAAAAATCAGAAAATTCTTAGAGTTAAAATTCCGAGATTTTGGTTTGATATTACAAAAATATATCGAAAAGTCAAAGAAAACACAACATTTTGACTTTTAAAATTTTTTCCGTATTTTCATATGCTAGCATTTAAATTTTAAAATTTTGAAGTAATAAAAATTTGCGGTTTTTAGAAATTTCATAATTTCATGTGTTGCACGCATAATATCGAAAAAACGGAAGAAAATAGAAAAATTAAGATATTTGAAAATTTGATGATTTTTGTTTGTAAAATAGCATGCATAGTATAGAAGAAACATAAAATTTTGATATTTTGAAACTTTTACGATCTTCTTGTGCTGCATGCAAAACAAAAACGGAAGAAAACTAAAAATTTATATTTCTGAAAATTTCCTGATTTTTATATGGTATAGCAAACAAAAAATATCGAAGTACCAAGAAAATAGAAAAATCATGATTTTCTTGTGCTATTTACAACATACAAAATATTGAAAATTTAAAGAAAAGAGAAAATTTTAGAATTTCTAAAATTTCATGATTTATGTCTGTTATCAAGGTTCCCAGTCATCCGGAGTCTCAATTACTAGGACCGAATTTCTTTGTTCAGTTAGGTTCTTAGTAGCAATTGAAAACCTTTTCTTTTTTAACTTCACATGGTTTTTTTGACTTTTTAATATCGGAAGTTCTCCAAAATTATAAGTAAGAAAAATATTGGAAAACCGAATAAAATAAAATAAAATATGAGATTTATGAAACTTCATGATTTTCGTGTGTTATATAGCACGTAAAATAACCAAAAAATATAAAAAACGGAATTTTTGAAAATTTTACAATTTTTATGTGCTCAGGCAAAACATTGAAATTGACAATTTTTATAAAAATACTCATTTCAAAAAATAATTAAGAAAAAAGACCTCATGGAAATTTATTTACCAAATTAGACCTATTTTTGCAACATAATCTATTAGAATAAATAATTGCATACATGGCATTTCTTACGTGGGAATAACTAGATCTATTCTTCTAAAAATGTTTTAATATGCTACATTTTAAAAATTATTTATTGGAAAATAAATCCTTTTAAATATTAAAATATTTTTTGAAAATAAAGCTAACTACATAAACCTATTGGAATTCTTTACTATTTATTTCTCTTCAAATAAATCCATGAAAATTTTAAAATTTTAAAATTGATAATTTCGAAAATTTAAGAATTCATCATATTAAATAGAAACATTATGCAGGAAATCATATTAATTTTGTGCATGACATTTTAGAAATTTAATTTTAAAATTCAGCTTAGGATTGATCATGACATTTTGTGCACCCTCTTTAAACTTTTTAAAGTGTAAACCAGACATCATGGATAACAGCTTTGATATTTGATTAGTAATAATTAATATTTTTTCTAAAAATTCTTTTAAAAAAACTTTGTTCTTTCTAATTAAATAACCTGAATTAGCTATTGTAACTGATTCTTATACTTTTATAATTTATCAGTACTAATTAGAATACAGATTTGCCATTTTTCATTTATTAATTGTTATTTTCATATAGAAATTTACAATTAAAACAAAATTTCAAATATATTATTGTTAATCATGAAACTTTATTAACCAAAATGTCTTCTCTTCTTAACGATTTAATTATGGTGCTATAATTTTGCGCAGCTAAAAATATATCAAAATCATTTGCTGAAAATAGAAAACAATAATAAATTAAATTAAATTCAAAGATAAATATTATAAAAATATATATTTATGTTAGTTCGTTAATGTTTTCTTTATAAAGGTTCCATGCTATTGTATGTGTATGTTTTTTTTTGATAAACAGTATAATAAAAATTTATATAAATGATGCAAAATTATTTGATGTAAAAATTCTTCTTCCAGTGTCCTTTCTTGTGACAATAGTAGCACTCTTCCATTAATATGGCTGATCCCCTATCTTTTCATTTCCCTTACCCTGCACCTTCTGCACACCTCCTCTACGTTTGGTGGGGGCTTTCTTTTTCTTCCCCTCGGCTTTAATTTTGGATTTAGCAGAAGAAAATTCCCAAATAAAAAGAGCGGGCGTTTCCTTAGATTTTTTCAAGATGCCCTCTGCTACCCTCAACATGTTGAGGAGCTCAGAAAGTGAAACTTCCAGCTTTTGCATATTGAAATTCAATATGAATTGGGCATAGGTGGAGGGAAGGGACTGTATAATTAAGTCGGTATACAACTCATTTTCCAACGTAGTTTCCAGGTCCGCGAGCTCTTTAATAAGAGTAATCAACTTCAGGACGTGGTACCCAACAGATGATCTGACAGCCAATCTCGCTTGAAATAATTTCTTCAAATTCTTGTATCTTACGATACGAGATTACTCTCCATATAAATCTTTGGTATGGATGAAGATGGACGTAAGGTCCATCTTCTTGTGCTGACTCTAATGTTCATTATCCATGAAAGCCAGCACGAGGCACTTGGCTTTCGCGCAATGCAGATCTCAAGTCTTACAGACCTCGATGTCCGCAACCGAGGATGTCGGACCTGGAACAGGGGACTTTAGCCGTGAGGACGTATGCAACCTTATCATAACTAAGGGCCATATGGACGTTCCTCCCAGCCTTTATAGTTTGGCCTGGTCAGTTTGTTTTTATCTAGTATAAACTTAAGTCCTGTCATGGTCGCTGCAATTAGGAGAGAGAGAGAAAAGAAACGCTCGGCATATTCTCTTGCAAGTTTAGATTGGCTGTTAGTTTATCTAAACATATGGCTCCCACTGTTTTCTCGAATTCTCCTTCAAACCCAAAAGATGAATTAGTCAGGATTAATTGCACCCTACAAGTTCGCTTATCTTTCGCCCAGGCCAGTGGTGGTACTTTGGAGGGAGGCCCCTCGTGCTTTTACATGAACCCAATTAAATAACCTCGTTTTTCCATAGACGTAGCCCTGTAAACAGCTTTCTAGACACCTACTTGATTAGCTAATTGCAAAGTGAAAAATTCTCTCGAAGAGTAGCGGATACTCACAGTAGGATCGGGACCCAACTATCATTGTGTGATAATTTTGAAGGAAGCCTACCAAAAGTACCACACTCCAAAAGTAATGCAACTCAAGCAAGTTTCCTGTATGTTCGAAACTCCCGATGTGGTTTTTTCCTCGAGCGCTTATAATCTTGACGAAGGTCAAAACATTATAAGTCGCAAGTCAATTTCAACCCGTCAATGTCCAGGTTAATCTAGATCCATTCGTACAAACTCTTGACGAAGTCCAAAACAGCTGTACATCTGTCCTACATTAATGCATCTATCTATACCATAGATAAGCACCTACTAACTACCAAACATTATGCCTTGGCGAAGGTCAAAACACATAGCATGAATACTAGTAGATACATATCTGAAATGATGGAGGGCTACAGCTGGTTTTGGCAAAAACCGTTAATGTAATGAACTTGATATAGTCGAAGGAACCGAATAGCTTTTGAAAAGGAGTAGTTTAAGCTCCGCTTTTAAAAGTTGTTTTTGAAGAAAACCGAGTGGTTTTGCAATTGTTCCAACGATATCAAATTTTAGGTTTATTACTTTACATTAAGTGAGATTAATGTAGTCCCATCAATTAGCCTTATCACACCACAAAAAGAAGGAAAATAGAATGTACGTATATACCATCCGCATTTGCCACGAGGCCCCTGCTGGGTTCCCTAACATCGTTACTGGGTTTCGGGGGGTATTTCATGATTGAATTAAACCCACCCGCACGACCCTTGATGAAGGACAACAAAGTTGCACGACTACCTTAATCCAATCTCATCACATGCTTTAAGCAGATAAGCACTAATCAGATACCGCACACTACTCCTTGACGAAGGCTAACAAACGTAACACGAATTCTAAATAGTCCTTATCTTAAATGACGGAGGGCTACGATAGGTTTTTAAGAAAACCTTTTGCGTAATGAATTTAATATCGTTGTAGAATCGAGTGATTTTGAAAATGAGTGTTGTTCAGTTGATAAAACTGCACATTTGTATTACATTTTTCCTACCATTTTCATATTAAAAAAAAGACTTTATTATAATATATTATACATATGAGGGTTTATGTGTAAAAACACCATTTTCCATGTGTTAATATATTTTAATTAGTATTTGGTAGAAAAATGTATGCAAATAAATTCATTGACCAAATCCTAGTAGAACTAAGTCTACTAAATATTATTTGAGATTATTGTGCAGAATTTTCCAAGTTGTTATGCAGAATTTATCAAACAAATCAAGTTGTTGAAGAAAACTTGCCAAATTAAGAAGCAAAACTTGGAGACCAAGTCTGGGAGCAACCGAGAAAAGATTTCTGAATTCTGAAGGTGCCTAGGATTGCCACATGTCACAATCACAAAGCCCAAGAAAAATGATCAAGAGATCCCCACCATTGGCCGCGGAACCGCGGCCAAACCCCTCTGTTGGCCGCGGATCCGCGGCAATCTAGAGAGATCATTTGCTAAGATTTTGTGGCTTAAATCTCTGCTATATTTTACCAACTTTTGAAGCAAAAGATTGTGGCTTTGGACTATAAAAGGGCACCGAGAGCCTCTTGGAAAAATCATCAAGCCGACGCGATCACGAAGTCCCAGACGGCTCACGCATCCAGGCTGATCATCAACGGTTCATCTACCTCATTGGAAGAGATCGAGAAGCAACTAGATTTGTAATCATTTTCTAAGGATTCAAGTGTAATGAATTTTGTTGATTAATAAAGGTAGATTTCTTTTTCCTATTCTATTTCTTCGTAGTTTAATTATGCAATTTCTTTCCATCTCTTTTTCTCCCAACATGCGCGAGTAATTCTCCGTTTGTTAGGGTTCGTAGGATTAGGGTAGGCTAATGGACGATGAACATCTTTAAACCCTTTTTAAGTCCTATAAAGTTTATGAACTTTATCAAAAGAATTATTAACATCCTAATCGGGCGTGCTAACAATTCTTTGCTAGTTCCGACCGCGATTAGAGATTAGATTAATGATTGTTTTGGTAAAGGCTAGATATGAACGAAGTTCCGTGTCAAGATAAGGGTTAAGAGTGGGCTTCCTTTTCCCTCCAGAAACCCTAATCTACACGTATCACCGTCGTTCTAGTTATAAATCTATTAAAGGATAAAAAGGGTAACTTTTAATTAATCATCCATAACTACTAAATCCTAACGAACCCTACAAGCCCTTTTATTATATTATCTACATCTCTAAAATAATCTAGATCTATATTTTTGCATTCTTGCTTAACGTAGATCGAGAAACTTTTCACAAAATTCTTATTTCCTCCTCTCTTTTTCAACACATCTAAAGTAAGAGTAAAAGGTTCAACGTTTCCCTGAGGACGACCCGTACTCATCTCGGTCTAGCTACACGCGACACCGTTCTGATTGCGGTTAAACTACAAACACACTCTTTCGTATCAATTAAATAGCGCCGTTGCCGGGGATATGTGCGTAATTTTTTATTTTTACTATTTGTGTTAGATTCTTAGACGAGCCATATCATTATTAACACAAAACCGCAAATCGCATATTTAACGATTTGTGCGTAAATTTTTGCAAGGAGATTTAGAGTCACAGAATTGAGGAAAACAGGAAACAGAGACATTTTTAGAGATCTAGAGGAGCAAAGGAGATCACAGAAAAATTTTCAGCAAGCGATCCATCCACCTCGCGGCGGAACCGCGGCACAAAGGTGCTTCCTGCGGCGGAAACACGGCTGCTTAGAGGGATTAGGGCTACAGAACTCTCTGGTAAGATTCTCAACTCCTTCTCTCTCTCCTCAAATCCAATAAAATCTATTTTCTGCAGGATTCTTTGCAAAATTGCGCCGCTCAAAAATCTTTTTGCAAAAGTTTTGTGATTGGTTTTGTTTTGCATATTTAATACGAATTTCTAAGGGGCAAAGACCAAATCAAGATTTGGTGGGGATTTCATCACCCTTCCTAAGTCCTACAAATCACAAACCGAGCATATAGATCAACCCTTCATTAATTTAAAAAATATCTAGACCAGACTCTAAGGACTGTCGCGCTCAATAAGGACAGAGGAAGGTCGTGGGTAATCTATCGTTTATCCGCATTACTTTTGTAGTGCCTAGGCAAGTGTGACAAAGGCTAGTGGTTTTTAATTAGGCCCACGACGTGGTTCCTTCCCACTTACCTGGCACTTATCTGGCTACAAGGGTAGTACGGAGGCGGTAGAGGATTGATCCTGCGGCTTGTCCTTTGGAAGTCTAGGAGCGGTCTAGAGACTAGACCTAGGTAACCTTAGTTCTAGGGTTGCTTGTGCATCTTAGGGAGATTTGTCTTGAGTCCCACTTTTTCAAAAACAAGCCAATTTTAAAATCACACACACGCTGCCACTTGCACTAAACCCGCTTAGTGCATGCTCGGCTGGACACGGGATCCTAGTGCCCGTCTTGTCTGCGTTCCTGCTATCGACGCCGAAGTCGGTACTTCTTCATCTTCTTTTCCCCCACCACACACCACATCGACCGTGATGGACGGCACTCCATCTAATTATAACACCATGCTGCCACCGCCCGCAGGTGAGCAGAATCCACCGCGCATCTCTCTCCAAGAGAGGTGCTATCCTATCCGTGGTCCCCTTCCTACTTGTCTATCTCTTCCACCACCTAACGGGGATAATTTCGAAATTAAACCCCACTACATCAATCTGCTGCCCAAATTTCACGGGCTTGAGTCGGAAGACGCGTACGTTTTCATCACCAAATTCGAGAACGTATGCGCAATGATGGGTACTTCACAATTGACTTTAGATGCTATGCGCTTACGTCTTCTCCCATTCACACTGTGCAACTTGGCAGAAAAATGGCTTTATAATACTGCCGCACACTCTATCGCTAATTGGGATGAATTCGTCGTAACATTTCTTAAGAAGTTTTACCCAAATCATAAGACTGCACATGTTAGGAGCGAGATCAACCAGTTCACCCAGCTTCCCAATGAACCATTTTGGAAGTGCTTTGAACGTTTCAAAGATCTGCTTGTCCAATGCCCCCATCACGGAATACAAAGATGGGATTTATGTCGGATTATATATGAGAGCATTAATCCAGCGACAAAGCAGATGCTTGAAACAATGTGTCAATGCAATTTCATGTCTAAAGATGACGGTGAAGCATGGAAATATCTGGAAGACCTTGCTGAATACACGTTGCAGTGGGAAAGCGTAAGACCACCTTCAACTAAGGGAGGTATTCACCAGCTCGATGTTTCTATCGCAGTGAAAACCGAAATGGCAGCGATACAGAAGAAACTCGATGCTATTGAAAACAAGTTCTCAACATTCTCCCTAAATCAGGTCACGCTTCCTAAGACTGTCTGTGGTTGCTGTTCGGATCCTTCACACTTAACGGAAGAATGTCCTATGAATGCATCGTTTCAAGCTAATGCTTCTTTTCAGCAGCGACCTAGAAACGACCCTTATTCTTCCACATACAATCAAGGATGGAGGAATCATCCTAACTTTGCTTGGAATCAAAACCAACAAAGTAATTATCAAAGACCTCCTCCACAGCAACCACAACCACAGAATCAGCCCCCCTTTCAGTCACAAAATTTCCAAAATCCGGCCAACATTTCTACACCACAAGTGGCCGGTACTGACAACTCACTTGCACAAACTTTGGATATGTTCATGAAACAATCCATGCAAAATTCGGTTGAGATAAGGTCTTCTATTGATACCCTAACGAAAAACTCCTCCTCCCATGGTGAGAGTATTAAATCAATAGAAAACCAAATCGCACAGTTAAACGCCGCAATGAGTGCGAGAGAGAAAGGGAAACTTCCATCTCAACCCCTACCGAATCCTGGCCATTCACAAAGTCATAATGTGAATGCCATTACTACGTTGAGATCAGGGAGAGTGCTGAATAACCAAGTGGGTGAGCAATTTGATGATAGTGACACATTTGATACC
This sequence comes from Agapanthus africanus, assembly GCA_030015575.1. Lineage (NCBI taxonomy): Eukaryota > Viridiplantae > Streptophyta > Magnoliopsida > Asparagales > Amaryllidaceae > Agapanthus > Agapanthus africanus. The sequence goes on along the minus strand of CM057345.1, from coordinate 104,049,290 downwards.
CCTTCTTCTTCTTCTTCCCCTAATTCGTCTAGTCTTCCACCTTCATCCGAGCCTATTCTCCGTTTTCCCCAAGGCTCGAACATTTCGCCAAATCTATCTAAGTCGATTCCCACTCCAATTTTGGGATCGAATCCATCCCCACAGTCTTCTCCACAAACGTTGGACCCAAAACTTATTGATCAAGCACCTTATCCAAACAGGTTAAGGGGCAACAGACCAAGTCCACAAATGGAGAAGATCGTGGAAATTTTTAAGCAAGTTAATATAAACATTCCTCTCCTAGATGTTATTCAGCAAGTTCCGTCATATGCGAAAATCCTAAAGGACTTTTGCACTAGGAAGAGAAAAGTTCAAGTACCTAAAAAAGTTTTCCTTGCGAGTAATGTGAGCACAGCTTTTACACAACAACTTCCCAAGAAACGAAAGGACCCCGGAAGTCCTACAATTTCAATCTCTATTGGGGGTAAAAATATCAATCGTGCTCTACTCGATCTAGGTGCTAGTGTTAACTTGCTTTCGTATTCTGTTTATGAGCAATTAGGGATCGGAGAGTTAAAGCCAGCGCATTGCACTCTTCAGATGGCCGATCGATCTATCACCCAACCTAGGGGTGAGCTAGAGAATGTGTTAATCAAAGTCGGGGAATTCATATTCCCTGTAGACTTTATCATTATAGATACACAACCTGTAGCAAACCCACGCAATCAAATTCCGGTGATACTCGGTCGACCCTTTTTGGCCACTTCCAACGCAGTAATTAATTGTAGAAACGGCTCTATGACCCTATCCTTTGGAAAGAAGTCAATTGAGCTTAACATTTACAAGTTGGGAAGTGAACCCTCTGAACCCTATGCTCATGTGTGTTCTGTCGAATTAATGGATGTCGACAGCAGCGAATTTGATCAACCTCATGATACAGACTCTTTTCATATGTTGTTGTTTGACCCAACCATTTACTCTTCCACCGAATTGTCCGGGTCAACATCTAATGAGGAACTTTATATTGAGTCTGACGATCATCCCATTTTTTCTGATGACATTATTTTTCGGGGTATCGATGAAAGCTTTGAGGAAATTTTCGCTGACGAACTCGCATTGTTACAAGACACGGGTGTTGAGATAAATCAACTCCAAGATGAAGAAATTGGACCTCCACCCCCTCTTTTGGACAATCATGACAATGCGAGTAATCCATCATTACTATCACTGTGTCGTCTCTCCAAATTGAGACGCAATCCTTTTCCAATACACCTCTTGTCACCTCCCCACTTCTTCACGTCAATAGGTGACATGTTCTTCCACCAACCTTGGTGCTTCATCGATAAAATTTTTGAATGGTTGGTGTTGACCTTCGGTCTTTGCAAAGCTTGGCATTGACCAATAACCTTGACCCCCTCATGTGATTTTAAAAGATTAAAATTGTTTAACTCAAGTTTGGGGGAGGGGTGGTATATTTTGGCTCTTGAAAGAAAATGATTTTTACAAAATTATGAGCCTAAAATAAGTTTGGGGGAGGATTTTCACTTTCATATATTCTTGCCCCCATTAATAATTTCCTCCCAAGTCTACAGGTTTTTTGAGCTTAACGGATGACATCAGTGAGGACACTGCTGTAAACAGGTTTGGGGGAGGTTTGTGCTTATTTACACATCAATTTGCATCATATTTTGCATAAGCACAACATTTTCAAAAATTTAAAAAAAAAGAAATTCTTTTATAACAAAAGAGTAGAAAGTGAAAAATTACATCCAAAAGATATGAATAGTTTAAGAAAACCAAGAAAATTAGAAGTTTTCTTAAACGAACTTGTAATAAGTAGTTATGAGCTGTTGTCCCAAGGGTTAGTAAGATGAAGGAAGTCACTAATCTGAGGATAAAAATAAGTCTGAAAAATAGTTTCTATTCTGGAAGCCGAACATTTGAATGTTGATACCCTACTATATGCACTTACACACGTCTTGAAACTCGTCATAGTAGAGGATACCTTGAAATGCTCTTGTCTAAAAGCTTAAGTATGAAGGAAGTGAAAAAAATGAAGAAAATATAAAAATGGTGAAAAGAAAAAAATGAACACTGGTTTTGTATCGCCAAGGCAGCAATAAAAAAATATAGCGAGGGTGCCTCTTCACCTAGTGCCCTAAGGCCAACTGGTCTGGGAGTCACTGCTAAGCCTTAGGTAGTGCAAGACGAGGAAAATATTATCACCTAATCAGCAAGCACAGGAGTAATCGGTTGGTTAGTACCTCAAGAAGTATTAACGGTCGCATGAAAATGTGTGAGCGAATCTTAATATTCATCAAATTAAAAAGTACTAAGGTAGATGGACAAGAGTATGATAGCTTGAATTGAATTCTCCGAGTGAAGGGATGTCCATTTCACATACGTGGGGTTATATGATCAATGTTTGGATGAAAGGTGGGAATGAAGAATAAAGACGATGTTTTATTGAGGGATGATGTGATTTCTAACATTTTTCATGACTATTAAGATAGGGCTCATGACAACTGAAAAGTTAGTATAGTTGGAAACTCTTCTTTTCAAGGCCTTTCTTTTATGGTTGTTATCTTTATATGTAAATTTCACCATCTTTCTTTTGTTATTGGATTTTGTGGGTGTAATCCGCTGAAAACCCTCAGGAGACAACACTCCTACTACTAGGGACACCTAGAGGTTTAACGACTTGTTGCACGTGCTCAGTGCAATCGTGTCTGCCTACGAAAGTGTGCTTAGTTTTCTCCTTTCCTTTTCTCCTCTTGAATAAACTAGTTTGCTCGGGACGATCAAAGATAAGTTTGGAGGTATTTGTTCAGTTGATAAAACTGCACATTTGTATTACATTTTTCCTACCATTTTCATATTAAAAAAAGGACTTTATTATAATATATTATACATATGAGGGTTTATGTATAAAAACACCATTTTCCATGTGTTAATATATTTTAATTAGTATTTGGTAGAAAAATGTATGCAAATAAATTCATTGACCAAATCCTAGTAGAACTAAGTCTACTAAATATTATTTGAGATTATTGTGCAGAATTTTCCAAGTTGTTATGCAGAATTTATCAAACAAATCAAGTTGTTGAAGAAAACTTGCCAAATTAAGAAGCAAAACTTGGAGACCAAGTCTGGGAGCAACCGAGAAAAGATTTCTGAATTCTGAAGGTGCCTAGGATTTCCACATGTCACAATCACAAAGCCCAAGAAAAATGATCAAGAGATCCCCACCATTGGCCGCGGAACCGCGGCCAAACCTCCCTGTTGGCCACGGATCCGCGGCAATCTAGAGAGATCATTTGCTAAGATTTTGTGGCTTAAATCTCTGCTATATTTTACCAACTTTTGAAGCAAAAGATTGTGGATTTGGACTATAAAAGGGAACCGAGAGCCTCTTGGAAAAATCATCAAGCCGACGCGATCACGAAGTCCCAGACGGCTCATGCATCCAGGCTGATCATCAACGGTTCATCTACCTCCTTGGAAGAGATCGAGAAGCAACTAGATTTGTAATCATTTTCTAAGGATTCAAGTGTAATAAATTTTGTTGATTAATAAAGGTAGCTTTCTTTTTCCTATTCTATTTCTTCATAGTTTAATTATGCAATTTCTTTCCATCTCTTTTTCTCCCAACATGCGTGAGTAATTCTCCGTTTGTTAGGGTTCGTAGGATTAGGGTAGGCTAATGGACGATGAACATCTCTAAACCCTTTTTAAGTCCTATAAAGTTTATGAACTTTATCAAAAGAATTATTAACATCCTAATCGGGCGTGCTAACAATTCTTTGCTAGTTCCGACCGCGATTAGAGATTAGATTAATGATTGTTTTGGTAAAGGCTAGATATGAACGAAGTTCCGTGTCAAGATAAGGGTTAAGAGTGGGATTCCTTTTCCCTCCAGAAACCCTAATCTACACGTATCACCGTCGTTCTAGTTATAAATCTATTAAAGGATAAAAAGGGTAACTTTTAATTAATCGTCCATAACTACTAAATCCTAACGAACCCTACAAGCCCTTTTATTATATTATCTACATCTCTAAAATAATCTAGATCTATATTTTTGCATTCTTGCTTAACGTAGATCTAGAAACTTTTCACAATATTCTTATTTCCTCCTCTCTTTTTCAACACATCTAAAGTAAGAGTAAAAGGTTTAACGTTTCCCTGAGGACGACCCGTACTCATCTCGGTCTAGCTACACGCGACACCGTTCTGATTGCGGTTAAACTACAAACACATAAATTATAGATCAATCAAGTGTTTTTGAGATTTTTACTAGTTTTGCTAAAGAGGTCATTCCCGGTGAAGGGATCTCGGCTCTTTTCTCATCGAATGAGGTGCTGGATATTTATAAATACCGCTATACAAAGCAAGAACTAAAAAAGCAATCAAAAACAAAACCGAGTGGGTTGTAGCATCTTCTAGTTTCGGTAAAGAGGTCACTCCCGGTGAAGGGGTCTCGGCTCTTTCCTTATCGAATAAGGTGCTGGATATTGTACAAGGAATACCACCATGCAAAGCAAGAACTAGAGCTACTAGTTTTTAAAACAGGATTCTACAACATCTTTAGGTTTCTTTCTTTTTCATTAATCTCGTTAATGAAGTCCCATCATTTATGCATTCTAAGCATCACATATAAAGAAACGAAAGTAGAACGTACGCTTATACCATCCGCATTCTCCACAGTGTTCTGTTATGCACCGTTAGGTTATTTAACTAACGGCATAGCGGGACGGGACTAGCGCGGGTGCAAAACATAAGCAACGTTTATTATATATCATATATATAATAACAACATCCGACTCATCATATAAAGTGATCACATCACAGAATATCAGCAGCAGAAATCCACACATGAAATATTGGATATACTAGGAATTCAGTGGTTTAAATTAAGCCAGTAAAAAAACACTGATTCCATGGTCATGATGAATAGCCAAACCTATTGTTCCCCTCCGAATGGCGGCCAAGACATGGGCGTCTTGCCTGAGATTCGGGGCAGATGCTATTTGGTTTTATCCGTCCATCTCTTCGAAGATGCCAAGTTGATTTATGGCACCGTGTATTGAAGGTTTAGACGGATGCGGCCGATGTAGCAGACTTCGTCAGATTCCCCCTCGCTTGAGGGGTTTTTGATTGTGGGGACGCTCTTCCCCGCAGGCGCAAGCCCCTGCAGTTAATTACGCTACCGCATCGCGGTAACAACTTTCTCCTTCTCCAGAATTTCACTTCGTGTTGTGGGTGTTTGTTTTTTTTGTGGTTGCCCGTGGATTGTATACGGAGACTAATTTATGTCGTCGCCCGTAGGACGTGGATTAGTCCAAATCCGTATTTTCTTAGATTTGGGTTTGGGGTTTTGGTTTAAGGATACGTTAGCCGTATTTGAGGCTAAGATCAACTTAAACGTTTGTTAAGGATACGTTAGTCCAGTTTGAGACTAAGATCAATTTAACGGGATCGTTTAGATCCGACAAAAGAGCGTTTGGGCTCTATTGTTCCAGTTTAGGGACATAGTGGTCCATCATTCCCATTTTGGGGACGAATGTTGGTTTAAGGACGCATTAGTCCATTAGTTTAAGGACGCATAAGTCCGTGGGTTTAAGGACCCCACAGTCCGTATCTTGGTTTAAGGACGCATAAGTCCATGAGTTTAAGGACCCCACAGTCCATATCTTGGTTTAAGGACGCATAAGTCCGTGAGTTTAAGGACCCCACAGTCCGTATTACCAGTTTAGGGACATGGTGGTCCATTTCCAGTTTAGGGACATGGTGGTCCATTTAATATATGGCCGTCGGGACCCGTCACCTCTCTAATGACGTTGAAGGATTACAACGACAGGTGTCAGAGGAGTTCGGAGATGTACCTTTGAACCAAAGTTGATTGGGGGTCTATAGTCCAATTTAGGACTAAAGTCTGTTTGAAAGTTTAAGGATACGTTAGCCATATTTGAAGCTAAGATCAACTTAAACGGGATCGTTTAGATCCGACAAAAGAGCATTTGGGGGCTCTATAATTCCAGTTTAGGGACGTAGTGGTCCATAGGTAGTTTAGGGACATTGCAGTCCATTGCCAGTTTAGGGACATGGTGGTCCATAGGTAGTTTAGGGACATTGCGGTCCATTGCCAGTTTAGGGACATGGTGGTCCATCGTTCCCGTTTTAGAGACGGATGTTAGTTTAAGGACGCATTAGTCCATGGGTTTAAGGACCCCATAGTCCATATGGTTGTGTTTAAGGACGCATTAGTCCATTAGTTTAAGGACGCATAAGTCCGTGGGTTTAAGGACCCACAGCCCATATCTTGGTTTAAGGACGTATAAGTCCATGAGTTTAAGGACCCCACAGTCCATATCTTAGTTTAAGGACGCATAAGTCCATGAGTTTAAGGACCCCACAGTCCGTGTCGATGTGTGGTTGTCGGGACCCGTCACCTCTCTAACGTCGTTGAAAGATTACAACGATAGGTGTCAAAGGAGTTTGGAGATGTACCCTTGAACCGGATGTAAATTGATTTAAGAGAGCAGGCGTGCTCAGTCAATTTAATTTGAGGACTTACAGCCATGATTGGGCTAAGTCCAGTTGAGAATATTCAAAGTTTTTTATCTTTGGCCTATTAGGTCTGCACTGCATTTCATTTTGGCCTGCTAGGCCTTTCTGATTTGGGCTTTGTCCCTTTATAAATGATGCAGAGCATCTGTTTGGGCACCGCCCTTTTTAAAATAATGCATTGCATTTTATTAGGCCCGTTAGGCCTTTTTTAATTGGGCTTGGCCCTTCTGTAAATAATGCAGTGCATTAATTACTTGAGAGTGGCTTGTCAGACGCTTTGCGCCAATTACTGAGCGCAAGCGCTTGTGGTGGTGACACGTGTCACACTCTGGTGAGTGCAAGCGCAACAGCGCAGTGCGCTGCGTTGTTGCGCTGCTGACACGCGGCGCGCTCTGGTGGAGTTGTGCCAACTTTAAAGAGCAATGCTCTATTTTTAACAGCGCATAGCGCATGTGGTTATGGAGCTGACACGTGGCGCTCTCTGGTGGCTTGCGCCAACCTAGGAGCGCAACAGTGCAGTTTTTGCAAGTGTAAGGCACTATTTTCAATAACTTGAGAATCTTTAAGATTTCAGAACCAATGGTTCATAAAAAAGTGGAAGGCACTGTTATTATCTATTTTTTATTCAATATCATCGATCTTGTTCTTAGATCAATGATCTATTCAGAAGAAGTTCTCTTTTTAAAGGTTTTTACCTTCTTTCCCTTCTTGAGTTCTTCTCACAATTTTTCAGAGCTCTCTCTATTCTCTGTGTTTTTGTTTTTTGATCTTGATGTTGATGCCCATTGAATTGGGGTCTAGGGGCCTTTATATAGTGCCCATTAATCTGTTAAATTTGTTAAAGAGATCATTCTCTGAGTGATTTGGGGAATTTTCCCCACCGTTTGATCTTTGATCCAAGGGCTTCTGTTTTACAGAAGACAATCTTTTTGTTTTAATAAGAACAGAAAGATCTTACTGGAATTTTAATTCTGTTTGGCGCAGATGCACCAGCTCTTGACACGTGTCGCAGAGCGCAGCACAACTGCGCAAGCGCAATTGCGCTGCCACGTGTTGCGCAGCGCAACTGCGCTGCCACGTGGCGCGCAGCGCAGAGCGCAGATCATCTGAAGCGTTGCTTCTTTTAATTTTGTTTTAAAATAGAGCCTTGCTCTGATTGGGCACACTGCCTCGGGCGTTGCGCTCCCTGTGCTGGCGTGTCTGATTTTGATACGTGGCGCTCTGCACGCAGCGCAGGGGATCTGAAGCGTTGCTTCATTTATTTTAACTTTAATTTTCACTTCAATTTCAAAACAAAGCTTTGCTCTGATTGGGGGAAACAGAAGCGTTGCTTCGTCTCCCGCCTTGGAATTAGAACAGAGCTTTGCTCTGATTGGGGTAAACAAATGCCCCCCACCGTTGCGCTTACGTGGCCCCAAACGTGAGCGCAGCGGTGGCAGAATCCCAACCGTCGCGCCATCCCTTGGAAGTTGAAACGGCTCTTCAATGCTTATAAATAGGACCTTTGGTCTCTTAGATAATTTTCATCTCTTCATAGGAATTTTATTCAGAGCCGTGCTATTTTGTTTAAGCACTTTTAAAAGTTCGAGCTCTAGAGAACTTTAGGTAAAAATTAATTTGGATTAAATTAAATCGACTTTATGAGCCTTTCTCTTAATAGATCCCTGATCTAAAGAAGACCCATTTAGGGTTTCACTTAGCAGAGCTTGGCTCTAAAGGGGTCTAAAGAGAACTAAGGAGAACCCTATTAGGGTTCCATTAATAGAGCTCTGCTGTCTAAAAGATTTTCCTTGTATTTTCTCATTTCATTAATGGAGCTTTGCTCCTTCCAAATCATACAACAGAACTCCTAGGAGTTTTTCATGGATCTTGGAGTTTAAAGATGGCATTTTATTCCTCGGTGCATTATATCGTTTTGCTTAATCAGTCTTTCTGATAATTTTGTTGATTCTCTTTCATAGAAACAATGGACGCCCACATGTACGATCATGACGAGATCATCTCTTACGGGGACATCCGCCGACTTGGCCGTTCTCAAAATCGAGAGTTCACAAACGCGGAGTGTGCTGAAATCATGAGCCGCTTCGACGCATATAACGGTCAACTGCTTCCCCGACGTTCCTCCCTCCTGAAGCTTATCGTGGGAGCCATCTGGGAAGCGCTTTCCCTATTCTGTTCCGGTGTGCCGCTTAGGGCGTTGGATGCCGTCGATGATAAGGTGCACTCGGTGTACCTGATGAACTTAATCTCGAAGAGACGGCGAGACAATCTTGTCGATCTCTTGCACCAGGCCTTTCAACAGTCCGCCATTCTTGCTACTTACCGTAGGGTGGAGGACATCAGTGGGGATCCCGACGCCCGCGCTCGCGAAAGGAAGCATACCAGGATGGTTCGCCAAGCTTGGAAAGTCTTGGACAAGGTCACTTTCGAGTCCCTCAATCCCTGTCTAGGATCTGAGGTCTTGCCATTGTAATCTTTTGGATAATGTTTTTTTTGTTTATTTCTTTATGATTGTAAGAACCCTTCGCAATATGAATGGAAAATTTCTATTTCAGCTTGTCTTATTTCTCGTTCTGAGTCTTTTGCACATGCATGAATGAATGTGTCTCGAATGCTTGATCAAATGCACATCGGATGTTCTTTCTGCTGTTTTTTTCTTTCTTTTATTCTCAGCATGCTGTCTTAATAAACATGGTTGACAGATAATAGAGTAAGCATCTTGGTTTCTTCGAGAGATAGCGATGGCTTAGGCTGCAGGTTCAGATCTGCTGCCTAAGACTTTTCAACTCTATGAGCCGTAAGGGTCTCATAGAGACTTTTCTCCCTACGGATCGAGAGGATCTCGTAGGTGGATTTTCTCCTTAGGAATCGTGAGGATTCCTAAGTGCGTTTTCTCTTATAAGTCGTAAGGATCTTATAAGAGAATTTTCCCTCTTACGAGTCGAGAGGACTTGTAAGCGGTTGCTTCTCTCCTTGTCGAGATTCGACTTTGGAGAGTGAGACCCGTGGATAGTATGCAAGAGACCATTTTGGGCCGACTTGCAGGATCCCAGTGCTTAGGAAACAAGTTTTTTAATCCTTACTGCCTAAGGCTTTATCTTACGAGTCGAGACGAATCGAGAAGTTCTCGCAAAGACATCAATTTCCTCACGAGTCGAGACGAATCGAGCATTTCTCGCAAGAATATCCTAACATCACAGTTAACCTCTGCTCTTTACGACAAAAGTCCGTTAGGGTCTGTGGTACTTAGGGTTTTGGCCGTCGTACCGTCACATCAGCTGATATATTCCTCGATAGGCAATCGTGCTGTTCGAGTAGCCCTGCGACTGCCGTGTCTCTGATCCCTTCGGGGGCTGGACAAGACGTCTTCAAGCAATCCTCCTTGGCAGTTTGACCGTCGGAAGAGCAAGCGTTAGGAATTTTGCCATGCCGCTTTTTACTTGAGGTTAGGCTCATTTTGGAGAGCCCCGATGAGTCATAACCACTCCGCGCTGGTGTGGGATGATCTCCGATAGTCTTTCAGGTTTTATATGAGTTGCCGTCAAGACCCTGAAGCTAGGAATTTGGCCTTCGCTTTGTTTGCTAGCATTGCGTCTGCCGTATCGAGACGAATGTCGCGGTTTCCTCTAGGTTGTTGGTGAACCATCGAGGTTTGGAACTAGGGACTTTGTCGTGGCTCCGTTAGTTTGATTGTCGCGTCTGAACCATGCTGGAGGAAGAACGCTGGGGTGACATCTCGTCTGCTGTATCGAGACGAACGTCGCGGTTGTCTCTAGGTTGCTGGTGAACCGTCGAGGTTTGGAACTAGGGATTTTGCCGTGGCTCCTTTTGTTTGATTGTCGCGTCTGAACCCTGCTGGAGGAAGAACGCAGGGGTGACATCTCGTCTGCTGTATCGAGACGAACGTCGCGGTTGTCTCTAGGTTGCTGGTGAACCGTCGAGGTTTGGAACTAGGGATTTTTCCGTGGCTCCTTTTGTTTGATTGTCGTGTCTGAACCCTGCTGGAGGAAGAAAGCTGGGGTGACATCTCGTCTGCTGTATCGAGACGAACGTCGCGGTTGTCTCTAGGTTGCTGGTGAACCATCAAGGTTTGGAATAGGGATTTTGCCGTGGCTCCGTTAGTTTGATTGTCGCGTCTGAATCCTGCTGGAGGAAGAACGCTGGGGTGACATCTCGTCTGCTGTATCGAGACGAACGTCGCGGTTGTCTCTAGGTTGCTGGTGAACCGTCGAGGTTTAGCTTCGCTTTCTGATGGAGCATGTTGAGAAGGTATGGTTCCCTCTTTGTTTGTGTCCGTGGATTGTATACATGGATCGATGTGATCTCACCTGTAGGGCATTGGTTTCATTCATTTTTTTATACTATTATTTTATTTCCGCGATGCTCTATCATTTCAGCTTTTATATCGCGAAGGTCGCGATTGCCCAATCATTTCGGCTATTTTTCACGGTGCCCTATCATTTCGGCTATTTATTTTATTTTTACTCGCTGCTTTTTATTGCGAGTTGCCCAATCATTTCGGCTGTTTGTTTTATTTTTACTCGCTGCTTTTTATTGCGAGTTGCCCAATCATTTCGGCTGTTTTTGTATGCATATATTTTTACTTGCTGATTTCGTTGCAAGTTGCCCCATCATTTCGGCTATTTCATATGCATTTTTGGCTCGCTGACTTTCCGCCGTAAGCCTGGAATTTGACACCGATTTCGGCATCAGCACCGCTACAACTGGGATATTGCCAGGAGTGAATCATCATTTGCCTCTGTCGATGTCGAACAAAGGTGTCTTAGCAAACAGGGTTAAGGTCCTGTCGACTAAGACTTTTGACTTCATGAGCCGTAAGGGTCCCATAAAGGTATTTCTCCCTACAAGTCGTGAGGATCTTGTAGGTGTATTTTCTCCTTAAGAATCGTGAGAATTCCTAAGTGTATGTTCCTCTGTAAGTCGTAAGGATCCTACAAGAGGATTTTCTCCTTGTAAGTCGAGAGGACTTATAAGGGTTGTTCATCATGTGTATATATCCCCAGTCACGGATGGGACTTGGTTAGGGAAATGTTTATTCGCACCCGTGGATTGTATACAAGGGTCAGTATTGAGCCACTTGTAGGGCAATATCGAAGGTTGTGGAGGGTTGCTTCAGAACAGGTTCAGGTCTCTGTAACTTAAGACTTTCAAGTCTTATGAGCCGTGAGGGTCCCATAAGAGAGTTCTCCTTTCGAGTCATGAGGATCTCGCAAGTGTAATTTCTCCTTAGGAATCGTGGGGATCCCTAAGTGTATTGTTCCCTTGTGAGTCGTAAGGATCTCACGTGGGTGGTTTCTCCTTACAAGGTCGAGAGGACCCTGTAAGTGTCTTTTAACAAGGTTGCGCCCTTTCGGGTTTTCACAAACACTCACCGGTCGCCCTGCTGTTTTTACTCACGGAGCCCTTTCGGGTTTTCATCCGTGCCCATTTTGCTTATGGACATACCGTTTTTATTTATTTTATTTATTTTTATTTATTTTTTTTAACGAGGTCGCGTCCTTTCGGGTTCTCACGAACACTCGCCGGTAGCCCTGCTGTTTTTTACTCACGGAGCCCTTTCGGGTTTTCATCCGTGCCCATTTTGCTTATGGACATACTGTTTTTTTTATCACGTCAGCCTGAGGATGCTGCGGAAGTAGTTTAAGGACATTTCGGTCTTCAGCTAGTTTTAGGACGTAGTGGTCCGTCGTTAGTTTAAGGACATTTCGGTCCATCGTTGCCGTATTTGAGGCGAATCTCTAGTTTACTGACTTTTCGTTCATTAAGGCTTTCCCTATGAATGAGCATGATGCCCCCGGCGTATCCGTCTTTCTCGGAGCATGTGGTTGTGACGGGCTCACCTTTCAGTTTTCGGAGATGACGAACTTGCCCCGTTGGTATTGGTCTTCAATCCAGTTTTTGAAGACGTAGCAATTCTTGATCAGGTGACTTACCGTTTGGTGGTAAGGGCAACAATTGAGATCGTTAACATCGCCTGGCCGCAAAGGGCGTTTTGGACTCGGCAGATTGATGAGTCTGTCGCGCACTGCCAGCTCGAACAGTCTCCTTGTTTTATCTTGAGGAAACGAGTAAGGACGTTTCAACTTTTCATTGAGGGGTTTCCGCTTGTTGTTTCGGCAAACAACTGGTCTAGGGCCACTCGATTGCTGTTGAGTGTTGGCCACGAGGGCTGTTTTTTCCTTCCCTTTATCCTTTCTGCTCGATTCTTTGTTTGCGGAGCCGAGATTTTTTTCGAGTAGCGTGCGATTGCATGGCTGAACGTTCTCGCAACTCCTCAATTCTTTCATTTTTGAAATAGATTCCTTGAGGAGAGGGTTGAGGGCAGCTTCTTCGTCAGAGTCGCTTCCAAAGGTGATAATTTGCGATCCCTTGGAGTCGGCTATGTGACAGTCGGCGGAGGCTCTTTTGCGCTCATCTATCGCATTTTTCTGATGTCTACGAGCTTCACGCTTTGTCCTGTTGAAGTGTTGCTTTTAAGCGCATACCCTTGCTACCAACACTTAAAGGAGTTGCAGTCTTCGGTAGGATGTATGATCTTCTGATGATACAAGCAGTAGTTAGGATATATCTCTACTCCGTCGAGAGTGTTTCCTTCAGAGGGTGGTAGCTTCATTCCCATTGATACGGCCTTAGCAAACCTTTTCCTCGTCTTGAATTTGTTTTTATCGGCAGTGGATGTCTTTTGATTTGACGGGAGTGCCTCGACTCTTTCGTCTAGTCGGCGGTGTTTGGCTTCTTCCAGTATGGCCATCTCACGCTCTTGATTGGCTTTAACTTTCAGACGAATCTCATTCATGAAGGCATCAATCATCTCGTCTGACAGCCGCAGAATTTCTGGTTTAGGATCCGCCCTCGGTTTCTCGGCGCAAGGAGCCTCTTTATCATCCGCCAATGAGTGAGAGATCACATGACAAGTTGCCCCCAGTGCATCCGTCTTCTTTGGAGTGTGCGGCTATGGTAGGTTTACCTTCCAGTTTTCAGATAGCGCAAACTTGCCTTGTAGGTACTGATCCTCGATCCATCCCTTAAAGACGAAACAATCCTCGATCGGGTGACTTACCGTTTGGTGGTAAGGGCAATAATTGGGATTGTTGAGATCGCCTGGCTGCGACAGACGTTTCGGACTCGGCAGGTTGATGAGTCTGTTGCGCACTGCCAGCTCGAACAATCTCCTCGTTTTATTCTGAGGAAACGAGTAAGGACGTCCTAGTCTCTCTTCGAGGGATGGGCGTGGACGCACGTTGTTTTGGCGAACAACCGGCTTTAAGTTGCTCGGCCGTTGCTGAGTATTGGCAACAACGATCGCTTTTCCTTTCTTCTCATTTCGAGAGTCCAGTTTTGGAGGAGACGGTCCATGGCCCATCTGGTCCATTTGGGCTAATTTGTCGATAAAGGCCTGGAAGGTGGTCGGCCTGAAGAACATCATAAATTGCGAGATGATCGCTTGCGGATCAAGAGTACCCACGAACATGCCTACCGCAAGTGCTTCTTCGATGCGTTGTTCGCATTTCGACCATAGGTTCCGCCATCGTGTTGCATATTGGACCCACGTTTCGCCTGGCCTTATCCTGGCGTTGATCAGCGCTGTTATCGGGGTGCGTTCACTAGCACTCGTGAATAGCTGAGTAAACAACAACTCCATTTCAGCGAAGGTTTTGACGGAGTCATTTGGGAGTTCAGAGTACCACTCAAATGCCGTCTCCGATAAGCTACCGACGAACTGGCGAAGCAACAATTTATCATCACCGCCGGTATTGCCACAAAGAGCCCTGAACTGGGCAACATGTTGATGTGGATTCCCCGTCCCTTTATATACATGGAACTTAGGGATCGTATATCCCGGCGGGTAACTGATTTGGTCATACCAGCCCGGGTAGGGTCGTCCTGTTCTAGCAATTTGCCCAGCCGCCTCATTCGTTTGATGAGCTCGTATTTGCTGAGCTATATAGTCATCCAGTGCGGCCTTGGAAATGGTTTCTTCCTTGGCTGCTGAAAGAGCCGGAGGAGGATTAGATACCTCCCCTCCGTCGTCTCCAACAATGATCGGAGGGTCATCAGCTGGAGGGTCTGGCTGTAACATCATCCCTATCATATCTTGAAAGAGGAGTGCCATTCGCTTTATGTTAGTCGCTTGCTCTGCGGCTTCTTTGTCCTTCTTTTCGAGGACTCTGCGTAAGAAGTCAGCGTCAGTTTCCTGTTCGTGTCGCTATTCTGATGATGCCTTCGAGCTTTCTTTTGGCCTGGTAAGTGCGGCCATCGCAATCATCATCTCCTGAAGCTTCTGCTGCTGTTCTTGTGCTTTCGTCACGGATCGGGTGAGCGGTCGGTGACCCGTCGCAGCGCGGCTGTCCTCTTTCCTAGATGCCATATAAACGGTATGCACCACCATGCCCCCAGACTTGGGGTGTTTGTGCTCAGCGCGTTTACGGTTCGCCATGTTCACGGGGGCTTTTTGCGGCCTCCTTTTCTTGTGAGCAGTCGAAGTTGAGGGGGCCCTTGCAGTGGGCACCCAGGTAGCCATCGCCTTTTGTGGCTTGACAGGATGGTTCTCTTCTCGGTGGACCTTCACCTTTTCCTGTCGGCGAGAGTAATCTTGATCAATTACTGAATCTTGAACCTGTCGCCAGACCTTGTAAATTTTGGAGGACAGCCGCTGAAGGGGTTGTTCTGGCCTCGCCTCTGTAACATTCTCCACCGGTGGAGGAGATCTTTTTGACGTGGCAGTCGGAGAGTTCTTGCGTACCCTCCTCAGCGGTTCAAAACTGTTCCTAGTTGGAACAGCAGTATTGATTTCCACCATCGGAGCTGGCGGAGTTATCCCAGAGGGGGAGTTGCCCCCAGCCTTCCTCACCCGGCGCCAGTGACGACGGCGAGCATGTCAAGCGGACGGCGTTGGTTCAGCGATGGGGATGGTTTCGTCTTGCCCCCTGTCTGGATGAGACGCCGCTGGTGCCAGCCTCTTGAAGACTGACGTCTTTTGAGTGGCGGTGTCCAATCTGTCAACCCTCGAGCAGGAACGGGAGCCGGAATAGTCAACCTTGAAAAGACAGACTCTTTAGCAGGGGAAGCCGTCTTGACGACTTCAGGAATGAAGATGGTTGTCTTCTTCGCGATGGCCACGTCAGGGGTCATGAGCTTCTTGGCAGGCCCATCAGAGTTCAGGTTCAGCCTGGTAGAGACCGAGGCTGCTGTCTTGGCGTTGGACGACCCGTTGAGAGGGGCCATGGTAGTAGTGGGCCGATCGAAGACCGACTTCTTTTGCGCTTCCGGTGCAGGCACTGGAATAGTGAAGCTTGCTGGCGGGAGCATAGTCCCGAAAAACAGACCGGTGGTGGCCTGAGTCACTTGTTCCACTGGCATAGCAAGGATGGAGGCTGCTTGAGTCCCATAGGCTACACCTCCAGGTGAGGCGGAGCGTCGGTTGCTTTTGCATTTGGAGCAACTCGAGCAGTTGGATGCCATTGATGCTTGATTTCTGCGCCAGGAAAAAGACCAAATCTTAGTAACTTGAAACCCTAGGGCAACCATTAACAAACCGCGATTCGTTCGTGAAGACGACACATGAAGTGTGGAGTGGAAAGAGGAAAAGGTCCCAACGGGCATGCCAGAATCTGTTCCCCTCCGAATGGCGGCCAAGACATGGGCGTCTTGCCTGAGATTCGGGGCAGATGCTATTTGGTTTTATCCGTCCATCTCTCCGAAGATGCCAAGTTGATTTATGGCACCGTGTATCGAAGGTTTAGACGGATGCGGTCGATGTAGCAGACTTCGTCAGATTCCCCCTCGCTTGAGGGGTTTTTGATTGTGGGGACTCTCTTCCCTGTAGGCGCAAGCCCCTGCAGTTAATTACGCTACCGCATCGCGGTAACAACTTTCTCCTTCTCCAGAATTTCACTTCGTGTCGTGGGTATTTGATTTGTTTGTGGTTGCCCGTGGATTGTATACGGAGACTAATTTATGTCGTCGCCCGTAGGACGTGGATTAGTCCAAATCCGTATTTTCTTAGATTAGGGTTTGGGGTTTTGGTTTAAGGATACGTTAGCCATATTTGAGGCTAAGATCAACTTACACGTTTGTTAAGGATACGTTAGTCCAGTTTGAGACTAAGATCAATTTAACGGGATCGTTTAGATCCGACAAAAGAGCGTTTGGGCTCTATTGTTCCAGTTTAGGGACATAGTGGTCCATCATTCCCATTTTGGGGATGAATGTTGGTTTAAGGACGCATTAGTCCATTAGTTTAAGGACGCATAAGTCCGTGGGTTTAAGGACCCCACAGTCCGTATCTTTGTTTAAGGACGCATAAGTCCATGAGTTTAAGGACCCCACAGTCCATATCTTGGTTTAAGGACGCATAAGTCCGTGAGTTTAAGGACCCCACAGTCCGTATTACCAGTTTAGGGACATGGTGGTCCATTTCCAGTTTAGGGACATGGTGGTCCATTTAATATATGGCCGTCGGGACCCGTCACCTCTCTGACGACGTTGAAGGATTACAACGACATGTGTCAGAGGAGTTCGGAGATGTACCCTTGAACCAAAGTTGATTGGGGGTCTATAGTCCAATTTGGGACTAAAGTCTGTTTGAAGGTTTAAGGACACGTTAGCCATATTTGAGGCTAAGATCAACTTAAACGGGATCGTTTAGATCCGACAAAAGAGCATTTGGGGGCTCTATTGTTCCAGTTTAGGGACGTAGTGGTCCATAGGTAGTTTAGGGACATTGCGGTCCATTGCCAGTTTAGGGACATGGTGGTCCATAGGTAGTTTAGGGATATTGCGGTCCATTGCCAGTTTAGGGACATGGTGGTCCATCGTTCCCGTTTTAGGGACAGATGTTAGTTTAAGGACGCATTAGTCCATGGGTTTAAGGACCCCATAGTCTATATGGTTGTGTTTAAGGACGCATTAGTCCATTAGTTTAAGGACGCATAGGTCCGTGGGTTTAAGGACCCCACAGCCCGTATCTTGGTTTAAGGACGCATAAGTCCATGAGTTTAAGGACCCCACAGTCCATATCTTGGTTTAAGGACGCATAAGTCCATGAGTTTAAGGACCCCACAGTCCGTGTCGATATGTGGTTGTCGGGACCCATCACCTCTCTAACGTCGTTGAAGAATTACAACGATAGGTGTCAAAGGAGTTCGGAGATGTACCCTTGAACCAGATGTAAATTGATTTAAGAGAGCAGGCGTGCTCAGTCAATTTAATTTGAGGACTTACAGCCATGATTGGGTTAAGTCCAGTTGAGAATATTCAAAGTTTTTTATCTTTGGCCTATTAGGCCTGCACTGCATTTCATTCTGGCCTGCTAGGCCTTTCTGATTTGGGCTTTGTCCCTTTATAAATGATGTAGAGCATCTGTTTGGGCACTGCCCCTTTTAAAATAATGAATTGCATTTTATTAGGCCTGTTAGGACTTTTTTAATTGGGCTTGGCCCTTCTGTAAATAATGCAGTGCATTAATTACTTGACAGTGGCTTGTCAGACGCTTTGCGCCAATTACTGAGCGCAAGCGCTTGTGGTGGTGACACGTGTCACGCTCTGGTGAGCGCAAGCGCAACAGCGCAGTGCGCTGCGCTGTTGCGCTGCTGACACGTGGCGCGCTCTGGTGGAGTTGCGCCACTTTAAAGAGAAATGCTCTATTTTTAAAAGCGCATAGCGCAATTGGTTGTGGAGCTGACACATGGCGCTCTCTGGTGGCTTGCGCCAACCCAGGAGCGCAACAGTGCAGTTTTTGCAAGTGTAAGACACTATTTTCAATAACTTGAGAATCTTTAAGATTTCAGAACCAATGGTTCATAAAAAAGTGCAAGGCACTGTTATTATTTATTTATTTTATTCAAGATCATCGATCTTGTTCTTAGATCAATGATCTATTCAAAAGAAGTTCTTCTCTTTTTAATGGTTTTTACCTTCTTTCCCTTCTTGAGTTCTTCTCACAATTTTTCAGAGCTCTCTCTATTCTCTGTGTTTTTGTTTTTTGATCTTGATGTTGATGCCCATTGAATTAGGGTCTAGGGGCCTTTATATAGTGCCCATTAATCTGTTAAATTTGTTAAAGAGATCATTCTCTGAGTGATTTGGGGAATTTTCCCCACCGTTGGATCTTTGATCCAAGGGCTTCTGTTTTACAAAATACAATCTTTTTGTTTTAACAAGAACAGAAAGATCTTACTGGAATTTTAATTCTGTTTGGCGCAGATGCACCAGCGCTTGACACGTGTCGCACAGCGCAACTGCGCTGCCACGTGTCGCGCAGCGCATAGCGCAGCGCAACTGCGCTGCCACGTGGCGCGCAGCGCAGAGCGCAGATCATCTGAAGCATTGCTTCTTTTAATTTTGTTTTAAAATAGAGCCTTGCTCTGATTGGGCGCGCTGCCTCGGGCGTTGCGCTCCCTGCGCTGGCGTGTCTGATTTTGACACGTGGCGCTCTGCGCGCAGCGCAGGAGATCTGAAGCGTTGCTTCATTTATTTTCACTTCAATTTCAAAACAAAGCTTTGCTCTGATTGGGGGAAACAGAAGCGTTGCTTCGTCTCCCGCCTTGGAATTTGAACAGAACTTTGCTCTGATTGGGGTAAACACCTATATCTCTAGACCCCTACGAGAGCGGTAAGCAACCCTACCAATTCTAAAGTTAGGAAACCCAGTCTCGACTCCTTGAGATGGTCTCCCACTGGACTCTAAAACCCGGTTACTTGTGCTCCCCACCTTGGGTCTATCCTAATGCAGAAAAGTAAATAATATACATCAATGGTGACATCATGCTCAACCCGAAAGTGCTCCAATAAAAGAATATTACATTAATGAAAATGAAAAACTCTCATCTCATGCAAAACCCACGGCTATTCAAACACGACGACCCAATATAACATATCCCAGCAACACATAACATCACTTGTCATCAACGTAAGTAAATATGCGTATCCCAATTGTCTTTGACATATAGCAACGAAACCGGCGATACACCACACTTACGGTCGCAGAAAAAAGTGAAAACTACAACAATCGGAATCCGCAACCACCTTAGACATCATAAACCCAATGTATCTCATACTTCGGATTTCATGCCAGACCATATGAATTCCTTAGACATCATAAACCCGGAATATCTCATATTCCGAATTTCATGCCTAACAATTATAAACCCCGCATTTTAGTCTCGTTATTGAAAACACTTTCCAATAACAAGTCGGGCAATTCAACAAGATTCCCGACATCCAGATCGAATGCTCGTCGGAAACTTTAGTAAATGGCCGCACCCCCGATGCCGTTGACGAAGTGCACTTAGGCGGAACACCGCGGCTGCGAGCATCCGGACGGATGCTTTTGGTAATGGGGTTTTCCTACAGTCACTTAGTCGGGGCTATGGAGCGTGGCTATCTAGTAACGTTACCCGGCAAGTATCCGCGTACACTACGTAATTGCGACGGACTTTTGATCCTCATCAAAATCCCGTGGCAACCGATCAAATGAGACTTAATTGCTAGATTTATAAAATTCAAATTAGTTTTCACAAAACTAATTATTGTAGATTCCAAATATTATCACATCATAGAAAGCTAGACGATGTTAAACATTTCGATCGAATCAACAAGCACCCAAAATTTCCCACAGAGCTCAACACTTGAGCACGGTTTAAAAATACCCAGAACATGCCACATCACCTAAGGACCAACCATAGAAAGGCCAATCCTTGCCTAACCTATGGCGCCGTGGAACTACCGCAAACCCTAGGATTTGGCGGCGGTTCCGGCGGTCACAGAATCGAGTTAGTGTTTCATTCTTTTAGAGGGTCCATAGAAAACACCTGCATTATTTTCTAAAGATTTTAAACTTGGAAAAATCCAACTCTTGGAAAATTTCAAGCGAGGGAGAAAAATGGGTATTTGATATTCGTTTGAACTTTTTAACGTCGTCAAGATTACCCAAAACGATGTTAGGATTACGACTATGAAGCACTCCAAATTGCCTTTACACAAAGATAACATCACATGCAATCTCAGGAAAAACAAGCAACACCTGAAACACTAAAACCCAGAGACTGGAACACGAGGCAAAAACAAAGCCAGAATTCCCTAGGAAAACCGGTGGGGCCGGTCTAATTGCTTATGTCGCCGGGTCAAATCCGGTGAAAAGGGTTCGTATTTGTCTCGTGTTCAAGTTACATCTCATATAACATTCTGCAGTTGCTTAAAAAAAATTTAGACACTCTGAAAAATTCGACAGAAACTAGGCTTTTTGTTTCGATGTTTCAGAGTTGTTTCGGTTTCGTAATTATAGAAATATCGTCTAATTCTCTAGCATGGATTTGATACCACTGCTGGGTTCCATAACACCGCCACTGGGTTTCGGGAGGTATCGACCATGCCGTTTTCAAAAATTTGGCGCGCTAAAGAACCCTAACCAAGAATCTTAACTAGAGAATTAGATGAAACAAGAATGTAAATATTTTTACATCTAAGTGAACAAGAAATACAACCTTTGTAGACCGGTCCTTCACTTCAAAAGCTCCATGTAATAGTCCCTTCGCTCCAAGTAGTGGTCTCCCGAACTCAAGTAAGGCTCCACAAAGCGAAATGAGCAAGCTTGCTTGAAGTCTTCGAGGCCGAAAATGATCTACGTCGAGGAGACACTAACTCAAGCTACCTCTTCACTAATTAGGAATTAGTGAAGCAAACAACCTAAACTAAATGGCTAGTCTAGTGTAGATTGATGAAGTAAGAATTTTGCTCACTTTAGAAATATTTTTCTCACTAATTTTCTTCATCTCCCAAAAAGCTAGAGAGCTTGAGGATGGAGATGAAAAAAAGTAACCATGGAGAGAAGCAAGTGTTGAATGGCAACCATGGGTGAGAAATATCTCATATAACTCATATCGAGATTTAACCATGGCTAATCATAATGGTTAGGTTAATAAATATCTCTAGTAAAATAAAATTAGTGGACTAAGTCAATGGTTCTACAAGCTTCCACTAAGCTCAAACCATATGACTAATTTCCAACTAATTTTGATTTACTTTAAATAAATAAAACCCTTCATTATGATTAGCATGGTGTGAGTCTCATACACCCATGTAGCATGTAGCAACTAGCATGACACAATAATATATATCATATATATATTAAGTGCACACAAGTGAGAAAAAGAAATGCTTAAATGAGCTAATATTAGTTAATATAAAATTAATATATCAAATATATAATCATACATTAGATTATTAAATCAACACTTGATTTAATAATCCGGCTATATCACATATAACCAACTAATATCATTTGTATCAACTTATCGAATCAACACTTGATTCGATAACCCGGCTATATCACATATAACCGACCGATATCACATATCGCGAGAATAGAATACGGTATCACATACATGTATTAATCTCGGTCATACACATATCACATATGTGCTTCTAGTTCGTTTCGCTTGAGCCAGGAAACCTCTTATAGGACTCTAAAGACTCGTCAATACGCCGACAGTAGATGATGATCATATCAAACACCCACAAGCCGTCAGCGGTACTGCTAGACGTAACGGCCACCCGGGTATTGAGCGATCAGAAGATCAACAAGTAAGCTTGTTCATACTCCTGCGAATCCAATAAGTAACAGTACCGTACATTCCGGTCTCTTCGTCAGATATGTCGCATATCCAGCCTGGGGGTGGTAAACGTCATACCCCAATAGACTGATAAGTCATGCCGATGTGAGGCCCATAACGGTTCGAGAAATTACTAATAACACTTACCAGTAAATCTCGGCAACCGTGGACAGAGATTTCCTGTTATGGCCAATCGAGCATAGCGCAACATCAACCCCTAATACCGGGAGATACGAAATCCCCTCCTATCGCTCACTGCTTCCATATGATTCGGGACTGTACCCAAAAACCACTGTTTTGCACGTTCTCTTGAACGCGGTAAGGTAGAAATCAAAGCACAGTAGGAATCACACAAGACTCTATGACGATCTCGGGTCTACAGACTAACCTGTACTAGTGTCACCAGAGAACTGCTATATGACGTGAGATATAATACCATCTAGGAGTTCTCGGCGAGTCATGTTCAGTGTACCCAGTCTCTACTGAGTACCCGTATACCTTCTCTGATGTCAAACACCAATGGATGTGTGATCATCCATCGCCCATCATATGGGTCAAGAAGCGTATACGCTAGTCTACTCTGGAATATCGATGCCCCGTCTCGATACTCCCACGACTAGGAACAATTGAAGGATGTACTTACCGATTACCCTTGCCCCACTAGTATGATCTGCATCATAATCCTAGTAGTCAAGTACTCATCTTAAGGGCTTTATTAACATGTAACAGAGAGACAATAAGTATACATGTCAAGATAAAGTGCAACCAGATAGCATACTATCATGTTGAGCAAGAAAGTCCTTCCTATATATGTCCAAGCATCCACTATAATATACATCATATGTACAATAATGGCCTCTAGGGCATACATATAACTAACGGCCCCGTCATGCACCGTTAGGTTACTTAACTAACGGCAGAGCGGGGACAGGGCTAACGTGGATGCAAAATATATACAACATTTATACATACATACATACATACATACATACATACATACATACATACATACATATATATATATATATATCCATCACAGGCATGATAAGCAACACAGGAAGATATAAACATCACAGAAAATGGAAAAATGGATCAACTAGGAATATTTGCATTTCAATGAGCCATCTATGAAACACAGTCCTCCACGGTTGTATGAATAGCCAAGTGTGAATCATGCTAGACCCCTACGAGTGCAGCAAGCTATCCGCCAATCCTAGAATTGGGTGACCTGGGTCTTGACTTCTCGAGATGGCCACCCACTGAATCCTAAAACCCGACAGCTTGTGCACTCCTCCTTAGGTCAATCCTAGATGCGGAAATGAAAAGTAATATATAGCCGTAACTACATCCTTAATCTGGATGCACCCCAATAAAAGAATATGCAAGAATTATTACATGAATTACAAAAAATCCACTCACATCTCACATCTAAATTCATACTGGGCTATTCACACGACGATCCATGAAACCATTCGCATCCGAACATCACAAGATATGTGCAGCCCCTTCTAATTGACATATAGTGATTAGAAGATATTTAAGAACACATATACACATCAATAAAGTAAGTAAAAAAAACCGCGACGTTAGAATTCCGCGCACAATTAGCGAACAAAACAATTTTCTATGTTTTGAAAAAACTGTCCTCTAAAGTCCCCAAAATTTCATTTTAAGCCAATCCGCGAGTCAAAACGAACTCGAAACCCATCTGAATCTTCGCAGAGGTGAAGGGGATAAAATTAACTGTCGATCCGGGGGCCTCGAAGGAGTACCCACCCCCAGAATCCACCATGAGGGGGCCCCCAAAGGAAGGCAGACCCGAGACAACCCTTTTGGGGTGCTCTCGGGTCACCACCCTCAAGACCGCCTTTTGGTGGTATTGGGGGGTGGGCCCGACCTATGGTCCCCCCGAGGTATCCCCGGGGTGCCCATGCTTCACCCTAAGGATTCTCGGTTCAAACTGCAAGCCCGCATGGTGTGCAAACATCTCAAAATTCCAATTTTAGGGACTGTTTTTGTGGGAAGTTCGTGCGCGATAAAAATGGAGGATTTCAAACGTCGCTACGAGTTATCTAAGGCTTATAGAGTGGCTCTGATACCATGTAAGTCGATGTCGCACACTCCACAAGATTTGTAGAGAGGCGGAATTTACAAAAAATAATTTTAAAGCAAGCAATATCGATTAAACTTCCAAGATCTACCATAAGCCCTAGCTAGATAAACTAACAAAGGTTCTAAACTACTATGAAGTAATTTATACCTTTGTGTTCAAGTCCTTTGGGTCTTCTTATCCTCTTCCTAAGCTCCTTTTTTGTATGGATCGAACTTGGTTATCGGCCTCCTCGTGTCGAAGAAGATCCACCAGAGAGTCTATGGTTCAAGCATTAACCTCTAAATTGAGGTAAATAAATTACCCAGTTTGCTAATTTAGGTAGCTTAGATAATGTAAAGATTTAATTGGACTAATTTATCTCAATCATCCTATAATTCTCAACACATGAGAGTGTTTAAGATTTGAGGAGGAAGAAGAGAGTAAAGGAGGAAAGAGAGTGTTAAGTGAAGAATGAGATGAAGAATGGTTAACTGTTGATAACTATGAAGCGTATCTTTTCAATAATAATAATAACAATAATACAAACATACTTCAATAGTCATCCAAAGTGAATGAGTCATTCAAAATAGCCATGCTTCAATTATGCTCTAATAACACTCATTTCTCCACCTCATTATCCATTTGAATAAATAGATTAATCACAAATGAGATGTCATCTTCTAGAAGCACTCTTGTAAAAATACAAGAATACCCCTCACCGTATATACATACCTGTATTCGTACCACGAATACCGAGAAATGAAAATAATTCAATATTATAATACTAATATACCGCTTAATCCTAAACCCGCTAGTATTATCCGTCCGATCAAAAATACGTGTAGCTAGTATACGTATATGATCGAAACCCTGCACGTAAAACCATACGACCTCTATATAGTTTCACCTGTGTAACAACCCCAAATTTCCGATACAAATTTTTCAAAGTATTTTTTTCAAAAATTCATAAAGGGGTATTTATTACATGAGCACAAGACTTAAGTAATTAAATAACTCCATTTTTAAAGTACAAAGAATTGATTTAAATTCAAAGTATACTTGGAGTATTTAATGTTGCTGATATCTCTTTAAGTAATTATTTCACACAAATAATTACAAGAAGAAGCTTGTAGCTCATTGGTAATACCTTGCACTGCTGAACCAAGCCACCAGAGTTCAAATCCATTGCCCCACATTATTTTTGAATTTATTTTGTTTAAAATTCTTTGGAAGCCCAACAGTCCACACACCATAACTTTCAAAACTCCCACTACACATAAAAAACTGAAAGTACTAGTGAGCATCCCAGGAGACCCCCCACCCCCTAGCACCCCGACTCGTCCTGACTCAGTAGAGTCGGCCGGCGGACCGGCCGACTCGGGCCGGCGCCGCCGGCCGGAATCGGCCGGACGGCCGAGTCGACAACTTGGAAATTGTGCCTTTTCATCTTCTGACCTCTCCTGCATACTTTAATTCTGCAGATCAATTCCAGAGAGCACATTAACTCTCATTCAATCCATTTTTAATACATTTTTCCTATTTTTTTTTCAATTTTTTTTTATCAAAATCCCTTCACCTACCCTACCCCTATCCTAACCTATAAATACACCCCTTACCCTCTCATCCCAAAACCCTAAGCTCACTCTCTCAAAAATTTTCCAAGAGTTGTGTACTTTGAAAACAAGTTCGCGGCGAAGCTCTGACGAAATTCCGATAGAAATTCAGGCGACGTTTTGAGGAACAACCGGCGACGAAGCAACGCCTCGACAACCCTTTTAGTCCCCCCTCACTCCATTGCTTAATCGAAACCCGTAAGTCCCATTCTATCCCTCTTTCTTATTCTCTAAAATACGAAATTACAAAATCCGGCGGAATAGGAACAAATCCGATTTCCGATTCGGTTTTCTATAAAATTTCACTTCTCACCAATACATTCATGCTTAAACATCTTATTGTTGACTATTAAACATTTAACAAATAATTTGAATAAGTTTCATCATATGAAATGATAGCCTTTTCAATTTATCGTATTTTTCACTTAAATAACACAATGTTTCGATTCCATATTTAATCCCCTTAACTTTGTTATACATTTAAAGTAAGAGCATGAGGTAATGACCTACCTCCACACACACGCATATACAACCTAAAACGATATCATCACAAACTTAGAATACGATAAAACAATACTTTCATTTAAATACCATATTCTTAATAAAACCATTTCTAAAAGTTTTAGCTTTGATACATTTTTAAATAAATACCTCTTATTAGGAAAATACGATAAGTTGTGGACATCGGTCGTTTATCTAAACCTGACTTTGTGGTGTCTAGGCTAGGCAAGTGAGAAAGGTAACTTTAAAAGGCCCGACTCACGGTGATTCGTGAGCGGATCCCTCCTTTCCTCATTTGTACTTACATGGCCACAATTGGCGGTGAAGAGGAGATTTGAGGCATCTAACGACTTGTCGTTTAGACCATTTAGAAATAGGCTAGTTGACTTAGGAAACCCTAGAATCTAAAATACGGAAAATTGATATTTTTACAAATAAATACCTTTTACATTATAAAACCGTTTTCTAAAGGATTTAGTATTTTACAATCTTTGCAAAGCGCCGCTATAACCCATTTTTGGGGAACCCGTTCGGGATGGTGCGGATTATCGCACATCCTCGGGCTTAGTAGTGCGAGATTCAGACCTCCGCAAGGAGCATTCGGTCTCGAAAGGTTTAAAATACGACATCTTAAGAAAATAAGATTTTTGGAATATAAAATATTTATTAAAATTATTTTTGTATAAAAATATGTATATTTATCATTTAAATATCTATTTTATTATAATATAAGTATTCCACCTTTGTCTAAAAAATCACAAGAATAAATTTTACATTAAAATACCATGAAATTTAAATAAATCAATATTATAGATAAATATCTTTATTTATAAAAACTAGGAAATTTTCACTAGAAATGTCACAATATAAAATCCACCTTCATTACAACTCTAAAGATGAATAATGAATACTTGAGGTGTATTTTGAAAAGTATATAAAGTATTTTTACATAAAACCCCCTCAAGTTTTATAAATTACCCTAAGAACCCTAGCAATTATAAGACTTCGATTTACATTCCTGATTGTCTGACTCGGGTTTGAGTCTGATTAATCTGACTTGAATATGATTCAAGTCAATCTACAATCTACAATATTCCAATTCAATATGAACACATGAATCCATGAATCCAATTATCAATTTATACAACTTGACCGAACCGAACCATGGATATATTCCTTTTACATGATTCTCAGTTATTCCATTTACATGATTCTACGGTTACAACCGTTTACTGATATCATGGTTTCGGTCAGTCAATCAATTATACAATCAATACAATTTATAAGACAAACAAGACATCGCGGGGTTTAAAGATAGACTGGTACGAAATATGTTAAAGGTGGCACGAGGTGGTCATTTAAGACGTAATTACATCCATGCCGTTGTTCCGTGGTATTATCGACGGAGCCTTGTACTACAGGTTACCAAGGTCCCCGGTGTATGTGGGACTCCCCTCGTATACACTGGCATCTTTTGTACCAGGCTACAAACAACAGCGTTAATACAACATTACAATATTATAATACAACATTAAAAGCTACTCTCTCTCTCTCTCTCTTACTTTCTGTTTATTTCTCCCTTATCTTTGAGACTTACAGAGTGACCTGTTCGCTGACGACATTCTATTTCTTTCTTCTTTGAATGTCGTCAGGTGGTTTGGACCCGGCGGAGATCGAGCCATCTGCAGAAGACTTGGACCAGTTTGCTGAAGAACCAGAGCTCTAGTTTCATTGTACATTTTCCATTCAGTACTTTTCATTTCCTGTTATGCCACTGTTTAGGCATCTTTTTATTTCAGTTGTATTTCCTTTCATGCATTGTACAAAGAATGTTAATAAATAAAAGTTGTTGTTTTTATTATATCTTGTCTCTTGTGTATTTACTTTTATATTGCTTATATACGCTTAGCGTATTTACTTCAGAGTAAATATGTAGCGGACCAGTTGCGTCCTCTTCGCCATATACTGGGAAGAGAGACGTGACAGGTTTTGTTGGTGGCCCATGCAGGTCAGAGCTGTATGAATCCCTATCATGCAGTTCTGTTCTGCGTGAACAACCTAAGCAATATAACACAAGAATCAGCAACTAAAACATTCTTTACAATTTATGTTCCTTGAATCTTGCAATTTCATATTCCTTGAATCTTATCGTTTCATGTACTTGAATATGTCCTAACCCAAATTTTTCAGGGTTATGGATTCTCCGAACAACACCAGCACCAATGTCAACAACACACCTCCAACTCCAGCACTACCTCTAACACCAGCTGTTCTTGTGCCACCCACCGAGCAAACAGTGCTACTTGAGGCGATCCGCGGCCTTCTTGAGGGACAGCAACAACTCATGAACCGTCCCGAGACTGACGCTCCTGGGGTAAAGCAATTCAGGGCTTTACATCCCAAGCAGTTCTCCGGAAAGGGAAGCCCACTTGAAGCTAAGGAATGTGTACAAAGCATAGAAGATGATCTGGCAGCAGCTCAAGTGCCAGACATAGCTTGGGTCCGTGTGGCGAAACTTCAGCTCACGGACAATGCTCGCAACTGATGAAAGGCGGAAGAAAGCCGTCTTGTACAGCCTATTGAATGGAAGACTTTTCGCGAGAAGTTTGACGCGAAGTACTTCCCTGTGACTGCCAGGTTTGCCATGGAGCAGCAGTTCATTCATCTACAACAAGGTTCAATATGGGACAAGTTAGTGGATGAATATGACGCTGAATTCACCATGCTAAGCCGGTAAGATATGTCACAATAGTTCAATTTTTATCACATACTACACAACTAACACAAGACCGTAACAGATTTGCGACACACCTGATAACGACGGATGAGATCAGAGCCCGTCGATTTCAACAAGGTTTGGACACGGAAATCCAGGCTGCACTAGCCACAGGAAAATTTCCGACTCACGAGGATGCTCTGGAAGCTGCCCGCCGTTATGAAGCGGTGATAAAGGCAAGGTGCAGACCTTAATCTGCGGGAGTGAAACGCCCTGCCACTCAAATGGCAGGAGGGGCCTCTTCAAGGCCAGCTGTTGAACTCAGAAGACTGGAAGAAGCCAAGGATCGGCCAAGACCCGATTTTTGCTTTTATTGCAAGAGAGAAGGACACTTGTAGAAGGACTGTAGGCGCGCAAATGGCCTATGCTTGGTTTGTGGCGCGTCCAATCACGGAATTGGAAACCGTCCTTATAGACGCAACCCAGCACACACACCCGTCAACTACCCGCAGCAGCCAGCTATCCAGGCTCCTGCAACTCGTCCTGCACTCCCAGCACCACCTCCACGTGGATTCCCTGGTCACCCAAATCACCAATTCCATCAGACACTGAGAAACATGTCTTAGGCACAGGGGAATATGCCTCCATCTAGGAAGAACGTGCCGAGACGCCAGGCTTACAATTTGGCGGCCGTAGAAGTTGATACGGTTGGTTAGTATAACCCTGGTAATTCTCTTCAACCTTTTTCACACCCTTGCATCACTTTGTCATTCTTCACACACTCTCACCAAAAATTTCCTTGAATATGTTACACTTTCCTTTTACAAATTTCGAGGACGAAATTTTTATAAGGAGGGTAGAATGTAACAACCCCAAATTTCCAATACAAAATTTTCAAAGTATTTTTTTCAAAAATTCATAAAGGGGTATTTATTACCTGAGCACAAGACTTAAGTAATTAAATAACTCCATTTTTAAAGCACAAAGAAATGATTTAAATTCAAAATATACTTGGAGTATTTAATGTTGCTGATATCTCTTTAAGTAATTATTTCACACAAATAATTCCAAGAAGAAGCTTGTAGCTCATTGGTAATACCTTGCACTGCTGAACCAAGCCACCAGAGTTCAAATCCCCCGCCCTACATTATTTTTGTATTTATTTTGTTTAAAATTCTTTGGAAGCCCAACAGTCCAGACACCATAACTCTCAAAACTCCCACTACACATAGAAAACTGAAAGTACCAGTGAGCACCTCAGGAGACCCCCCACCCCCTGGCACCCCGACTCGGCCAAGTCGGCCGGCAAACCGGCCGACTCGGGCCGGCACCGCCGGCCGGACTCGGCCGAACTACCGAGTCGACAACTTGGGAATTGTGCCTTTTCATCTTCTGACCTCCCCTGCATACTTTAATTCTGCAGATCAATTCCAGAGAGCACATTAACTCTCATTCAATCCATTTTTAATACATTTTTCCTATTTTTTTTCAATTTTTTTTTTATCAAAAACCCTTCACCTACCCTATCCCTAGCCTACCCTATAAATACACCCCCTACCCTCTACCCTCTCATTCCAAAACCCTAAGCTCACTCTCTCAAAAATTTTCCAAGAGTTGTGTACTTTGAAAACAAGTTCGCGGCGAAGCTCTGACGAAATTCGGGCGGAAATTCCGGCGACGTTTTGAGGAACAACCGGCGACGAAGCAACGCCTCGGCAACCCCTTTAGTCCCCCCTCACTCCTTTGCTTAATCGAAACCCGTAAGTCCCATTCTATTTCTCTTTCTTATTCTCTAAATTACGAAATTACAAAACCCGACGGAATCGGAACAAATCCGATTTCCGATTCGGTTTTCTATAAAATTTCACTTCTCACCAATACATTCATGCTTAAGCATCTTATTGTTGACTATTAAACATTTAACAAATAATTTGAACAAGTTTCATCACATGAAATGATAGCCTTTTCAATTTATCGTATTTTTCACTTAAATAACACAATGTTTCGATTCCACATTTAATCCCCTTAACTTTGCAATACATTTAAAGTAAGAGCACGAGGTAATGACCTACCTCTACACACACGCATATACAACCTAAAACGATATCATCAAAAACTTAGAATACGATAAAACAATACTTTCATTTAAATACCATATTCTTAATAAAACCATTTCTAAAAGTTTTAGCTTTGATACACTTTTAAATAAATACCTCTTATTAGGAAAATACGATAAGTTGTGGACATCAGTCGTTTATCTAAACCTGACTTTGTGGTGTCTAGGCTAGGCAAGTGAGAAAGGTAACTTTAAAATGCCCGACTCACGGTGATTCGTAAGCGGATCCCTCCTTTCCTCATTTGTACTTACCTGGCCACAATTGGTGGTGAAGAGGCGATTTGAGGCATCTAACGACTTGTCGTTTAGACCATTTAGAAATAGGCTAGTTGACTTAGGAAACCCTAGAATCTAAAATACGGAAAATTGACATTTTTACATATAAATACCTTTTACTTTATAAAACCGTTTTCTAAAGGATTTAATATTTTACAATCTTTGCAAAGCGCCGCTACAACCCATTTTTGGGGAACCCGTTCGGGATGGTGCGGATTATCGCACATCCTTGGGCTTAGTAGTGCGAGATTCAGACCTCCGCAAGGAGCATTCGGTCTCGAAAGGTTTAAAATACGATATCTTAAGAAAATGAGATTTTTGGAATATAAAATATTTATTAAAATTATTTTTGTATAAAAATATGTATATTTATCATTTAAATATCTATTTTATTATAATATAAGTATTCCATCTTTTTCTAAAAAATTAC
Organism: Agapanthus africanus; assembly: GCA_030015575.1. Taxonomy (NCBI): domain Eukaryota; kingdom Viridiplantae; phylum Streptophyta; class Magnoliopsida; order Asparagales; family Amaryllidaceae; genus Agapanthus; species Agapanthus africanus. Next base: position 104,017,365 of record CM057345.1, on the reverse strand, counting down.
AAGAATAAATTTTACATTAAAATACCATGAACTTCAAATAAATCAATATTATAGATAAATATCTTTATTTATAAAAACTAGGAAATTTTCCCTAGAAATGTCACAATATAAAATCCACCTTCATTACAACTCTAAAGACGAATAATGAATACTTGAGGTGTATTTTGAAAAGTATATAAAAGTATTTTTACATAAAACACCCTTATAAATTACCCTAAGGACCCTAGCAATTATAAGACATCGATTTACATTCCTGATTGTCTGACTCGGGTTTGAGTCTGATTAATCTGACTTGAATATGATTCAAGTCAATCTACAATCTACAATATTCCAATTCAATATGAACACATGAATCTATGAATCCAATTATCAATTTATACAACTTGACTGAACCGAATATGTTAAAGGTGGCACGAGGTGGTCACTTAAGACGTAATTACATCCATGCCGTTGTTCCGTGGTATTATCGACAGAGCCTTGTACTATAGGTTACCAAGGTCCCTGGTGTAAGTGGGACTCCCCTCGTATACACTGGCATCTTCTGTACCAGGCTACAAACAACAGCGTTAATACAACATTACAATATTATAATACAACATTAAAAGCTACTCTCTCTCTCTCTCTCTCTTACTTTCTGCCTATTTCTCCCTTATCTTTGGGACTTACCGAGCGACCTGTTCGCTGACGACATTCTATTTCTTTCTTCTTTGAATGTAATCAGGTGGTTTGGACCCGGCGGAGATCGAGCCATCTGCAGAAGACTTGGACCAGTTTGCTGAAGAACCAGAGCTCTAGTTTCATTGTACATTTTCCATTCAGTACTTTTCATTTCCTGTTACGCCACTGTTTAGGCATCGTTTTATTTCAGTTGTATTTCCTTTCATGCATTGTACAAAGAATGTTAATAAATAAAAGTTGCTGTTTTTATTATATCTTGTCTCTTGTGTATTTACTTTTATATTGCTTAGATACGCTTAGCGTATTTACTTCAGAGTAAATACGTAGCGGACCAGTCGCGTCCCCTTCGCCGTATACTGGGAAGCGGGGCATGACAACCTGAACCAGGAAAATCCTCTGTGCGGGACTCTAAAGACACGATAGTACGCTGGTAGTGGGTTTAACCACAAACACGTCAGTGTTACTAGCTGTACGTAACCACTACCCAGGTATCTGTCGAAAAGAAGGCTGACGAGCAATCTCGTCCGAACTCCTACTGAGCCTGTCCGTGATAATTTTCGTACAGTCCGGTCTGTTCGTCTGAGAGTATCGTATGCCGGGTCTAAGGGGTGGAAAACGTCAGATCCCTAATAACCCGACAAGTCGTGCCGATGTGGCTCAAGACCATCCAAGAATCTACTGATTTAACTATCAGTAATTCTCAATCCGCTATAACCAGGGACTTATGGTGTTGGCCAATCGAACACAGCGCGACATCGACTCCCGATACCGGAAGAGACGAATCCCCAACAATCGCTCACTGCCTCCATGTGGTTCGGGACTGTACCCAACTAAAACATGTTTGCACGAATCAGTAGAGCCATAGTAGGGTAGTAATCAAAGTACAGTGGGAACTCACACGAGAAAAATGACGACCTCAGGTTGACAGACTATCTGTACTCATGTCACCTGAGAACTGCTATCTGACGATAGGTATAATACCATCTAGCCAGTTCTCGGCGAGTTCGTCCAGTATACTCACCCCTGTGAGCACATGTATACAATCTTAGGTGCATCACAACAATGGCCGCGGGACAAACCATCGCCCCTCAACAGGGTCTAGAAATGCATACTCTAGTCTACTCTGGAGTATCGATGTCCAGTCTCGATACTCTCACGACTAGGGACATTTAAGGAAGTTGCTTAATGACTACCCAGCTCTTACAAGTATGATTGCCATCATAACGCTGGTAGTCAAGTAAGGATCCTAAGGGTTTTATCAACATTTATAAGCGATATGAAATAGCAAGTAAAACATATCACATGTTAAGATAAAGGCAAACCAAATAGCATACTATCATATTGAGCAAGATTATCCTATACATAAATATCTCTAGTATCCTATACAATGAGAGCCTTTAGGGCATACATATTCAACACCAATACCCCCTACGAGTGCGGCGAATAGCCCGCTAATTCTAGAGTAAAACACACCGGTCTCAATGCCATGAGATGGAGGCCCGTTGCCCTCAAGAACCCGGCTACTCGAGCACTCCACCGCGGGGTAATCCTAGTACAGAAAAGAAATAATATATACAACGGCGATATCCACCTCAACCTAGCCGTGCCCCGGTAAAAGAATATACAAACTAGTAGAAGCAGCAGTCCACATGTCGGACGCTCTCCCCGTAATAATAAATATACAAATGAATCAGAACTGTACAACAAATATTGCACTAAAAGCTATCCATCACGATAATCCGTCGAAACCATCACAAAGATATCACAAACATCATCACAGATAAATAAGATGCGTGTAACCCTTTCTACTCGACGTATAGAGATTAAAAGAGGTTAAACAACACATAATCGCATCACAGAAGCAAGTAACAAAAACTATGACAATAAAATTCCGCGTACAAATAGAAAACAAAGCAAGTTTTCCAAAGCCGAAAAAAACAGTTCACTAAGTCCCAAAAAAACATCATTCTAAACCAATCCGAGGGTCGAAACGAACTCGAAACTCGTCCGAACCATTGCGGGGTCGAAGTACCCAAAATTAACTGTCGCTTGGGGGGCTAGGGGGTATCCATCTTTGAGGGCCACCACGAGGTGGCCCATAAAGGAAGGCAGACCCCAGGCTATCCCTATGGGGTAATGCTCGGATCCCTATCCCTTAAGGCCACTTTGTGGTGGTCTCAGGGGGTGGGCCCGACCATCGTTCCCCCGGGCAACCCCCTGGGTACCCACGCAACACTCCCGGCTTCTCGGTCCAAATCGTGAGCCTGCGGAAGTAAAAACATGCTAAAACTTGGATTTTTGGGACTGTTTTTGTCGGCAATTTTTGTGCGATGAAGACGGCGAAATTTAAATGTTGTAAAAACCTAGTTAATGTATTTGGGTGGTTTTGATACCATGTTGGATCAGTCAGCGCAGCTGTAACACCCGAGCCCAATACTACTATTTTCTGTTACTGGTTGAGCATTAGATATTACTCATTTCATTTATCTTGCTTGTTTGGGTCTTACTGTAAAATTTTATCCGGCAAAGTCATTTCTGCATATAACAAATTTTAGCACCTAAAATAAAATTAAAAATATCTATCTTGGCCTACTCGTCACCCCTAGCCGCGTGGTAGCGTCCGTGCATCGAGTTCTTGTCCCGTTCGGTGAAACGGGCGAGTTTGGATGACTACGCGCGCGTACAGGTGGCCGACTTGGGGGTATGCTTTTTAATCATAAAACACCTCATTTTAAAATTTGGAACCCGCTTAAAATCCTATTATTTAAATTCCAAATTTTGGACCCAACCCGGACGCGATTTGGAAATGTTTCATTTAGCGCCAAAATTCCAAATTAATAAAATATTCTAAACTATAATATAATCATAATCTTACTGTTAGTTTACCATTTAAAAATCTTTTAAATATTTTTAAAACCCATGAATCTCTCCCCTGGCCAATCAGGGAAGGTTTAATCCGTGGGCCCCATCTGTGCAACCTCTCTCTACCTCTCACATCTCTAATTCTCCCTCTCCCTCTATCTTTCTCTGGTTCTCTCTCTCTCTAGCTTTCTCTACCTCTCTCTCTCTCTAACTCTCTCTCTCTCCCCTATATATATAAGTTTCCCCTCACCCTTATTCCTTTCACGAGAACAGTAACCATCGCGAGAACCCATCGCGAACCCTAACCCTAGCCGCCTCCGCCGTCGCCACCGCAGCTCCGACGTCGTCACCAGTGCCACCGTTGCCCTCGCCTCCGCCTCCTCGTACCAACCTCGACTTCCCCTCCTTCTCCCCGTGTGCTCGGCGCCGCAGCAGAGACCCCGGCCAACCCCCGTGCCTTCTCTGTACGGCCGGAGACATCGCCGGCGACCTTCGTCGTCGTCACCCGCGCCACCTTCAGCGCCTCCTCACCACTTGCGCACTCCAGACCCGACCAGCCCCTCTCCATCTCCACTTTCTTTCCCTTTTCCATACCCGCAGCCCTATCCATCGCCTGCAACCTCCTCGCCGACGCCCCACCGCCGTCGACCCTATCGCTGGCACGCCCTCTGCAACACCAGTAAGCCTTCTCTCCCCTTCCTCCTTCCATTCTCCCTTCGGTTTATCCCTTGGCCGTGCATTAACTTTTCCGATTGTTTTGTCGCTGTTCGCAGGAATCCGGCCATGCCGGTGACGTGTCCTGACGATCCAGCAGAGTGCTCTGACCCGTGAGGTCCCTTGGTTCGTCGTTTGGGTTCAATCCGTGAACCGTGCGTCCGTCGCGTGTTTCCCCGCCGACGTTACGTTCCGTTTTTCCCGGTTCGCGACCCTTCGAGGCAAGTATCACTTGCTACATGCTATACTATACAATTATATATGTTTTGACTCATTAAACCTGCAAAACTTAACTCGGTATAGTTATTTTCTCATTTGGTTACAATATGACATATATCATTTTACAGTTAACATAAAAATTACAGTTTGCCGCTTTTAACCTAAGAACCAAGTTTACCTGTTAATCACATTTTACCGTTTAATAGATTGTAGCACTTTCCCATGTAGTTCTATCACATTCGGTCATTCGTATTCAAAGGCTTGATATAACTGTATTGCATCATCATTTAATCTGTTGCACCGCGAAGGGTGCTCAAAACCTGTTAATATAATAAAACGGATGCACCATATTAATGCACTATTGTGATGGAATGAACTGCTTATTGTTGTTTAATTTATTGCTTATTTCCTGCTGCTAATCCCCTGTTTGATTATATATCTGTTGTGAGCACACCCACAATATTGTTACATCCTGACTTGACTTTGTCACACATGATATATATTGATACACCTGACATGGTACCGTTTACTGTTGACTTGACCTGATGTACCATGACCTGACCTGTTACCTGATCTCGTGCCTAATGCCAACAAACCCGACATGTAGTCCTCATGGACCATTCCTGTTGTCTATCCAGACAAAACCCGCTGTTACCTGATCCTGTGTTGGCATTAGTTCTTGATTACTGAATACCTGACCTGACACATATAACTTGGGGGTATGGGAAAATCAAAAGTTTAAACTAAAGTGTAACTTAAAAGGGTATTACTTGATCCGTGGTCCCGGGGGGTAACGGGACAGAGCCATTCGTGACTCTTACATTTTCCTGATCCGTGGTCCCGGGGGGTAACGGGACAGAACCACTATTGGTTCACATATTCCTGATCCGTGGTCCCGGGGGGTAACGGGACATATCCTTTGAGTTACATGGAGGATTACCCAAATTGATTTCAAAGACTTTAGAATAGAAAACCTGATAGAACAGTTTAGTTACCCACTGCACACTACCCTGCACTGCTTGATTCACATTATTTGCTACTCTCGTTTTATTCATGTTTATTTTGCATTGCCTGTTACACTGTTCATATTATATTACTTGATGACATGACGCGCTGACGTCTGGGTTTTGCATGGCCCAGATTCCGTACCGCTGTCGCAGTCCGAGCAGGAGTACTTCAGCCAGCAGGCTGAGCTGTGAGGTGTTAGTATTAGTTAGTTTTGTTTCCTGCATTTATTTCCTGATGTGAGCCCGCATTATGGGACATACTTTTCAGTTATTTGTATGGGATCATTTGCTTCCGCATTTATTTATTATTGACTCCTGTTATTCTGGATTATGGACATGTTTTAGATAGTTTTATCTTGTTCTTGATATCTCTACAGCCGTAATGTGACTGTGGATGGATACTTCCTACCCACAGGTAGCATGGTTGGCTATGTCACGTGCCCAATCTAGCGTACTCTGGGAAGCGGGGCGTGACATGGTTTTTTTGGTACCAGAGCCATAGGTTAGTTGGGTTGATTCTTTTGTAGTTGGGTATTGTACCCAATACACGAATCAGAATACCCGTGTTTAGGAAACATGTCCTGCCACTTTGCCATTTACCATTCTTGAATCACATTCTTCCTGATTATATCTTTTACGACGTGCAAACTTACTTTGCATGTCGACTCGAAAACCTGATTTCTTGTTATCCCTAGGACTTAGGCGACTTGGGTGGAGTTAAGCAATTGTGGCTATGATACCGCGGCATAGTTACAATGCGGCACTCTATTTAAGTATCTTGGAGTTCTAGTCTTGATCTATATTCAGAATCTATCATCATGCTAATATTGGGTGTTTTGATTTCAGGAATATGGCCGGTAAGAATTTGAAGATATGCCAAAGATATGCGGACAAAGCCGCCATGCGTAGAGTGATAAGGGGATTGCTGGAGAATCTAAAGAGACAGACCGAGCTGAAACCGGCCTCTGCATTGAACCAAACGTCTGTACGTAGAAGTGTTCCGGTGAACAGACGTAGCGTAGCACCAATGAAGAAAACAATTGTGGGTAATCAGAAAAGAAGCGTGATTTATAACTACTGCTATGTATCCGGACATGTGCGAAAGGATTGTCGTAGGAGGCTGGGACTCTGTTTTGGTTGTGGAGTGGCAGATCACGCCGTTAGTGCTTGTCCGTCGAAGCTAAGGTTAAAGGAAGATACTCAGAAGCCACCGCAGAGATAGTTTCAGGAGCAGAAGCTGATAGCTCAAGGACCCAATCAAGCTCGAATCTTTACCCTGACGGCTGAAGAGGTTACAGCTCCTGAGGAAGTCGTTTCAGGTACCCTACTGGATCTTTGTTTTCTCGCACTAGCGTTATTCAATTCTAGTGCATCCCATTGTTTTATGTCGTCCATGTTTATTACTATACACTCGAAGGATTGTGCGACCCTGTTTAGTTTTGGGACATACACACTGGGAATGGGAAAATTATATCTAGTAGGGAATGTAAAGATTGTACAGTTGTTGTGTGCGGACGGGAGCTTTTTGCAGATTTCTTGGTGATTGATACGGGCAGCTACGAGGTCGTCTTGGGAATGGATTTTCTTGGCACTTTCCACGCTCACATTGACTGTAGGGCAAGGAAAGTAAATTTCCAGATTCCCGGACATCCTGAGTTTACCTTCACTGGAGGAAGCAGTTCTGTCGGGCCAGTCGAGTTTAGGGCTAGGCCGACAAATGTTATTCTTGCAGCAATGGATGTTGATAGTAATGAAGAGCCGGCGGTTGTTCGCGATTTTATGGATGTGTTTGAAGATATATCGGGTTTACCGCCGAAGCGAGACGTGGAGTTCGCGATTGACCTTATTCCTGGTGCAGCGCCAGTATCTAAAGCGTATTATCCAATGGCACCAGTAGAGTCAGAGGAAGTCAAGAAACAGGTTGATGAATTGCCTGAGAAGGGTTGGATTCGAAGCAGCAACTCGCCTTGGGAAGCTCCAGTTCTTCTAGTAAAGAAGAAGGATGGCACGAGAAGGATGTGCATCGACTATCGAGAATTAAACCGGGTGACTATTAAGAACAAGTACCCGATCCCTCGCATTGGAGAACTTTTTGAGCAACTTAGTGGCGCGAGAGTATTCTCGAAGCTGAATTTGCGATCCGGATATCATCAGGTCTGAGTGAAAGCAGAAGATATTTATAAGACGGCGTTCCGAACTCGGTATGGACATTACGAGTACTTAGTGATGCCCTTCGGAGTAACGAATGCGCCGACAGTATTCATGGACTTGAGGAACCGAATCTTTTTACCGTTCTTGGATCAGTTCATTGTGGTATTCATTGACGATATTCTGGTTTACTCGAAGAGTTTTGAAGAGCATGCTGAGCATTTGAAGATCGCACTGCAGACGTTGAGACAGGAGAAATTGTATGCCAAGATGAGTAAGTGCGAGTTTTGGCTGGAGGAAGTAAGGTTTTTGGGGCATGTTGTGTCTGGCGATGGCATTGCCGTCGATCCAGAAAAGATTGCAGCAGTTCGAGATTGGCCTATTCCAAAGAATGTTGCTGAGATAAGAAGTTTCTTTGGATTAGCCGGATACTACAGAAGATTTGTGGAGAACTTCGCTCGTTTGGCAGAACCGTTGACCAAGCTTACGCGCAGGGAGGTACCTTTTGTATGGACGGATAAATGTGCATTAGCTTTCGAGACGTCGAAGCAGAAGTTGATAACCGCCCCTATCCTGACCGTACCAGACAATTCCGGAGGATTGGTGATTCACAGCGACGCATCTGGAAAAGGATTGGGATGTGTTTTGATGCAGCATGGGAAAGTTGTAGCGTACGCATCGAGACAATTAAAGACCCATGAGAAGAATTATCCCACTCATGACTTGGAGCTTGCGGCTGTGATCTTCGCTTTGAAGATTTGGAGACACTACCTTTTGGGCGAGAGAGTCGAAGTTTTTACAGATCACAAGAGTTTGAAGTATGTGTTAACTCAGAAGGAGTTGAATATGAGGCAGCGTAGATGGTTGGAGCTGATGGCCGACTACGACCTTGATCTTAAATACCATCCGGGAAAGTTTAACGTCGTGCCGGATGCGCTTAGTCGGTTACCAGCAATTCAGGTGTTAACTACGCAGAAGGAGATCGTTGCAGATTTTCGAAGATTCGACTTGGAGGTTATGCTACCGCGTTCTACGGGACAGTTGATGCAATTGCAAGTACAGTCGTCTTGATTGAGAAGATTTAAGCGGCATAATCGCAGGATCCTAGACTGCAAAAGTTTCGAGAGCAGGTTGAAGCCGGACTACGAACAGATTTACTGGTCCACGAAGATGGTTCGTTGAGGTATGGTAGCCGTTTGTGTGTGCCAAAGGGAGATGTTCGTGAAGAGCTTATGAAGGAGGCACACAGTTCAGCTTACTCTGTACATCCAGGAGGCACAAAGATGTACCGAGATATTCGACAGCATTTCTGGTGGGAAGGCATGAAGCGGGAGATTGCTCGCTTTGTGGCAAAGTGCTTGGTGTATCAGAAAGTTAAGGCTGAACATCAAAGGGTTGCTAGTTTATTGCAACCACTTCCGATTCCTCAGTGGAAGTGGGAACATATAACCATGGATTTCGTGACGGCTTTACCGCGGAGTCCAAAAGGGCAACAATGCAGTATGGGTGATTGTCGATCGGTTGACCAAGGCAGCTCACTTTATCCCTTTCCGGGTTGGTCAATCAACAGAGACTTTGGCAGAACGGTACATGCAGGAGATTGTAAGACTGCATGGCGTACCGGTGAGCATCGTGTCCGATCGGGACACTCGGTTCTTATCACACTTCTGGAGGAGTTTACAGGAAGGTTTGGGGACTCGATTGAAGTTTAGCACAGCTTATCATCCTCAAACTGATGGTCAGTCAGAGAGAACGATCCAAACTCTTGAAGACATGTTGAGAGCATGCAAGTTGGACTTCAAGGGTTCATGGGAGGATCATCTACACTTGGTGGAATTTTCTTACGACAATAGTTTCTGAGCAACTATGCAGATGGCTCCGTTTGAAGCTTTGTATGGTCGTAAGTGCCGTTCACCTGTTTGTTGGGACGATGTTGGTGAACGTAGGTTATTGGGACCAGATTTGGTGGTACAGACAATTGAGAAGGTTAACACAATCAGAAAGCATATGAAGGCAGTTCAAGACAGACAGAAAAGTTGGGCTGACACGTCAAGAAGACCTCTAGAGTTCGCCGTGGGCGATTTGGTATTCTTGAAGATATCACCGACTAGAGGGGTGATTCGTTTTGGGAGTCGAGGAAAGCTTAGTCCTCGATTCGTTGGACCCTTCGAGATATTGGACCGCGTTGGAGAGGTAGCGTACCGTTTGGCGTTACCGCAGTCCTTGGCGGGTGTGCACGATGTGTTTCACGTATTTCAACTACGAAGGTATGTTCGAGATGAAACACACGTCTTGGATCATTCGAAGTTAACAGTACGGGAAGACCTGACTTTTGAGGAGCGACCGGTTGAAATCAGGGATCGAAGGGAAAAGGTTCTTAAGAACAAGGTTATCCCCCTTGTGCTAGTTTCATGGGGTAATCGATCGCATGGAGAGTCCACTTGGGAGCGAGAAGACGAGATCCGACAGAGGTTTCCTCACCTTTTTCTGTAGTTTTCTATCTTGTATTCTTGGAATTTCGAGGACGAAATTCTTTTGTAGTTGGGTATAATGTAACACCCGAGCCCAATACTACTATTTTCTGTTACTGGTTGAGCATTAGATATTACTCATTTCATTTATCTTGCTTGTTTGGGTCTTACTGTAAAATTTTATCTGGCTAAGTCATTTATGCATATAACAAATTTTAGCACCTAAAATAAAATTAAAAATATCTATCTTGGCCTACTCGTCACCCCTAGCCGCGTGGTAGCGTCCGTGCGTCGAGTTCTTGTCCCGTTCGGTGAAATGGGCGAGTTTGGATGACTACGCGCGCGTACAGGTGGCCGACTTGGGGGTATGCTTTTTAATCATAAAACACCTCATTTTAAAATTTGGAACCCGCTTAAAATCCTATTATTTAAATTCCAAATTTTGGACCCAATCCGGGCGCGATTTGGAAATGTTTCATTTAGCGCCAAAATTCCAAATTAATAAAATATTCAAAACTATAATATAATCATAATCTTACTGTTAGTTTAACATTTAAAAATCTTTTAAATATTTTTAAAACCCACGAATCTCTCCCCTGGCCAATCAGGGAAGGTTTAATCCGTGGGCCCCATCTGTGCAACCTCTCTCTACCTCTCACATCTCTAATTCTCTCTCTCCCTCTATCTTTCTCTGGTTCTCTCTCTCTCTAGCTTTCTCTACCTCTCTCTCTCTCTAACTCTCTCTCTCTCCCCCCTATATATATAAGTTTCCCCTCACCCTTATTCCTTTCACGAGAACAGTAAACATCGCGAGAACCCATCGCGAACCCTAACCCTAGCCGCCTCCGCCGTCGCCACCGCAGATCCGACGTCGTCACCAGCGCCACCGTTGCCCTCGCCTCCGCCTCCTCGTACCAACCTCGACTTCCCCTCCTTCTCCCCGTGTGCTCGGGGCCGCAGCAGAGACCCCGGCCAACCCCCGTGCCTTCTCTGTACGGCCGGAGACATCGCCGGCGACCTTCGTCGTCGTCACCCGCGCCACCTTCAGCGCCTCCTCACCACTTGCGCACTCCAGACCCGACCAGCCCCTCTCCATCTCCACTTTCTTTCCCTTTTCCATACCCGCAGCCCTAGCCATCGCCTGCAACCTCCTCGCCGGCGCCCCACCACCGTCGACCCCATCGCTGGCACGCCCTCTGCAACACCAGTAAGCCTTCTCTCCCCTTCCTCCTTCCATTCTCCCTTCGGTTTATCCCTTGGCCGTGCATTAACTTTTCCGATTGTTTTGTCGCTGTTCGCCGGAATCCGGCCGTGTCGGTGACGTGTCCTGACGATCCAGCAGAGTGCTCTGACCCGTGAGGTCCCTTGGTTCGTCGTTTGGGTTCAATCCGTGAACCGTGCGTCCGTCGCGTGTTTCCCCGCCGACGTTACGTTCCATTTTTCCCGGTTCGCGACCCGTCGAGGCAAGTATCACTTTCTACATGCTATACTATACAATTATATATGTTTTGACTCATTAAACCTGCAAAACTTAACTCGGTATAGTTATTTTCTTATTTGGTTGCAATATGACATATATCATTTTACAGTTAACATAAAAATTACAGTTTGCCGCTTTTATCCTAAGAACCAAGTTTACCTGTTAATCACATTTTACCGTTTAATAGATTGTAGCACTTTCCCATGTAGTTCTATCACATTCGGTCATTCGTATTCAAAGGCTTGATATAACTGTATTGCATCATCATTTAATCTGTTGCACCGCGAAGGGTGCTCAAAACCTGTTAATATAATAAAACGGCTGCACCATATTAATGCACTATTGTGATGGAATGAACTTCTTATTGTTGTTTAATTTATTGCTTATTTCCTGCTGCTAATCCCCTGTTTGATTATATATCTGTTGTGAGCACACCCACGATATTGTTACATCCTGACTTGACTTTGTCACACATGATATATATTGATACACCTGACATGGTACCGTTTACTGTTGACTTGACCTGATGTACCATGACCTGACCTATTACCTGATCTCGTGCCTAATGCCAACAAACCCGACATGTAGTCCTCATGGACCATTCCTGTTGTCTATCCAGACAAAACCTGCTGTTACCTGATCCTGTGTTGGCATTAGTTCTTGATTACTGAATACCCGACCTGACACATATAACTTGGGGGTATGGGAAAATCAAAAGTGTAAACTAAAGTGTAACTTAAAAGGGTATTACTTGATCCGTGGTCCCGAGGGGTAACGGGACAGAGCCATTCGTGACTCTTACATTTTCCTGATACGTGGTCCCGGGGGGTAACGGGACAGAACCACTATTGGTTCACATATTCCTGATCTGTGGTCCCGGGGTAACGGGACATATCCTTTGAGTTACATGGAGGATTACCCAAATTGATTTCAAAGACTTTAGAATAGAAAACCTGATAGAACAGTTTAGTTACCCACTGCACACTACCCTGCACTGCTTGATTCACATTATTTGCTACTCTCGTTTTATTCATGTTTATTTTGCATTGCCTGTTACACTGTTCATATTATATTACTTGATGACATGACGCGCTGACGTCTGGGTTTTGCATGGCCCATATTCCGTACCGCTGTCGCAGTCCGAGCAGGAGTACTTCAGCCAGCAGGCTGAGCTGTGAGGTGTTAGTATTAGTTAGTTTTGTTTCCTGCATTTATTTCCTGATGTGAGCCCGCATTATGGGACATACTTTTCAGTTATTTGTATGGGATCATTTGCTTCCGCATTTATTTATTATTGACTCCTGTTATTCTGGATTATGGACATGTTTTAGATAGTTTTATTTTGTTCTTGATATCTCTACAGCCGTAATGTGACTGTGGATGGATACTTCCTACCCACAGGTAGCATGATTGGCTATGTCACGTGCCCAATCTAGCGTACTTTGGGAAGCGGGGCGTGACATGGTTTTTTTGGTATCAGAGCCATAGGTTAGTTGGGTTGATTCTTTTGTAGTTGGGTATTGTACCCAATACATGAATCAGAATACCCGTGTTTAGAAAACATGTCCTGCCACTTTGCCATTTACCATTCTTGAATCACATTCTTCCTGATTAAAGCAGTTTATTTAAAGCCATTTGCCATTTACCATTCTTGAATCACATTCTTCTGAAGGAAGAACCAATTTATTTAAAGCAGTTTATTCCATTAAATCACATCAATCTTTTTAAAAGCAACATCCGTTTTTCCAAAAATTCCGGCAGAGTCTCCTCTGTAAAACAAGCCCCCAAACAGGTACAAAACCGGAATATAAATGAATAACAAGAAATATGGCATCCCCAAGCGGGAGCTAGCTCTTCGCCTCAAGGCGGTCACAAATCCCACGCAATGTAAAATAACAATGTGCATAAGTAAGCATGAAAAGCACAAGTAAAACAACATAACATGTCGACTTAAGTGAGCTCGACCCCAAAATACAGCATAAAGATCCACAAATCTCACAGTCTCGTCTCTAGGTCAATATACAATAATCCAAATAACTGGTACAGCTGAAATAGTAGATGGAGTATTCTAGATACAATGAATATATAAGGTGGTACAAAATGATAACTTAATCCACCTATGTGCAAAAGCCTCGAGACCAAGCAAAAAGGGCAAAAGAAGTTAATGTGTCCACCGCTACAATACTGACGGAGCGGATCTGCAAAAAAGCTGTGGCACAACGGGGGTGAGTTGCCAACTCGTGAGTAATAAATAACATCTACAAAGGCTATCGCATGCATGCACACAAGTATCCAAGCATTTCTAAAACAGATATGGCAGGGTATACTAGCAGGTATGTATACAGTATGAATATACTAGCATGTATGTATGCAACATAAATCAACTGTGATCTCAATATGTATATATAAGAATCATTCTATCTCTTATTTTTGAAACTCGTTTTAAATATCAGCATAATACCCATAGAATCAACAAAATCCGTGTCCAGCAACGACACCTCAAAACTGTCTCAAATCTCATATATCCATGTCATAGTATCTCTGGCCTCAGCCATCCGGCTGACCCATCTCAAATATCGATATCTCATCATCTCGCAGCCATAGTCGGTATCCTCTGGATATCCGCCGTGCCAAATGAAGTCACCGGTAGGTAATCCATCCTCTGCCAGGCTCAACGCCATCTCCTGCGATCTTCTTGCCCCGGGGTACCTTACCGGGCCCACCATGTACCCGAGACGGTTCATCCACCTCCTCGAAACGGGTCTCGAAAACCACAGCAAACTCATGGTGGATGACACTTTACATCACTAGAAAACCGCAACTTTTCATATTTTAAAAGATAATAACTTTGTAAATCTTGCGGCTTTCCCCCGAAATCCGGAAATATCATGAAATCTCAAGAAACCATCATGGGTGCATATGTCAATGATAATGAATGCATATGGTATCAATGTTCAGTTACAATGCATGATTAATAACTAGGCATGAACCAATGATATAATGATATACATTCACATGAATAACAATTCTACAATTTTATTTTAAAGATTTATTGCAATGGCACAGGTTTGAGCATCAATTATTAACATGTTTCAGATTATAAGTTATCTAGTGTCGTGACATGGCAATTACCAGGGCGTGTGTGTACACATGAATAGTGCTCGTGCTGCATATAAGAATCCTGGCAATGGTGCATGTGTCCTATAGAATGAGTTCGCATATATAGGTACAACACATATATCCTGATCGTAGCAAATACCATGCAAGTATTATAATTTCTAATGTCACTAGCAATCTCTAAAATTTATTAAATCTATCGGGCGACTTGCGCCATCCAAACGATCGTCCCCCGTAGATGTTACAATTATTCACTCGTGACCTCGCGCTAGGTGTGTCCAACCACCTGCTTTCCCTTCTCCGCGGCGCTCGAAGTCTCCGCCGGCGAACCTAGAATTTATAAAAGTTACACACATAAGGCAAATCCTGCAAAAATGCGATAAATCGATAAAAAAGGATAACGCGTGTGTGAAACTAAACGCGCGTGCACGCGATACATCGCGACATGCGTAAACTCACCAGACTCACTCCGACACGCTGTGTCGCGCAGCGCGCCACAGAACCACGCGGATCACGCGCGTGTCGTACAAGTTATAAAACATCGATATATGGTTTTAGGTTCCAGATTTTGACTCTGGTCCCAACACAAAAAGTTACAGATACCAAAAACCCTAGCTACCCAGCATAAACCTACACACCAAAACCCAACACCCCCACCCCCATTCTGGCCGCAATTTGCGGCCAGATCGAATAAAATTGCGGCCACAATTTGGAGATGGGTCCCCGTGCTTTGTGTGAGTGTGTCTGACATGGTCACTGTGCTACAGTCTCCTCAATTTTAATCTGAAAGGCCCGGGTCAACAGCAGATTTCAGAAAGGCTAAAAAGTCGACAAAAACGCTAAATTACACCAAGTCGAACAAATATGGTATTTTTGTGAAATCTGGGACAAATCTTGGGTTAACTAGTCTCAACAGCACCTAATTAGGCTATACTAACAATCCAAACCATCACTTTGCCACTCTCACTCAAATTTACCTAAAACTAGCACTAATTCACATAATAACACTAACCTAAACTAAATAACCATAACTTAGCAAGATATCGGGTTAAAGGGTTATACCTATAGAGATCCTAGATTAAGGAGAAGAGAAGAAGGAGAAGTGTGTTGTTGTTGCTGAAGTGCTGCTGCTGTTCTTGGCTGATGCTGCTGTTGTGCTGCTGCTACTGCTCCAAGTGCTGCTGCTGCTGTTCTTGGCTGATGCTGCTGCTGTTCTTATTGTTATTGTGTTTGTGTTGCTGTTGTTGCAGCAGCTGATGAAGGGGTTGTTGTTGGTGTTGTATTTGTAGTGAAGTGTGAGAGTGAGAGATGTGAGGGGAGGATGTGAGTGAGAGGGAGTGTGAGAGACAAGAAAAAGTTTTGAAATGAGATGGATCATGACACAACCCTAGAGCCACCTCTCTCTCTCTCTCTCTCTCAATAAATGCTAGCATGCACATCCATCATAACCTCTCTCTCTCACCACAAGTCAACCCTCAACTCTAATCAATTTTAAAAAAAACCAAAACCCTTAATTAAAACTAATTAACTTAACCAAGTGGGTTAGGCCACCATGGTTGTCTAAACATGGTTAACCCACATACACATCTAAACTTGGTAACCCTAGACTTAACCCTAGTTAACATACACAAGTGTGTGCAGTCGAGATAAAATTCTAATAAAATATCCATAAAACCAGATAAATTAATAGAAACCCACTTTGGTAAACTTTTCACCAAAAACCCCACATTAACACACAATTACCACTAAACACAAACTCAGGTGTTACAGTCTTCCCCCCTTAAGAAAATTCGTCCCCGAATTTAAAATATATAACCACGCGTACCTTCAAAAAGATGAGGGAAGTTCTTCCGCATCTCTCCCTCGACCTCCCAAGTGATCTCCTCACCATTCGGGCTGCGCCAAAGAACCTTCACAGACGGCAGGACCTTCGATCGAAGTTTCTTCACCTGCCAATCCAATATCTCTACTGGCTGCACGGTGAACGAAAGGTCTGGCTCAAGCTGAACGGTCTGATGCTGAATCGTGTGGGAAGGGTCATGAAGATATCTGCGTAGCATCGACACGTGGAAGACGGGGTGAACATCTGAGAAGCTGGGTGGAAGAGCCAAACGATATGCAACTGCGCCGACACGCTCGAGAATCTCGAAGGGACCCACGAATCTGGGGCTAAGCTGTCCCTTTCGCCCAAATCGCATCACGCCATTCATCGGAGAGACCCTCAGAAAAACATGATCGCCAACTGCGAACTCTAATTTGCGACGGCGCCTGTCTGCATACGATTTCTGCCTGCTCTGAGCCGCTCTCATTCGATCTCGAATCACCTGTACTTTCTCGGTCGTCTCCTGCACGTTCTGCAGCCCTAAAATATCGCTCTCACTAAGCTCAGTCCAACAGATGGGCGATCTACATCTCCTCCCATACAAGGCCTCGAAATGTGCGATCTGAATAGTATCCTGGAAGCTGTTATTGTAGGAGAACTCCACTAAAGGTAAATGACGATCCCAGCTACCACCAAAGTCCAAAACGCACGCTCTGAGCATGTCCTCGAGAGTCTGAATAGTCCGCTCTGACTGGCCGTCGGTCTGTAGATGAAATGCAGTGCTGAAACTCAAACGGGTGCCCAATGCCTCCTGAAGTCTCTGCCATAGTCGGCTGGTAAACTGGGTGCCTCGATATGATACTATACAAGTCGGTACGCCATACAACCGCACAATCTCGTCGATGTAAATCCGGGCATACTGAGCGAAACTAAAAGTGGTCTTCACTGGCAGGAAGTGAGTCGTTTTCGTCAATCGATCCACTATCATCCAAATGGAGTCGTACCCTCGACTGGTCCTGGGTAGACCCACCATAAATTCCATCGAAATCTGCTCCCATTTCCACTCCGGAATAGGCAAAGGCTGCAACTCTCCTGCTGGCCTTTGGTGCCCGGCCTTGACTTGCTGACAAGTCAGGCATCTCGATACGAAGTCTGTAACGTCCCTCTTCATCCCGTCCCACCAATAGACATCTCTCAAATCGCGGTACATCTTGGTGGAACCTGGATGAACGCTGTATGTCGATCTATGCGCTTCCTCAAGAATCTCACGCCACAGTCCCTCAGAATCTGGTACGCACAGTCGAGTCCCAAATCGCAGTACTCCCTGATCATCGATCACGAACTCGGAATCTCTGCCCTGCCTAATATGCTCCATGATCTCTGAAAGACGGTCATCACTGGGTTGTGCCTCTTGAATACGGTCAAGTAACTGCTGCGTGCACGAACATGCGCAAGCTGTCCCCCTGTCGGAGTGAACTCGAACTCAACTCGGCTGTCGTATAAAATCTGCCAATCTGCTGACGACTGCCTCTGTACTGTGCACAAACAAGATAGACTACCCCCGGGCCTCCTGCTCAAAGCATCCGCTACTACATTAGCCTTGC
This sequence comes from Agapanthus africanus, assembly GCA_030015575.1. Lineage (NCBI taxonomy): Eukaryota > Viridiplantae > Streptophyta > Magnoliopsida > Asparagales > Amaryllidaceae > Agapanthus > Agapanthus africanus. The sequence goes on along the minus strand of CM057345.1, from coordinate 103,999,243 downwards.
CCGGGTGGTACAAGATCTCGCAATCGTAGTCTTTCACCAGCTCCATCTAACGACGTTGTCTGAGATTCAGGTCTCGCTGCTGAAATATATACTTTAAGCTCTTGTGATTCGTGAATATCTGACACGACTCGCCGTATAGGTAGTGTCGCCAGATCTTAAGTGCAAAGACCACTGCAGCCATCTCCAAATCGTGAGTGGGGTAGTTCTGTTCATGTTTCTTCAACTGCCGAGAAGCATACATGATCACCCTGTCATGCTGCATCAATACGCATCCTAGCCCCACCCGTGAAGCGTCACAATAGACTACAAATCCGCCTGAGCCTGAAGGCAATGATAATACCGGCACCGTAGTCAAACAAGTCCGTAGCTTCTGAAAACTGTGCTCGCACTCCTTCGTCCAAATGAAAGGAACTCCCTTCCGGGTCAAACCGGTCAAAGGTGCAGCAATACGGGAAAAATCCTGAACGAATCGCCTGTACTAGCCAGCCAGGCCTAGAAAACTACAGATCTCCATAACTGATGTCGGTCTGGGCCACTGCTGAACGGCCTCGATCTTCTTCGGGTCCATACATATGCCATCTCTCGTAATCACATGACCCAAGAAACCAACGCTGTCCAGCCAGAATGCATACTTGGAAAATTTTGCGAAAAGCTGGTGCTCCCTCAAAGTCTGCAACGTAATCCGCAAGTGCTGCTCGTGCTCCTCTCGGCTCCGGGAATACACCAAAATATCATCAATGAACACTACTATGATGAACAAGTCGAGATACGGCCTGAATGTACGGTTCATCAAATCCATGAATGCTGCTGGGGCGTTGGTGAGTCCGAACGACATCACCAAAAACTCATAGTGGCCGTAGCGTGTACGGAAAGCTGTCTTCGGTATATCCTCCCGTCGAACTCGTAGCTGATGGTATCCTGATCGCAAATCGATCCTCGAGAAATATCCTGCCCCCTGAAGCTGGTCGAACAAATCATCAATGCGTGGCAAGGGATATCTGTTCCGCACGGTAATTTTGTTCAGCTGGCGGTAGTCGATACACAAGCGCAAACTGCCGTCCTTCTTCTTGACAAACAGGACCGGAGCACCCCAAGGAGAAACACTGGGTCGAATAAGTCCCCTATCGAGCAAATCTTGCAGCTGAACCTTCAACTCTCTAAGCTCCGTCGGGGCCATCCGATAAGGCGGTATAGAAATAGGCCCCGAGCCGGGAATCAAATCAATACAGAACTCAACATCGCGCTCAGGCGGTAGTCCAGGCAGCTCATCAGGGAAAACATCGGGGAACTCACATACAATCGGAACCTGGTCCAAAGGAACATCTGTAGCTCTAGTATCGCAAACATAGGCTAGAAATCCCCGACATCCCTTCCTCAACAGCTGTCCAGCGCGAAGGGAAGAAATCAATATGTGAGGGGTGGCACCACGGTCCCCCTGCACCATAAAAGCTGGCTCGCCGGGAAAACAAAATCTAATCATCTTCTCACGGCAGTCCACAGACACATAGCACGTGGCTAACCAATCCATGCCCAAAAGAACGTCGAAGTCCAACATCTCAAGAATGATCAAGTCGACAGGCAGCTCTCTCTCGCCAATACGGACAATACAGGATCGGAACACGTGCCTAGCGACAAACGACTCTCCCATAGGAGTGGCCACAACAAGCGGCTGATCAAGCAAACCGGACTCTCTACCCAAACTCGGCACGAAGTGTGTGGAAACGTATGAGTGCGTGGATCCGGGATCAAACAACACGTGTGCGTTAACAGAACATACTGATAGGGTACCTGTCACAACGGCATTGGATGTCTGTGCATCCTGCGGTGTCAAAGAAAATACTCGAGCCTGTCCTCCACCAATAACTGGTTGACCTCGGCCTCGGCCTCTGCCTCCTCGTCCTCTCTGGATTGGACCGCCGCGTCCACGGCCTCTGGGTGCACCTAACTGGCGTGGAGCATCACCTGTGGCAGGAAGTAGAGCTCTCTGAGGAGGAGGTGGTGATGGCGGTAGGGTCACATGTGGAACTGTCGCCGCTACCTGTTGTCTCACCGGACAGTCTCTGACACGATGGTGCGGACTCCCGCACCCATAACATCCTGGCGACGGCTGCTGTCCCTATGGATACGAACCATACAGCTGACCTCGTCCAACCCCTCTGCCGGCCCTATCTCTCGGAAAGAATCTGGCATACTGGTACGAATCCTCTTCGGCCCGGAAATGGTCGAAGTCGCTGAAATACGTGCCTCCATCCGCAACGCCGTATCCATAGCAGCTGAATAAGCGTCAAAATGCTGGGCGCCGATGGTAAGAAATAGCTGGGCATCAAGTCCCTGTACGAACCTCTTCACTCTTTTCTCTTCGCTATCAACCAAATACGGAGCATATCTGGATAACTGCGTGAACTGGACGTCATACTCAGACACCGTCATCCCTGGAGTCTTGATCAAGGCCTCAAAACTACGAGCTCTAGCGTCACGAACGCTCTCCGGAAGGAAATGAGCTAGAAATACCGCTGTAAACTCGGCCCAAATCATATGAGGTAGACCTGCAGCTCGACCTCTCAAGACTGACCCCCACCATGTCTGCGCGAGGCCCTCTAGACGGAAACTCGTAAGCTCCACCCATCGATCATCAGAACATCTCAGCGAACGACAAATCCTGGCTAAACTGTCAAGGAATGTCTGCGGATCCTCTGCTGCATCGGTGCCCGTGAAGACTGGAGGTCTCAGCCTTATGAAGTCCTGTAGCGATACTGGGATGGCCACGGTAGTAGTAGTAGGGGCCACTGTCTGGGCAGCAGGAATCATGGTAGTCTGGGATGTGGTAGGTACGTCCTCCGGCCTCGGTGCACGACTGGCCGCTACTAAGGACCCCACCATCTGTCGTAACTCCTGCATACCTCCCATCATCTGTCGTAGCTCCTTCATACCAGACTCAAGCCTATCCATGCAGCCTGGGGAAGGCGGATCAGTCTGTCCCTGCGGCGTAGGCATACCACTCTGCTCGGTCCTCGTCTCGGACGAGCCTGCTCGAACCTCATCTCGGGCGGCAGCCCACTGCACTCTCGTAGCCCTCGGCGGCATGGTGACTGGTACAGGAAACAGAACAATAAGAACGGTGCAATAGAATCATAGGATACACGGAATTGAAGAAGGAATTTCAAGCAAGTATATCCTAAAGTCACCTAGGCGGAGTACCGTATCACAAGTATGCCGCGGACATACGCAGTCTACGCTACCCTGCTTAAGTCACTTACTCCATCTACTAATCCTACACTCAGAAAGGTAAAACCTATCGCTCTGATACCAACTTTGTCACGACCCGCAGGGTACGGAACATGACTGGCACTTAAGTTACGAAACGTCTTAAGGCGTCCGTAAAATAAGTAAGCTGAAGCCCAGAAATCAAAACCCGATTTAAGAAATAGAGCGAAGGAAGAACCAATTTATTTAAAGCAGTTTATTCCATTAAATCACATCAATCTTTTTAAAAGCAACATCCATTTTTCCAAAAATTCCGGCAGAGTCTCCTCTGTAAAACAAGCCCCCAAACGGGTACAAAACCGGAATATAAATGAATAACAAGAAATATGGCATCCCCAAGCGGGAGCTAGCTCTTCGCCTCAAGGCGGTCACAAATCCTACGCAATGTAAAATAACAATGTGCATAAGTAAGCATGAAAAGCACAAGTAAAACAACATAACATGTCGACTCAAGTGAGATCGACCCCAAAATACAGCATAAAGATCCACAAATCTCACAGTCTCGTCTCTAGGTCAATATACAATAATCCAAATAACCGGTAAAGCTGAAATAGTAGATGGAGTATTATAGATACAATGAATATATAAGGTGGTACAAAATGATAACATAACCCACCTATAAGCAAAAGCCTCGAGACTAAGCAAAAAGGGCAAAAGAAGCTAATGTGTCCGCCGCTACAGCACTGACGGAGCGGACCTGCAGAAAAGCTGTGGCACAACGGGGGTGAGTTGCCAACTCGTGAGTAATAAATAACATCTACAAAGGCTATCGCATGCATGCACACAAGTATCCTAGCATCTCTAAAACAGATATGGCAAGGTATACTAGCAGGTATGTATACAGTATGAATATACTAGCATGTATGTATGCAATATAAATCAACTGTGATCTCAATATGTATATATAAGAATCATTCTATCTCTTATTTTTGAAACTCATTTTAAATATCAGCATAATACCCATAGAATCAACAAAATCCGTGTCCAGCAACGACACCTCAAAACTGTCTCAAATCTCATATATCCATGTCATAGTATCTCTGGCCTCAGCCATCCGGCTGACCCATCTCAAATATCAATATCTCATCATCTCGCGGCCACGGTCGGTATCCTCTGGATATCCGCCGTGCCAAATGAAGTCACCGGTAGGTAATCCATCCCCTGCCATGCTCAACGCCATCTCCTGTGATCTTCTTGCCCCGGGGTACCTTACCGGGCCCACCATGTACCCGAGACGGTTCATCCACCTTCTCGAAACGGGTCTCGAAAACCACAGCAAACTCATGGTGGACGGCACTTTACATCACTAGAAAACCGCATCTTTTCATATTTTAAAATATAATAACTTTGTAAATCTTGCGGCTTTCCCCCGAAATCCGGAAATATCATGAAATCTCAAGAAACCATCATGGGTGCATATGTCAATGATAATAAATGCATATGGTATCAATGTTCAGTTGCAATGCTTGATTAATAACTAGGCATGAACCAATGATATAATGATATACATGCACATGAATAGCAATTCTACAATTTTATTTTAAAGATTTATTGCAATGGCACAGGTCTGAGCATCAATTATTAACATGTTTCAGATTATAAGTTATCTAGTGTCGTGACATGGCAATTACCAGGACGTGTGTGTACACATGAATAGTGCTCGTGCTGCATATGAAAACCCTGGCAATGGTGCTTGTGTCTTATAGAATGAGTTCACATATGTAGGTACAACATTTAGATCCTGATCGTAGCAAATATCATGCAAGTATTATAATTTCTAATGTCACTAGCAATCTCTAAAATTTACTAAATCTATCGGGCGACTTGCGCCATCCAAACGATCGTCCCCCGTAGATGTTACATCTACTCACCCGTGATCTCGCGCTAGGTGTGTCCAACCACCTGCTTTCCCTTCTCCGCGGCGCTCGAAGTCTCCGCCGGCGAACCTAGAATTTATAGAAGTTACACACATAAGGAAAATCCTGCAAAAATGCGATATATCGATAAAAAAGGATAACGCGTGTGTAAAACTAAACGCGCGTGCACGCGATACGTCGCGACGTGCGTAAACTCACCAGACTCACTCCGACACGCTGTGTCGCGCAGCGCGCCACAGAATCACGCGGATCACGCACGTGTCGCACAAGTTATAAAACATCGATATATGGTTTTAGGCTCTAGATTTTGACTCTGGTCCCAACACAAAAAGTTACAGATACCAAAAACCCTAGCTACCCAGCATAAACCCACACACCAAAACCCAACACCCCCACCCCCATTCTGGCCGCAATTTGCGGCCAGATTGAATAAAATTGCGGCCACAATTTAGAGATGGGTCCCCGTGCTTTGTGTGTGTGTGTCTGACATGGTCACTGTGCTACAGTCTCCTCAATTTTAATCTGAAAGGCCCGGGTCAACAGCCTATTTCAGAAAGGCTAAAAAGTCGACAAAAATGCTAAATTACACCAAGTCGAACAAATATGGTATTTTTGTGAAATCTGGGACAAATCTTGGGTTTACTAATCTCAACATCACCTAATTAGGCTATACTAACAAGCTAAACCATCACTTTGCCACTCTCACTCAAATTTACTTAAAACTAGCACTAATTCACATAATAACACTAACCTAAACTAAATAACCATAACTTAGCAAGATAGAAGTCGGGTTAAGGGGTTATACCTCTAGAGATCCTAGATGAAGGAGAAGAGAAGAAGGAGAAGTGTGTTGTTGTTACTGAAGTACTGCTGCTGTGCTGCTGCTACTGCTCTAAGTGCTGTTGCTGCTGCTGCTGTTCTTGGCTGATGCTGCTGCTGTGCTGCTGCTGCTCCAAGTGCTGCTGCTGCTGCTGCTGCTGTTCTTGGCTGATGCTGCTGCTGTTCTTATTGTTATTATGTTTTTGTTGTTGTTGTTGCAGCAGCTGATGAAGGGGTTGTTGTTGGTGTTGTATTTGTGGTGAAGTGTGAGAGTGAGAGATGTGAGGGGAGGATGTGAGTGAGAGGGAGTGTGAGAGACAAGCAAAAGTTTTGAAATGAGATGGATCATGACACAACCCTAGAGCCACCTCTCTCTCTCACTCTTAATAATGTTGGAGATAGTGCCCTCATAGTCAATTATTGGATCACAGGTACGCGATTGCAATGATTGCGGAGGACCTATACCGGTAGGACAGTCTTACTCAAGATGATAGTATGCTATCTGGTTTGACTTTATCAGTCGTGTACATGATCAGGTGACTGATTACATGTTACACTTTGATAGAGCCCTTAGGATCTTGCTTTACCACCAACAGTATGATGGCGATCATATACGTGAAAGTTGGGTGGTTTATACGCATATCCTTAATTGTGGTCCCTAGTCGTGGGAGTTTCGAGACAGGGCATCGATACTCCGGAGTAGACTAGTGTGTACAGTCGAGACCCCGACGAGGGGCGGTGGCCGGTCTCACAAGCCACTGGTGTCAGTTGGATCACCTAAGATGTATACAGGTGCTCATTGGGTTATGAGTACACCGGACATGACTCGCCGGGAATCTGCTAGTTAGTATTATATCTACCGTCAGATAGCAGTTCCCTGGTGACATGTGTACAGGTTAGTTCATCGACCTGAGGTCGTCATTTGTCTCGTGTGAGTTCCCACTGTGCTTTGATTTCTACCCTACCACGGCTCAAAGGAGTCGTGCAAACAGGTAGCTTTTGGGTACAGTCCCGAGCCATATGGAGGCACGTGAGCGGATTGGCAGGGGATTCGTCTCTCCCGGTATTGGGGGCGAGGTCGTGCTGTGTCTAGGAGAGCCATTACACAAAGCCCATGGCCATGGCAGGAGATTTACTGGTAGGTACTCCAGTAGTATCTCAGGGTGTTATTGGGCTTCACTCCGACACGACTTATACTGCTATTGGGGGTCTGACGTTACTAGCCCCCTAGGCAGATATGCGATACTCATAGACGAACGGACCGGACTGTATATACATTGTCACTGTTAGGCTCAGTAGGGTTTTCCAGATGAGTGCGCTCATCGGCATCCCTTGAGGTCAGTCCATGGGCAGCCGTTACGCATTGCTAGTGCCGCTGACGGTTTGTGGTTAAACCCACTGCCAGGGTACTGACGAGTCATTAGAGTTCCCCACAGACAGTTTCCCAAGTTCGGGCGAAACGTTGTAGAGGCCGTATGGTTTTATGGCAGGGTTCGGAAAATGCACTTGCGTTTACGCACGTGTTATTTTTCGGGCAGATGATACTGGTCGGCTTTGGTTTAAGCCGGATCCGAGTATTATATTGAGTAGGTATAATATCTTTGTCTCAGTTGCATTTGTATTCGGTCGTAATACAAATGCGGGTATATTTATACAGTTTCGGGGTTGTCCTGAAATTCGTTTCAGGATCACTTTTGGAAGTTGCCAGTTTCCAGTTTTCTATCAGCCGTCTTTTAAAATTCGGTTAAAGACGGATTTATCTTTTCTTCAGTTGAGGTGAGTCATCATTCTAGAAGCTTCTAGAAGTGGTGATGAGGCTAGTGAGTCATTAGTGCTTTAATGGAGCCATTAATGCAATGGTGACTAGGTTAATGAATCACCATTTGCATTAGTGAGGTTTTGTTTACTTAAGGATATTTCTTCATGATATTTGTTCATATAGTTACCCTCTTTTTCTCCTACGGTCACCTCTCTCTTGCATATAAAGTGGCCGGCCCCTTCCTCTCATTCATACACTTGGTTTTTGATTTGTAGAAAAGATTATGATAGATATTTGGGGTGTATGGAATTCATAGCTCATTTCATTCCATCACCCGATTCCCTCGGCAACTTCATTTACCGATCGTCCACGGATTTGGACGAAGTGAGACAAAGTCATCTACTCATTCTCTACATCATTCTTGGTCGTCTCTTTTAGCAAACTTGACGATCGAGTTGCCTCAAGTCAGAGGCGGGAGCCCGTTTAAAGAATCATCGATGTGGTGCCACCTCGACGAGGAGATCGGAGATCGACGAGATCGGAGCAGCCGCAACGGAGCGTGGGATGATGGTTGAAGAACGAAGGACTCGGATCGTTCGGTATAACCTTTCTACACTCTTTACAGTTTGTTAGTTTAGCAATAATGGCAGATCCGGGTTAAAGTATACGATAGCGCCAGTTAAAAAGTTTTTGTTCCGCATTTGGCGTCTGTAGACGGCCGGGGCGCTAACGTAGACTTACAGTGGTATCAGAGCCTAACCATTTTGCTATACTAACTTGTGCTAACGCGTTTAAAACATCGATCGAACCAGAAATCAAAAATCACAATTTTTTAGCTTGACAGTTTCTGTTGATTTTAAATGGCCTCCTAAAAATATTCTACATGTCTCAGAAAACTGTGCAGGCTTTTCTAAGAATCACGACCAAATTTGGGCACGTGTATCCACCAAACAGCCGCGGAAACGCGGCCAAACCCATGGTTTGGCCGCGCATCCACGGCCACGTGGTGAGCGCATGCTCCCAAATTTTGTCAGTGGGTTCTTCTCTGGAATTTATGGTTTTTGGTAAATATCGTTTTGGCCTAGGTTTTGTTACTGTTCACCAGTAAGTCGTGGGGCCCACTTCTTGATATTTGGTCGATCGAAATTTAAACATGTTAGTTTACAGTGCTTACATTATATCTCCGACCGGGAATGTCATTTGATCGGTAAACCGCGTCTGATTGCTATAGTTCTTTTAGACGGGTTTGCGAACGTGACATTCGCGTTGATGTTCTGTGTTGTGCTGTGATGTTGCGGATTTGTCGTGGTGGATAGCAGTGTGCAATGATAGTACAGTTTGTGTTTATTTGTACATTTGATATTGCGGGGCGAGCGTCCAACTTGTGGACTGCCGTCACTGCCTGTTGTATAATATTCTTTTGGGGCACGACCAGGTTGCGGTCGACGTACCTATTGTACTATTTTTCATTTCTGTACTAGGTTTTGCCCCGCGACGGAGTGCACGGATAGCCGGGTTCTGGGGGGCAACGGGTCCGCATCTCATGGCTTTGAGAGGCAGAGGGGTCCCACTCTAGAATTGGCAGACTATTCGCCGCACTCGTAGGGGGTACAGGTTGACCCAAGGAGGGGTGCCCAAGATTACCGGATTCCGTGAAGTGCTGGGTGGTCCATTCACTATGCTGTAGGGGGCTGCCTCGCTTCAGGTTTTGGCGGGTAACTTGCCGCACCCGTAGGGGTCTAGGTTTCATTGCACAGGCTATCCACACGACAGGGGAACGTCGGGTTTCAGCAGCGGCTCTGTGAAACTCGGGGATCCCAGATTATCTGTATTGTTCTGTGATGCTTATTACTTTTCTGTAATGTTGCATACTATCACGCCTGGAGCGATTATTGTATATTGGTTTATATACTATTAGATGTTGTATATGTTTTACACCCGCGCTAGTCCAGTCCCCGCTCTGTCGTTAGTTAAGTAACCTAACGGGTGATGACGGGACCCAGTGACGAATGCGGATGGCATATACGTACATTTTATTTTCGTTCTTTTCTGGTGTGATAATTGATGGGACTGCGTTGATTTTGATCAATGCAAAGTAAAACAAACCTGTTTGTAGTTGTTGGAACAAATTTAAAATGTGTTATTGCAAAGACGTTTTCTTTTGTTATGCATAGCGGTATTCAGTGGAATATCCTGCACCTCATTCGACGGGGCAAGGGCTGATATCCCTTCACCGGGACTGACCCCTTGGGCAGAAGTTTGCGTCAACGTAATAACTTCACTATAGTCGATTACAAGTTGCTTTGCATAGCGGTATTCAGTGGAATATCCTGCACCTCATTCCACGAGGAAAGAGCCGAGATCCCTTTACCGGGAGTGACCTCTTTAGCAAAAGGTTTTCGCCACTATATTTTAAAAAGCTATCAGGTTCCTTCAGCGATATCAAGTTCACTACGTTAAAGGTTTTTCGCCAAAAACCAGCCGTAGCCCTCCGTCATTTCATATGAATGGTCAGTAGTATTGAAGCTATGTTGGTCTAGCCCTTAGCTAGGACATAGTGATTGGTAGCTGCTGGGGTGTTCACATGTTGCATAGATAGATGAGTTGGTTTGGGACAGTCGTACAGCCTTGTTGGCCCTTAGTAAAGGGCGAGTACGGGTGGGTTCAAATTAACAAGATAATGATGGGAAGAACTTGACATGTGACTTATGATGGGCTGGCCCTTAGTCACGATCATAAGAGCATGGGGCAAAAACTATATCGGGAGTTTCTAAAGAAACTGAAACTTGCCAAGTATGCGCATACCTTCTGGAGTATGAGTAACGTGGATGCATTCCATCATGTTATCATGCGATGAGAGTTAGATCCCGATTCCCACTGATGAGTTGGTTTACTCTTCGGGTGATCCCGATTGATTCTTCTTTAGGTTTGGAGGAGAATTTGACAGGACAGTGGGAGGTTTCCGGATTAGATAAAATGATGACCATTCTGATCTAGGTTAGAGTGCACGCAGAGTGTTTCTTTTCTCTCTCTTTTGGCAGCGACCTTTGACCGACCCTAGACTATGACTCAGTGACCAGGTTGACCGAACCTTCTTAAAATACTGGCTTTTGGATTGTCTGAGTTGCATAAGTCATTGCCACTCCTTCTTTTACCCTTTGAATTTCTCAGAACACCCGTATTACTACGGATATCCACTTCCATTGGATAGATCCATCGTATGGTTATATACGAACTCGAAGGAACTTCTTCGAGGATGGATCCAGGTTCAGGAGAAATAGAATTGGTTTATTCAGTTGTCTTTTATTATCACCTTCTCTCAGGTTGCGAGAGCTCCTTGGTTTAGGAGAGTACACCTATTACGCTTATTGGATAGTCTTATTCCAAACCATAGGCTGGTGCCGAAAGGTAGGGAATGAAGTAAACCAATTAGCCTAAGTAGGGTGTGCAGAAGGTAATATGTAAAGACAAAATAAAGGGATTAGAAAGAGGGCAAAGTAAATTGCGACTGATATCGTTCACGACCAAAACCGCGTACTTCATCGCCGCTCCTATTTCACCTTTAAAAGAATAAGGTATTATTCAGTTGTCTTTTATCATCACCTTCTCTCGAGATGCGAGTACTCCTTGGTTTAGGAGGGTACACCTATTATGCTTACTGGATAGTCTTCTTCCAAACCATAGGCTGGTGCCGAACAGTAGGGAAGGAAGAAAACCATTTAGCCTAACGATGGTGTACAGAAGGTAACGACTAAAGACAAATAAAGGGATTTGGAGAGATGGCAATAAAATATACGGTTGAAGTCATGAATTGGATTATGGAAGAGGCATTGCTATGAATACCAGGATACCCCTACGAAACATTTTCATGTTTCAGTGCATTGTTAAAGGAAAAACTGTTTTCCCGATTAGACACTTACTCCAAGGGTATGTATTTACCAGGTTTCATTATCATATCTGTAAGGTTTTATAGATGATGAGTGGGAGTAAGATATTGGGAATTAGGTAATTATCCTCATTATATCGGAATTCGTTGTAATTGGTGATATTTGAGGAAATCGCCAGGGTACAGTTTTCAACCTACAACGCACAGGTTATGAGTTGTTCAACTCAGCGGACTTATACAGAGTATTGTATGTTGTCCAGTGTCCATCAGGACAAAGGGGTAGGTCCTCGTACTATGTTCTGTTTACTTATAACTTCTCTAGTATTTAGACAAGTGTTTCGTAGAAATACATGGTCTAAGTTTTGAGAAGTCGTGGGTATAAGAATAAAGTAGAGAACCAAGTATCACAAGTATCGGGATTCTTCAAAGAGATCGAAGATGTAGATTCTTGTGATTGGTATTCAGATGATAGTGATGGTTTTGAGAAACGAGTTTTCTCTTTCAGGTTACTCATAATTGGATGGATTCCTAAGTTGAGTAATGCTGATTAGCCTCTTTCGATTAAGTAGATATGCACTGGAGACAGCTGCATGGATTGAATATGGTTCCAATTAAATAAGTGCCAAAGTTTCTATATTGGATATAGAATAGTTCGTACCTTAAAAGATATTAAGGTACGGGGAGTTGTCCAGCTTATGCTTAAAACCAGACTCTGGATAACTCAAGGCACGTTTCTGTAATGGCTGTTTGTGGGTTGACCCTGGCTATGACGAGGGTTGATATTCTACCATTTGGAAGATCAATAGTGATATTGTTCTTGACTCGCCACAGTTTTAGTAAAAATGGATCTTTTTCAGAAAACAGTAGTGGGAGTATGGTAGAACTGGAAGTGATTCCAGAACCGCAAACGATTACGGAAAATTTAATAGGACCTATATATTCAATCAGGTTTGACATTCCAATAGCCACTCCGCAGATATGGTAGGTAACCTCAGACGCCCGAGAGGTACTTCGGTAGCCTCAGAGACGGTGACAGGGAGGTTCTTATCTACCAAGACTTGACACTACTGTTGTTCCAGGCTATGAGACCCGGTAGGAGGGTAGTCGTAGTCAGTGGGAGCAGCGGAAGCATAGTGGGCAAGTAGCTTATGTCTATTTATAGACTTGAGCAGTAATAGCGGAGATAGATCATCTAATTTTGATGTGACAGTCATGGGTTTGACTTCAATCAGAATAGGGGATGGATCTGTTAAGAAGGTAGTAGGGTGTGATTTCATGGTATCTGGATGACATACACAGAGTAGGAAGTAAAATTCCTATACTACGATCGGTTGTACTGTGGTCGTCACACAGTTATTTCTCCAGACAGGATATGGATATAATATTTGACATTCTGGTTTCTAGATCTATGGTTTTAGATCTGGATTTGGGTAGTTTCCCAATGTGGGTACTTTGACAGATATTCTAATGGTTTTTGGAATAGTTGACTCCTAGCATGGTGGTGTACCTGCAGGTGATGGAGTCACCCTCTCTAAAGGTGCCTTACAGACTAAAGAGGAGAGGGATGTGCATGATTGGCAGATCACTTGCTTAGGCAATTGAGTCAATCATGAGATGTCAAGTACCACACCAAATGTTGGTTTTGCACTAGATGCAATAAGTTTGTATTAATCCAATCTTGGAGAAATATAAGGAAGCAGTTTTAGAACATAAGTACATGTTCTACAGATTTGATGACGGCAGCCTCCTTCGGGAGACGGTTATCATTCCAAGCTTCAAAGGTGACATGGTTGACAGAGTGATTGTCAGAGTTATAGTTTTTCCCTCTGACGAAGAGGGACAGTATTGTGGACAGGTGGTCCAAGAGGATACTGTGGGTGGCATGGTGCCGGATACTGATTAGGTTCAGTGATCGATACAGTCTAAGAAGTTTGGATTTGGAGTTCATTTATGAACTAGGTCCCATTAGATATCCAGACACATTCTAAGACAGGTATTACTCAATTCGGGAGATGGCTTTCTCCGCGAACTTGAGATTAAGAGAGATATAGAAAGAAACTTCTAGGCGGATCCACTCACTAAGGCTATTTCTCGAACACAATAGTTTTACAAACGGGCTTTTTGATACTGATTAGTAGAGGAGTTGGATGTTCGGTTTCACACGGGCTGTGAGTAGTCGACATCGCAATAATTAGCCTTGAGTGCAAGTGGGAGATTGTTGGAGATAGTGCCCTCATAGTCAATTATTGGATCACAGGTACGTGATTGCAATGATTGCGGAGGACCTATACCGGTAGGACAGTCTTACTCAAGATGATAGTATGCTATCTGGTTTGCCTTTATCAGTCGTGTACATAATCAGGTGACTGATTACATGTTACACTTTGATAGAGCCCTTAGGATCTTGCTTTACCACCAACAGTATGATGGCGATCATATACGTGAGAGTTGGGTGGTTTATACGCATATCCTTAATTGTGGTCCCTAATCGTGGGAGTTTCGAGACAGGGCATCGATACTCCGGAGTAGACTAGTGTGTACAGTCGAGACCCCGACGAGGGGCGGTGGCCGGTCTCACAAGCCACTGGTGTCAGTTGGATCACCTAAGATGTATACAGGTGCTCATTGGGTTATGAGTACACCGGACAGGACTCGCCGGGAATCTGCTAGTTAGTATTATATCTACCGTCAGATAGCAGTTCCCTGGTGACATGTGTACAGGTTAGTTCATTGACCTGAGGTCGTCATTTGTCTCGTGTGAGTTCCCACTGTGCTTTGATTTCTACCCTACCACGGCTCAAAGGAGTCGTGCAAACAGGTAGCTTTTGGGTACAGTCCCGAGCCATATGGAGGCACGTGAGCGGATCGACAGGGGATTCGTCTCTCCCGGTATTGGGGGCGAGGTCGTGCTGTGTCTAGGAGAGCCATTACACAAAGTCCATGGCCATGGCAGGAGATTTACTGGTAGGTACTCCAGTAGTATCTCAGGGTGTTATTGGGCTTCACTCCGACACGACTTATACTGCTATTGGGGGTCTGACGTTACTAGCCCCCTAGGCAGATATGCGATACTCATAGACGAACGGACCGGACTGTATATACATTGTCACTGTTAGGCTCAGTAGGGTTTTCCGGATGAGTGCGCTCATCGGCATCCCTTGAGGTCAGTCCATGTGCAGCCGTTACGCATTGCTAGTGCCGCTGACGGTTTGTGGTTAAACCCACTGCCAGGGTACTGACGAGTCATTAGAGTTCCCCACAGACAGTTTCCCAAGTTCGGGCGAAACGTTGTAGAGGCCGTATGGTTTTATGGCAAGGTTCGGAAAATGCACGTGCGTTTACGCACGTGTTATTTTTCGGGCAGATGATACTGGTCGGCTTTGGTTTAAGCCGGATCCGAGTATTATATTGAGTAGGTATAATATCTTTGTCTCAGTTGCATTTGTATTCGGTCGTAATACAAATGCGGGTATATTTATACAGTTTCGGGGTTGTCCTGAAATTCGTTTCAGGATCACTTTTGGAAGTTGCCAGTTTCCAGTTTTCTATCAGCCGTCTTTTAACATTCGGTTAAAGACGGATTTATCTTTTCTTCAGTTGAGGTGAGTCATCATTCTAGAAGCTTCTAGAAGTGGTGATGAGGCTAGTGAGTCATTAGTGCTTTAATGGAGCCATTAATGCAATGGTGACTAGGTTAATGAATCACCATTTGCATTAATGAGGTTTTGTTTACTTAAGGATATTTCTTCATGATATTTGTTCATATAGTCACCCTCTTTTTCTCCTACGGTCACCTCCCTCTTGCATATAAAGTGGCCGGCCCCTTCCTCTCATTCATACACTTGGTTTTTGATTTGTAGAAAAGATTATGATAGATATTTGGGGTGTATGGAATTCATAGCTCATTTCATTCCATCACCCGATTCCCTCGGCAACTTCATTTACCGATCGTCCACGGATTTGGACGAAGTGAGACAAAGTCATCTACTCATTCTCTACATCATTCTTGGTCGTCTCTTTTAGCAAACTTGACGATCGAGTTGCCTCAAGTCAGAGGCGGGAGCCCGTTTAAAGAATCATCGATGTGGTGCTACCTCGACGAGGAGATCGGAGATCGACGAGATCGGAGCAGCCGCAACGGAGCGTGGGATGATGGTTGAAGAACGAAGGACTCGGATCGTTCGGTATAACCTTTCTACACTCTTTACAGTTTGTTAGTTTAGCAATAATGGCAGATCCGGGTTAAAGTATACGATAGCGCCAGTTAAAAAGTTTTTGTTCCGCATTTGGCGTCTGTAGACGGCCGGGGCGCTAACGTAGACTTACAAATAAATGCTAGCATGCACATCCATCATAACCTCTCTCTCTCACCACAAGTCAACCCTTAACTCTAATCAATTTTAAACAAAACCAAAATCCTTAATTAAAACTAATTAACTTAACCAAGTGGGTTAAGCTACCATGGTTGTCTAAACATGGTTAACCCACATGCACATCTAAACTTGGTAACCCTAGACTTAACCCTAGTTAACATGCACAAGTGTGTGCAGTCGAGATAAAATTCTAATAAAATATCCATAAAACCAGATAAATTATTAGAAACCCGCTTTGGTAAACTTTTCATCAAAACCCCCCACATTAACACACAATTACCACTAAACACAAACTCAGGTGTTACAAGGTCTTATGGTGATGGCCAATTGTCACGTCTCGCTTCCCAAAATACGTAAATGCGGCACGTGACAGAGCCAACCATCCTACCTATGGCTAGAAATAATCCTTTCATCGTCACATTGCGGCTGCCAATCGGATATCAAGAACAGTAAAATAAAATCTAGCTAACACATGTCCATCTGCCACAGTAGATAAAAATCAAGAAATGTATATAGCAGAAACGAATCAAGATCCAATAAATAACAATATCTGAATCACGTCCCTTATGGGATCACATCGATAAAATAAAACTACGGAAATAAATAAACTAAGTATCTCTAAAACAAAATATCTAGCTCCTCATTACTCTGTTTGCCTTCTAAAATACTCCTAATCTGCCTGCGATAATGTCAGAGGAATTAGGCCATGAAAAACCCAGACGTCGATGCCTCATAAATATCAAAATAATAGTAATAATCAAGATAGGATGCTATGCTTACACATGAGTATACATAATAAGCACATGTATACAACAGTGAGTTATATGTATGTGATGTGTAACCTAAAATCTGTACTTCTAGATTATCCATTCTACAAGTCTTTGAAATCAATTAAATGGAATCATCGATATAACTTAATAGTATCCCGTGCATACCCGGAACCATGGTCAAGACTCTTAAGGCTGAATCCGAGACGTGCCGCTAAGCAGTAAAAACATGTATCATGTATAGACGAATGATGTCAGCAGCATCATTCTAGGGCCGGCCAAAGCCCGTATCGACTGATCAGTCTCTGGAAGTATCGAACTTTTGAGTTACAAGTCAGGTTTCATTATTGATTTCCCCTTACCCCGAAGGTTTTGTGTTCAAGTCAGGTATTGATAATATAAGTCTAATGCGAACACAGGATCAAGAAGGTACATGTCTTGTCTATGTAGATAACAAGTCATGTCCGTCGGGACAACAAGTCAGGATTGTCGGCATTAGCGGATGACCCAAGTAACATGACTGGTAATATCTCGTGTACAAGTCACACAATATATTTTAACTAAAATAGACACCAAATGTAAAACTGTAACCAATAGCTAAACACAGTAAACATAACTAATGCCAGGATGCATATATATCTATCTGTAATAATCATTTTACGTCTGTTACCAGGTATATTGCAATCTAGATAAAGATTACTGAACTTATATAGCAGTATGATAATATTGTGATGATCCGGCATGCAACTAGATAAACCATTATTGGTACGGATACAGAATGATAATATAAAACTGTAAATCGATAATATTTGTTGAATATTAAAACACATATACTATAGTTAAACATATTAATATCGATATAAACAAAGTAGCATATTGCAAGTTTAGAACTTGCCAGATCAAAATCTCACGACGGGTATCCGGAGATCACGTTCCGACGCCGAATAACGTCACGATACCAAACTCACATACTTAGGACTTAACCGGACTGAGCAACTGCGTGACGTGGTAACTGGAGTAAACGACGATGGTGACTGGGTCGTCTAGATCGTCAGCGACGTGCACAACTTCGGTGAACCGATCGGAAAAGAGAAGAAAAGAAAGAAAAAGAAGAAGAGAAGAAGAAGAAGAAAGAAATGGGTGAGGCTATGGGGGTTCTAGGGTTCTCTGGGTTAGCGAGGGGAAGGAGAGTGGAGAGGCGGTTGACGGCGAGGTGACGGCGAGTGCAGGAGGCGAGGGGTTGTGGCCGATGGGGTTGGTGTGATCGGAGAATGAGAAGAAGGTGCGGTGGTGGTAGTGTGTGGGTACTCTGGTGTTGCTGACAAGACGAGGAGGTGATGGAGGGTGAGGGTGGTGGTCGGGTTCTGTCGAGGACGAGAGAGGAGATTGAAGGTGGGTTTTGGTGTCAGGGTCGGGCTTGGGTGGTCTTCGGGAGAGAGGAGGAGGAATGGGGTGCTGTCGGCGAGGGGGAGGTGATGGCAAGGAGATGAGGGCGGCGACGAGAGGGAGACAGTGTAGATTAGGGTTCGGCATGAGTGGAAGGTGAAGAAGACGAAGGAAGAGAGAATTTTTAAAATTATATTATATTATATATAATATATATAGGGGAGAGAGAGAGGTGGGACGGAGAGAGAGTTAGAGTGAGAGAGGGAGAGAGTGAGAGAGAGAGAATGAGAGTTTTTAAAAAATATATATAATATATATTTTATATATATAAACTGTAATATACATTATGGTCATAAAAAATATAATATAGATATATTGTAGAATTTTACAGATAATACCATATTGCTCCGAATATTATCTGTATCCCTTCAAAAATACAGTTTTTAAATATAAAGAATATACGTAAGGATTTTAACCATAATGCAAAATCCTGTAATTAAAAACATATACCCCTAAATAAAAATTTACGTAAATATATTACTAATCTTTCTAACCCTTAGGATATAAATATGATATATGGGCGCAACCACCCGATATGGGGTATTTTGCCATGCAAGGCTAGATGGGAAAAATATTATTTGATTTTATATTGTATTATAAAAAGATATGTAGAGCTTAAAATATATTATATATGTATATATATTCTAGATTTGTATGGATACACTGTACTAGCAAATATTTGATATAAACTCGTGCCATGTTGGGTTTCGAACATACGGGTCGGGTCGGATAATGATCGCAGCTACTAATTGTATCATTCGCAACTCAATCGCAACAATAGTAAATAATTTTACCGCAAGATTCGAAATAGCCAAAATATATAGTATCGATGTACTAGGGTTGTAACACCCGAGCCCAATAATACTATTTCTGTTACTAGTTGAGTGTTATACATTGCTCATTTCTATTATCCCGATTGTTTGGTGTTTATTGCTAAATTTTCACCGGCTAAGTCATTTTGGCATATAATAAATTTTAACACCTAAAATGAAATTGAAAACATCCATGTTGGCCTACTCATCGCCACTAGTCGCGTGGTAGCGTCCGCGCGTCGAGATTTCGTCCCGTTCGGCGAAACGGGCAAGTTTGGATGTCTACACGCGCGTGCAAGTGTCCGACTTGGGGGCATGCATTTTAATCATTAAACACCTCTTTTCAAAATTTAGAACTCGCTTAAAATCCTATAATTTGAATTTGAAACATTTGGGCGCAACCCGGGCGCGATTTGGAAATGTTTCATTTAGCGCCGAAATGCCCAATTAATTATATAATATAAACTATATAACATATCCTTTTCCGTTAATTATTTTAACCAACCAATATTCAAAAATCCCTGTTAATCTTTTAAAATTTACCCACGATTTCCTCCTGGCCAATCACGAGGGAGTAAATCCCTCGTGGGCCCCGCCTCACTCTCTCTCTCTCTCTCTCCGTCTCTCTCTATCTCTCTCTAATCTCCTTCTCTCTCTCTCTCTAACAATTTCTCTCTCTCTCTCTCTCCCCTAAAATCTCTCTCCCTCTCTCTTTATTTTATCACGCACTGTTCCTCTTTCTCCCTCACACGAGAAACCTCGCGAACCCCGAACCCTAACCCTAGCCATCTCCTGCCGTCGCCGTCGACCTCCCCGTGACCTCGCCGTCACCGTCCTCACCTCCATAGCCCAACCGCACCCCTACCTCCTCTCCTCCCTCCTTCCCGAGCCCGCAACCCAACCCTCGACGCCACACCAGCACGCAGTGCTCGCCGTCGCCGCCGCCTCTCATCGCCTCCGACACCAGAATCTTCCTCCCTTCACCCTCGTCCCGACCTCGTCGTCTTCTTCCTCCTCCCCTCGCCGGACCACCACCAACCCCAGCCCAACCCCCATCACCTAACCCTCTGGTTCGCCGGAAAAGGGACACCGTCGATCCCCTCGTCGTCGCCAGCACACCGACGACCACCTCCTCTTCCTCCTGCAGCCCAGACCAGGCCCTTGCCTCTCCCCTACTCGCTGCATCTCGATCCAGCCATCTCCAAGCCCTCGTCGCATTCCCTGTTCGCCGCCGGCGCGCCCCTCGCCGTCGAACCTGTCGTGGTTGCCCCCTGGTTCTTCCCTGTAAGCATCGCTTTAACTTTCCATTAATGTTAAACCCCCGCTGGTCTTAGTGTACGGGTATCGTATGTTTTGCTAACTTCGTCGCCTTTTTGACTTTCGCCGGATTCCGGCCGTGCCGTCGTTTGGACCCGACTTTCCAGCGAAGTACTCTGGTCCGTGTGGTCCCGCTGTTCGCTGTTTGGACTTGATCCGTGGCCCGTGCATCCGTCTCGTGTTTTCCGCCGACTTTGCATTCGTGTTTTCCGGTTTGCGAAACCGTCGAGGCAAGTATCCGAATACTTGCTCTAACATGCTAGCACACAAGATCAAGTCTTGCTATACATTTAATTATCATATTATTTTGTATAACCACACAGTTGATGTTAATATCGATATTTAGTATAACCTAGAATTGACGGTTGCAAGTATCTTTAACATTGAATCATTATAGTAGTTTCTTGTAATTAATCGGTCTGCTATCAATCCATACTCTAACTAACTAAACCAATTAGATCATCCTTACTTTATTTGTTAAATCATCCATGAGACAATTATTTATACTTTAGTTTTAAATTCATGTAGCTTCATTACTTTATGTTGTTGATATGGTTTCACCTTGTGACTATTGCACCCCAAGGGTGCTTGAACCTGTTAATAAAGATAATACAAAGCACCATTGTGATTAAATGACTATCATTGCCGTTTAATTTAACTTCTTGCTGCTGTTCATTGTTCGATTGTATACCTGTTGTGAGCACGTACTCGATTGCACTACATGTTGACCGGACCTTGCTACATATGACATATTTACATACCGATGCACCGGACATGATACCCTGTACATACCGACTCGACCAGTTGTACCACGACCTGACTTGTTACATGATCTCATTGTAAGTGCACGGCGGCGCCCTGGCCGTCAATCCGACGGCCAAATGCGGAAACGGTGATATACTTTAATTTTTGCGAACTTAGCAAACCGGCACCACCGCGCACTAAACAACCGGATCGGGCCATTAAACTAATTCTAGCTAACTATAAGATGGGAAGAGATATACCGAGTGATCCGAGTCCTCCGGTCTTCTCGTCGTCGTCCCGATCTCTCGCGGAAACTTCGGTCGTCGCCTCCTCGCCGGAAGGGCACCACATCGCCTGCATCTTTTACGGGCTCCCGCCTCTATACCGAGGCAACTCGGGCATGAAGCTGGCAAGTCGACATGCCCAAGAATAGCTGTAGAATGTGTAGGGTTGTGTCTCATTTGGGGTTTATAAGGTTGCCAATTTTTGGAGGAATTTTCACAAGAATATTCATGGATAGGATCCTAAGAAAAATGAGCATCACCTGGAAATGAGCTCGGCCAGCAGAGAATGAAAGTGCTCTCTAGAAAAAAAAATGTGAAGTCAGCATGAATTAAAATCATGCAACCAAAATGAAATTCCCACACTCAGAAATAAAATCCTCCAACGAAAAGTCCGGCCGTGAAGGAACAAAGAAAAACCGGCCGGAACGGAATGCAAACTGGCAACCCCAGAAAACTGGTCCCATAAAAAATTACAGGAAAACCCCGATACTGTGCATACACACCCGCATCTGTATTCCGTCCGGATACAAATGCAATGAGACAAAATCTACACTGTACTATACTAGGATCCGGCTCAAACCAAAGCCGGCTAGTAATATCCGTCCGATCCTGATCCGTGCAATACCGCACGTATCTGATCGAACCCTGCCATATAACCATACGGCCACTAGTACAAACCGTCCGATCCTGATCCGTGCAATACCGCACGTATCTGATCGGACCCTGCCATATCTCCATACGGCCTCTACAGCGTTTCGCCCGAAAGCTTGAGTAACTGAAAGTGTGGTGGACTCTAAAGACTCGTCAATACTATGGCTGTGGATTTAACCACTAGCACGTCAGAGGTATAATCCAATACGTGACGGGTCACCAGCTATTGACTAAAAGGGACGTCGATGAGTGAACTCATCCTGACACCCTACTGAGCCTGTCAGTGACAATATCCGTACAGTCCGGTCCGTTCGTCTATGAGCATCGCATGTCGGGCCTAGGGGGTTGGTAAAAGTCAGACCCCCAAAAGCGGTACAAGTCGTGTCGGAGTGTAGCCCAGAACGCCCTGAGATACTACTGGAATACCTACCAGTAAATCTCCTGCCTTGGCCAAGGTCTTCGTGTAATGGCTCTCCTAGACACAGCACGACCTCACCCCCAATACCGGGAGAGACGAACCCCTAAAGATCCGCTCACTGCCTCCATGTGGCTCGGGACTGTACCCAACTAAAACCTGTTTGCACGACTCCTTTGAGCCGTGGTAGGGTAGTAATCAAAGTACAGTGGGAACTCACACGAGACAAATGACGATCCCCAGGTCGATGAACTAACCTGTACACATGTCACCAGGGAACTGCTATCTGACGTCAGGTATAAGACCAACTAGCATGTTCCCGGCGAGTCCTGTCCGGTGTACTCATAACCCAATGAGCACCTGTATACATCTTAGGTGATCCATCTGACACCAATGGCTTGTGAGACCGGCCACCGCCCCTCGTCGGGGTCTCGACTGTATACACTAGTCTACTCTGGAGCATCGATGCCCTGTCTCGAAACTCCCACGACTAGGGACCTTTTAAGGATGTGCTTATAGACTACAGCTCTCACTTATATGATCGCCCTCATACTGCTGGCAGTCAAGCAAGAATCCTAGGGGCTCTATCAACGTGCAATAGCGACCTGTCAGGTCACCTAAAGCAGTACACGATGATAAAGGTAAACCAGATAGCGTACTATCATCTCGAGTAAGACTGTCTTCCCGGGATAGGTCCTCCCTCAATCATTGCAATCACGTGCCTGTGACCCAATAATTGACTCTGAGGGCACTATCTCCAACAATCTCCCACTTGCACTCAAGGCTAATTATTGCGATGTCGCATACTCACAGCCCGTGTGATACCGAACACCCAACTCCTCTACTAGTCAGTCTCACAAAACCCGTTTGTGAAACTATTGCGGTCGAGAAATAGCCTCAGTGAGTGGATCCGCCTGTGGTGTTTCTTTCTATGTCTCTCTATATCTCATGTTCGCGGAGAAAAGCCATCTCCCAAAATGAGCAATACCTGTCTTAGAATGTCTGGATGTCTGATGGGACCTAGCTCATAAATGAACTCCAAATCCAAACTTCTTAGACTGTATCGTCAACTGAACTTAATCAGTATCCTGCGCCATGCCACCCTCAGTATTGCCTTGGATCACCTGTCCAAAATACTGCCCCTCGTCAGAAGGAAAACTATAACTCTGACAACCTCCTTGTCGTCTAGGTCACCTTGGAAGCCTGGAATGATAATTGTTTCCCGAATGGGGCTTTCGTTATCATATCCCTAGAACAGCCACTTATGTTCTAAAACTGCTTCCGACTGTTTCTCCAGGATTGGATCAATGTCAACTTATTGCATCTAGTGCAAGAACAACATCTGGTGTGGTACTTGACATCTCATGATTGACTCAATTGCCTAAGCAAGTGATCTGCCAATCATGCACATCCCTCTCTACTTTAGTCTATAAGACACCTTTAGAGAGGGTGACTCCATCACCTGCAGGTACACTACCGTGCCAGGAGTCGTCCATTCTAAATACTCTTAGAATGCTGTCAAAGTACCCTGATTGGGAAACCACCCAAATCTAGATCTAAAACCATAGATCTAGTAACCAGTATGTCTGATATAATGTCCAAGTCCTTTGTGGAGAAAACCACTTTGTGACGACCAAAGTATAACCGATCGTAGTATAGGAATATCACTTCCTACTACCTTCTCAACAGATCCATCCCCTATTCTGATGACGTCAAACCTATGACTGTCACATCAGAAATAGATGATCTATCTCCGCTACATCTGCTTTAGTCTATAAATAGACATAAGCCAGATGTCCACCAATGCTTCCGCTGCTCTCACTGACTACGACAACCCTCTGCCAGAGTCATATAGACGTGCACTTCTAGAACGACGCTATACTCATCCTCCTGCCGGGTCTCGCAGCCTGGAACAACAACAATGGCAAGTGTGGGTAAACAAGAACTTCCCTGTCACCGTCCTTGAGGCTACCGGAGTACCTCTCGGGTGCCTGAAGTTACCCACCTTATCTGCGGAGTGGCCAATGGAATGTCAAATCAGATTGAATCTTTAGGTTCCTTATCAAATCTTCAGTAATCGTTTGCGGTTCTGGAATCACTTCCAGTTCTACCATACTCCCACTACTGTTTTTGAAAAAATCCATTTTTAATAAAACGGTGGCGAGTCTAGAACAATATTTCTATTGATCTGCCAGATGGTAGAAAGTCAACCCTCGTCATAGCCTGGGTCAACCCACAAACAGCCATTACAGAAACGTGCCTTGAGTTGTCCAGTGTCTGGTTTTAATCATAAGCCGGACAATTCCCCGTACCTTAACAACGTTAAGATATGAACTGTTCTACATCCAATATAGAACCAGAGGCACTGATTTAATTTAACCAGATTCAAATTATGCAGCTGTCTCCAGTGCATGTCAACTAAATGGAAGGAGGCCGATCAGCATTACTCAACTTAGGAATGCTTCCAATTATGAGTAACCTGAAAAGAGAAGCAATTTCTCTTTATCTTTACCATCAACTGAATACCATACACAAGTATCTACATCTTCGATCACTTTGAAGAATCCCGATACTCGCTACACCTGGTTCTCTACTCTATTCAAATACCTATAACTCCTCAAACACTTAGACCCTGTGTTTCTACGAAACACATGTCTAAGAACTAGAGAAGTCAAAAGTAAACAGAACATAGTATGAGGACCAACCCCTCTGTCCTAATGGACACTGGACAACATACAATACTCTGTATGAGTCCGCTGAGTCTAACAACTCTTTCACTGTGTGTCGTAGGTTGAAAACTGTACTTATGGTTAAGAAGAATTACACCGCTGTTTAATGCTCCTTACCTAACCATCCAATGATATAGGTAAATGTCATCGACATAATATCAAAAGGTATATCTCACTCTATTCAAATAGACGTACAGATATATCAATTTGAAATTGGTGCACAACAGCGGATATTCAAAACCAAATATTTACCGACCGGCAAACAGGCCAGATGATCCCCTCAAATATCACCGATTACAACGAATCCCGATATAATGAGGATGATCACCCAATTCCCAATAACTTACTCCCACTCATCATCTGTAAAACCATACAGATGTGAGAATCAAACCTGGTAAATACATACCCTGGAGCAAGTGTCTAATCGGGAAATCAGTTTTCTTTTAACAGTACACAGTTGAATTAAAACATTGAAATGTTTTGATGGGGTATCCTGGTATTCCTAGCAATGCCTCTACCATTATCCAGATTCACAACTATAATCGTATAATTCTTTGCCTTCTTTCCAAATCCCTTTATATGTCTTTAGTCATTACCTTCTGCACACCCCTTACGCTAAATGGTTTTCTTCCTTCCCTACCGTTCGGCACCAGCCTATGGTTTGGAAGAAGACTATCCAAAAAGCATAAAGGGTGTACTGTCCCAATCCTAGGAACACTCGCAATGCGAGAGAAGGTGAAGATAAAAGACACCTGAATGTACTTTATTCCTATTTCTCCTGGACCAGGATCCATCCCCGAACTGGAACAAGTTCCTTTCGAGTTCGTATATAACCATACGATGGATTATCCAATAAAATGGGATCTTCGTAGTGATACGGAGTGTCCTGGAGAAATACAAAGGTGATTTAGGATTGGCGAAGAGATACTTGGTTTGGTCGTGAATAGCAGTCGCAACTTACTTTGCCCTCTTACTAATCCCTTTCTTTGTCTTAACTTAATACCTTCTGTACACCGTTTAGGCTAATTAGTTTTCTTCATTCCCTACCGGTCGGCACCAGCCTATGGTTTGGAAGAAGACTATCCAATTTGCACAATGGGTGTACTACTCCTAAACCAAGGAGTACTCGCAACCTGAGAGAAGGTGAAAAGAAAAGACAACTGAATAGTCCTATCCGTTTTCTCCAGAACCGGAAACCATCCTCGAATTCCTTCGAGTTCGTATATAACCATACGATGGTTTTGTCCAATGGAAGTGGACGTTCGTAGTAATACGGGGTGTCCTGGAGAAAAGGGTAAAAGTAGGAGTGGCAATGAGGTTTGCAACTCTGACAATCCAAAAGCCAGTGTTAAGAAGGTTCGGTCAACTTGGTCTCTGAGTTGTAGTCTTGGGTCGGGTCAAAGGTCACTGCCAGAGAGAGAGAGAAAAGAAACACTCAGCGTGCACTCTATCCTAGATCAGAATGGTTACCAATTTATCTAATCAGGAAACCTCCCACTGTACCTCAAATTCTCCTCCAAACCTGAAAGAAGAATTAGTCGGGGTCACCCGAGGAGTAAACCAACTCATCAGGGGGAATCGGGATCCAACTATCACTGCATGATAACGTGACGGAATCCGCTCACGGTGTCACACTCCAGAAGGTATGCGCATATCTGGCAAGTTTCAGTTCTTTTGAAACTCCCGATGTGATTTTTACCCCATGCTCTTATGACCTTGACTTTGGCCAACAAATCATAAGTCACATGTCAAGTTCTGCCCGTCATTCTCCAGGTTAATTTGAGCCCACCCGTACAAGCCCTTGACTTTGGCCAACAAGGCTATACGACTGCCCCAAACCAACGCATCTATCTATGCTGCATATGAATAACCAACAGCTACCAAACACTGTGCCTTGACTTTGGCCAACAAACACAGCTTGAATACTATTGACTACCCATATGAAACGACGGAGGGCTACGAATGGTTTCTGGCGAAAACCTTTAACGTAATGAACTTGATATCGTTGAAGGAACTGATAGCTTTTTAGAAAATATAGTGACGAAAAACCTTTACTAAAGAGGTCACTCCCGGTGAAGGGATCTCGGCTCTTTCCGCGTAGAATGAGGTGCAGGATATTCCAACTGAATACCACGGTGCAAAGCAAAAGTAATCAGCTATAGTGAAGTTAATGCCCTGACGCAAACTTCTGTCCAAGGGGTCACTCCCGGTGAAGGGTTCTCGGCCCTTGCCTCGTCGACTGAGGAGCAGGATATTCCAAATGAATACCACGATGCAAAACAAAAGTGAACGTCCTTGCAATAACAGCTTTTTGAAAAGTGTTCCAACAACATCAGAATAGGTTTGTTTAACTTGCATTGATCCGAATCAACGCAGTCCCATCAATTGATCACACCACAAAGAACGAAAATATACTGACGTACGTATATGCCATCCGCATTCGCCACTGGGTCCCGTCATCACTCGTTAGGTTAGCTTACTAACGACAGAGCGGGGACTGGACTAGCGCGGGTGAAAAACATATACAACATCTACTAATATATATACCAATATATTATATTTCGCTCAAGGCGTGAAAAGCAATGCAACATCACAGAAATGTACAGCATCACAGAACAATACAGATATCTGGGATCCCCGGGTTTCACAGAGCCACTACTGAAACCCGACGTTCCCCTGGTCGTGTGGATAGCTTGTGCAATGAAATCCTAGACCCCTACGGGCGCGGCAAGTCACCCGCCAAAACCTGAAGCGAGGCAGCCCCCTTCAGCTCCGTCAATGGACCACCCAGCACTCCACGGAATCCGGCAACTTGGGCACCCCTCCTGGGTCAGCCTGTACCCCCTACGAGTGCGGCGAATAGCCAGCCAATCGCAGAGTGAAGCCCCTTCCGTCTCAATGCCATGAGATGCGGGCTTGTTGCCCTCCAGAACCCGGCTATCCGTGCACTCCACCGCGGGGTAATCCTAGTACAGAAAGTAAAATATACATACAACGGGTACATCGACCGCAACCAGGTCGTGCCCCAAAAGAATAATACAAACTGGCAGTGACGGCAGTCCACAAGTCGGACGCTCGCCCCGCAATATCAAATGTACATAATACAACAAAACTGTACTAGCATTGTATCCAAGCTATCCCCCACGACCGATCCGCAACATCACAGCATAAACATAGAACATCAACGTGAAAGTCACGTTCGCAAATCCGTCTAACCGGGCTATAGCAGTTAGACCGGATTTACCGATCAAGTGACATTCACGGTCGCAGATATAATGTAAATACTGTGAAAAAAATGTGTTTAAAATTTTCCGATTGATCAAAAATTAACAAGTGGGCCCCCAATCAAAACTGTAGCACTTACAGAAAACCTGGGACCAATTTTAATATTCCAAAAGCCCTAAAAATAGCCCAGAAGCCTACAGGGAAAAATTGATGCATTGAAGACTTCAATGTGCGGCGGAACCGCGGCCCCAGGGGGGGTTTGGCCGCGGTTCTGCGCTCCAATCATTGAATGAATGCATCGAATTTTTCCAGTAGTCTTAGAACTCCCTGCACATCATTCTGAGATCACCTGAAAAATTTTTAGGCTTCAAAAAATTTCAACAGAAACTGATGTGAAGGAAAAATACGGTTTTTGGAAATTTTGGTCGATCGGAAATGCAAACACATCAAACGAAGCTAGACAAAGTTAATGGCGAGGCTCTGATACCACTGTAAGTGCACGGCGGCGCCCCGGCCTTCAATCCGACGGCCAAATGCGGAAACGGTGATATACTTTAATTTTTGCGGACTTAGCAAACCGGCACCACCGCGCACTAAACAACCGGATCGGGCCATTAAACTAATTCTAGCTAACTATAAGATGGGAAGAGATATACCGAGTGATCCGAGTCCTCTGGTCTTCTCGTCGTCATCCCGATCTCTCGCGGAAACTCCGGTCGTCGCCTCCTCGGGGGAAGGGCACCACATCGCCTGCATCTTTTACGGGCTCCCGCCTCTATACCGAGGCAACTCGGGCATGAAGCTGGCAAGTCGACATGCCCAAGAATAGCTGTAGAATGTGTAGGGTTGTGTCTCATTTGGGGTTTATAAGGTTGCCAATTTTTGGAGGAATTTTCACAAGAATATTCATGGATAGGATCCTAAGAAAAATGAGCATCACCTGGAAATGAGCTCGGCCAGCAGAGAATGAAAGTGCTCTCTGGAAAAAAAATGTGAAGTCAGCATGAATTAAAATCATGCAACCAAAATGAAATTCCCACACTCAGAAATAAAATCCTCCAACGAAAAGTCCGGCCGTGAAGGAACAAAGAAAAACCGGCCGGAACGGAATGCAAACTGGAAACCCCAGAAAACTGGTCCCATAAAAAATTACAGGAAAACCCCGATACTGTGCATACACACCCGCATCTGTATTCCGTCCGGATACAAATGCAATGAGACAAAATCTACACTGTACTATACTAGGATCCGACTCAAACCAAAGCCGGCTAGTAATATCCGTCCGATCCTGATCCGTGCAATACCACACGTATCTGATCGAACCCTTCCATATAACCATACGGCCACTAGTACAAACCGTCCGATCCTGATCTGTGCAATACCGCACGTATCTGATCGGACCCTGCCATATCTCCATACGGCCTTTACAGCGTTTCGCCCGAAAGCTTGAGTAACTGAAAGTGTGGTGGACTCTAAAGACTCGTCAATACTATGGCTGTGGATTTAACCACTAGCACGTCAGAGGTATAAGCCAATACGTGACGGGTCACCAGCTATTGACTAAAAGGGACGTCGATGAGTGAACTCATCCTGACACCCTACTGAGCCTGTCAGTGACAATATCCGTACAGTCCGGTCCGTTCGTCTATGAGCATCGCATGTCGGGCCTAGGGGGTTGGTAAAAGTCAGACCCCCAAAAGCGGTACAAGTCGTGTCGGAGTGTAGCCCAGAATACCCTGAGATACTACTGGAATACCTACCAGTAAATCTCCTGCCTTGGCCAAGGTCTTCGTGTAATGGCTCTCCTAGACACAGCACGACCTCACCCCCAATACCGGGAGAGACGAACCCCTGAAGATCCGCTCACTGCCTCCATGTGGCTCGGGACTGTACCCAACTAAAACCTGTTTGCACGACTCCTTTGAGCCGTGGTAGGGTAGTAATCAAAGTACAGTGGGAACTCACACGAGACAAATGACGATCCCCAGGTCGATGAACTAACCTGTACACATGTCACCAGGGAACTGCTATCTGACGTCAGGTATAAGACCAACTAGCATGTTCCCGGCGAGTCCTGTCCGGTGTACTCATAACCCAATGAGCACCTGTATACATCTTAGGTGATCCATCTGACACCAATGGCTTGTGAGACCGGCCACCGCCCCTTGTCGGGGTCTCGACTGTATACACTAGTCTACTCTGGAGCATCGATGCCCTGTCTCGAAACTCCCACGACTAGGGACCTTTTAAGGATGTGCTTATAGACTACAGCTCTCACTTATATGATCGCCCTCATACTGCTGGCAGTCAAGCAAGAATCCTAGGGGCTCATCAACGTGCAATAGCGACCTGTCAGGTCACCTAAAGCAGTACACGATGATAAAGGTAAACCAGATAGCGTACTATCATCTCGAGTAAGACTGTCTTCCCGGGATAGGTCCTCCCTCAATCATTGCATTCACGTGCCTGTGACCCAATAATTAACTCTGAGGGCACTATCTCCAACACTCATTGCCTAATGCCGACAAACCTGACTTGGGGTCCTCATGGACCACTCCTGTTGTCTATCCAGACAAACCTGACCTGTTACCTGATCCTGTGTCGGCATTAGTCCTTGATTATTGAATACCTGACCTGACATACATAACTTGGGGGTATGGGGAAATCAAAGGTGAAACCGACTTGTAACTCAACAGTTCGATACCTGTTCTGATCAGTCTTACGGGCTTGGCCAGCCCCGGAGTGATGATGCTGACATCACTCGCCCATCCTGCTAACTATTACTGCCTAGCGGCACGTCTCGGATTCAGCCCCGAGAACCTTGACCGTGGTCCCGGGCACGCACGGGATACTATTGAGTTACATCGACGAGTCACCAATTGATTTCAAAGACTTTAGGGTAGAAACCTGATATGACAGTTTAGTTACCGCTGCACTGTTATTCCATAGTACTGCTTTATTCATGTTCATACCTGCATTGCTTATTACCATATTCATATTATTATTGGTTGACATGACGCGCTGACGTCTGGGTTTTGCATGGCCCAGATTCCTTACCACTGTCGACGACCGAGCAGGAGCACTTCAGCCAGCAGGCTGATCTGTGAGTTCCATAGTGATTAGTTTATTTATTTCATTTCATTTCCAGATGTGGGCCCGCATTATGGGACGTACTGTTTATTTATTGTATTGGATCATTTGCTTCCGCACTTATTGTTTATTGACTCTTGTTATTATGGATTTGGACATGTGTTAGATTAGTTTATTATCTTGTTCTTGATATCTCTACAGCCGTAATGTGACTGTGGATGGATACTTCCTACCCACAGGTAGCATGGTTGGCTATGTCACGTGCCCAATCTTGCATACTCTGGGAAGCGGGGCGTGACATGGTTCTTTTGGTATCAGAGCCATATGTTAGTTGGGTTGATTCTTTTGTAGTTGGGTATTTTACCCGATACACGAATCAGAATACCCGTAATTAGGAAACATGTCCTGCCACCTTGACCGTTTTACCATCCTTGAATCATTCTTCCGGATCATGTCGACATGCAAACTTACTTTGCATTTGTCAACTCGAAAACCTAATTTCTTGTTATCTCTAGGACTTAGGCGACTTAGGTGGAGTTAAGTAATTGCGGCTATGATACCGCGGCATAGCTACAATGCAGTACTCTATTTAAGTATCTTGGAGTTCTAGCCTTGATTTATATATTGAATCTATCATCATGCTAATGTTGTTTGTTTTGATTTCAGGATTATGGCAGATAAGAATTTCAAGACGTATCAGAGGCGCGTGGATGAAGCCGCCATGTTAGGAGTGATACATGGGATGTTGGAGAATCACGGAACAAGAAAAGAGATAAGAAGATACGGATCTAAGAAAAGAGGTATAGAAACTTCTGTCGGATCTCGTCTTCATGTTCCCAAGTAGATTCTCCGTGCGAACGATTTTCCCACGAAACGAGTACCAGTGGGATTAATTTATTTTTGAGAACCTTTTATCGTCGATCAACAATAGCCATTGGTCGTTCTTCATACATTAAATTTTCTCTTACTGTCGGTTCCGAGTGATCTAAGACGTGCGTCTCATCTCGAACATACTTGCGGAGTTGAGATACATGAAACACGTCATGAACACCCGCCAAGAATGGTGGTAAAGCCAATCGATAAGCCACCTCTCCAATACGCTCGATAATATCGAAAGGCCCCACGAATCGAGGACAAAGCTTGCCTCGACTGCCAAATCGGATTACTCCTCTAGTCGGTGATATCTTCAAGAATACAAGATCACCAACTGCAAACTCCAGAGGTCTTCTTCCAGTATCAGCCCAACTTTTCTGCCGATCTTGTGACACCTTCATATGATTTCGGATCACGTTAACTTTCTCCACCGTTTACACAATAATATCCGGTCCCAATAATCTTCTTTCTCCAACATCGTCCATATTCACTACTGAAAGACGCGACTGGGATGTTAAGACATCTGGCCTGAATTCTGGAGGCAGATGCTATTTGGATTTATCCGTCCACCTCTCCGAAAATACCAAGTTGATTTATGGCACCGTATATCGAAGGTTTGAACGGATGCGGCCGTTGTAGCAGATTTCGTCAGATCCCCCTAGTTTGCAAGGGTTTTTTGATTGTGGGGACTCTCTTCCCTGCAGGCGCAACCCCTGCAGTTAATTACGTTACCGCATCGCGATAACCACTTTCTCTTGCTTCGGAAGTTCACTTCGTGTCGTGTGTGTTTGTTTTATTTTTGGTTGCCCGTGGATTGTATACGGAGACTAATTTATGTTGTCGCCCGTAGGGCGTGGATTAGTCCAAATCTATATTTCTTAGATTTGGGTTTTTTATTTAAGCACCGTTAATCTATTTTGGGATTAAGATCGACTTAAACGTATGCGGGCATTTGGGGGCTCGGATGGTTTTTTTGTTAAGGATACGTTAGTCCAATTTGAGACTACGATCTACTTAACAGGGTTTCAGGATCATTTTTATTTCGGATCCAACAAGAGAGCATTTGGGCTCCATTGTTTTAGTTTAAGGACGTTTCGGTCAATTATCGCCATTTTGGAGGCGAAGTTCTAGTTTGAGGACATCTCGGTCTGTTGATCACCATTTTGGAGGTGAGATTTTAGTTTAAGGACGTCTCGATCCATTGATCACTATTTGGGGGTGAGATTTTAGTTTAAGGACGTTACGGTCCGTTGTTTCCATTTTAGAGGCAACAATTAGTGTGAGAACGTTTCGGTCCGTTGTTAGTTTAGAGACGTCTCGGTCCATTATCCATCTTATGTGCATGTGTATTTGTTACCTGACGCGATGACCTACGATGATATGTGATGCATCCAGTATGGGATGTGATTTGATTTGGGATGTGCACGTCAGTTTGGAAAGTATACAAAAAGCAGTTGGTTGTCGGGACCCGCCACCTCTTTGAAGACGTTGAGGAATTACAACGACATGTATCATAGGTGTAGAGAGATGTACTCTTGAACCAATTCCCGTAATTGAGGGAAAAAGGGATTAATGGTAAACCCAGGAATCATTAGTCGTGTTTTGAGACTAAGATTTCCTCAGGGGAATGCAGGACGAATATCGTTTTGGGATATCATCAGTTGGAAGATCGATAGTCGTGTTTGGGACTAAGATCAGTTTGGGAAG
This sequence comes from Agapanthus africanus, assembly GCA_030015575.1. Lineage (NCBI taxonomy): Eukaryota > Viridiplantae > Streptophyta > Magnoliopsida > Asparagales > Amaryllidaceae > Agapanthus > Agapanthus africanus. The sequence continues at coordinate 103,965,205 of CM057345.1, read as the reverse complement.
TAGCGAGCACATGGGCCCAGTTGATTTGAATTATGGAGTTTCCACTCTCAAGGGACCTAACCAACTTGGGCTTGGTCCACTCAGTTTTCTTTTTCTTTGAAAAAGAGTGCTAGGCACATGTTTGGGCTCAGTCCTTTTTTTTTTGCAAAAAGTGATGGGCACTTATGTTAATTCAGATGCTCACGTATAATCATGTAAGCTTTTAGTCATGGGGATTGCCCAATAAGTGTTAAACACTTTACCCCTTTTGTCTTTATATGGAGTGCTAAGCACTCTTTATAGCGCCCACGTGCGAAGCACGTCAGGTGCTAGGCGCTTCCTAGTGGGTGCCAAGCACTTTTATTCTTTGGCGCCCATATGAGGGTCACGTAAAGCACTGGGCACTGAGCGCCGCTCAATGAGTGCTAGGCACTCCTGTAGTGCCCATGTGAGGGGCACGTGAGGCGCTAGGCGCTGGATGCCACTCCCAGAGTTCTTTTTATTCTGTGGCGCCCACGTGAGGGATACGTGAGGCACTTGGCCCTGAGCGCCTCCCATTGAGTGCTAAGCACTCCAGAGTTCTTTTGTAGTGCCCACGTGAGAAGCACGTGGGACACTGAGCGCTGAGCGCCGCCCACTGAGTGCTAAGCACTCCTGAGTTCTTTTTTTTTTTTAAATAATTCACAGGATCTTTATCTACTTTTATTTACCTAAAATTTCTAAGAAGAGATTTCTTCTTCCTTGAGAATTTAATTCTCTATTCTTTCGAAACTTTCTCTTTTTTTTAAGCTTATGAGGGGGGGGTTCCTCCTCTTTAGACTTGAAGTCTTGGATCTTTTATATAGTAAGGGCAGTTTGTTGGTTAGTTCCGAGGAAATCTCTCATTAAGAGATCCAAAATGATTTGGGGATTTTACCCATCGTTGGATCTTTGATCCAAGGACTTTTGTTTTACAGAAAATATTTTCATATTTTTAACAAGATTAGGGAAATATTTACCCATACAGAATTTATTCTGTAGATCGGTGATTTTTTAATCACCATTGGATTTTTAATCCAACGGTACTCTGTTTTACAGAGGGCAATCTTTCTTTTTAGAAAGATTTGAGAAATATTTCCTCTTAACAGAACTCAATTTTGCATCCTGATGATTTATCGTCTCCGTTGGATCTTTGATCCAACGGCTCTGCTTAACAGAGAGTAGAATTTAATTCTACTGGACGCCGGCGCTCAAGTGTTGTGCACGTGGGCGTTGCTTAAGATTTTTGTGTGCTTCGCACACGGGCGCTGCTCATATATAAAAGTTTTTAACTCTGACGTCGGCGCCCTCGTGGAAGGCACGTGAGGCGCCGCCTCTTGAATTTTGAACAGAGCATTGCTCTTTTATTGGAGGAAACAAATGCCTCCCTACCGTTGCGCTCACGTGGCTCACACGAGAGTGCAGCGGTGGCACCTTTTCCACCGTTTGATTATCTTGGAAGTTGAACCGTCTTCCTGGGCGTATAAGTAGGGCATTTGGCCCTTGAGATGACTGCTGTTCATCTTCCCTAACCTTCTTCTTTCTCTGAGAATTTAATTCTCTTTCCAGAGCTCAGATCTCTGTCCAAGGAAACTCTTTTAGAGTCAAAATTCTGTCAAAATTTGGTAAGAATTATGACCAAACTCTTCATGTTTTAGGGTTTTAACCCATTAACAGAGCTTTTCTCTTCTCTTGTAACGATCTCTTAGAGAACTTAAAAAATGGAAACTTTTTTTACTTGAGTAGATCGTAGGTCTTAAAGATCTTTTAGGGTTTTACCCTGTTAGAAAGCTTTGCTTTTGAGGGTTCTAGGATGTTATCCCATTGTTCTACAGAGCATGGCTCTGAAATTTTTTTGGAATTTTATTCCGTCTCTAATTTTCTTAACATATTTGAAATCTGTTTGCAGAACACAGTTCTTGAGGGAGTTTAACTCCCGAGTCCAATGATGTTTTCTCATTAAATGAGAATCCTTTTGGATTCTATTTTTAATGAGTGACTGCCCCATCATTGATGGGGCGTTACCTTGATTTTGTAGGGCCCCTGTCCCCCCTTTTTAACTGTGGTGCAGTACAATTTTAAGTGACAAAGAATGTTAAGGCCTTAATCATCGTGTCGATAGCTGACTCCCCTTTTTTATGCAGTTACTTGTTAGGTTTACCTAGCACCTCATGAAGGGTTTGGAAGCATCACATGTCTCAAAATCAAATTTTGTAAGGTGCTAACTGAATATACAAAGAATCATTACTAGAAAATTAGGGTTTCATTACAAAGACAATATCACAAGTAATAAAGGCTAGGGTTTTGAGAGTACAACCTTTGTAGCTCCTTACGCTAGACTTCTTGGCTACTTGAGGGTTGGAAAAAGGTTCGCTTGAGGTCTTCTAAGTCCACGATGATCCACCCGAAGCTCCTTTGCCTAAACCTCCTTGCTTTACTCGATATGTGAATGAAGTAGAGCAAACACCCTACACAAATGGGCTAGATGTGTGTAGTATGATGATGTGGTTTGTTTTCTCAAAACTCTTTCTTTTCCTCAACCTCACTCAAAGAAATTCTCAAGAGAGGAAAAAGAAGATGGTGGCTAAACTTTTTCTCACAAAAGAAAAAGGAAATGAGAGTGAATAATAATTGAAATGAGAAAAGAATAATATATATTATTCCTTTCTCACTTCAACCATGGTTAGAATCATCTAGATCTTTTTCAAAATGAGTTAAAAGGTAAAAGGATAATTAACTTAAGGTTAAGAAGTGGTTGAAGCATGGTTAAAGATGATAAACTTTAACCTCTTGTGAATTATCCTTTCCTTTTTACAAAATGATAAATAAATAGATAATTCTACAATGTAAGTCTTGCATTGCCACCAAACTTGTATCAACAACCATGATACTATGTATGTATGTATGTATCCATGCACATCATCATGTGCATACATGTATGCATACAAAAATAGAAAAAGAGTTTGATTAAAGAATTAATCTAAAAGTCATTTGTTAAATCAACACTTGATTTTGCAAACCGGTCATATCGCATACGACCCGACCAATAGAAAATGCCCGATTAATATACGGTATCACATATTCGTATTTAATTGGGTCCCCGCGCATATCTCATATGCACACCACATCTTTTCGCCTGAGCCAGGAAACTTCATTGTGGGACTCTAAGACTCGTCAATACGCCGGCAGTAGGTAATGATGATATCAAATACCTACAAGCCGCAAGCGGTCAGCTAAACGTAACGACCACCGGGGTATTGAGCAATTAGAAGAAAACAAGCGAACCTGTTACAACTCCCGTCGAGCCAACCGGCAACACTACCGTACAGTCTGGTCTCTTCGTCAGATATGCTGCATATCGAGTCTAGGGATGATAACGTCGACCCAATAACTCAATAAGTCGTGCCGATGAAAGGTCTATAACAGAGCGAGAAACTACTGATAACACTTAGCAGTAAATCTCAACAGCCCTGGCCAGGGAGTTACTGATATAGCCAATCGAGCACAGCACAGCATTAACTCCCAATACCGGGAGAGACGAAACCCCTCCTATCGCTCATCGCCTTCGTGTGTCTCGGGACTGTACCCAACGGCCACCTGTTTGCACGACTCAGTAGAGCCATGGTAGGGTGGTAATCAAAGTACAGTGGGAGAACACACAAGACTCTATGACGATCTCGGGTCTACAGACTAACCTGCACCAGTGTCACCTGAGAACTGTTATCGGACGATAGATATAATTCCATATAGGAGTTCGAGGCGAGTCCGTCCAGTGTACCCAGTCACCACTGAGCACCCGTATACGATCTCGATGTCAAACATCGATGAATGTGGGAACATCCATCGCCCATCATATGGGTCTAGTATCATATACGCTAGTCTACACTGGTATATCGATGCCCTGTCTCGATACACCTATGACTAGGGACATTCCAGGATATGCTTATAAACTACTGATGTCCCACTAGTATGATCTCTATCATAATCACAGTAGTCAAGTCTATATCCTCAGGGCTTTATCAACATGTATAAATGAATAAAAGCATGATCAAATCAACATGTCAGATAAAGAAGAACTAGATAGCATACTATCATGTCGAGCAAGAATGTACACTGAATATATATATATATATATATATATATATATATATATATATACATGTATAAATACATCCACTATCATATAATGGCCTCTAGGGCATACATATATCCAACAATCTCCCGCTTGCACTAAGGCCAGTTATTGGCGTATCTCATACCCAACATCTCAAAAAGTCGCTCATGCTGCGGCTGAGGGAGGGCCTTGGTGAGTGGATCCGCGGCGTTATTCTTTGTGTCTACTCTCTTAATCTCGATCTCGCGGTGATCTACAATCTCCCGGATCAAATGAAAGCGCCTCAGGATGTGTCTGGACCGCTGATGGGACCTGGGCTCCTTGGCTAACGCCATAGCCCCATTATTATCACAATACAATGGTATTGGATCAATAATGGTTGGAACTACTCCTAGCTCAGAGATGAACTTCCTCATCCAAACGGCTTCCTTGGCGGCATCATTTGCAGCAATGTACTCAGCCTCCATCGTAGAGTCTGCAACGGTATCCTGTTTGGAACTCTTCCAACTTACCGCCCCTCCATTGAGGGTAAATACAAACCCAGAGATAGATTTGCTGTCGTCCTTATCGCTCTAGAAGCTCGAATCGGTAAAGGCCTCCATTTGGAGATCTCCATTACCATACACCAAGAACAATTCTTTAGTCCTTCGCAAGTACTTAAAAATGTTCTTCACAGCTATCCAGTGATTCTCCCCTGGGTTGGATTGATACCTTCTTATAACACTAAGTGCGTAAGCTACATCTGGGCATGTACATAACATCACATACATTATAGATCCTACTACCGAAGCATAGGGTATAATGCTCATGCGAGCTCTCTCTTCATCGGTCTTTGGGCAAGAGTCCTTAGAGAGAGTGACCCCATGGCAAGCGGGTAAGGCACCCCGCTTGGAGTCTTCCATACTAAACCTTTTTAGGATGGTGTTAATGTAATTGGTTTGGGACAATCCCAATAACCTTTTGGATCTATCCCTATAGATCCTAATGCCCAGAATGTATGTGGCATCACCCAGGTCCTTCATGGAGAACCTTAGTGATAAGAAAGATTTGACCGACTGTAGCATAGGAATATCATTTCCTATCAGAAGAATGTCATCCATGTACAATACGAGGAATGTGACAGCTCTCCCTACAGCCTTCTTATAAACACAAGGTTCATCTTGATTTTTAATGAAATCAAACTCTTTGATAACATCATCGAAACAGATGTTCCAACTCCGTGATGCCTTCTTTAACCCATATATGGATTTAAGCAATCTACATGCTTTCCCGCTGCTCCCACTGTCAATGAAGCCCTCTAGCTGATCCATATAAATGCATTCTTCTAAATCTCCATTTAGAAATGCTGTTTTAACGTCCATCTGCCAGATTTCATAGTCGTAGTGAGCAGCAATAGCAAGTAAGATCCAAATGGATTTAAGCATGGCTACGGGCGAAAAAGTCTCGTCATAGTCCAAACCTGGTCTTTGACGAAAACCCTTCGCCACATGTCTTGCCTTATAGGTCTCTACCTGCCCATCTACACCAATATTTCTTTTAAAGATCCATTTGCATCCCACAGGTTTTACCCCAGGGGGTACAACGTCCAAAGTCCATACTTTGTTGGTGTACATAGACTACTTTTCGGATCTCATGGCATCCGGCCACTTCACAGAGTCTCCACTCGTGATAGCTTGCTGAAAACTGGTAGGATCATCATCCTCCATGATGCAGTCTTCTCTGTCACCATCAATGAGGAAACCGTAGTACCTCTCCGGTGGGCGATAAGTCCTACCAGACCTTTGGAGTGGCCGAGGTTCCTTAGTTTCTATTGCAACAGCCGGTTCAACCAAGTCGTCATTTGTAGTTTGTGTCTCTAGAACCTCTTCTAGATCCACCACATTGCCATCATCTTTATCTGTGAAAAACTCTTTTTCTAAGAATGTGGCATACTGAGAAACAAACACCTTTTGTTCTTCCTTGTGGTAGAATAGATATCCATAAGAGTTCCTTGGATATCCCACAAAGTTATACATGACTGACCGTGTCTCGAGTTTGTCCGGATTTTGGTTTTTAACATAGGCCGGGCAACCCCAAATCTTAATTCTCTTAAGAGATGGTCTCTTCCTATGCCATATCTCATATGGTGTGGTAGACACGGTTTTGGTTGGGACCCTGTTCAGTAGAAATGCTGCAGTCTCCAATGCATGCCCCCAAAATGAGACAGGTAACTCAGCATCACTCATCATGGAACAGACCATATCTAATAGGGTCCTATTCCGTCGTTCAGACACACCGTTGTGCTGTGGTGTGTAAGGAGGAGAGAGTTGAGAGAGAATCCCATTCTCTTTTAGGAAGTTTGCAAATTCTGGACTGAGGTACTCCCCACCTCGATCTGATCGAAGCATTTTGATACTTAAGCCGGTTTTTTTTCCTACTTCTTGTTTATATTCAGTGAATTTCTCGAAAGCTTCGGATTTGTGCTTTAATAAGAATACATGACCGAATCTTGAGAAATCGTCAGTGAAAGTAATGAAGTAAGAAAAACCGCCTCTAGCCTGTGTAGACATTGGCCCACATACATCCCTATGTATGAGTCCTAGGAGCTCGGTAGCTCTTTCTCCGTGTCCGGTAAATGGAGTTTTGGTCATTTTACCCTTGATACAAGACTGGCAAGTCGCATAAGATTTATATTCAAAAGGGTTTAAATATCCATCTTTGTGTAACTTGTTTAGTCTTGTTTCGTTAATATGACCAAGTCTACAGTGCCAAAGAAAAGCTTCATTTATTTCTGAAAGTTTTCTTTTATTAGTGTGTTGTATGCTGAAAACTGTGTGTTGATTTAGGACGTATATCCCGTTATTAAGCGTACCATACCCAACCAACATTTGATTTAGGTGAATGTTCATAATATTGTTTTGCAATACAAAATTATATCCTTCATTGTCTAACAAAGAAACGGATATTATATTACAAAGCATACTAGGTACAAAATAACATGGGTTCAAAACCAATATACACCCAGATGGAAACCCCAAGTGATACTCTCCCACTGCGACTGTATGTACATTGGAACCATTTCCAACACGGAGAGTATGGTCACCTGTCTTCAAAACCTTGCTATTTCTCAGCCCCTGCATAGAATTGCAAATGTGAGAACCTGAACCAGTATCTAATACCCAGGAAGCAGAGTTTATTGAAAAACAGTTTTCTGTCACAAACACATCTGAAGCGGAAGCATCCCCATGCTTCTTCTTAAGATTTAAGTACTCGGTACAGTTGCGCTTCCAGTGTCCTGTTTTGTGGCAATGAAAACATTCCCCTTTCCCCGATTCTCCAGCTTTGGACTTGTCCTTCCCCTTAACCTTTTTAACTCCACCCTTAGGATTGGTGGGCTTCTTCTTTTTCTTTCCCTTGGCCTTAGCCTTTGGGCGAGAAGAGGAAGATTGTCCAACAGTCAAAACGGGAGTTTTCACTGATTTCAGTGTGCTCTCTGCACTCCTTAACATATTAAGGAGTTCAGGTAGTTCCCTCTCCATGTTGTGCATGTTGAAGTTAACTATGAATTGAGCAAAGGTGGAGGGGAGGGACTGCAGAATAATATCCGTATATTGTTCATTGTCCATTGTCCATTGTCCATCCAAGGTCCTCAAGCTCTTCTATGAGAGCTATCATCTTCAGAACATAGTCTCCTACTGGTGTGCCAGGGGCCATTCGCATCTGAAACAATTTCTTTGATGCTTCGTATCGTAATACGCGGATTGCTCTCCATACAACTCCTTTGTATGGAGAAATTTGGCTTGAATGTCCATATTCTCGTGCTGCTTTTGATGTGTGTTGTCCATCGATGCTAGCGCGTGGCATTTGGCCATGGCACAGTCAGCGTCCCATATCTTGCGGACTTCTTTGTCCGCGACTGAGGATTTTGGACCTGGGACGGGCGGGGCTGAAGCCGTGAGGACATATGATACTTTATCATAAGTCAAGGCTATTTTCAGATTCCTCAGCCAGTCTTTATAATTGGTCCCATTCAGTTTATTTTTATCTAGTAGAAACTTGAGTCCAGTCATTGGTATCTGCCATTAAGAGAGAGAAAAGAATACACTCAGCGAAAGCTCTTGCAAAGATCAGATTGGTTATTATCTTGTCTAATCGATGTCTCCCACTGCTTTAATCAAGTTTTTCTATCAAACCTTAAAAAGAAAACTAGCCAGGATTAATTACAGTCTACAACTTCGCTAACCGTTCAGCCAGACCAGTGTCGGTACTTGAGGGAGGTTCCCCGTGCTTTCGCACAGACCTAATTAAAATAAACCTCGTTTTCCCAGAGGCGTAGCCCCGTTAACACCTTTCTAGACACCTAATGAGTTAGCTAATTGTAAACTGCAAAACTCTCCTGGGAGCAACTATTTCCCACAGTGGGATCGGGATCCAACCATCATATGGAAGGTATGCAATCTCATTGCAAATCTCAACACTTAAAATTCCCGATGCGGTTTTTACCCCTAGTACTTATGACCTTAACTATGGTCAACAAATCATAAGTACCAGTCAAGTTCTACCCGTCATTTCTTGATTAATTAGACCCACTCATATGACCCTTAACTATGGTCAACAAAGTCGCATGAATGTCCTAATTAATCTGCATCATATGCAGTGTATGAAGACATCGCTTAGCTACCGTACACTATACCTTAACTATAGTCAACAAACATAGCACGAATACTAAGTACTCTACTTCCTAAAATGACGGAGGGTTGCGGATGATTTTTAAGAAAATCTTTAACGCTTTGAACTTGATATCGTCGTAGAATCAAATGGTTTTCAAAAGGAGTGGCTTGTGCTCCGTAGTTTTGAAATGTAGCTTTTTCATAAAGAGCCGAGTGGTTTTCAAATCCGATTCTACAACATCTTTTTAGGTTAATTTTCTTTACATTAATCATATTAATGTAGTCCCATCATTTAAGTCCTTAAGCCAATCACAGAAAAGAAACGAAAATACAACGTACGCTTATGCCATCCGCATTCGCCGCAATGTTCCGTTATGCACCGTTAAGTTACTTAACTAACGACATACCGGGACGGGACTAGCGCGGGTGTAAAACATAAGCAACGTCTACTATATATCTCATATATAATATATCATTCGTCTCAGATATCACAGAACACAGGCAGCAGAAACACAGATATAATGTGGGATATACTAGGACGTCCGTATTTAGTATTTAGCCAACAATAGAAAATATGGATTCCACAGTCGCGATGAATAGCCAAGCCTACACCCTTAGACCCCTACGAGAGCGGCAAGTGACCCTATAAATCCTGGAGTTTAGGAGACCCGGTCTCGACTCCTCGAGATGGCCTCCCACTGAACCCCAGAACCCGGTCACTTATGCTCCCCTCCTTGGGTCTATCCTAATGCGGAAAAGTAAATAATATACAACACTGGTGACATCAACCTCAACCCGGAAGTGCCCCAAATAAAAGAATATTACATTACATTTGAATTTTACATGAATGAAAATAAAACTCTCATCTCACATAAAACCCCCCGGCTATTCAATCGCGACAATCCTGCACATCATATCTCAGCAACACATAATATCATATATCATCAACGTAAGTAAGTATGCGTACCCCGATTGTCGTTGATGTATAGCAACGAAACCGGCGATAAGCGACATACTACACTTACGGTCACAGAAAAGAAAGTGTAAAACTACAATATTTGGAATTTACATTCTCTTTAGACATCGTAAATCCGAAATATCACATACTTCGCATTTCATGCCTAACTATATGAATTCCACATATTGTATCACATTCCAGATAAATAGACAGTATTAAACTTTTCGATCGAATAATCAAATACCCAAAATTTCCTAAAGCTCAACACTTGAGCGGAGTTCAAAAAACCCGGAATGTGTCACAGTAGTAGCGGTCCAGCTGTAGAAGGTTCAAGCCAACGCCTCACATGTGGCACGCCGTACTGCCTCAAACCCTAAGGTTCAGAGGTAGTTCAGACGGTCACATAATCGAGTTAAGGTTTGTGTTCTTCTAGAGGGTCCACCACAAAACTTGCACGTATTTCCGAAAGATTTAAACTCGAGAAAAAATTCAACACTTGAAAATTTTTCGTGCCGGGAAAAAGTGAGTTAATGATATCCGTTCGAACTTTTTAATACTTTCTAAATTATCCGAAAAAGGCACGAGATTAAAATTCCGATCGAATCACCGAATCCAAAACAATCCCCAGAACATCCAACACTTGAATCAGATTAAAAATACCCAAAAATATGTACAAGCAGGTACAAACATTACTGTATAAAAATGATGCCATAAATCTCCTGTACGGCCGCGGATCCGCGGCTCAAGCATGGTCTGGCCGCGGTTCCGCGGCGCTATGTATGAATTAGGGCTTTGTTTTTTTACAGTGTTTCTTAGATTTCCCTGCTGAATTTTTTACGTATTTTTAATTCTGAAAATAACACAGTTTCAAAAAATGTCCAGAGAGGGTTCAAAAAACCGTATTTTTTGTTCGATCGGAGTTTTAACTTCGCTAAAGTGTCACCTAAAGTTCTAGGTTGGCTCTGATACCAATGTTAGGTTTACCTAGCACCTCATGAAGGGTTTGGAAGCATCACATGTCTCAAAATCAAATTTTTTAAGGTGCTAAGTGAACATACAAAGAATCATTACTAGAAAATTAGGGTTTCATTACAAAGACAACATCACAAGTAATAAAGGCTAGGATTTTGAGAGTACAACCTTTGTAGCTCCCTACGCTAGACACCTTGGCTACTTGAGGGTTGGAAAAAGGTTCGCTTGAGGTCTTCTAAGTCCACGACGATCCACCCGAAGCTCCTTTGCCCAAAGCTCCTTGCTTTACTCGATATGTGAATGAAGTAGAGCAAACACCCTACACAAATGGGCTAGATGTGTGTAGTATGATGATGTGGTTTTTTTTCTATAATCAAAACTCTTTCTTTTCCTCAACCTCACTCAAAGAAATTCTCAAGAGAGGAAGAAGAAGATGGTGGTTAAGCTTTTTCTCACAAAAGAAAAAGGAAATGAGAGTGAATAATAATTGAAATGAGAAAAGAATAATATATATTAATCCTTTCTCACTTCAACCATGGTTAGAATCATCTAGATCTTTTTCAAAATGAGTTAAAAGGTAAAAGGATAATTAACTCAAGGTTAAGAAGTGGTTGAAGCATGGTCAAAGATGATAAACTTTAACCTCTTGTGAATTATCCTTTCCTTTTTACAAAATGATAAATAAATAGATAATTCTACAATGTAAGTCTTGCATTGCCACCAAACTTGTATCAACAACCATGATACTATGTATGTATGTATGTATCCATGCACATCATCATGTGCATACATGTATGCATACAAAAATAGAAAAATAATTTGATTAAAGAATTAATCTAAAAGTCATTTGTTAAATCAACACTTGATTTTGCAAATCGGTCATATCACATACGACCCGACCAATAGAAAATGCCCGATTAATATACGGTATCACATATCCGTATTTAATCGGGTCCCAGCGCATATCTCATATGCACACCACATCTTTTCGCATGAGCCAGGAAACTTCATTGTGGGACTCTAAGACTCGTCAATACGCCGGAAGTAGGTAATGATCATATCAAATACCTACAAGCCGCAAGCGGTCAGCTAAACGTAACGGCCACCCGGGTATTGAGCGATCATAAGAAAACAAGCGAACCTGTTACAACTCCCGTCGAACCAACCGGCAACACTACCGTACAGTCCGGTCTCTTCGTCAGATATGCTGCATATCGAGTCTAGGGATGGTAACGTCGACCCCAATAACTCAATAAGTCGTGCCAATGAAAGGTATATAACAGAGCGAGAAACTACTGATAACACTTATTAGTAAATCTCAACAGCCCTTGCCAGGGACTTACTGATATAGCCAATCGAGCACATCACAACATTAACTCCCAATACCGGGAGAGACGAAACCCCTCCTATCCCTCATCGCCTTCGTGTGTCTCGGGACTGTACCCAACGGCCACCTGTTTGCATGACTCAGTAGAGCCGTGGTAGGATGGTAATCAAAGTACAGTGGGAGAACACACAAGACTCTATGACGATCTCGGGTCTACAGACTAACCTGCACCAGTATTACCTGAAAACTGCTATTCGACGATAGATATAATTCTATATAGGAGTTCTCGGCGAGTCCGTCCAGTGTACCCAGTCACCACTGAGCACCCGTATACGATCTCGATGTCAAACATCGATGAATGTAGGAACATCCATCGCCCATCATTTGGGTCTAGTATCATATACGCTAGTCTACACTGGTATATCGATGCCACGTCTCGATACACCTACGACTAGGGACATTCCAGGTTATGCTTATAAACTACTGATGTCCCGCTAGTATGATCTCTATCATAATCACAGTAGTCAAGTCTATATCCTCAGGGCTTTATCAACATGTATGAATGAATAAAAGCATGATCAAATCAACATGTCAGATAAAGAAGAACCAGATAGCATACTATCATGTCGAGCAAGAATGTACACTGAATATATATATATATATATATATATATATATATATATATATATATATACACATGTATAAATACATCCACTATCATATAATGGCCTCTAGGGCATACATATATCCAACAGTACTATGGCTTCCGATTCCTCTTTCCCCTTTGTACGTTCGGAAAGCGCTTTCGCCGATGCGCCCGTAGATCGGGAAGTCTTTGCGCTTATTAAGAATCATGACCCAGAGCAAAATCTCTTCATCTATGAGGGTCATAGTATAGTCAGATTATCCGGGGTCGGCGCAGTTTTTCTTGTGCAGCGCCTTCGGAGCCAATCCCAGCGATTCATTACGATGATCCGTCTCAAGTGACTTACACCGTAGAAGAGGTTAACTGGACCTCGGAAGGTCGTCTTCAGCCTTCCATGGCGTCGATACCCGTACAACCACCAATGACCTTGGACATTTGGGGGCGAAGCATATGCCAAGGAGTGTCGCGCCCTTGGGGGCAAGTTTATATGATAGGATTGACGCCCTGTCATTCGGTCGGCTATCTACAGTGTGCCTGGTATATCTTGTTGGCCAAGAAGTCGCTGCTATTAATGACCGGGTTATACCCCGCAATCTACGCATCTCTCTTTCATCACCACCTCCCCATGTGTTGTGGATCAAGTCTTTTTTGGAACAATGGAACATCCCGAACCATACCTTTCTCTTATCAGATCGGGAAGTTTCGATTTCATTGGAAAAGTTCGCGGAGATCTCCGGCTTACCCGTCAGAGGGGAGCACTATGAGGAAATACTTCCCCCTGATAAGTACATCTTTGCCACTAAGTCAGTGGTAATGGGCCTTACCCCGGAGAACGCCGTTCAACATCAGTTCCCCAGCTTGATCAAGGTGTTGAACATGTACGAGAATTTATTCCTGGAGTTTGGTGGGCATGGGGTTAGCTTTGCAGATTTTATCGTCCACTTTCTTCTTCCGGAAGTTCTGTCTAAGTAAGCCACGAAATTCTCCAAACTCGATGACCCGTTCAGGTTTGTTTTAGATAGCTTGCCGACGGTGGAAGTGGATCTAAAGAATTTCTTTATTCCGGACACTCCATTTGTCCCCTTTGCGGAGATTGCTGCCCCGGATGTTGATGAAGAGTCGTTCTTTTTGGGGTTCTTTGGTATGTGGCTGAGTTGGTTCGCGCTTGCGACGCACCCCCACTGCATGAGGTCATCTGTTTTTTATCCGGCTCATCGCATCGTCGCAGGGACGCGCATGGCCGTTGGGATCGCGGGGTTAGCTCATCTATACCAAGACTTGAGTTTAGAAGCTGACACTACTCTGCCAGGGGTAAAGCCCGTGTATCTCCAATTGCATTACTTCACATCATGGATTGATATGCACGTGCTGGGTGCGTTTGGCGTTTAGAAACGACCCCGATTCTACGAAAGCTACAACTTCCCCCGGGTTATGCATCTAGTTGACGCTTCTGCTCCAGACCCGTCACAGTGAGAGGCTCGGCGATTACTCCTTCGACCACACATAGTTAGGGACAGTATGACCTTTGTCGATAAAGTCTTGACTATCGGCAAATAATCCACCAAGGTGGTCCAACCGTTGCACGATACTTTTAAGGATGAGGCTTCTGCGTTGAGGGCCCGGGAGGTCATGCACCTATACTCTATCAGGCCAGGCTTCCTAGTGTTTAGACAGAACGCCTCAGTGCTATTCATAAGGTACAGCCTGCACCGCTTTGCTCAACAATTGGGTTATAATAAAGGTGTTCCTCTTGAGGCGTTTTTAGTTGAGCCAGTTACTACGGAGGAGGGTATTCGCAGCGTGATGCATCATTTTATGCGATTAAATACAGGGTCCTATTTCGTGGTCAGCGAGCCGAGCTATGTGTCGAAAGCTTCAAATGCTAACGTGGCGTGGTACCAGCATGCGACGTGTGCTATTGTCAGGGAGGAGAGGCGGCTGTTACTCGATCATAAGGATGCCGTGCCAGCCGGCAATCCAGTGGTCACTTTGAAGCGACGAACAACCGTTCACCCTTCTTTAAGAGAAATCACTACGGCTATAATCCCCAAATCTTTTCCTGACAAGCTTCGGCCGAATGTTCCCATGATTGCGATAGCCACGGCATCCCCGGAATCGGGCATTAGTTTAGAGATCAGGACCCGCCGTCCGAAGAGGCCTGTTAAGCGAAAGCTTTTATCGTCGGCTGTTGGTGTCATTTCGCAGAAGAAAAAGAAATCTCTATTCTCTGCTGATGTCGTATTCAGACAGGAGCCGCATGCTCCCTACAGTGAGGGCTTGTGCGAATATGGCACCAATGAGGGTTTGTTTGACACGCCTGCAACTGATACTGATCTTCAGGATGCCCTCGTAGCTTTCGAGCAACTGGCTCATGAGGAAGCAACGTTGGTCTCTATTGCGGAGTCGAGTATACTTCATTTACATTCTTCTGTATCTATCCCTTCTCCCCTTATTATGATTTATTAACGCTCTCTTCTTTAACAGGCATTTCTGCAGAAGAAGCTCTCATGGCTTCCCTCAAGACGTTTGAGGAGGAAGAGAGGTTTCGCGCCACCTTGGGTCTTGGTATAATTCACTTCAGTACAACTTTGCTCATTTAGTTCCTTCTATTCACGGTCTGACTCTTTTCTTTATCTTGCTGCAGGGACTACCAAAACCCAGGTTGTTCCAAGTGTAATTCCAATCCTAGGCAGTGATGCAGAAAAGATTCCAGAGCCACCGACTACAGCCGATGCCATCCCAAAGTCACCACAGGAGGCGTTGCTGAAGCAGCCGATGATGGACGCCGTAGCGGCTTCGGAGGCAGAGCTCGGTCCGGACGACGACGTCCCCCTGTCGGAAGTTTTAAGGAGGTCGGTTCTCACGGCTCAGGCTGAGAGGAAGCGCACAAAGCATGCGGCGAGGGAACGCGACGTTGTCTTGGTCGCGGGTGTAGGCTCGAGCAATGTTCCACTTGCTGACATTTCTTTGGTGGACGTTCCTTCTGCCGTGTCTACTGCCCATAGACAGGTTGCGCGTGTAGCTCATGAAGAGAGTGAACGACTATTTCAAAGTAGAACAACGCGCGGTCTTTAATAATAGCTCCTCTCCCCGTCTATTTATTTAACATACACATTTTTATTTACAGGACCAAATTTGGATGACGGCATGACAGGTGAAGTGCCGACAACTAAAGAGCATGAAGCGTCCAATCTTTCTCTGGACTCTGGGACCGTTCTAACTGCAGCTCTTTCCCCATGTGGATCCTTGATATCGGCGGGTTACTCAAGTGTTACGACAACCCTTGTCGAATCAGGGGATGAAGCTGTGGGCGTTGAATCTTCTCTCCCAATGGAAACCGAAGAAGCCGTCACAGATCGTGATGTTGCGGGCACGGTTTCGGTTTCCGACTTGTCAAGTATTCCTTAGGTTATTATCTTTGAGTTTTTTAATCCTGCTAAGCATCTCTGATGATATTTCCTTTGTCTTGACATAGGCGCAATAAACCCTGAAGTTGTACTGGCCGAAGAATTACCGCCGGCCACTGCCTTGACTATCACGGTTCCTTCTGTGCCTCCCCGAGTTTTGGAAGGTAAGGGTTTCTCATTTAGTTGCTTTATTGTAGATGCCAATTTTTCTTTGCCTTAACCATATATTGTCGCAACCTTGCAGGAGTGCTCTTTGACCACTTATACCAAGTGCTACACCCGCATTTCTCCTTCCAATCGGAAGTCGTTCCTTCTTCCAACAGTGGTCGGTATATTCTTTGTTTAGTGTTTCCCTTTTTCGTAAGTAAACTTTCTGCTGATAAGCCTTCCTTATATTGACCCCAGTATCACAGTTCAAAGGAGGGAGCGAAGGAATAGCCAAGCCTCCGGAGCTCTCTATTTTGCCACCTTCAATAGCTAGTACGGTAGATTTCGTCCGTCAGGTGTCTTATTTGTCTTTCAAGTTGAAATCTGACCGTAATTTATTTTTTAGCGATTACACCGGCTTCAGCTCCTTTTGAGTCCCGCATTTCCTTGCCTACGGGGCCCTTCGCTAAACGTCTATCTTCTAGGGGCGCGGTGACTCGCAGGCGAATATTAAGCGAGTTTATCGAGGATCTTGATGCCGAGGCTCTCACTTCTGCTATGTATTTTTCTGACGAAGTCAATCCAATGCTGGCGATGCTCGTTAATTTCTATATTGAAGACCTCGTCGGTTCTTGGGTTGATTATTGCAGGAAGATCGAGGCATGTCTGCATGAGATTGAGCTTAAGTGCCTTGCTCCTGAGGTATTAACTTTGAAATCTCAGCGAACCGCGTGGATCGAGCAGAGTATCGCTTTCATTCGATATTTTGAACAAGAGGGGACTCTGAGGCAAAAGGAGCATGAGACGGCTTCTGGTGAATCCGTCCAATTGCGCGCCCAAATTGAAGAAAATGCCGCGCAGCTAAAAGCTATTTTTGAAAACCTCCAAAGATGTATCTTTGACGGGTTGGCGCTAAGGAAGAAGCTTGACTTCACTGAGTGGGTCACGCAGAGTTGCGAAGCTGCTAAACGGGAAGTTGTTGAGAAGTTTTCATCCTGCTTGCAACAACGAGCTCAAATCGAAGCGGAGCTGGACGCCGTAGTTGAACACGAGGAGGAATTGCAGGGAGCGCGTGAGCGGGTCGTCAGGCTATTGAAAGCGCTTTCTTCTTAATCACTGTAATTGTATTTCCCTTTTTGTATTGGTTGTATCTCTTAAACATTTTGATTCATGAATAAGAAAATACATTCTCTTTTATGCGCTTATCCATGTCTTGATGCCTTAATGCGGCGGTAATTAGTTTATTTACTCGTTTTGGAGCCTGTAGTTTATGCGCTCGTTTCGGAGCCTGTAGTTTATGTGCTCATTTCGGAGTTTATTTAGTTTACCTCCCTTGGGCTTATAGGCAAACTTGTCCTAACGTTATAGTTAACCCCTGCTCTTTACGACAGAGGTCCGTTAGGTTTTGTGGTACTAGGGTTTTAGTCCGTGGTACCGTCGCGTTGGCTGATGCGTTCCCCGATGTGCAGACTTTATGCTGCTGTTCGAGTAGCCCTGCGACTGTCGTATCTCTGATCCCTTCGGGAGCTAGACAAGACGTCTTCAAGTAATCTTTTTAGGCAGTTTGACCGTCGGAAGAGCAAGCGTTAGGAATTTTGCCATGTCGCTTTTTACTTGAGGTTAGGCTCAGTTTGGAGAGCCCCGGTGAGTCATAACCACTCTGCACTGGTGTAAGATGATCTCCGATAGTCATTCAGGTTTTATTTGAGTCGCCGTCAAGACCCTAAAGTTAGGAATTTGGCCTTCGCTTCCTTTTGATTTTCCTATTTTGGGGCCTTTGTTGATATTGCGTCTGCTGTAACGAGAGAATGTCGGAGTAGTATTTAGGTTGTTTTGTGAACCGTCAAGACTTAGAGCTAGGAATTTTGCCATGGCTCCGTTTTGTTTTTACCCTAGAGTCTTTGTTGACGTCGTGTCTGCATCCTGCTGGAGTGAGAAGGAACGGCGATGTTGACATTGTGTCTGCTGTGACGAGACGAATGTTGAGCTAGTTTTTAGGTTGTTTTATGAACCATCAAGACTTGGAGCTAGGAATTTTGCCATGGCTCCATTTTGTTTCGACCCTCGAGTCTTTTTTTGACGTTGTGTCTGCATCTTGCTGGAGTGAGAATGAACGCCATTGTTGACATTGTGTCTGCTGTAACGAGAAGTGTGTCGAGGTAGTCTTTAGGTTGTTTTGTGAACCATCAAGACTTGGCTCTCCCTTTGACGAAGTCTGTTGGGAAAATATGGTTCCCTTTTCGTTTGTGTCCATGGATTGTATACAGGGGTTGATGTGGACTCACCTGTAGGTAAAAAGTTTCATTTCATTTTATTTCTTTCCGCGATTCTCTATCATTTTAGCTTTTTATATCGCGAAAGTCGTGATTGCCCAATAATTTCGGCTTTTTATCGTGGTGCTCAATCATTTCGGCTATTCTTTCTTTTTACTCGCTGCTTTTTATTGCGAGTTGCCCAAACATTTCGGCTATTTTTATATGCATATATTTTGCTCGTTGATTTTCCTTGCGAGTTTCCCCATCATTTCGGCTATTTCATATGCATTTTTTTGCTCAATGATTTTTTGTCGCGAGTATGGAACTTGAGACCTGATACCAATTTTGGCATCAGCATCGCCGCGCCTGGAATATTGCCAGGAGCGAATCATCATTTACCTTGAAAGGACTTAGAATTTGATACCTGTTCAGGCATCAACATTGCTGCGACTGGAATATTGCCAGGAGCGAATCATCATTTGCCTTGAGAGGACTTGAAATTTGATACCGATTTAGGCATCAGCATCGCTACGACTGGAATATTACCAGGAGCGAATCATCATTTGCCTTTACTATTTTGAACAAAGGTGGCATAGTAGACAGGGTTAGGATCCTGTCGACTAAAGACTTTTCGACTTTATGAGCCGTAAGGGTCTCATAAAGTTATTTCTCCCCGCGAATCGTGAGGATCTCGTAGGCGTATTTTTTCCTTAGGAATCGTGGGGATTTCTAAGTGTGTGTTCTTTTATTAGTCGTAAGGATTTTACAAGAGTGTTTTCTCCTTATAAATCGAGAGGACTTACAAGTGTGGCTCACCATATGAGGACATTCTTCGTGATTGGTGAAACTTGGGGGGGAACGTTTATTTATGCCTGTGGATTGTATACAAGGGCCAATATCGGACCGCCTGTAGGGCAACTTGGGGAATACGACGGCTTAAGGACATGTTTGAATCCCTGTAACTTAAGACATTGAATCCTATGAGCCGTGAGGGTCTTATAGGGGGGTTCTTACGAGTCGAGAGGATCTCGTAAGTGAAAATTTTACGAGATTACGCCCTTTCAGGTTTTCACAAGTTCGCCGGTAGCCCTGCTGTTTTTACTCACGACGCCATTTCGGGTTTTCATCCATGCCCATTTCGCTTGTTGACGTATCGTTTTTTTAACTACGAGATTGCGCCCTTTCAGGTTTTCACAAGCTCGTCGGTAGCCCTATTGTTTTTACTCACGGCGCGCTTTTGCGTTTTCATCCTTGCCCATTTCGCTTGTGGACGTACCGTTTTTTTATGACTTGGGTTCAGCTTTGATTGCAACATAGATCCCAAGAGAAGATATCGCCATATTTGGGATGATGCGCCCTGTTTGAGGCAGAGTATTAGTTTAGAGACATTTCGGTCCATTGTAAGTTTAATGGCATAGTGGTCCATTATCACCATTTTTTTGAGGTGAAGCTTTAGTTTGAGAACATTACGTTCCGTTGTTAGTTTAAGGATTTTTCGGTCCATTATTAGCTTAGGAACATTTCGATCCATTGCCAGTTTAAGAATGTAGTGGTCCATTGCTAGTTTAAGGACATAGTGGTCCATTGCTAGTTTAAGGACGTAGTGGTCCATTATCACCATTTTTGGGGTGAAGCTTTTCTGAATACCACTTAGAATTTTGACTCAGGAAGACAGTGAGCGTACACGAGCGTCGTCATCTATCATTGACCTAAGTCGTGACACGTCATGCATGGCATTTCTTTAGGAATCAGCAGTTTATTGGCCGGAAGGGTCTTTCGCCAAGCATATCCATGAGCAAATAAGCCCCACCTTGGTAGACCTTGTCTATGATGTACGGGCCTTCATAGTTTGGCTCAAATTTCCCTCGTTTTGAACGATTGGGGATCATAAGTCTTTTGACGACTAGCACGAGTTCGCCTTGGCAGAATGTTCCCGGCCTAGTCCGTTTTTCGTATAAGCGTGTCATCCTTCCCTTGTAAGCTTCTAGGTTTTGTTGCGCCGTGAGGCGAGTTTCATCGAGGGCGTCGAGCTCCTCAAGTCGAAGATGGGCATTTTCGTCATCTGTTAGCTCGTATTGAACCGCTACTCAGAGAGAAGGGAGTTCTATTTCCAAAGGAAGGACTGCTTCAGTGCCAAATACCAACGCGTATGGTGTTGTATTCGTAGACGTTTTGAATGTCGTTTGGTACGCCCAGAGAGCTTCATGCAGTCTCGTGCTAGTCTTTTTTGTTTATGGACACCGTTTTCTTTATAATCTTGGTCAAGGTCTTGTTGAAAGCTTCAGCTAGACCATTAGCTCGGGGATTATAGACAGAAGAGTATCTCCAGTCTATTTTGTGCTGTTCTACGAAGCGGCTGATTTTATGGCTCCTGTAGACTGGCCCATTACCTGAGATTATCCGTCGTGGAGTACCAAACCGGTAGATGACTGATCAGTCGAAAATAATGTATTTTTAACACGGCAGTTTCCCTATCATTTGCACTCATTTAGAAGTGTGCGGTATTCATATTTCACATATTAGCAAAACAGTCCTGAAATATCAGATTGCATGTGTTAAACTCTAAAACCGACATTTCTGAGGAAATTGTGTGTTTATCATGGCATCGCATCATCCCTGTATTGCGCAACACTTGTGTCGAGATTTGTGCAGGAAATTGCAGGAGCAAAGCCAAAAGAGCTGATCAAAAATACGCCAACTCAATGATTTCAGATCTGGCGGCAACTCAAAAGGAAATATAAAAATCAACATATCAATGAAAGGCCCAATTGTCAGCCCAAGACCACTGCAGAAAGACCAAGCTCTAAAGCCCCCAAAGCACTGCGGAACCGCGGCGGGAGCCGGCTTGAGCCGCGGTTCCGCGGCGGTTCTGCCACATCATCACCTAATTTTCAGGGCATAATTCCTATCTCAGTGGGTAAACCTCATTTTGACACGTCAAATTCCAGAATTCGCCAGAGGCTTCTGCCAGATCAGCAAAAGATTATTAAGCATGCTAATCATGATTAAGCTCCTAACTAATCACATCTAGAAGCTTCTCCTCAACAAACTTTTGGAGGGAAATTCAAATCTCCTCTAACTAACTTTTGGAGGGAAATTCAAATTTTAATCCTAGATCTAGGGTTTAGGAAAGTCTATAAATAGAAGCCTAGACCTAGGGTTAATGGCTATTCTTTAGTTCTCCCATTCCTAAATCTCTAATTCTTCATCTTCTTCCACAAGTCTAGTGACAAGGCTTGTGCGAAACCCTAACCCTAATTCCACTCCAAATTCAAGATCTTGAGTACCAATCAAGCAAGAAGCCCTTCAACCTTTTAGGAGCGGAGCCGATCTCCAATCGAACAAGTGATCCAAGCCGATCTGCGACTCACGGAGCCGAGCGAAGCCAAATCGACGATCGAGTTCTTCCTCTTATAGTTCTTGAGCGAATGTAATGAAATTGTTGATATAAATAAAAGGTGAAATTCTTTAATCTTGTTTTCTTTAAATTCTTGCATCATGATTCGATCTCAATTTGTAATTGTAGTTCTTGTTGTGATGTTTGAGTAAAACTCCGCTCGTCGAGGAGTCGAGACGATCAATAGAATGATGATGTAACAAATCTTAAAACGATTCTTGAGTCATATGAGTTTTGTAAACCCTAGCAAGTTCAAGAATCGATGACCTAGTTTCGTTGCGATGCTTTCGTGATTGTGATCGCTCGAAATTAGGGATCTACGATCGTTTCTTGAATTTACTAGAGGCTAGAATGTGAATGATATCGACGAATGAACAAGGGATAAATGATGAAACCCTAGTTTCACTAGAAATCCCTAATTCTCGTCGATCATCATCGATCTAGTATCAATCCATCGAAGGATGAGAATACGTCATCTTGAGATTGCATCACTTCTATAGATCCGATCGATTCCTACGAGCCTCATTTCGATTCTTGATATTTGGTTGGAAAAAATCATCAAACTATCAATTCTTGATTCTATCTTTTTCTTGTTATTAGATCTATATTTTCTAATTCTTGAACTTCAAATATAAATCATGAATTGTTTTGTTTTGTTTTCTTTAAAGTTTCAATTCATCTAATTCAAAAAGACGAACGATTACACTTTCCCTGTGGACGATCCGCACTCACTAACGATCTACAACCGACACCGTAGTTGATTGCGGTCAAACAATTCTTTGATTGTGAATTTTATTCATTTTCTAAACACACACAAAGAAATGATCAATCAAATGGCGCCGTTGCCGGGGATAGTGCGCTAATTGTTCGTATTTTGAAATTTGAGTTGAAAAATTTATTCCATTATAATTTTTAGATCTAAACTCGCACAAACCCTAATACGTGTGTTGTGATTTGATTGCGAGGAAATATGGAATTATTGGAGCTGGAGAAATTTTTTTCTGAAATTTCCAGAGAGCTGTGGAGGTGAATATTAGCAGTCTGAAGAAGTTTTGTGCAGTGAACAGTTCTTTCAACCGCGATTCCGCGGTATTAATGCGCAATTGCGGCGGTTCCGCCGCAGGTTAACTTGCTCTCTGTACAAAAACTTCAGGTATACTTCTACACTTTCTTATCTTCTTCCTCATCTGCTCCAAATAACAAATTGCTGCAGGTTTCTTTGCAAATATTCGCAGCGCGCAAATTGCAAAAATTAAATTGTGCTTGTTTTGATTCTTGTGGTTGTTGCATATTAATACGGATATTAAGGGGCAAAGACCAAATCCAGATTAGGTGGGGAGTTCATTACCCTTCCTAAGCCCCAAAAATCACAAACTTGCATCCGCATTTACCCTCATTAATTAAAAAAGATCTAGAGATGACTCTAAGGACCGTCGCGCTCACTTAGGACAAGAGAAGGCCGTGGGTAATTCATTGCTTATCCGCGTTTTCTTGTGGTGTCTAAGGCAAGTGTGTCTAAGGCTAGTGGTTATTAATTAGGCCCACTACTTACGTAGTGGAGTACCTTCCCACTTAACTGGCACTTACCTGGCCACAGGGGGACAAAGAGGCAGTGGAGAATTTATCCTGCGACTTGTCTTTTGGCAGTTAGAAGCGGTCTAGAGTTTGACCTAGGTGACCACTAGATTCTAGGGTTTTGTGTGTTGCATTTGTTGTGTTGCATCATTTTTTTTCAAAAATCCGTGTCAATTTTCAAAAAAAAACACCACATTCATATCATTTCCCCTAATTATAAATTCACGTTGCCACTTGTACTAACCCTTTTTAGTGCAAGATAGGCTGGACACGGGATTCTAGTGCCCGTTAGTCCGCGTTCCCTCATCGACCCAAAAGTCGGTATTTCTACATTTACCCTTTCTTTTACCCACCACCACACCCACATCGATGGATCCGTCTCCATCGAACTTCTTTTCCACTACTCTGCCGCCGTCTGTTGGTGCGCAGAATCCACCTCGCATCTCTCTCCAAGAGAGGTGCTATCCTACACGAGGTCCACTTTCCACTTGTCTTTCCATTCCACCAGCCAACGGGGAAAATTTTCAAATAAAACCCCAATACATCAACCTTCTACCAAAATTTCACGGTCTCGAGTCTGAGGACGCATACGTGTTTATCACGAAATTTGAAAATGTATGCGCAATGATGGGTACTTCACAGCTTTCTGTAGATGCTTTACGTCTTCGTCTTCTCCCATTCACTTTGTGCGATTTAGCCGAGAAGTGGCTATATAATACTACCGCACATTCCATTTCAAATTGGGACGAATTCGTCAAAGCATTCCTTAAGAAATTCTACCCATACCAAAAGACAGCTCGAGTCTGTAGCGAAATCAATCAATTAACCCAGCTTCCAAATGAAACATTTTCAAAATGTCTTGAACATTTCAAGGATCTGTTAGTCCAATGTCCACATCACGACATCCCGAGATGGGAACTGTGCCGAATCATTTATGAGGGCATTAATCCTAACACAAGACATACCCTTGGATCCATATGTCAAGGCAACTTCATGACCAAAGATGATGGGGAAGCCTGGAATTTTCTAGAAGATTTCGCTGAAAGATCTTTACAGTGGGAGGGTGTGAATCAATCGTCTAGGGATGGCAATGATATTTCTATAGGAATTAGAGCTGAAATTTCAGCTTTACACAAGAAATTTGACGATATGGAAAACAAATTTTTAGCAGCCGCCCTAAGTCAAATGTCACTCTCCAAAACTGTATGTGGATGCTGTTCTGATCCTTCTCACTTGACGGAAGAATGTCCGTTTCAAGGTCATGAGCATACCAATGCCGCATTTTAAAGACCTAGAAACGACCCATTTTCCTCCACATATAATCAGGGTTGGAGGAATCACCCAAATTTTGATTGGAACCAATCACAATCTCAAAACACGGTTCCAACCCAAAACAATTTCCAAAGGATCCCTCCACCACAACAGCATCCACCACTTCAATTGAGTCAGCACCCCTTTCAAGCACAAAATTTCCAAAATCCGGTCAACACACCTGCACCATCTAGTCCTTTGCAGTTGACTGGGACTGATGAATCCTCTTCATTCATAAACTTGCTTCTAACAAATCTCATGCAAGTATCGGCTGAAATAAAGTCTTCTGTCGATAAAATTGAGAAAAACTCTGCGTCCCAAAGCGAGAGTATTAAATCGATGGAAGAAGAAATTGCACGATTAAAAGCCGAAATGAGTGCAAGAGAGAAAGGGAAACTTCCAACTCAACCTCTACCCAATCCTGGCTATTCACATCATGTGGATGCAATCACGTTGAGATCTGGAAGAGTGCTTGACACACACGTTAGGGAAGAGTTTGATGATACTGATAAATAATCAATGATACCCCGGCTGAGACCTTTCCTCATACACACCCTTCTAATTCTGACCCCAGTTCTTCTACCCCACCATTTTCTTCTGAGCCTATTCTTCGTTTCCCAAAAGGCTCGCCACCTCAGTCCACCTCTTTTACTCCTCCACGGACGATCCCCACTTCTATTTTGGGATCGGGTCCACACATAATTTCTTCTCCTATGATGGACCCAGCGCTTATTGCTAAAGCACCTTATCCGAATCGGTTAAGGGCTAACACACCGAGTCCACATATGGAGAAGATCATGGACATTTTTAAGCAAGTTAATATCAACATCCCTCTCCTAGATGTCATCCAACAAGTTCTGTCCTATGCGAAAACTCTTAAGAACTTGTGCACTAGGAAGAGGAAGACTCAAGTGCCCAAGAAGATTTTCATGGCAAAGACTGTAGACACGGATTTCCCCCAACAATTACCGAGGAAACGTAAGGATCCTGGATATCCTACTATTTCCATTTCTGTTGGAGAAAAACACATCAACCGTGCTCTACTAGACCTTGGCGCTAGTGTTAACTTGCTTTCATACTCTGTTTATGAGCAACTAGGTATCGGAGAGTTGAAGCCAACCCATTGCACTCTCCAGATGGCTGACCGATCTATCACCAAACCTAGGGGTGAACTGGAGGATGTGTTAATAAAAATCGGGGAATTCATATTCCCTGTGGACTTTATTGTAATTGATACACAGCCTGTAGCGAACCCACGGAATCAAATTCCGGTGATTTTAGGTCGCCCCTTTTTGGCCACTTCCAATGCTATTATCAACTGTCGTAACGGTTCTATGACCCTATCCTTCGGGAATAGGTCAATTGAGCTAAACATTTACAAGTTGGGAAGTGTACCCTCCGAACCTACTACTCAGGTCTGTTCTGTCGACTTAATGGATGTCGACAGCAGCGAATTTGATGATCCTCCAGATACCGATCTAGACTCTTTTCATATGTTGTTGTTTGACCCAACTATGTATCTTACACATACGAACTCTTCCACCGAGATGTCCGGCTCAACAATTAACACTGATTATGAATTGTTTTTAGAGTCTGAAGATCACCCCGCACTTTGTGATGACATTATTCATCGGGGTATTAATGGAACTTTTGAGGAGATCTTCGCTGATGAACTCGCATTTTTGAATGACACGGGTGTTGAGATGAATCATCTCCCAAACAATGAAATTGAACCTCCACCCCTTCTTCTGAACTGTAATAAGAATGCGAGTAATCCATCATATTCACTGCATCGTCTCTCCAAAACGAGACGCACACACATTCTATTCCACCACTTACCCTTTCCCCACTTCTTCTTCCACCAACCAGAGCACTGCATTGATAAAATTTTCGAATGGTTGGTGTTGACATTCGGTCATTGCAAAGCTTGGCATCGACCACTGATTTTTGACCCCCTCTTGTGATTTTCAAAGATTAACATTGCATAACTCAAGTTTGGGGGGGTATATTTTTCTGGCTCTTGAAAAGAAAATTTTTACAAAATGATGAGCCAAGAATAAGTTTGGGGGAGGATCTTCACTTAAATATTTTGCCCCCACTAATAAATTCCTCCTAAGCTTACAGGTTTTTCAAGATTTAGCAGATGGAAACAGTGAGGACACTGTTGAAAACAAGTTTGGGGGAGGTTTGTGCTTATTTTCGCATCATTTGCATCATACTTTGCATAAGCACAAAACATTTTTTGAAAACCATAAAAATTTAAAAATTTTCAAGAAAATAAAAATATTTTTTGTACATAAATAAGATAATAAAAGTTTAGATAGTGAAAAATTACATTCATGAGATTAGAAAAATTTAAGAAAACCAAGAAAATTAGAAGTTTTCTTATACGAACTAGTAATAAGTAGTTATGAGCCGTTGTCCCAAGGGTTAGTAAGATGAAAGACGTCACTAATCTGAGGATAAAAATAAGTCTGAAAAATAATTTCTATTCTGGAAGCCAAACATTTTGAACGTTGATACCCTGCTATTCGCACTTACACACGTCTTAAAGCCTGGGATAGTAGAGGATGCCTTGAAATGCTCTTGTCTTAAAGCCAAAAGTATGAAGGAAATAAAAAAATGAAGAAAATATAAAGTGGTGAGAAAAATGAACACTGGTTTTGTTATCACCAAGGGCAATAAAAAAATATATAGCGAGGGTGCTTCTTCACCTAGTGCCCTAAGGCCAACTGGTCTGGGAGTCACTGCTATGCCTGAGGTGGTGCAAGACGAGGAAAATACACCAAATAAGCAAGCACATGAGTAATCGGTCGGTTAGTACCTCAAGAAGTATTAACAGTCGCATGAAAGTGTGTGAGCAATCCTAATATTCATTAATTAAAAAGTACTGAGGCTGATGGGCAAGAGTATGATAGCTTGAATTGAATTCTCCGGGTGTAGGGATGTCCTTTACACACACGCAGGGTGATATGATCGATGTTTGGAAGAAAGATAGGAATGAAAAATAAGACGATATTTTATTGCGGGAGGACGTGATTTCCGACATTTTTTCATGACTATTAAGATAGGGCTCATGACAACCGAAAAGCTAGCTTAGTTGGAAACCCTAATTTTCAAAGTCTTTCTTTTACAATTCTTTTCTTTAAATGTAATATTCATAATCTTTCTTTTATTATTGGATTTTTTGGGTGTAATCCGCTGAAAACCCTCAGGAGACAACACTCCTCCTACTAGGGACACCTAGAGGTTTAAAGGCTTGTTGCACGTGCTCAGTGCAATCGTGTTGCCTAGTTTTTCTCTTTCTTTATTTTCTCCTTCACTTTTTAATAAAACAATTCGCTCGAGACGGTCGAAATTAAGTTTGGGGGAATTTGATCAGTCGAAAATAATGTATTTTTAACACGGCAATTTCCCTATCATTTGCACTCATTTAGAAGTGTGCGGTATTCATATTTCACATATTAGCAAAACAGTCCTGAAATGTCAGATTGCATGTATTAAACTCTAAAACCGACATTTCTGAGGAAATTGTGTATTTATCATGGCATCGCATCATCCCTGTATTGCGCAACACTTGTGTCGAGATTTGTGCAGGAAATTGCAGGAGCAAAGCCAAAAGAGCTGATCAAAAATACGCCAACTCAATGATTTCAGATCTGGTAGCAACTCAAAAGGAAATATAAAAATCAACATATAAATGAAAGGCCCAATTGTCGGCCGAAGACCACTGCAGAAAGACCAAGCTCTAAAGCTCCCAAAGCATCGCGGAACCGCGGCGGGAGCCGGCTTGAGCCGCGGTTCCGCGGCGGTTCTGCCACATCATCACCTAATTTTCAGGGCATAATTCCTATCTCAGTGGGTACACCTCATTTTGACACGTCAAATTCCAGAATTCGCCAGAGGCTTCTGCCAGATCAGCAAAAGATCATTAAGCATGCTAATCATGATTAA
Source organism: Agapanthus africanus (assembly GCA_030015575.1). Taxonomy (NCBI): domain Eukaryota; kingdom Viridiplantae; phylum Streptophyta; class Magnoliopsida; order Asparagales; family Amaryllidaceae; genus Agapanthus; species Agapanthus africanus. The sequence continues at coordinate 103,936,496 of CM057345.1, read as the reverse complement.
GCTCCTAACTAATCACATCTAGAAGCTTCTCCTCAACAAACTTTTGGAGGGAAATTCAAATCTCCTCTAACTAACTTTTGGAGGGAAATTCAAATTTTAATCTTAAATCTAGGGTTTAGGAAAGTCTATAAATAGAAGCCTAGACCTAGGGTTAATGGCTATTCTTTAGTTCTCCCATTCCTAAATCTCTAATTCTTCATTTTTTTCCACAAGTCTAGTGACAAGGCTTGTACGAAACCCTAACCCTAATTCCACTCCAAATTCAAGATCTTGAGTACCAATCAAGCAAGAAGCCCTTCAACCTTTTAGGAGCGGAGCCGATCTCCAATGGAGCAAGTGATCCAAGCCGATCCGCGACTCACGGAGCCGAGCGAAGCCAAATCGACGATCGAGTTCTTTCTCTTGTAGTTCTTGAGCGAATGTAATGAAATTGTTGATATAAATAAAAGGTGAAATTCTTTAATCTTGTTTTCTTTAAATTCTTGCATCATGATTTGATCTCAATTTGTAATTGTAGTTCTTGTTGTGATGTTTGAGTAAAACTCCGCTCGTCGAGGAGTCGAGACGATCAATAGAATGATGATGTAACAAATCTTAAAACGATTCTTGAGTCATACGAGTTTTGTAAACCCTAGCAAGTTCAAGAATCGATGACCTAGTTTCGTTGCGATGCTTTCTTGATTGTGATCGCTCGAAATTAGGGATCTACGATCGTTTCTTGAATTTACTAGAGGCTAGAATGTGAATGATATCGACGAATGAACAAGGGATAAATGATGAAACCCTAGTTTCACTAGAAATCCCTAATTCTCGTCGATCATCATCGATCTAGTATCAATCCATCGAAGGATGAGAATACGTCATCTTGAGATTGCATCACATCTATAGATCCGATCGATTCCTACGAGCCTCATTTCGATTCTTGATATTTGGTTGGAAAAAATCATCAAACTATCAATTCTTGATTCTATCTTTTTCTTGTTATTAGATCTATATTTTCTAATTCTTGAACTTCAAATATAAATCATGAATTGTTTTGTTTTGTTTTCTTTAAAGTTTCAATTCATCTAATTCAAAAAGACGAACGATTACACTTTCCCTGTGGACGATCCGCACTCACTAACGATCTACAACCGACACCGTAGTTGATTACGGTCAAACAATTCTTTGATTGTGAATTTTATTCATTTTCTAAACACACACAAAGAAATGATCAATCAATGACATGTGTCTTGAAGAAATGGAGAATATTCTCCGTCTTCATCTCCCTTAGTAGTATTGGTTCTGCCCACTTAGAAAAGTAGTCGGTCGTTTACATTATGAACCGGTGTCCTTTGGATGACGCTGGTTCAATGGGGCCGATTATATCGGTTCCCTACATCTTGAACGGCCAGCTAGCTACCGTCGGATGTAGCGAATTTGGGTGTTCGTGGATGAAGTCCCCATGAATCTGGCATGAGTGACACTGCTTCGCATATTCGAGACAGTCCCGAATCATCGTGGGCCAATAATATCACATCCTTTTGATCTTCAGCTTCATCTTTGGCCCAGCTTGATGAGAACCGTAGAGTCCATCGTGGGTCTCTTGGATGACTATCCTTGCTTCTTCTGGTCCCAGGCATCTTAGCCACAAACCGTCAAGCGATCTCTTGTATAGAGTATCATTGACGAAAGCGAAAGACATAGCCTGTTTCATGAGCTAGTGTCTTGACGACGCGTTTTCGGGCGTTCGATGGGAATTTAAGTAGTCTATGAAAACTTCCCTCCAATCCTTGACCTTTTCTTCATCTTCTATTTGGAGGACCACTTGTTTGGTCATTTCTTTTCCTTCAGATGGCTCCATTGAATCCTCTGAAGATATTTCTGCTGGCGTGAGAACCCGACGGCTTTGCACAACGATCCTTACATCATCGAGGTTTTCGTCAGCCAGCTCCTTAGCAAGCTTGGCTAATGCATCCGCCTTGCTATTTTCCACACGCGGTATGCTTTCCAGGATGTAGGAGGGGATTGTTTCCCCCAATCAGAGCAAAGCTCTGTTTTGAATTTCAAAATTCAAAAATTGAAGCAATACTTCAGATTCCGGGCGCTGCGCGCTGCGTGCCACGTGTCAAAAGTAGACGCGCTGGCGCCCGGTGCGCTGCGCCCTAGGCAGCGCACCCCCAATCAGAGCAAAGCTCTGCTTTAAAATTCAAAATTAAATTGAAGCAACGCTTCAGATCCCGTGCGCTGCACGCTGCGTGCCACGTGTCAAAAGCAGACACGCTGGCGCCAGGTGCGCTGCGCCCTAGGCAGCGCACCCCCAATCAGAGCAAAGCTTTGCATTAAAATTCAAAATTAAATTGAAGCAACGTGTCAAACACAGGTGCGCTACGCTCAGTTGCGCTACGCTCAGTTGCGCTACGCTCTGCGTTGCGCGCCACGTGTCAAACAAGGTGCACTAGCGCAGTTGCGTTGCGCTCTGCGTTGTGCGCCACGTGTCGAACGTAGGTGCGCTAACGCAAAGTGCGCCAGCGCTGGAATTAAAAGAATTCTCCACCGCTAGATCAAAAGATCTAATAATAATAAATTATTAATTAATCAGAATTAAAATTCTGTTATGGAATGATTTTTCAATCTTATTAAAACAAGAAGATTATCTTCTGTAAAACAGAAGCCTTAGGATCAAAGATCCAACAGTGGGAAATATTCCAAATCAATCAGAGAAAGATCTCTTAAAACTGATTTAACAAATCAATTGGCCCTATATAAAGGCCCCTAGACTTCAAGTCTCAGAGAGAAAAGAGAGAGAAAAAACCCTCTGCAAATTTTGAGAAAACTCAAAGAAAAAGAAAGGCAAGCCTTTAGCAAAAGAAGATCATTTCTTCAAAGTAAAGAATTAATTCTTGAACGACAGAGATGAAACCATCTCGTAAAAAGAAGAAACATCTTCTAAAAAGATCTTAGATCTATAAAAAGACTAAGGTCTTTAATAAAAAGGAAAAGATCAAAAGATCTAAGCATAAAATAATAAAAGAAGTATTTTTACTTCATTCACAGATCTTTGATCTATAAAGGCAGGGCCTTTTATAAAACAAACAAGAACTTTTGTTCTTGGATCTTTAGGCAAAGCCTCCTTTAAAGAAGAAAATAAATCTGTTCTTTGATCTTAAAATTGATCAGATGCGTTTTGCGCTATTAGAAAGTGCCTTGCACTTATGAATTGCGCCTTTGCGCTTCTAAGATTGGCGCACAGCGCCAGAACACGCCACGTGTCAAACAAAGACGCAACCTGCGCTTTGCGCTTTTAAAACAGAGCACTACGCTCATGAGCTGGCGCTCAGCGCCAAGCGCGCCACGTGTCACTCATTGGTACGCCAACAGACTAGCGCAATGCGCTCATAAATTAAAAGCGCAATGCGCTAACAAACTAGCGCATAGCGCTAAGCGCGACACGCGTCCTCTTCGTGTGCGCTACCCGACAGAAGTGTAGTGCGCTCTTTGACTAGCGCAAAGCGCCTGGCGCACCACGTGGCGCACTGTCAGAACACACTTTGTTCTGATGAATGCTATGCATTCAGTATAAGACAAAAAATGTCAGAGCCCAATGCTTAGCATTATTAAAAGGGCAGAGCCCAAATAAAGGCCTAATGGCCAGAACAAAAATAAAATGTTAAACATTTTTAACTGGACTTAGCCCAATTCTGGCCATAAGTCCTCAACTTGTATTGAACTGAGCACATATGCTCTGTCAACCAATTCACATCGGTTCGAGGGTACATCTCTTTACTCCTCTGATATCTGTCGTTGTAATCCTTCAACGTCGTTAGAGAGGTAACGGGTCCCAACAACTACACATAACAATGGACTGTGGAGTCCTTAAACCCACGGACTATGATGTCCTTAACCTCGACCGTGATGTCTTTAAACTAATATCGGACTGTGAGGTCCTTAAACTCACGGACTATGATGTCCTTTACCTCGACCATGATGTCTTTAAACTAACATCGGACTGTGAGGTCCTTAAACTCACGGACTATGATGTCCTTAACCTCGACTGCGACATCTTTAAACTAATATCGGACTGTGGAGTCCTTAAATCCACGGACTATGATGTCCTTAACCTCGACCGCGATGTCTTTAAACTAACAATGGACCCCCATGTTCTTAAACTGGCAATCGACCGCAATGTCACTAAACTAAACAATAGAGCCCAATTGCTCTCTTGTCGGATCTAAATGGTCCCGTTAAGTTGATCTTAGTCGAAATTTAGACTAACGTATCCTTAACAAACGTTTAAGTTGATCTTAGTCTCAAATGAGGCTAACGTATCCTTAAACCCAACCCCCCCCCAAATCTAAGAAAGATACGGATTTGGACTAGTCCACGCCTTACGGGCGACAACATAACTTAGTCTCCGTATACAATCCACGGGCAACCAAACACAAAACAAACACCCACGACACGAAGTGACCATATGGAGAAGGAGAAAGTTGTTACCGCGATGTGGTAGCGTAATTAACTGCAGGGGCTTGCGCTTGCAGGGAAGAGCGTCCCCACAATCAAAACCCCCTCAAACGAGGGGGGATCTGACGAAGTCTGCTACATCGGCCGCATCTGTTTAAACCTTCGATATATGGTGTCATAAATCAACATGGCATCTTCGGAGAGGTGGACGGATAGCACCAATTAGCATCTGCCCCGAATTTCATGCAAGACGTCCTACGCGTCTCCGCCGCGTCTTTCGGAGGGGAACAGATTCTGGCACGCCCGGTGGGACCTTTTCCTCTTTCCACTCCACACTTCGTGTGTCGTGTTCGCGAACCCATCGCGGTTTGCTAATAGTTGCTCTTAGGTTTCGAGGTACTAAGATTTGGTGTTTTGCTTGCTGCAGAAAGCAAAGAATCAATGGCGTCCACTTGTGCAAGATGTTCCAACTGCAACTGCAACCTACGCTCCGCCTCACCTGGAGGTGTAGCTTACGGACCTCAAGCGGCGTCCCTGTTCACGATGCCGGTGGAACAGGTCATCCAGGCTACTACTAGATTGTTTTTTTGGGACTATGCTCCCCCCGATGAGATTCAGTACCCTTGTGCCAGCACCGGAAGCTCCCAAGAAGTCGGTCTTCGATCAGCTTGCTACTACCACGGCCCCTCTCAATGGGTCGTCCAGCTCCTACTCCTCGGTCTTCGCCAGACTGAGCCTGAACTCTGATGGTCCTGCCAAGACGCCCATGACACCTGAAGTGGCCATCCCAAAGAAGACAGCCATCCCTGCTCCTGAAGTCGTCAAGGCGGCTTCTCCTGCAAAAGTGTCGGTCTTTACAAGATTGACTATTCCGGCTCCCGTTCCTGCTCGAAGATCTGTTTTTGACAGATTGGATACCGCTACTCAAAAGACGTCAGTCTTCAAGAGGCTAGCACCTGCAGCGCCTCACCAGGACAGGGGGAAAGACAAAGCCATCCCCATCGCCGAACTAACACCAACAGCTCGACACGCTCGACGTCGCCACTGGCGCCAAGTAAGGAAGGCTGGGGGCAACTCCCCCTCTGGCTAACTCCACCGTCTTCAACGGTGGAAATTAATGCTGCTGTTCCAACCGGGAACAGCTTTGAGCTACTGAATAAGGTGCGCAGGAATTCGCCTACCGCCGTACTAAAAAGATCTCCGCCGACGGTGGAGACCGTCATAGAAACGAAGCCGGAACAGTCCCCTCAACGACTGTCTTCTAAAGTTTACAAAATCTGGCGACAAGTCCGAGAGTCGGTGGTTGATCAAGACTATCCCCGCCGGCAGAAGAAGCAGAAGGTCCGACAGGAAGAAAACTGTCCTGTTAAGCCACAAAAGACGACGGCTACTTGGGTTCCCCCTCAACTTCGACCCCTTATAAGAGGAGAAGGCCGGAGAAAATCCCCATGCCTTCGACAAATGTCAAAGGCACTGAGCCTAAACGCCCTAAGTCTGGGGGCATGGTGGTACATTCTGTCTACATGGCATCCGGGAAAGAGGATAGCCGCGCTTCTACGGGCCACCGACCACTCACCCGATCCATCACGAGAGCTCAGGAACAGCAGCAGCAGAAACTTCAGGAGATGCTGACTGCGATGGCCGCACTCACCGGGCCAAAAGAAAGCCTGGATGCATCATGAGAACAGCGTCACGAATAGGAAACTGATGCCGACTTCCTTCGCAGAGTCCTCGAAAAGAAGGACAAAGAAGCCGCGGAGCAAGCGGCTAACATAAAGCGAATGGCACTTCTCTTCCAGGACGTGGTGGGTATGATGATCCAGTCAGATCTCCCAGCCGAAGATCATCCAGTAATAATTGAAGATGATAGAGGAGAGACATCAAATCCTCTGCCGGCTCTGTCAGCAGCTAAGGAGGAGACCATCTCAAAGGCCACCCTGGACGATTATATCGCTCAGCAGATACGAGTTCACCAGGAGATGAAGCGGCTGGGCAAATTGTTAGAACGGGGCGACCGTATCCAGGCTGGTATGATCAGATAAAGTACCCGCCCGGCTACACGATCCCGAAATTCCATGTGTACAAGGGGACGGGCAATCCTCATCAACATGTTGCTTAGTTCAGGGCCCTCTGTGGCAATACTGGGGGCGATGATAAGCTTTTGCTCCGCCAATTCGTCGGCAGCTTGTCGGAGACGGCATTTGAGTAGTACTCCGAACTTCCAAACGACTCCGTCAAGACTTTCGCAGAAATGGAGTTGTTGTTCACTCAGTAATTCGCAAGTGCCAGTGAACGCACCCCAATAACGGCATTGATCAATGCCAGGGTAAAGCCGGGCGAAACTTGGGTTCAGTACGCAATCCGATGGCGAAATCTGTGGTCAAAGTGCGAATAGCGCATCGAAGAAGCACCAGCGGTTGGCATGTTCGTGGGCACCCTAGACCCTCATGCAACTATTTCACAGTTCATGATGTTCTTCAAACCGACCACATTCCAGGCTTTAATCGACAAGCTAGCCCAGATGTATTAGATGGGTCACAGACCGTCACCTCCGAAACCGGAGCCGTGGAACGAAAAGGGTAAAGGGAAGGCGACCTTCGTTGCGAACACCCAACAGCAGCCCAGTACTCCAAGACTAGCGGATCAATTGGAAGAGAGACGGCACTATTATAATGAGAAAATGAAGTGCCCTTACTCATTTCCACGGGACAAAACAAAGAGACTCTTCGAGCTGGCGATGCGCAACCGGCTTATCAATTTGCCGAATCCAAGGCGGCCATTGCAACCCGGCGAAGCAAATAATCCTAATTATTACCCTTACCACCAAACGGTAAGCCATCCAAATGAAGATTGCTTCGTCTTTAAGGGATGGATCGAGGATCAGTACCTACAAGGCAAATTTGCGCTGTCTGAGAAGTGGAAAGTAAACCCACCACAGCCACACAATCCTAAGAAGATGGATACACCGGGGGCAACGTGCTCTTTTATTTAAGAAGCCCCATGGGAGGTGGATCTTTCGGCCAAAACCAAAAGGATGTTGAATGATCTCCAGACATGCTCGGCGATCAGGTGGAAGAATCCGCTAGAACCCCAGATCATCGAAGGGATGCTGAAGCCACGCCCAATTCCAAAGATTGGTGGTGATAGCCAAAGCTCGCACACCCAGCCGTCAAAATCCTCGAAGAAGAAAAAGAAATCCAAAAAGCCCGTGAAGCCTGGCGACAAGCACACGGACCTGCAGAAACAGATCGACGCGCTGGAAGAGTATAACAAGAAGGCGCTGACCCCAATCACGCTCCAAGAATTCCTCGGCCACGTCCTTGAAGACGGAGATGATGGAGAAGACTCATCAGATGGATCTGAGGATTACGTAGCAAGTTGTCATGTGATCTCTCACTCATTGATAGACGATGAAGAGGCTCCTTACACCGAGAGACTGGGGGCAGGGCCAGAACCGGGACTTCTGTGGCCGACAGACGAAATGATCGACGCCTTCCTGAATGAGATTCATCTGAAAAGTAAAGCCAATCGTTGAGCGTGAGATGGCCATATTTGAAAGAGACAAACGCCGACGACTAGACGAAAGAGTCGAGACACTCCCGCCGAATCAAGGACCATCCGTCGCAGATATAAACAAGTTCAAGATGGGGAAAAGGTTTTCTAAAGCCATATCAATGGGGATGAAACTACCACCCTCTGAAGGAAACACTCCCGGTGAAGCAGAAACACATTCAAGCTACTGCTTATATCATCTAAAGATTTCGCACCCTACCGAAGAGTGCGACGCTTTTAAAAGATGGTGGCAGAGATATGTTGCTCACCGGCAACATTTTAAGCGGATGAAACGCAAAATTCGTCGAAAGCAAAGAAGTGCGATCGAGGAGCATAAAAGAATTACCGGTAACTGTCGCATGGTCAATGCCGGGGGATCACAGGTTCTCACCTTCGGAAGCGACTTTGACGAGGAAATGGCTCTTGGCCCTCTCTTCAAAGAATCCACCTCGAGGAAAGAGGAAGAACCGAAGACCTGCGAAAACATTCAGCTACGCAATCGTACGTTACCCGAAAAGAATCTTGGGCCCTCGAATAGTGGGTCAAATAGGAAAGATAAGGGAAAAGAAAAGGTCTTGGAGGATATCGCCCTAGATGACCAAGTCATGAAAGAGCTGACTGCCAAGGACCCGCCAAAGAAAAGTAAGGTGGACTATAACGTTCTGGCGCACTTGAGGAAGTTACCCTCACAGCTCAGCGTTCTCGACGCACTTTTACTATCCAAAGAAGCGAGAGATTCATTGATCAAGGCGCTACAAGAACCAGAGGAATTCCAAGCGTTTCTCGCCGAAGAAAAGATGAAAGACGAGCTGGAGGAAGTACACACAGCCGATATCACCTTCGGTGATGAAGACCTCCTCCTTGGGATGTGCGAGCATAACCGTCCCCTCTATGTCTCAGGGTACTGCCACGATATAAAGATAGGCAAAATATTGGTCGACAATGGGTCTTCCGTCAATCTCCTCAACGTGCGAGTGTTGAAGGAAATCTGCATGAGTGTCCAGCATTTCGTTCGTGACAAAATCTGTAAGTCCATATTGCGACCCCCGGTGCTTACGGGGAGGCGGAAACGGTATAAAAAAAACGAATTTTTATCGCAAGAGGCAACATGGACTAAACATGGTCGGGATCGTTGTCTAAACTAAAACTAGTGTTCTAGCTAAAGAGAGTTAGCTACTATGGAAGATGGTTATACCTATACTTGAACTCCTTCTTCTTCAAACCTTGTAGAGGTTGATGGTTCTCTTTACGTCGCCTTCTCCCGTCGAAGATGGATCCACCTCGAAGGTTCGACTTTGGGCTCTTCCTCGATCTTTGAGTGAACTAGGGTTTCCGGTTTGCTAAACCTTCAACCTAGAATGAGTAGAGAGAGTGACTAGGGTTTGCTTTTCTTTTTCAAGAGAAGGATTCTCAACTCATGAGAAGGTTTCTCTTGACTAGAGGAAGAAGAAGATGAAGAGAGGAGAGAGAATGAATATGATAGAATGAGCTCAATTATTTCTTTCTTGCAACCATAATGCAAAAGAAAATAATTATCTAATAATAATAATTGAAAATGAGAATAGTTGATGGTAATTTGGAATGACCACTACCATGCTTCATTTAAAAATGTAAGCATAAATCAAGGAGGACTTTTGAAGGCATGAAAGTGGTCAATGGTCAACAAGTCAACCAAAACAACCATAACATAATTCTCATTTAATTATTATTATCAATAGATAATATATAAATCCATTAGGGTTTGGAAAATGAAGACTGTCAATTGTGCATACGCACCCGTTCCGAAACCCTAATGAAAAACCTCATTCTCCGCCTCAAGCAACTGTGCATATACACCTGCATTCTCGTTCCGAAAAACAAGAATACCAAGATATAAAAGCAACCCCAAAAACATATACCAGTATCTGGCTCAAACCAGAGCCTGCCAGTATAATCCGTCCGGACTCCAAACGTGCACAAGTGCGCGGATGAGAACGAACCCTGTCGCAAAACCATGCGACCTCTACTCTGTTTTGCCCAGAGGCGAATACCCTCTGTGTGGGACTCTAAAGACTCGACACTACGCTGGCAGTGGGTTTAACCACAGACCGCAAGCGGCACTAGCTGTGCGTAACGGTCCCCAGGTAGATGCCGACAAGAAGGCTGACGAGGTGAAACCCCATCGGAACTCCTACTGAGTCTGAATGTGACATTCTCCGTACAGTCCGGTCTGTTCGTCTGATACATCGCATGGCGGGCCTGGGGGGCGGTAAACGTCAGTCCCCCAATAGCGGTACAAGTCGTGCCGGAGCGAAGCCCAAAACACCCTAAGATAACACTGGAAACCTACCAGTATATCTCGTTTGCCCTGGCCAGGGACTACTCGTGTAATGGCTCTCCTAGACACAGCGCGATGTCAACCCCCAATACCGGGAGAGACGAATCCTGTCTAACCGTCACTGCCTCCAAGTGCTTCGGGACTGCACCCAACCACCACCTGTTTGCACGACTCCTTTGAGCCGTGGTAGGGTAGTGATCAAAGTGCAGTGGGAACACACTCGAGGCGAAGTGCCAGTGTCAAGTCAGCGGACTAAGCTGTACTCATGTCACCTGGGAACTGACGACTGACGATAGGTATAATACCAACCTGTCAGTTCCCGACGAGTCCTGTCCAGTGTACTCGTAACCCAACGAGCACCCGTATACTATCTCCAGTACGACGTACTGATGGCTGTGGGACAGACCATCTCCCACACTGGGATGAGAAGCGCATACGCTAGTCTACTCCGGAGTATCGATGCCCTGTCTCGATAGTCCTGCGACTAGGAACCTGTATAAGGATGTGCTTATAGATTACCCAGCCCCCACTAGTGTGACTGCCATCACAACGCTGGTAATCAAGCAAAGATCCTAAGGGCTCCACTAATGCGTATAAGTGATATAGTAAAATAAACACAAGTACACATTGAAGTAGAGACAAACCAAGTAGCATACTACTATTTTGAGCAAGATTGTATATACAAGGTGAATATCCCAAGCATCCATTAAGTAATATACAAACTAGTATGATACAGTAATGGCCTCTAGGGCATATACACTAACAATCTCCCACTTGCACTAAGGCCATGTACTGGCGTATCGAAGACCTATCATCTCGATCAGCCGCTCGAACTGAGTCTGGGGCAGGGCCTTGGTGAATGGATCTGCAGTGTTGTCTTCTGAAGCAACTCTCCGAACCTCGATCTCCTTGCGATCCACGATCTCCCTGATCAGGTGATACCGCCTCAAGATGTGCCTGGATCTCTGATGGGACCTGGGTTCCTTTGCTAAAGCTATAGCCCCGTTGTTGTCGCAATACAGAGGTACTGGGTCAACAATGGACGGAACCACCTGAAGTTCTTTCAAGAACTTCCTCATCCAGACAGCTTCTTTTGCGGCATCAGATGCAGCGATGTATTCCGCTTCCATTGTCGAGTCTGCAACGGTTTCCTGTTTGGAACTCTTCCAACACACCGCCCCTCCATTGAGGGTAAAGACAAAACCCGACATGGACTTGGAATCATCCTTGTCACTCTGGAAGCTGGAGTCAGCAAAAGCCTCGATCTGGAGGTCTTTTCCGCCATACACCAAGAACATCTCCTTAGTCCTCCTCAGGTACTTGAGAATGTTCTTTACTGCTATCCAATGTTTCTCCCCAGGGTTTGACTGATACCGGCTTACTACACTCAGTGCATAAGCTACATCCGGTCTGGTACACAACATCGCATACATTATAGAGCCTACCGCAGAAGCGTAGGGTATAATAGACATGCGATCCCTCTCCAAATCAGTCTTGGGAGACATCTCTTTAGAGAGGGTGATCCCGTGACAAGCTGGTAGGTTACCGCGCTTGGAATCTTCCATACTGAATCTCTTCACTATGGTGTCAATGTACCTGGACTGAGAAAGTCCCAATATCCTCTTGGATCTATCACGATGGATCCGGATCCCCAGGATGTAAGAGGCATCACCCAGGTCTTTCATGGAGAACCTTTGTGACAAGAAACCCTTGACAGATTGTAGCATAGGAATGTCATTTCCTATTAAGAGAATGTCATCCACGTATAAAACGAGGAATACTACAGTTCTCGCTACAAATCTACTATAGATGCATGGTTTATCTGGATTTTTGATAAAGCCAAATTCTTTGACCGTCTCATCAAAACAGATGTTCCAACTCCGCGATGCCTGCTTTAGTCCATAGATGGACTTAAGCAACTTGCACACCTTTCCGCTGCTCCCACTCTGAATGAAGCCCTCTGGCTGGTCCATATAGACACACTCCTCTAAATTTCCATTTAGAAAAGCTGTCTTTACGTCCATTTGCCAGATCTCATAATCGTGGAAAGCAGCGATGGCAAGAAGGATCCGAATGGATTTCAGCATGGCTACTGGAGAAAAGGTTTCGTCATAGTCCAAGCCAGGTCTTTGACGGAAACCCTTTGCTACCAGCCTAGCTTTATAGGTCTCAACCTGTCCATCTACACCAATCTTCCTTTTGAAGATCCACTTGCATCCTACGGGTTTTACCCCGTCTGGAGCAATGTCCAACGTCCATACCTTGTTGGTGTACATGGACTCCATTTCGGTCCGCATTGCATCCAGCCATTTCACCGAGTCAACGCTCTGAACGGCCTGCTGGAAGCTAGTAGGCTCATCATAATCTATGATGCAATCCTCTCTATCCCCGTCTATGAGAAAACCGTAGTATCTCTCGGGCGGATGAGACTGCCTACTACTTCTGCGGAGCGGCGTAGGAATGTCCTGTTCTGTTGAACCCTCTGGTTCCACTAAGCTTTCAGTGACAGTCTGTGGTTCTGGAACTTCTTCCAGTTCTACTGCGCTCCCACTAATTTCCTTTTCCAAGAACTGGTGTTCTAGAAAGTGGGCATTGCGAGAAACAAGGACTTTTTGTTCCTCTGCGTAGTAGAAAAGATACCCCCTGGTGCTCTTTGGGTATCCCACAAACTTGCACAGCACTGAGCGTGCCTCGAGTTTGTCCGCATGCTGCTTTTTGACAAAAGCTGGACATCCCCAGATCTTCAGATATTGAAGATATGGTTTCTTCCCACTCCACATTTCATATGGGGTGGTAGGCACAGTCTTAGTCGGAACTCGGTTCAAAAGGTATGCAGCTGATTCTAGCGCATACCCCCAGAATGATCGCGGTAACTCAGCGTTACTCATCATGGACCGCACCATATCCAATAGGGTGCGGTTCCTTCTCTCCGATACACCGTTATGTTGCGGGGTGTATGGAGGAGTAAGCTGAGAGAGAATTCCGTTCTCTTTTAAATAGTCCAGGAACTCGGCACTTAAGTATTCTCCACCTCGATCCGATCTTAGAATCTTAATACTTTTGCCGGTCTGTTTCTCTACTTCATTCTTATACTCCTGGAATTTTCCAAAGGCTTCGGACTTATGCTTCATTAAGAAGATATGACCGTACCTAGAGAAGTCATCCGTAAAAGTAATGAAGTAAGAATGTCCGCTTCGGGCATGTGTAGACATTGGACCGCACACGTCACTGTGTACGAGTCCCAAGAGCTCGCTCGCTCTTTCTCCATGTCCAGTAAACGGAGTCTTTGTCATCTTTCCCTTGAGACAGGATTGACAAGTGGCATACGACTGATATTCGAACGCATTCAAATACCCTTCTGTATGTAACTTGGTCAACCTTCTCTCATTGATGTGACCCAATCTACAATGCCATAAGAAAGTCTGGTTTATTTCTGGAGACTTTCTTTTGTGTGTATTCTGGACATTAAAAATCTGTGGTTGGTTCAATACGTATATACCATTACTCAAAGTACCTGACCCAATCAAAACTTGATTAAGGCGAATGTTCACAACATTACTTACAAACGCAAATTCATAACCTTCTTTAGAAACTAAAGATACAGAAATGATATTACAAGTTGCGTTGGGTACAAAAAAGCAATTACGCAAAACCAAAACATGTCCATCTGACATTCCCAGGTGATAGTCCCCCACGGCTTTAGCATCCATGCTAGCTCCGTTCGCAACTCTGAGGGTCATGTCACCTGCCTTCAAATCCCTACGGTTTCTCAACGCCTGCAAAGAATTACAGATATGAGATCCTGATCCGGTATCCAATACCCAGGAAGTAGAGTTTATTGAAAGACAGTTTTCAATAACATACACACCTGAAGCTGAAGCTGCAACCTGCTTCAATTCCTGTGTTCTGGCCTTCCAGGCCCTGCAATCATTCTTCCAGTGTCCTTTCTTATGACAAAAGAAGCATTCTTCCTTATCCACAAGCTTCCCAGCTATCTTTGTTGCTTTTCCTTTTCCCTTCGTATCCACTTTACCAACACCGCCCCTTGGTTTGGCGGGGGCTTTCTTCTTCTTTCCCTTGGCTTTCGCCTTGGACCTAGAAGAAGATGATCCTCCTACAAACAAAGTGGATGTTTCCCTACCTTTCTGTAGGGTGCCCTCTGCGCTCCTCAGCAGGTTGAGGAGTTCTGAAAGTTCAACCTCCTTTTCTTGTAGGTTGAAATTCATTATAAACTGGGCGTAAGTGGAAGGAAGGGACTGGAGAACTATATCCGTATATAGCTCACTCTCCAATGTGATCCCTAGGTCAGCGAGCTCCTCAATGTAGCCGATCATCTTTAGCACGTGCTCGGCTACTGATGATCCGACGGCCATTCTTGTCGAAAACAACTTTTTCGACGCTTCGTATCTTGCGATACGTGATTGCTCCCCATACAGTTCTTTTGTATGAAGCAATATGGACTCCATGTCCATATTCTCATGCCTCCTCTGATGTTCGTTGTCCATCGAGGCAAGCAAGAGGCACTTGGCCTTCGCGCTATCAATCTCCCAAGTCTTGCGGATTTCCTTATCCGCGACGCTGGAAGTTGGACCAGGGACAGGGGGAGCTTTGGTGGTAAGAAGATACCCCAGCTTGTCATAAGTGATTGCTATCTTGACATTCCTGAGCCAATCTTTGTAGTTTGGCCCTGTCAGCTTGTTTTTATCTAGGAGTAACTTAAGTCCAGTCATGTTGATTGGTCGCTGCAATTAGGAGAGAGAAGAAGAAACACTCAGCATGATGCTCTTGCAAGTTTAGAGTGGTTTTTAATTTGTCTAAACAGGATGGCTCCCACTGTTTCTCGAATCCCTCCTCAAACCATAAAGGAAGAATTAGTCAGGATCAATCCCACCGTACAATACTTGCTTAACTGTTCAGCCAGGCTGGTGTCGGTACTTCGAGGGAGGTTTTCCAACGCTTTCGCGAAGTTCCTTAATTAAAGAACCTCTTTTCCCTGGGGGCGTAGCCCCGCTAACACCTTTCTAGGCACCTACTAGGTTTATAGCATTGATCGTTAAATGAGAAATTTCCCGAGGAGTAGCATATACTCACAGTAGGATCGGGATCCAAATATCATCGCGTGACGAAACTGAAGGAATCCTACCAGAATCATCACACTCCAAATGGTATGCAAATCTAGCAAGTTTCAGTACTTATGAAACTCCCGATGTGGATTTTTGCCCCATGCTCTTATGACCTTGGCGTGAGGTCAAAATGTCATAAGTCACATGTCAAGTTCGTCCCATCATTATCCAGGTTAATTTGAATCCACCCGTACATACCCTTGACGTAGGCCAAAATGGCAGTACGACTGTTTCAAACCAACGCATTCTATCTATGCAACAGATAAATATCCGGCAGCTACCAATCACTATGCCTTGGCGTGAGGTCAAAATACATAGCTTGAATACTACCGAATATTTAACTGAAATGATGGAGGGCTACGGATGGTTTTGGCAAAACCGTGAACGTAGTGAACTTGATTTGGTCGATGGAACGAGATAGCTTTTAAAAGGAGTGGCTCAAACTCCGCATTTAAAAGTTGGTTTTGAAAAGAACCGAGTGGTTTTTCGAAAGTGTTCCAACGACTTTAACTTGGTTTATTATCTTGCATTAGTTCTTTTAATGCGTGATATTCTTGCATTAGTACTTTTAATGCGTCCCATCATTTAATCCTACCATTGCAGAAAACAACCAAAATATGACGTACGCTTATGCCATTCGCATTCGCCACTGGGCCCCGTCATCACTCGTTAGGTTACTTAACTAACGACAGAGCGGGGGCTGGGCTAGCGCGGCTGTAAAACATAAGCAACGCCTAAATAGAAAGCAATGATAGACATTACAGATCACAGATGAATACATTGGATATACTAGCAATCCGCATTTCTTTCGAGCCTGAAACGAAAAGCGGATAACACGGTCGCGGTGAATAGCAAATACCCCACCCAAGACCCCTACGGGTGCGGCAAACTACCCGCCAAGTTCCCGGTAGTTTGTGCACCCCACCATGGGTCTATCCTAGGAGCAAAAACAGTAAAAAAGAATTATACAATGACGGCTACAACACCGACCCGGTTGTGCGGCCAAACAAATAATATAATTACATCAATTTACATTTACAAATGAATGAAAGAAAAACAAAAGCTCATCTCACATCCAACCCCGGCTATTCACCCGCGACAGTCCAACACATTCATATACACATTCCAGCACATTACAGATCATGTATAACCCCGACTAATCGACTTATAGCGATTAGCCGACGTTCAATACATGCAAACAACACAGATATAACCAATATAGCCAAAGTGTAGTGAAGTTCGGAAAAATACGGAATTATAGGACCCCAAAAGGAAATTTCTTTTCTGGAAAATCTGGGTACATATAATATATCTCAAAAATCCCAAAACCAAAACCTACAGACACTGCACGAAAAACGAGGTGCAGAAGACGACAAAGTGCGGCGGTTCCGCGGCACGAGCCTACCTCGTGCCGCGGATGCGCGGCGCTTTGAGCTCCAAACTGGATCGTTTTTCATGTGTGTTTTTAGAAAACCCTGAGATGATTTTACAAATATAAATTTTTTCATTTTGAGCCAAAAAAATTTCAACAGAAACTCAGGTTTTTTGAAAAATACGGTTTTTGGGTTTTTGCGGTTTCGAACTTCGTTACACTTCACTACCAAGCTAGTTTAAGTTTAGTTAGGCTCTGATACCACTGTAAGTCCATATTGCGACCCCCGGTGCTTACGGGGAGGCGGAAACGGTATAAAAAAAACGAATTTTTATCGCAAGAGGCAACATGGACTAAACATGGTCGGGATCGTTGTCTAAACTAAAACTAGTGTTCTAGCTAAAGAGAGTTAGCTACTATGGAAGATGGTTATACCTATACTTGAACTCCTTCTTCTTCAAACCTTGTAGAGGTTGATGGTTCTCTTTACGTCGCCTTCTCCCGTCGAAGATGGATCCACCTCGAAGGTTCGACTTTGGGCTCTTCCTCGATCTTTGAGTGAACTAGGGTTTCCGGTTTGCTAAACCTTCAACCTAGAATGAGTAGAGAGAGTGACTAGGGTTTGCTTTTCTTTTTCAAGAGAAGGATTCTCAACTCATGAGAAGGTTTCTCTTGACTAGAGGAAGAAGAAGATGAAGAGAGGAGAGAGAATGAATATGATAGAATGAGCTCAATTATTTCTTTCTTGCAACCATAATGCAAAAGAAAATAATTATCTAATAATAATAATTGAAAATGAGAATAGTTGATGGTAATTTGGAATGACCACTACCATGCTTCATTTAAAAATGTAAGCATAAATCAAGGAGGACTTTTGAAGGCATGAAAGTGGTCAATGGTCAACAAGTCAACCAAAACAACCATAACATAATTCTCATTTAATTATTATTATCAATAGATAATATATAAATCCATTAGGGTTTGGAAAATGAAGACTGTCAATTGTGCATACGCACCCGTTCCGAAACCCTAATGAAAAACCTCATTCTCCGCCTCAAGCAACTGTGCATATACACCTGCATTCTCGTTCCGAAAAACAAGAATACCAAGATATAAAAGCAACCCCAAAAACATATACCAGTATCTGGCTCAAACCAGAGCCTGCCAGTATAATCCGTCCGGACTCCAAACGTGCACAAGTGCGCGGATGAGAACGAACCCTGTCGCAAAACCATGCGACCTCTACTCTGTTTTGCCCAGAGGCGAATACCCTCTGTGTGGGACTCTAAAGACTCGACACTACGCTGGCAGTGGGTTTAACCACAGACCGCAAGCGGCACTAGCTGTGCGTAACGGTCCCCAGGTAGATGCCGACAAGAAGGCTGACGAGGTGAAACCCCATCGGAACTCCTACTGAGTCTGAATGTGACATTCTCCGTACAGTCCGGTCTGTTCGTCTGATACATCGCATGGCGGGCCTGGGGGGCGGTAAACGTCAGTCCCCCAATAGCGGTACAAGTCGTGCCGGAGCGAAGCCCAAAACACCCTGAGATAACACTGGAAACCTACCAGTATATCTCGTTTGCCCTGGCCAGGGACTACTCGTGTAATGGCTCTCCTAGACACAGCGCGATGTCAACCCCCAATACCGGGAGAGACGAATCCTGTCTAACCGTCACTGCCTCCAAGTGCTTCGGGACTGCACCCAACCACCACCTGTTTGCACGACTCCTTTGAGCCGTGGTAGGGTAGTGATCAAAGTGCAGTGGGAACACACTCGAGGCGAAGTGCCAGTGTCAAGTCAGCGGACTAAGCTGTACTCATGTCACCTGGGAACTGACGACTGACGATAGGTATAATACCAACCTGTCAGTTCCCGACGAGTCCTGTCCAGTGTACTCGTAACCCAACGAGCACCCGTATACTATCTCCAGTACGACGTACTGATGGCTGTGGGACAGACCATCTCCCACACTGGGATGAGAAGCGCATACGCTAGTCTACTCCGGAGTATCGATGCCCTGTCTCGATAGTCCTGCGACTAGGGACCTGTATAAGGATGTGCTTATAGATTACCCAGCCCCCACTAGTGTGACTGCCATCACAACGCTGGTAATCAAGCAAAGATCCTAAGGGCTCCACTAATGCGTATAAGTGATATAGTAAAATAAACACAAGTACACATTGAAGTAGAGACAAACCAAGTAGCATACTACTATTTTGAGCAAGATTGTATATACAAGGTGAATATCCCAAGCATCCATTAAGTAATATACAAACTAGTATGATACAGTAATGGCCTCTAGGGCATATACACTAACAAAATCACCATCTCCGATTTTGACTCCCAGTCATCGCGGACCCTCGGGTCTGTGATATTGACATTACGATTTGGGCTACTTGTCACGGATATTAAATTTCATGTCATTGACGCCAAGACATGCTATAACGCTTTGCTTGGCCGGCCTTGGTTACACGAGTACAACATCATCCTTTCTACACAACATCAGTGTATGAAATACTTTAAGGATGGTCTCGAGTATACCGTAACAGGAGAGTTAAACCCATTCTCCGTGAACGAAGTCCGCAAGTACGAAGATGCAAAATACTTCTTGCCAGACTTTGAAGACACAGAGAGATGTCACAAACCGGAGAACAAAGCTATCATCACCATTCCGGTCTTCGGGAGTGATACCAAGAAAGAGGAAGAGATAGTTTATTTAGGGCCACCCCAGGACATCAAGCCGGGACCGTCCGCTCCTATGGTTATCTTCGGAGCGACTCAAAAGATGAGGTCAACGCCATATTCTCTGCTCGGCCTTCAATTCAAACATTCGCTGATGAAGAGCAAAGTTTGCAAGTTTCCATGGTTCCGCCAGAACATCTTAAAGAACTAGACGCGCTTGATACCTACAGTGTAGAAGAGCTGCAGGCGTTCTATGTCCCTCCCAGGCGAGAAGGTGAAAAGGCGATCCTATTTTACCGATCTGGGGAAACTAAAGTAAAGAAGGAAATCTGGCACAGCGCGGATTCCACACTTGACAGTCTCCAACCCATCCGTTTGCCCAGATATCACACAGACGGACTAAGGAGACTCTTGAAGCGCCAAGGCGTACCCTTCAAGAAAACTGCTCGACAAGCACGGTTCTATAACAGGATCTGGAACGTCCCTGGAACTCAGCGGAAATTGCCCAACGGGAAAATGGAAACGACCGGGCTTGGGTATGTTCAATCCAAGAAATGGGAGCTACTCCGCGACTGCTACATCATACATGACTTTGATGAAGAGGGAGATGCTTTTTGGGAAAATGCTAACCCTGAATCAGAAAGAGCTCCCGACGTAAAAATGCCCAGTCCGTCGTTTGAAGAACAAATGGACAAGCTTATAAGGGAAGCGAGTCAAAAGGTTCGAGATGACCACAATCGCGAAATGGCCATCTACGAGAAAGCTAGGACGTAACGCCTTCTTCAACAGGCTGCGAAAGATGAAAATACTCTTCCCTGTCAACCCGTCATACAAAAGGCCCGACGCAGAGGCAAAAATAAATCAAAGAGCGGGAAAAGTGTTCGAGAGAGACAAAGCGGGACTAAGAAGCCACGCGATCAGGAATCGATTAATCCAGATTCATCTCTTACAAAGAAGATGAGTCGAGCATATTCTTTTCCTCAGAACAAAACACGGAAGATACTCGATCTCGCCATAAGACATCCACTGATTATACTCCTGGAGTCCAAGCACCCCGAGCAAGTCAACGAGATCTCTCACCCAGACTATTGCTCCTATCATAGGGCAATAGGGCATCCTATTGAAGACTGCTTCACCTTCAAGAACTGGGTCGATGACCAATATCAACAAGTCAAGTTCACGCTATCCAGCAGTTGGAGGGTAAGTCCGCCACAGAAGCACGGACCAAAAGCCGCATGTACAGTGAGAGTAGAACCATATCAACATCAGTCTTGGAAGAGAGCTCGTACCTGTCACGTGATTACGCTGTCAGAAGAAGGAGTGCCCAAGAATATGGATGGCCTCCCCTGCTGCTTCGAAAACAACGATGACGAGGTGATCTCAGAGTTTCCACCGGCGCCGAAAGAGCTAGAAGATGGAATACATACCACTGCAGATAACCTCAAGAAAATTGATTTGGGGACGGCAAGTGACCTGCGGCCGACGTTCGTCAGCGAATTGCTGTCTGAAGAAAGGGTGGCTACACTAAAGGACGTGCTCATGCAGCATAAAGATTGCTTCGCATGGAATTATTCCGAGATGCCAGGACTAGACCCAGAGATTGCGGTTCACAAACTGGCCATATCCCCGGACGTCAAGCCAATCAAACAAGCACTGCGAAGAATGCGGCTCGAGCTTGAGATGAGCATCAACGCTAAGGTCAAGAAGTTGATCGACTCTGGCTTCATCCAAGAGGTGCAGTATCCTGACTGGATCGCCAACATCGTCCCGGTGATGAAGAAAAATGGGACAGTGCGTATATGTGTGGACTTTCGGGATCTCAATAAAGCCTGCCCGAAAGACGACTTCCCAGTACCGGTCACCAAGCTGATGATAGACAATACGTTCACTCACGAAGTCTTCTCCTTCATGGACGGCTCGTCGGGATACAATCAGATAAAATGCATCCCGAGGACCAGAAGCATACCGCTTTCCGGACCCCTTTAGGCATATTCTGCTACAAGGTGATGCCTTTCGTTCAGAAGAACGCCGGTGCCACCTATCAGAGGGCCATGACGAAGATCTTCGATGACCTCATACATGAAATCGTCGAATGCTATATCGACGACCTAGTGGTGAAAAGCAAATCATATGAGGAACATCTGGAGCATCTAAAGATCGTATTTCAACGCCTCCGGAAATACAACTTGAAGATGAACCCTCTCAAATGCGCGTTTGGAGTTTCCTCGGGCAAGTTCCTAGGATTCATTGTCCGACACCGAGGCATCGAGATAGATCCGTCGAAGATCAAGGCAATTATGGAGATGCCCCTGCCAAGGACTCTCAAGCAATTGCGATCTCTCCAAGGGAAGCTCGCGTATATTCGGCGGTTCATAGCCAATCTCTCAGGCAAGTGCCGTCCTTACAGTCACCTGATGAAGAAGGGAACCCCGTTCGTTTGGAATAACAAATGCCAAAGCGCGCTGGACGAAATCAAGCAATACCTGCAGAGTCCGCCAGTACTGGCCGCTCCGGTCAAGGGAAAACCTCTCATTCTATATACAACCGCTCTTGAAGGTTCCTTAGGCGCATTATGGGCACAGGAGAACAACCAAGGGAAGGAGAGAGCACTCTACTATTTGAGTCGAATTCTGCTGGGGGCAGAAAGCAATTATTCTCCCATCGAAAAACACTGCCTGGCATTAATCTTCGCGATAACGAAGCTCAGGCATTATGCATTGGCGCATGACGTCCGTCTCATATCGAAGGTGGATCCTATCAAATATTTGATGTCAAAGGCCATATTGATGGGGCGGCTCGCTAAATGGGCCTTGCCCTTGATGGAATTCTCAATAACATATCAGCCTCTTAAGGCAGTTAAGGGACAGGCCATTGCCGACTTCCTCGCTGAGCATCCGATACCTGCCGATTCTCCCTTGAACTGCGAATTGCCAGAAGAACATGCATTTGAAACGATCGAAGGAAGTGATACCTGATGGGAACTTTACTGCGATGGAGCGTCTTCCGTGAAGAAACGCAAGCAAAGCACCCCCATAATCAAATCGGGGATAGGCCTCATCTTCGTAACTCCACAAGGGGGGATAATGCGCTTTGCCTTCTCCTTAACAGAGCCGATGAAGAACAACGAAGCCTAGTATGAAGCCTCGATAGCAGGTCTCGAGATCGCCATCGACATGGGAATTGAAAACCTCCTCATATATGGAGACTCCCAACTGGTCGTTAGTCAAGTAAACGACGACTATCAAACGTGCGAACCAGAACTAGTGATGTACGGTGAGAGGGTACAGCAACTGCTGACCCAAATACCTTGCTACACCTTGGAAAGCATACCACGTGCGGAAAATAGCAAGTCAGATGCATTAGCTATGCTCGCTAAAGAACCGGCTGACGAAAACCTCGATGACGCGAGGATCGTTGTTTAAATCCGTCGAGTCCTCGCACCGGCAGAAATATTTTCAGAGACGTCCGAGGAAAAGGGAACGACCGAGCAAATGGATCTGCAAGTAAAAGACCAGGGAAAGGCTGAGGATTGGAGAGAAGTCTTTATAGACCACTTCAAATCCCGTCGGACACCTGAAGATGGGTCCTCAAGACATCAGCTTATGAAACGAGCTCTGTCTTTCGCTTTCGTCAATGATACTCTGTACAAGAGGTCATTTGATTCTTTATGGCTGAGATGCCTGGGACCTGAAGAAGCAAGAAGAGTCGTCCAAGAAACTCATGACGGACTTTGCGGTTCTCACCAAGCCGGGCCGAAGATGAAGTTGAAGATCAAACATATGGGTTATTATTGGCCCACGATGATCCAGGACTGCCTTGAGTACGCGAAGCAATGCCACTCATGCCAGATCCATGGAGACTTCATCCATCAGCATCCAAATCCACTACATCCAACGGTGGCTAGCTGACCGTTCGAAATGTGGGGAACTGACATAATCAGCCCCATCGAACCAGCATCGTCCAGAGGACATCGGTTCATTTTGGCGACAACTGATTACTTCTCCAAGTGGGCAGAAGCAGTACCGCTAAGGGAAGTGAAGACGGAGAATATCCTTCACTTCTTCAGGACACACGTCATTTATCGGTTTGGCACTCCGCGACGGATTATCTCCGATTATGGACCAGCCTACAGAAGCCACAAGATCAGCCGCTTCGCACAACAGCATAACATAGACTGGAGATACTCCTCAGTCTATAATCCTCGAGCTAACGGTCTGGCTGAGGCTTTTAACAAGACATTGACGAAGATTCTAAAGAAGACAGTGTCTCAAAATAAAAAGGACTGGCACGAGAGACTGCATGAAGCTCTCTGGGCGTACTGGACTACGTTCAAAACGGCCAAGAACACAACTCCATATGCATTGGTGTTCGGTACAGAAGCGGTACTCCCCCTCGAGATAGAGTTACCCTCCCTACGAGTGGCAGTTCACTATGAGCTAACGGACGAAGAAAATGCTCACATTCGGCTTGAGGAGCTCGATACCCTTGATGAGACCCGGCTAATAGCGCAACAAAATCTGGAAGCTTATAAAGCAAAGATGACGTGCTCATACGAGAGATTGACTAGGCCGAGAACATTCCGCCAAGGTGAACTCGTGCTAGTGGTTAAAAGACCTATGATCCCTAACCGCGCCAAGCGGGGAAAATTCGAGCCAAACTATGAAGGCCCGTACATCATAAAAAAAGTTTACCAGTGTGGAGCCTCTCTACTCATGGACATGCATGGCGAAAGGCCCTTCAGGCCAATAAATTGGTCGCTTCCTGAAGAAATACTACGCCTAACGAGTCACGGCCGAGGTCAATGATAGATGACGACGACTAAGTCCGATCGCTATCTTCCTAAGGATAAACTCTGTAAGTAGTAACCGGCTTCCTTAACAATGGACCGAAACGTCCTTAAACTAACAACGGACCGAAACGTCCTTAAACTAACAATGGACCACTATGTCCTAAAACTAGCTGTTGACCGAGATGTCGATAAACTACGGTGGATTGCAGAATCCCAAAACTAATACAAAAAAAGAAAAAAAAGAAAAAAAACGGTATGTCCATAAGCAAAATAGGCACGGATGAAAACCCGAAAGGGCTCCGTGAGTAAAAACAGCAGGGCTACCGGCGAGTTTTGTGAAAACCCGAAAGGGCACAGCCTCGTTAAAATAAAAAAAAGAGAAAAGAAAAAGAAAACGGTATGTCCATAAGCAAAATGGGCACGGATGAAAACCCGAAAGGGCTCCGTGAGTAAAAACAGCAGGGCTACCGGCGAGTTTTGTGAAAACCCGAAAGGGCGCAATCTCGTTAAAAGACGCTTGCAAGGTCCTCTCGACTTTGTAAGGAGAAACCACCTGCGTGAGATCCTTACGACTCACAAGGGAGCAACACACTTAGGGATCCTTATGATCCCTAGGAAGAGATTACACTTGCGAGATCCTCACGACTCATAAGGAGAACTCTCTTATGGGACCTTCACAGCTCATAAGGTTCAAAAGTATTAAGCTACAGGGATCTGAACCTATTCTTAAGCAGCCCCCACAACCTCCAATACTGCCCTACAAGCGGCTCAATGCTGACCCTTGTATACAATCCACGGGCGCGAATAAACATTTCCCTAACGAAGTCCCATCCGTGACTAGGGATATGTCCATATGGTGAACAACCCTTGTAAGTCCTCTCGACTTATAAGGAGAAAACCCTCTTGTAAGATCCTTACGACTTATAAGAAACCATGCACTTAGGAATTCTCACGATTCCTAAGGAGAAATTACACCTAGGAGATCCTCACGACTCACAGGGAGAAGTACCTTTGTGAGACCCTTACGGCTCATGAAGTTAAAAGCCTTATGTTTACCCCAATCAGAGGAAAGCTCTGTTCAAATTCCAAGGCGGGAGATGAAGTAACGCTTCCGATTCCCCCAATCAGAGCAAAACTCTACTTTGAAAATTTAAATTTTAATAAATGAAGCAACACTTCAGATCCTCTGCGCTGCGCGCAGGGCGCCACGTGTCAAAATCAGACAAGCCAGTGCAGGGAGCGCAGTGCCCAAGGCAGCGCGCCCAATCAGAGCAAGGCTCTATTTAAAACAAAATTAAAGGAAGCAACGCTTCAGTTGCGCTGCGCTCTGCACTGCGCGACACGTGGCAGCGCAGTTGCGCTGCGCTGTGCGCTGCGCGCCACGTGGCAGTGCAGTTGCGCTGCGCGACACGTGGCAACGCAGTTGCGCTGCGCTCTGCGCTGTGCGACACGTGTTAAGCGCTGGTGCGTCTGCTCCAAACAGAATTAAAATTCCAGTAAGATCCTTCTGTTCTTGTTAGAACAAGAAGATTGTCTTCTGTAAAACAGAAGCCCTTGGATCAAAGATCCAACGGTGGGGGAAAATTCCCTAAATCACTCAGAGAATGTTTTCTCTAACAAATTTAACAAATTAATGGGCACTATATAAAGGCCCCTAGATCCCAATTCAAAAAAAAAAACATCAAGAACTTCAAAAACAACAAAATAGAGAGAACTTTGAAGAATTTTGAGAAGAACTCAAGAAGGGAAAGAAGGTAAAAACCTTTAAAAAAAGAGAAGAACTTCTTCAGAATAGATCATTGATCTAAGAACAAGATCAATGATCTTCAATAAAAAAATAAATAATTACAGTGCCTTGCACTTTTAATGAACCATTGGTTCTTGAATCTTAAAGGTTCTCAAGTTATTGAAACAGTGCCTTGCACTTGCAAAAACTGCACTGTTGCGCTCCTGGGTTGGCGCAAGCCACCAGAGAGCGCCACGTGTCAGCTCCAGAACCACTTGCGCTATGCGCTTTTAAAAATAGAGTATTGCTCTTTAAAGTTGGCGCAACTCACCAGAGCGCGTCACGTGTTAGTAGCGCAACAGCGCAGCGCACTGGCGCAGCGCACTGCGCTGTTGCGCTTGCGCTCACCAGAGTGTGACACGTGTCACCACGACAAGCGCTTGCGCTCAGTAATTGGCGCAAAGCGCCTGACAAGCCACTGTCAAGTAATTAATGCACTGCATTATTTACAGAAGGGCCAAGCCCAATTAAAAAGCCTAACAAGCCTAATAAAATGCAATGCATTATTTTTAAAGGACAGAACCCAAACAAAAAAAGATGCTCTGCATCATTTACAAAAGGACTGAGCCCAAATCAAAAAGGCCTAGCAGGCCAGAATAAATGCAGTGCATTATTAAAAAAGGGGCAAAGCCCTAGCACAGG
This sequence comes from Agapanthus africanus, assembly GCA_030015575.1. NCBI lineage: Eukaryota > Viridiplantae > Streptophyta > Magnoliopsida > Asparagales > Amaryllidaceae > Agapanthus > Agapanthus africanus. Next base: position 103,909,786 of record CM057345.1, on the reverse strand, counting down.
CCTAATAGGCCAAAGATAAATAAAAACGTTGAACATTTTTCAACTGGACTTAGCCCAATCATGGCCGTAAGTCCTCAAATTAAATTGACTGAGCAAGACTGCTCTCCTAAATCAATTTACATCCGGTTCAAGGGTACATCTCCGAACTCCTCTGACACGTATCGTTGTAATCCTTCAACGACGTCAGAGAGGTGACGGGTCCCGACAACCACACATCGATACGGACTGCGGGGTCCCTAAACTCGTGGACCGAAACGTCCTTAAACTAATATTCGTCCCAAAATGGGAATGTTGGACCGAAACGTCCTTAAACTAATATTCGTCCCAAAATGGGAATATTGGACCGAAATGTCCTTAAACTAATGTTCGTCCCCAAATGGGGAATGATGGACCACCATGTCCTTAAACTGGAAATCGACCGCAACGTCATTAAACTAAACAATGGAGCCAATTGCTCTCTTGTCGGATCCAAACGATTCCGTTAAGTTGATCTTAGTCTGGAGATTAGGCTAACGTATCCTTAACAAAAGTTTAAGTTGATCTTAGCCTCAATATGGCTAACGTATCCTTAAACTAAAACACCAAACCCAAATCTAAGTAAACACGGATTTGGACTAATCCACGTCCTACGGGCGACGGCATCACTTAGTCTCCGTATACAATCCACGGGCAACCACAAACAAAACAAACACACACGACACGAAGTGAACATCTGGAGAAGGAGAAAGTGGCTACCGCGATGCAATAACGTAATTAACTGCAGGGGCTTGCGCCTGCAGGGAAGAGCGTCCCCACAATCAAAAACCCCTCAAGCGAGGGGGAATCTAACGAAGTCTGCTACATCGGCCGCATCCGTCTAAACCTCCGATACACGGTGCCATAAATCAACTTGGCATCTTCGAAGAGGTGGACGGATAAAACCAAATAGCATCTGCCCCGAATTTCAGGCAAGACGTTTACCGCGTCTCCGCCGCGTCATTCGGAGGGGAACAGATTCTGGAATGCCTGGTGGGACTTTTTGCTCTTTCCACTCCACACTTCGTGTGTCGTCTTTGCGAACGAATCGCGGTTTGTTAATGGTTGCCTTTGGATTTTAAGTTACTAAGATTTGGTCTTTTGCCTGGCGCAGAAATCAAGCATCAATGGCCTCCAACTGCTCGAGCTGTTCAAAGTGCCAGTGCAACCAAAGCTCCACCTCACCTGGAGGTGTAGCTTATGGGCCTCAAGCGGCCTCCATCCTTGCCATGTCGGTAGAACAGGTGACCCAGGCCACCACCGGCCTGTTTTTCGGAACCATGATCCCGCCTGCAAGCTTCACTATGCCAGTGCCCGCACCAGAAGCGAACAAGAAGTCGGCCTTCGATCGTCTCACTGCTACAATGGCCCCTTTCAATGGTTCGTCCAATATCAAACCGGCAGCCTCTGTCTTTGCCAGGATGAACCAAAACCCTGATGGGCCCGCCAAGAAGCCCATGAACCCTGAAATGTCCGTCCCGAGAAAGACAGCCACCCCTGCTCGAGAAGTCGCCAAGGCGGCTTCTCCTGTTAAAGAGTCAGTCTTTTCAAGGCTGACTATTCCGGCTCCTGCTCCTACTCGAGGATCTGTCTTTGACAGATTGAATATAACTACTCAAAGGACAACCTCAGTCTTTAAGAGGCTGGCACCAACGGCACCTCATTCGGAAAGGGGGCAAGATGAAGCTGTCCCTATCGCCGAGCCAGCCCCAACGGCTCGTCATGCTCGACGTCGCCACTGGCGCCGAGTAAGGAAGGCCGGAGGCAACTCCCCCTCAGGGCTAACTCCACATGCTCCAGTGGTGGAAGTTAATGCTGCTGTTCCAACTGGGAACAACTTTGAACCACTTAGGAGAGTACATAAGAACTCTCCAACTGCTACGCTAAAAAGATCTCCTCCACCTGCGGAGAAGGTTCCGGGAACGAAGCTGGAGCAGCCCCCTCAGCGGCTATCCTCCAAAATTTATAAAGTTTGGCGAAGGGTTCAAGACTCCGTAATTGACCAAGGTCACTCTCGTCAGCAGAAAAAGGCGTAAGTGCAGGAAGAAAAGGACTGTCCAATCAAACAGCAAAGGACGACAATCACCAGGGTGCCCGCAGCAACGGCCCCTTCAACTTCAACGGCCCACAAGAGAATGAGGCCGGAGAAAATTCCCACACCCGTGGAAAATGCCAAGGGCGGCGAGCCCAAACGCCCTGAGTCCGGGGGCATTGTAGTCCATACCGTCTACATGGCGTCTGGGAAGGAAGACAACTGTGCATCTACAGGTCATAGAACGCTTACACGGTCGATGATCAAAGATCAGGAGTAATAGAAAAAGCTCCAGGAGACGATGAATGCGATGGCCGCACTCACTGGGCCAAAAGAAAGCCCCGAAGCGTCCTCGGATGAACGCCAGGAGCAAGAAACTGACGCTGAATTTCTTCGTCGGATATTGGAGAAGAAGGATAAAGAGGCTGCTGAACAAGCAGCCAACATAAAGCGAATGGCCCTCCTGTTCCAGGACATGGTGGGAATGATGATCCAACAAGATCCTCCAGCTGAAGATCCTCCAATCGTCCTTGAAGACGATAGGGGAGAAACGTCAAATCCTCCACCGGCTCTGTCAACAGCCAAAGAGGAGACAATCTCCAAAGCTGACTTAGACGAATATATAGCCCAACAGATACGGGTTCATCATGCGACTGAGGCAGCCGGTCAGGTCGTAAAAACAGGACGACCATATCTGAGCTGGTACGATCAGATAAAGTACCCGCCGGGCTATACGATACCGAAATTCCATGTCTATAAAGGGACGGGCAATCTCCACTAGCATGTTGCCCAGTTCAGAGCGCTTTGCGGTAACACCGGCGGTGATGAAAAACTGTTGCTTCGCCAGTTCGTCGGCAACTTGTCAGATACAACGTTCGAGTGGTACTCTGAGCTCCCAAACGACTCTATCAAGACATTTGCGGAGATGGAACTGCTGTTTACCCAGCGTTACGCAAGCGCCAGCGAACGCACCCCAATGATGGCATTGATTAATGCCAGGATGAAGCCGGGCGAGACATGGGTCCAATATGCTATACGGTGGTGGAACTTATGGTCAAAATGCGAGAAACGCATTGAAGAAGCGCCAGCAGTGGGTATGTTTGTGGGAACCCTCGATCCGCAGGCGACCATATCGCAATTCATGATGTTCTTCAAGCTGACTACCTTCCAGGCCCTGATCGACAAGCTAGCTCAAATGGATCAGATGGGCCATAGACCTCCCCCTCCAAAGCCAGACTCTCGAAATGAGAAGGGGAAAGGAAAAGCAATTGTTGTCGCTAATGCTCAACAACAGCTGAGCAACTCGAAGCCGGTTGTCCGTCAAAATAATATGCGTCCGCACGTACCCCTTAAGGAGAGGCTAGGACGTCCTTACTCGTTTCTCCGAGATAAAACGAGAAGATTATTCGAGCTGGCGTTGCGCAACCGACTCATAAACCTGCCGGATCCAAGACGTCTGTCGCAGCCGAACGACGTCCATGATCCCAATTACTGTCCCTATCACCGAGTACTGGGTCATCCGATCGAAGATTGCTACGTCTTCAAAAATTGGATTGAAGACCAGTACCAACAGGGCAAGTTCGCGTTGTCCGACAGATGGAAGGTGAATCCACCGCGGCCTCACACCCGTAAAAGGATGAATACGCCGGGGGCAACGTGCTCTCTCGTTGAAGAAGCCTCATGGGAGGTTGTGCTATCAGCCAAGACAAAGAGGATGCCGAACGATCTTCAAACATGCCCAGCAATCAGGTGGAAGAACCCGTTAGAACCTCAGATCATTGAAGGGATGTTGAAGCCACGTCCAACTCCAAAGACCGATGGTGGTGGCCCAAGCACTCACAACCAGCCGTCAAAATCTTCAAAGAAGAAGAAAAAGAAATCCAAGAAGCCCATGAAGCATGGAGACAAGCGCACGGACTTACAAAAACAAATTGACGCGCTGGAAGAATACAACCAGAAAGCACGGACTCCCATTACGCTCCAAGAGTTCCTCAACCACGCCTTTCAAAAGGAAGATGAAGGAGAGAGTTCATTGGATGAATCCGAGGAATACGTGGCGAGTTGTCATATGATTTCCCATTCATTTACAGACGATGAGGAAACTCCTTGCACTGAAAAGCTGGGGGCAAATCCTAAACCAGAATTTCTGGGGCCATCGGATGAAACAATTGACGCATTCCTCAATGAACCTCTTTTAAAAAGTAAAGCTGATCGGGAATGCGAGGCGGTCATATTTGAAAAGGCCAAGCGCCAGCGACTTGACGAAAGAGTTGAGACACTCCCGCTAGAGCAAAATACATCCACTACGGATAAAAGTAAATTCTAGACGAGGAAAAGGTTTGCTAAGGCCATATCAATGGGTATCAAGTTACCATCCTCTGAAGGAAGCATTACTGGTGAAGTGGAAATGCACCCCTCCTACTGCTTGTATCATCGAAATATTTCGCACCCCACTGAAGAGTGCAAAGCTTTCAATAGATGGTGGCAAGGATATGTTGCTCACCGACAACATTTTAAGCGGGAAAAGCGGTAAACTCATCGGGAGCGGAAAAATACGACGGAGGGGCTTAATAGAACTACCGGCAATTGTCGCATGGTTAACGCCGGGAGATCGCAAGTGCTCACATTCGGGAGTGATTCTGACGAGGAGCTGGCTCTTAGCCCCCTCTTTAAAGAGTCCACCTCGGGAAAAGAAGAAGAGCCGAAGGTCTGCGAAAATATCCGGCTGCGTAATCGGACGCTACCCGAAAAGAATCTCGAACCCTCAAACAAAAAAGATAAAGGGAAAGAAAAGGTCTCTGAGGATATCGCCCTGGATGACCAAGTTGTGGAAGAGCTAATTGCCAAGGACCCGCCAAAGAGAAATAAGGTGGACTACAACGTTCTGGCACACTTGAGGAAGCTACTCTCGCAGCTCAGCATTCTTGATGCCCTTTTACTATCAAAAGTGGCGAGAGATTCGTTAATCAAGGCACTACAGGAGCCGGAACAATTCCAAGCTTTCCTGGCCGAAGAAAAGATGAAGGATGAATTGGAGGAAGTGCACACGGCCAATGTCACTTTTGGCAATGAAGACCTTCTCCTTGGGACGTGCGAACACAATCGCCCCCTCTATGTCTCAGGATACTGCCACGATATAAAGATAGGCAAAATCCTGGTCGACAATGGATCCTCCGTTAATCTCCTCAATGTGCGGGTATTAAAAGAAATCTGCATGAGCGTCCAGCACCTTGCTCGGGACAAGATCACCATCTTCGGGTTCGACTCCCAATCATCAAGAACTCTTGGGTCTGTGATACTGACGCTACGCTTTGGGCTACTCGTCACGGACATTAAGTTCCACGTCATAGACGCCAAGACATGCTACAATGCTCTGCTCGGCCGACCATGGTTACACGAGTACAACATCATCCCTTCTACACAACATCAGTGTATGAAGTATTTTAAGGATGGTCTCGAGTATACCGTGACGAGAGAACTGAACCCGTTCTCTGTGAACGAGGTCCGCAAATATGAAGATGCCAAATACTTTTTACCGGATTTCGAAGACACGGAGAGGTGTCACAAGCCGGAGAACAAAGCTAATGCCACCATCCCTATCTTCGGCAGTGATACCGAGGAGGAAGAGGAGATAGTTTATTCGGGTCCGCCCCAATACAACAAGCCGGGACCATCTGCTCCTACATTGATCTTTGGTAGCGACTTGGAAGATGAGGTCCATGCTGTATTCTCTGCTCGACCTTCAATACAAACATCCGCTGACGAAGAGCAAAGTCTACAAGTCGCCATGGTTCCACTTAAACACCATAAAGAACTGGATGCACTGAATATCTACAGTGTAGAGGAGCTACGGATGTTCTATGTCCCTCCCAGGAGAGAAGGCGAAAAGGCAATTCTATTCTACCGCTCTAAAGAAACCAAAGTGGAGAAAGAAATCTGGCACGGCGCGGATCCTACGCTTGACAGGTTTCAGCTCATCCGTCTCCCCAGATATTATACAGAAGGCTTGAAGAGGCTGCTAAAGCGCCAAGGGATATCCTTTAAACAGACCGTTCGAAAAGCCAAATTCTATGACAGGGTCTGGAATGTTCCCGGGACTCAGCACAAGTTGCCTAATGGGAGAATGGAAACAATCGGGCTTGGTTAAATTCGGTCAAAGAAATGAGAGCTACTCCACGGTTGCTACGTCGTGCATGACTTCGATGAAGAAGCGGATGCTCAATGGGAGGACGCTAATCCTGAACCAGTAAAAGTTCCTGATGCAAAAGTGCCCAGTCCGTCGTTCAAAGAACAGATGGACAAGCTTATAAGGGAACCTGGTCAAAAAGTCCGAGACGACCATAACCGCGAAATGGCCATCTATGAGAAAGCCAAAACGCAACGCCTCCTCCAACAGGCTGTGAAAGATGAAAATGCCGCTCCCTGTCAACCTTTTATAAAAAAGGCTCGACGCAGAGACAGAAATAAGTCGAGGGGCGAAAAAGGCTCTCAACAGCAACAAAGCGGGACTAAGAAGCCACGCAAGCGAGAATCGAGCGGTTCCGATCTATCCCTCATGAGGAAAATGGGTCGATCGTACTCTTTTCCTCCGGACAAGACGAAGAAGATACTTGACCGAGCTCTAAAACATCAGATGCTCACACTACCGGAGTCCAAGCACCCCGAACAAGCAGGCGAAGTCTCAAACCCAAACTATTGCTCTTATCACCGAGTGATAGGGCATCCTCTCGAAGACTGCTTCACCTTCAAGAATTGGGTGGAAGATCAGTATCAGCTCGGCAAGTTCGCTCTATCTGACAGTTGGAGGGTAACGCCGCCACAGAAGCACGAACCCAAAGCCACGAAAGCAAAACCAGATTCACATCGGTTGTCGAAGCGAGCTCGTACTTGTCACATGATAACAATATCAAAAGAAGAGCCCGAGAATATGGATGACCTTCCCTGGTGCTTCGAAAACAGCAACGACGAGGTGATCTCAGAATTTCCACCAGCACCGAAAGAGCTGGAGGATGGAATACATACTACCGCAGATAACCTTAAGAAGATTGATTTGGGAACGGAAAGTGACCCGCGGCCCACATTCGTCAGCGAGCTGCTATCTGAAGAAAGGGTGGCTGCGTTAAAGGACGTGCTTCTACAGCATAGAGATTGCTTCGCGTGGAACTATTCCAAAATGCCGGGACTAGATTGTTGGAGATAGTGCCCTCATAGTCAATTATTGGATCGCAGGTACGTGATTGCAATGATTGCGGAGGACCTATCCCGGTAGGACAGTCTTACTCGAGATGATAGTATGCTATCTGGTTTGCCTTTATCAGTCGTGTACATGTTCAGGTGACTGATTGCATGTTACACTTTGATAGAGCCCTTAGGATCTTGCTTTACTACCAACAGTATGATGGCGATCATATACGTGAGAGTTGGGTAGTTTATATGTATATCCTTAATTGTGGGCCCTAGTCGTGGGAGTTTCGAGACAGGGCATCGATACTCCGGAGTAGACTAGTGTGTACAGTCGAGACCCCGACGAGGGGCGGTGGCCGGTCTCACAAGCCACTGGTGTCAGTTGGATCACCTAAGATGTATACAGGTGCTCATTGGGTTATGAGTACACCGGACAGGACTCGCCGGGAATCTGCTAGTTAGTACTATACCTATCGTCGGATAGCAGTTCCCTGGTGACATGTGTATAGGTTAGTTCATCGACATGAGGTCGTCATTTGTCTCGTGTAAGTTCCCACTGTGCTTTGATTTCTACCCTACCACGGCTCAAAGGAGTCGTGCAAACAGGTAGCTTTTGGGTACAGTCCCGAGCCATATGGAGGCACGTGAGCGGATCGGCAGGGGATTCGTCTCTCTCGGTATTGGGGGCGAGGTCGTGCTGTGTCTAGGAGAGCCATTACACAAATCCATGGCCATGGTAGGAGATTTACTGGTAGGTACTCCAGTAGTATCTCAGGGTGTATTAGGCTACACTCCGACACGACTTATATTGCTATTGGGGGTCTGACGTTGCTAGCCCCCTAGGCAGATATACGATACTCATTGACGAACGGACCGGACTGTATATACATTGTCACTGTTAGGCTCAGTAGGGTTTTCGGAGGAGTTCGCTCATCGGTCTCCCTTGAGTTCGCTCCTCGGCCACCCTTGAGGTCAGTCCGTGGGCAGCCGTTACGCATTGCTAGTGCCGCTGACGGTTTGTGGTTAAACCCACTGCCAGGGTGCTGACGAGTCATTAGAGTCCCCCACAGACAGTTTCCCAAGTTCGGGCGAAACGTTGTAGAGGCCGTATGGTTTTATGGCAGGGTTCGGAAAATGCACGTGCGTTTACGCACGTGTTATTTTTCGGACATATGATACTGGTCGGCTTTGGTTTAAGCCGGATCCGAGTATTATATTGAGTAGGTATAATATCTTTGTCTCAGTTGCATTTGTATTCGGTCGTAATACAAATGCGGGTATATTTATACAGTTTCGGGGTTATCCTGAAAGTTGTTTCGGGATCACTTTTGGAAGTTGCCAGTTTCCAGTTTTCTATCAGCCGTCTTTTAACATTCGGTTAAAGACGGATTTATCTTTTCTTCTGTTGAGGTGAGTCAGTGTTCTAGAAGATTCTAGATGAGGTGACTAGGATTATTTGGTGTTATGTTTTCATTGGTTGCAATTAAAGCATGATGAGGTGTATTTGTGAGTCATGCTTTAGGTTTAATGATTCTTGTTTTGGTTAAGATATTTCTTCTTGATCTTTTAAGTGAGAAGCTTTCTTGTGGTCACCCCCCTCTCCTACGGTCACCTCCCTCTTGCTATATATGGCTGGCCCTCTCTCTCCTCACTTCATTTGATATTTCATTTCGGTTAGAAAAGATTATGATAGTATTCGGGGTGTATGGAATTTTACAGTTCATTTCATTCCATCACCCGATTTCCACGGCAACTTCATTAACCGATCGTCCACGGATTTGGACGAAGTGAGACAAAGTCATATACTCATTCTCTACATCATTCTTGGTCGTCTCTTTTAGCAAACTTGACGATCGAGTTGCCTCGAGTCAGAGGCGGGAGCCCGTTTAAAGAACCGATCATGTGGTGCCACATCGACGAGGAGATCGGAGATCGACGAGATCGGAGCAGCCGCAACGGAGCGTGGGATGATGGTTGAAGAACGAGGACTTGGATCGTTCGGTACAATCTTCCTACACTCTTTACAGTTTGTTAGTTTAGCAATAATGGCAGATCCGGGTTAAAGTATACGATAGCGCCAGTTTAAAAGTTTTTGTTCCGCATTTGGCGTCTGTAGACTGCCGGGGCGCTAGCGTAGACTTACAGTGGTATCAGAGCCTCACCATTTTGCTATTCTAACTTGTGCTAACGCGTTTAAAATATCGATCCGACCGGAAATCGAAAACTACAAAATCCTATGCCGACAGTTTCTGTTAATTTTAAACGGTCTCAAAAATTATTTCTGGATGTCTTAAAAATCAGAGCAGGCAATTTTAAGAGTCACGAAAAAATTTGGGGTCGTGACTCCTCCAAGCTGCCGCGGAAAGGCGGCCAAACCTATGGTTTGGCCGCGCTTCCGCGGCCACGTGGGGAGCACGTGCTCCCAAATTTTGTCAGTTGGTTCTCTGTTGGATTTTGGGGTTTTTGGTATATATCATTTGCGCCCAGATTTTGTTACTGTTCACCAGTAAGCTGTGGGGCCCACTTTTTGATATTTGGTCTTTGGTCGATCGTAATTTAAACACGTTAGTTTACAGTGCTTACATTATATCTCCGACCGGGAATGTCATTTGATCGGTAAACCGCGTTTGATTGCTATAGTTCTTTTAGACGGGTTTGCGAACGTGACATTCGCGTTGATGTTCTGTGTTGTGCTGTGATGTTGCGGATTTGTCGTGGTGGATAGCAGTGTGCAATGGTAGTACAGTTTGAGTTTATTTGTACATTTGATATTGCGGGACGAGCGTCCAACTTGTGGACTGCCGTCACTGCCTGTTGTATAATATTCTTTTGGGGCACGACCAGGTTGCGGTCGATGTACCTATTGTACTATTTTTCATTACTGTACTAGGTTTTGCCCCGCGACGGAGTGCACGGATAGCCGGGTTCTGGAGAGCAACGGGTCCGCATTTCATGGCTTTGAGAGGCAGAGGGTTCCCACTCTAAAATTGGCAGACTATTCGCCGCACTCGTAGGGGGTACAGGTTGACCCAAGGAGGGGTGCTCAATTTACCGGATTCCGTGAAGTGCCGGGTGTTCCATTCACTATGCTGTGGGGACTACCTCGGTTCAGGTTTTGGCGGGTAACTTGCCGCACCCGTAGGGGTCTAGGTTACATTGCACAGGCTATCCACACGACAGGGGAACGTCGAGTTTCAGCAGTGGCTCTGTGAAACTCGGGGATCCCAGATATCTGTATTGTTCTGTGATGCTTATTACTTTTCTGTAATGTTGCATACTATCACGCCTGGAGCGATTATTGTATATTGGTTTATATACTATTAGATGTTGTATATGTTTTACACCCGCGCTAGTCCAGTCCCCGCTCTGTCGTTAGTTAAGTAACCTAACGGGTGATGACGGGACCCAGTGACGAATGCGGATGGCATATACGTACATTTTATTTTCGTTCTTTTCTGGTGTGATAATTGATGGGACTGCGTTGATTCTGATCAACGCAAAGTAAAAACAAACCTGTATTCAGTTGTTGGAACAATTTAAAAAGTTTTATTGCAAAGACGTTTTCTTTTGTTATGCATAGCGGTATTCAGTGGAATATCCAGCACCTCATTCGACGGGGCAAGGGTTGATATCCCTTCACCGGGACTGACCCCTTGGGCAGAAGTTTGCGTCAGGGTAATAACTTCACTATAGTCGATTACATGTTGCTTTGCATAGCGGTATTCAGTGGAATATCCTGCACCTCATTCCACGAGGAAAGAGCCGAGATCCCTTTACCGGGAGTGACCTCTTTAACAAAAGGTTTTCGCCACTATATTTTAAAAAGCTATCAGGTTCCTTCAGCGATATCAAGTTCACTACGCTAAAGGTTTTTCGCCAAAAACCAGCCGTAGCCCTCCGTCATTTCATATGGATGGTCAGTAGTATTCAAGCTATGTTGGTCTAGCCCTTAGCTAGGACATAGTGATTGGTAGCTGCTGGGGTGTTCACATGTTGCATAGATAGATCAGTTGGTTTGGGACAGTCGTACAGCCTTGTTGGCCCTTAGTCAAGGGCGAGTACGGGTGGGTTCAAATTAACAAGATAATGATGGGAAGAACTTGACATGTGACTTATGGTGGGCTGGCCCTTAATCACGATCATAAGAGCATGGGGCAAAAACTATATCGGGAGTTTCTAAAGAAACTGAAACTTGCCAAGTATGCGCATACCTTCTGGAGTATGAGTAACGTGGATGCATTCCATCACGTTATCATGCGATGAGAGTTGGATCCCGATTCCCACTGATGAGTTGGTTTACTCTTCGGGTGATCCCGATTGATTCTTCTTTAGGTTTGGAGGAGAATTTGACAGGACAGTGGGAGGTTTCCGGATTAGATAAAATGATGACCATTCTGATCTAGGTTAGAGTGCACGCAGAGTGTTTCTTTTCTCTCTCTCTCTTTGGCAGCGACCTTTGACCGACCCTAGACTATGACTCAGTGACCAGGTTGACCGAACCTTCTTAAAATACTGGCTTTTGGATTGTCTGAGTTGCATAAGTCATTGCCACTCCTTCTTCTACCCTTTGAATTTCTCAGAACACCCGTATTACTACGGATATCCACTTCCATTGGATAGATCCATCGTATGGTTATATACGAACTCGAAGGGACTTCTTCGAGGATGGATCCAGGTTCAGGAGAAATAGAATTGGTTTATTCAGTTGTCTTTTATTATCACCTTCTCTCAGGTTGCGAGGGCTCCTTGGCTTAGGAGAGTACACCTATTACGCCTATTGGATAGTCTTATTCCAAACCATAGGCTGGTGCCGAAAGGTAGGGAATGAAGAAAACCAATTAGCCTAAGTAGGGTGTGCAGAAGGTAATATGTAAAGACAAAATAAAGGGATTAGAAAGAGGGCAAAGTAAATTGCGACTGATATCATTCATGACCAAAACCGCGTACTTCATCGCCACTCCTATTTCACCTTTAAAGGAATAAGGTATTATTCAGTTGTCTTTTATCATCACCTTCTCTCAGTTGCGAGTACTCCTTGGTTTAGGAGGGTACACCTATTATGCTTACTGGATAGTCTTCTTCCAAACCATAGGCTGGTGCCGAACGGTAGGGAAGGAAGAAAACCATTTAGCCTAACGATGGTGTACAGAAGGTAACGACTAAAGACAAATAAAGGGATTTGGAGAGATGGCAATAAAATATACGGTTGAAGTCATGAATTGGATTATGGAAGAGGCATTGCTATGAATACCAGGATACCCCTACGAAACATTTTCATGTTTCAGTGCATTGTTAAAAGAAAAACTGTTTTCCCGATTAGACACTTACTCCAAGGGTATGTATTTACCAGGTTTCATTCTCATATCTGTATGGTTTTACAGATGATGAGTGGGAGTAAGATATTGGGAATTAGGTGATCATCCTCATTATATCGGAATTCGTTGAAATTGGTGATATTTGAGGAAATCGCCAGGGTACAGTTTTCCACCTACAACGCACAGGTTTTGAGTTGTTCAACTCAGCGGACTTATACAGAGTATTGTATGTTGTCCAAGTGTCCATCAGGACAAAGGGGTAGGTCCTCGTACTATGTTCTGTTTACTTATAACTTCTCTAGTATTTAGACGAGTGTTTCGTAGAAATACAAGGTCTAAGTTTTGAGAAGTTGTGGGTATAAGAATAAAGTAGAGAACCAGGTGTCACAAGTATCGAAGATGTAGATTCTTGTGATTGGTATTCAGATGATAGTGATGGTTTTGAGAAACGTGTTTCTCTTTCAGGTTACTCATAATTGGATGGATTCCTAAGTTGAGTAATGCTGATTAGCCTCTTTCCATTAAGTTGATATGCACTGGAGACAGCTGCATGGATTGAATCTTGGTTCCAATTAAATTAGTGCCAAAGTTTCTATATTGGATATAGAATGGATCGTACCTTAAAAGATATTAAAGTACGGGGAGTTGTCCAGCTTATGATTAAAACCAGACACTGGATAACTCAGGGCACGTTTCTGTAATGGCTGTTTGTGGGTTGACCCTGGCTATGACGAGGGTTGATATTCTACCATTTAGAAGATCAATAGTGATATTGTTCTTGACTCGCCACAGTTTTAGTAAAATGGATCTTTTTCAGAAAACAGTAGTGGGAGTATGGTAGAACTGGAAGTGATTCCAGAACCGCGAACGATTACGGAAAATTTAATAGGACCTATACATTCAATCAGGTTTGACATTCCAATAGCCACTCCGCAGATTTGGTGGGTAACCTCAGACACCCGAGAGGTACTCCGGTAGCCTCAAGGACGGTGACAGGGAGGTTCTTATCTACCCAAACTTGACACTACTGTTGTTCCAGGATATGAGACCCGGTAGGAGGGTTGTCGTAGTCAGTGGGAGCAACGGAAGCAATAGTGGGCAAGATGCTTATATCTATTTATAGACTTGAGCAGTTATAGCGGAGATGGATCATCTAATTTTGATGTGACAGTCATGGGTTTGACTTCAATCAGAATAGAGGATGGATCAGTTAAGAAGGTAGTAGGGTGTGATGTCATGGTATCTGGATGACATACACAGAGTGGGAAGTAAAATTCCTATACTACGATCGATTGTACTATGGTCGTCACACAGTTGTTTCTCCAGATAGGATATGGATATAATATTTGACATTTTGGTTTCTAGATCTATGGTTTTAGATCTGGATTTGGGTAGTTTCCCAATGTGGGTACTTTGACAGATATTCTAATGGTCTGTGGAATAGTTGACTCCTAGCATGGTGGTGTACCTGCAGGTGATGGAGTCACCCTCTCTAAAGGTGTCTTATAGACTAAAGGGGAGAGGGATGTGCATGATTGGCAGATCACTTGCTTAAGTAATTGAGTCAATCATGAGATGTCAAGTACCACACCAAATGTTGTTTTTGCACTAGATGCAATAAGTTTGTATTAATCCAATCCTGGAGAAACATAAGGAAGCAGTTTTAGAACATAAGTACATGTTCTACGGATTTGATGACGGCAGCCTCCTTCGGGAGACGATTATCATTCCAGGCTTCAAAGGTGACGTGGATGACAGAGTGACTGTCAGAGTTTTAGTTTTTCCCTCTGACGAAGAGGGACAGTATTATGGACAGGTGGTCCAATAGGATACTGTGGGAAGCAAGGTGCCCGATACTGATTAGGTTCAGTGATCGATTCAGTCTAAGAAGTTTGGATATGGAGTTCATTTATGAACTAAGGTCCCATCAGATATCCAGACATGTTCTAAGACAGGTGTTACTCAATTCGGGAGATGGTTTTCTCCGCGAACTTGAGATTAAAAGAGATATAGAAAGATACTTCTAGGCGGATCCACTCACTGAGGCTATTTCTCGAACACAATAGTTTTACAAACGGGCTTTGTGAAACTGATTAGTAGAGGAGTTGGATGTTCGGTTTCACACGGGCTGTGAGTAGTCGACATCGCAATATTAGCCTTGAGTGCAAGTGGGAGATTGTTGGAGATAGTGCCCTCATAGTCAATTATTGGATCGCAGGTACGTGATTGCAATGATTGCGGAGGACCTATCCCGGTAGGACAGTCTTACTCGAGATGATAATATGCTATCTGGTTTGCCTTTATCAGTCGTGTACATGTTCAGGTGACTGATTGCATGTTACACTTTGATAGAGCCCTTAGGATCTTGCTTTACTACCAACAGTATGATGGCGATCATATACGTGAGAGTTGGGTAGTTTATATGCATATCCTTAATTGTGGTCCCTAGTCGTGGGAGTTTCGAGACAGGGCATCGATACTCCGGAGTAGACTAGTGTGTACAGTCGAGACCCCGACGAGGGGCGGTGGCCGGTCTCACAAGCCACTGGTGTCAGTTGGATCACCTAAGATGTATAAAGGTGCTCATTGGGTTATGAGTACACCGGACAGGACTCGCCGGGAATCTGCTAGTTAGTACTATACCTATCGTCGGATAGCAGTTCCCTGGTGACATGTGTACAGGTTAGTTCATCGACCTGAGGTCGTCATTTGTCTCGTGTGAGTTCCCACTGTGCTTTGATTTCTACCCTACCACAGCTCAAAGGAGTCGTGCAAACAGGTAGCTTTTGGGTACAGTCCCGAGCCATATGGAGGCACGTGAGCGGATCGGCAGGGGATTCGTCTCTCCCGGTATTGGGGGCGAGGTCGTGCTGTGTCTAGGAGAGCCATTACACAAATCCATGGCCATGGTAGGACATTTACTGGTAGGTACTCCAGTAGTATCTCAGGGTGTATTGGGCTACACTCCGACACGACTTATACTGCTATTGGGGTCTGACGTTGCTAGCCCCCTAGGCAGATATACGATACTCATTGACGAACGGACCGGACTGTATATACATTGTCACTGTTAGGCTCAGTAGGGTTTTCGGAGGAGTTCGCTCATCGGTCTCCCTTGAGTTCGCTCCTCGGCCACCCTTGAGGTCAGTCCGTGGGCAGCCGTTACGCATTGCTAGTGCCGCTGACGGTTTGTGGTTAAACCCACTGCCAGGGTGCTGACGAGTCATTAGAGTCCCCCACAGACAGTTTCCCAAGTTCGGGCGAAACGTTGTAGAGGCCGTATGGTTTTATGGCAGGGTTCGGAAAATGCACGTGCATTTACGCACGTGTTATTTTTCGGACAGATGATACTGGTCGGCTTTGGTTTAAGCCGGATCCGAGTATTATATTGAGTAGGTATAATATCTTTGTCTCAGTTGCATTTGTATTCGGTCGTAATACAAATGCGGGTATATTTATACAGTTTCGGGGTTATCCTGAAAGTTGTTTCGAGATCACTTTTGGAAGTTGCCAGTTTCCAGTTTTCTATCAGCCGTCTTTTAACATTCGGTTAAAGACGGATTTATCTTTTCTTCTGTTGAGGTGAGTCAGTGTTCTAGAAGATTCTAGATGAGGTGACTAGGATTATTTGGTGTTATGTTTTCATTGGTTGCAATTAAAGCATGATGAGGTGTATTTGTGAGTCATGCTTTAGGTTTAATGATTCTTGTTTTGGTTAAGATATTTCTTCTTGATCTTTTAAGTGAGAAGCTTTCTTGTGGTCACCCCCCTCTCCTACGGTCACCTCCCTCTTGCTATATATGGCCGGCCCTCTCTCTCCTCACTTCATTTGATGTTTCATTTCGGTTAGAAAAGATTATGATAGTATTCGGGGTGTATGGAATTTTACAGTTCATTTCATTCCATCACCCGATTTCCACGGCAACTTCATTAACCGATCGTCCACGGATTTGGACGAAGTGAGACAAAGTCATCTACTCATTCTCTACATCATTCTTGGTCGTCTCTTTTAGCAAACTTGACGATCGAGTTGCCTCGAGTCAGAGGCGGGAGCCCGTTTAAAGAACCGATCATGTGGTGCCACCTCGACGAGGAGATCGGAGATCGACGAGATCGGAGCAGCCGCAACGGAGCGTGGGATGATGGTTGAAGAACGAAGGACTCGGATCGTTCGGTACAATCTTCCTACACTCTTTACAGTTTGTTAGTTTAGCAATAATGGCAGATCCGGGTTAAAGTATACGATAGCGCCAGTTTAAAAGTTTTTGTTCCGCATTTGGCGTCTGTAGACTGCCGGGGCGCTAGCGTAGACTTACATAGATCCAGAAATTGCTGTGCACAGATTGGCGATATCTCCGGACGTCAAGCCGGTCAAACAGGCGCCAAGAAGAATGCGGCTCGAGCTTGAGATGAGTATCAATGCTGAGGTCAAGAAGCTGATCGACTCTGGCTTCATCCAGGAAGTTCAATACCCTGAATGGATCGCCAACATCGTCCCGGTGATGAAGAAAAATGGGACAGTGCGCATATGCGTGGATTTCCGGGATCTCAATAAAGCCTGCCCGAAGGACAATTTCCCAATGCCAGTCACCGAACTGATGATAGAAAATACATCCACTCACGAGGTTTTCTCCTTCGTGGACGGCTCATCAGGGTATAATCAGATAAAGATGCATCCCGAAGGCCAGAAGCACACCGCCTTCAGGACCCCTTTGGGTATATTCTGCTACAAGGTGATGCCCTTCGGTTTAAAGAATGCCGGTGCCACCTATCAGAGGGCCATGACGAAAATCTTTGATGAGCTTATACACGAAATCGTTGAATGCTATATTGACGATCTCGTGGTTAAAAGCAAATCATACGAGGAACATCTCGAGCATCTGAAGACCGTATTTCAACGCCTTTGACAATACAACTTGAAGATGAACCCTCTCAAGTGTGCATTCGGAGTTTCCTCGGGCAAATTCCTGGGATTCATCGTCCGACACCGAGGTATCGAGATAGATCCGTCAAAGATCAAGGCGATCATGGAAATGCCTCCGTTAAGGACTCTCAAACAGCCGCGGTCTCTCCAAGGGAAGCTCGCGTATATACGGCGATTTATAGCCAACCTTTCAGGCAAGTGCCATCCTTACAGCCACCTGATGAAGAAGGGAACCCCGTTCATCTGGGATCATAAATGCCAAGACGCGCTGGACGAAATCAAGCAGTACCTCCAAAATCCGCCAGTGTTAGCTGCTCCGGTTAAGGGAAAACCTCTCATCCTTTATACAACCACCCTCGAAGGTACCTTAGGTGCATTATGGTGTAACCCTTCGAAAATCGTTTAGGCAGTTTTCGGTAATCGGCAAATTTTTCGGCTTTTTCCGTAAAAAGTCAAAATTGATATTTTTCATTGTAGACCTAATTATACAAAATTAGATAAAATATTACTATAATTTTGTCACTAAAATGTCACCTATAATTTTCTAGTTAAATAAATTTTTTTTTCGTAATTAATTAATTATTTTATTATTTTAAGCCT
Organism: Agapanthus africanus; assembly: GCA_030015575.1. NCBI lineage: Eukaryota > Viridiplantae > Streptophyta > Magnoliopsida > Asparagales > Amaryllidaceae > Agapanthus > Agapanthus africanus. The sequence continues at coordinate 103,891,716 of CM057345.1, read as the reverse complement.
TTTTAAATACATTTAATTAGGAATAAATACAAAGTTAATTAGGTAAATTTCTTAATTAGGAGTCTTTATAAGCTAAAATATGGTGTTAACAAAATTGTATCATGTCTTGCAAACTTTTGGTTTAAAAGGGGGAAAATTATCAAAAAAATGATGAAAAAAAGGGTTTTTTTGTAAAAAAGTTGAAATGAAATGCATTAAATGATATCATATGATGTTGTAATGACCTAGAAACTTCTCAAAATTTCCCACACCCCTCTCCCTTGCTGCTGGCCGGCCTTGAGCTGCAGAAATTCCCCATTTTCCCACTTCATTTTGCTTCATTTCCTTGCAAAAAAATTCATAAAAATTCACAAATTTCTTTCTCCATTCAAACCAAAACCCTAATCCTTTCTCTCTTCAACCCTAATTTGTTTGAAAACATGATGAAAGGAGGCTTCTTGGTGACTTGATCAAGCTAGGGTTCAAGCTTGAGAGGTGAAAATTCTAAACTAGTTGCTAATTTGTAGTTTATATATGCTAGAATCTAATTTTGAAGTATTGATTTAGTGTAAATCCTTGTTTATGAAAAATCAAGAGAAGGTTTTGGTTTTTGAAAATTAGGGTTTGTAGCATAATGGTTGTATTATTTTAGGGATGGTTGTCTAATTGATTAGAATGGTAAATTGTGAAATGATATGCTTGCTAAATCGTCAAATTTCGATGATTGTATCAAATCGGCTAGAAATTCGCTTACTAGATTTTTGTAGAAAATAGAATGCGGTCAATTTGCGTTAGGTTAGCAATATTATTAGCTTCGTATAGGATTATTAGAATGCGCGAACGCGGGGTTTCTTCTAGTCAGGTTGTAGTTTAATCGATTTCCCCGAAATGACGATTTTAGTTAAAGGATTGCGATTTTCGTGCGTTTTTCCGCGCACTGAGTGCATGCTATGATTAATTCGAGAGCGTTAATAATTGTATGTTGTGATTTGCAGTGTGTTAGGTTTTGTAATCTTATGCTTGATATTGTGCAAATATAGGATCGGTCGGAGAAACATCGGACACGGCGCGTAAAGGCAAAGCGGTGGCCGGATCAGATTAGCGGGGATTTCAAGTGAGTAGATATATTCATCTATGGGGGAATCGTCTGGATGGCGCGAGGCGCCCCCCTAGTTAGGATTACCTTACTTTATGCAAGATTTATATTGTTAGACAGCTTATCCCTTTATGTACATTGCATACCCTCACAGCGAACAGTATGTTAAATTGCATGGACATTCATCTCTACCTATGCAATATCATTTCGTAGGACACGAACACCTTACCATGGGCATCTATTGCACACGCACTATTCATGTGACACACACGCCTTTGGAAATTGACATGCCACGTGCACGATAGAACCTGTTTATCTTAATATCGTCACCTTCATTCATACTTGATATATGAAACTGCATCGCATGCATATATCTCGCATCATCATCATATTTACATAGAACTCTAGCCAAAATTCACATCATACACATTGATATCATAGACATTTATCATATATATAACATGTGGACATTATGATTTTCTTGAGGATTTCAGTTTTGCTGCGATTTCTGGATTTTTAGGGAAAACCGCAAGAATTTAACAAAAGCTTATATTTATCATTTTAAAACAAAGTTACGGTTTTCTCGTGATGTATGTGTCGTCCACCATGAGTTTTCATGTTTTCTGTTGGATTTCGAGACCCGTTTCGAGGAGTGGATGAACCGTCTCGGGTACATGGTGGGCCCGGTATGGTACCCCGGGGCAAGAAGATCGAGTTGTAGACGATGAGCCTGGCAGGGGAAGACTACCTACCGGTGATGTCTGGCGCGGCGGATATCCGGAGGATACCGACCGTTGTCGTGAGATTTATGATATGGGCCGATCCGGACCGACGGAGCCCGATATTGAGACAGATATGATTCCTTTTTGGTGTCGATGCTTGACACGGGTTTTCAGATGATTTCTTGATGATATTTAGCTATTATACAGATATTCATGTTCTAAAGTTAAGAATTCAATAACCTTAGCTGTAAAACACTTAAAGACTTAATAATGACATTGCATACCTGTGCATGCATACTAGAGATATTATAGCACATATGGACATGCATGTTGTGGTGCATTGCGTGCATTCTTACGATTGCCTTATTAGATGTTATATTTACTCACGAGCTGGCAACTCACCCCCGTTGTGCCACAGTGTCTTGCAGGTCGGACCCGTCAGTCTTGTAGCGGCGGGCTATCTTGTCATCAGTTCCTTTTGCTCAGACTCGCGACATCGCCCGTAGGTGGGTTGCGAGTATGCTTTATTTCTTTTTGCTTTATCATTGTATCTAGTATTCTCCATCTACCACTTGTATTGTATATGCGACCTAGTGATGAGACTGAGAGACTTGTATATTTGTGGTTCTTTTGGGTCGAGCTCACTTGAGCCGACGTGTGTTTTCTGGTATTTTGCGTTTCTTTATGCTCTTCTCTTGATATTACTATTATATTGCATGTGGCTGTGATCCGCCTTGGGCGAAGAGCTAGCTCCCGCTTGGGGATGCCATTTTTATGATTACAGGTTTATTATCTTGTTGTACCCATTTTGGGGGATAGAAAATACAGGGGAGACTCTGCCGAAATTTTCAGAAATTTTTGATGTTTTAAAAAGGGATTCTTTGCAACTTAATTGATTTGAAAATCGTCTTCATTAAAGGTTTTTCCTTCACTCTCTTTTGATTTTGAGTTAGATTTCTGGGCTTTGGCTGACTTAGGTTACGGTACGCCTTTAGACGTCTCGTAATCTAAGTGCCAGTCACGTTCCGTACTTTCGGGTCGTGACAAAGTTGGTATCAGAGCGTAGGTTTTACCTTTCTGAGTGTAGGACGACCTTGGTAGATGGAGTAGGTGACTTAAGCAGAGTGGCGTAGCGTGGATATGATCCGCGGCATACTTACGATACGGTACTCCGCCTAAGTGACCTCAGGACATAATTGCTTGTATTTCCTTTCTTGATTCCTTGCATTCCTTGATTCAATTGCAATGATCTTATAAGTCCTGTTTATTATTCAGCTTCGATGCCGCCAAAGACTACGAGAGCTCAGCGGGCTGCCGCTAGGGATGAGATTCGGGCGGGCCCGTCTGAGGCGAGGATCGAGCGGGATGATACACCTGTCCCTCAGGGTCATACTGATCCGCCTTATCCAGACCGTATTGCCAGATTAGAGGCCGGCATGCAAGAGTTGCGACAGATGATGGGATCTTTAGTTGAGTCCAGTCGGGCTCAGAGATCCGAGGATGTTCCTTCCACCGCACAGACCACGATCGTACCTGCTGTACAGATGGTCACTCCTGCTGCTACTACGGAGACTATCCCTGTTTCACTACAGGAGTTCATGAGATTGAGACCTCCAGCTTTTACCGGTACAGATGCGACAGAGGACCCACAGGCATTTCTTGATAGGATGGCTCGGATTTGCCGTTCGTTGAGGTGTTCTGAGGATAGATTGGTGGAGTTTGCGAGTTTTCGTCTGGAGGGTCTTGCCCAGACATGGTACGACTCAGTAGAGAGAGGCCGAGCTGCAGGTCTGCCTTCTATGACCTGGGATGAGTTTACATCTGCATTTCTTGCTCGTTTTCTTCCGGAGAGTGTCCGAGATGCTCGAGCCCGTAGTTTTGAGTCTTTGCGCAAGACTCCTGGGATGACAGTGTCAGAGTATGATATACAGTTTACCCAGTTGTCTCGCTATGCTCCGTACCTAGTCGACACTGAAGAGAAGAGAATAAAGAGGTTCGTGCGAGGGCTTGATACACAGCTATTCCTTGCCATCGGCACCCAGCATTTTGACACATACGCAGCCGCGATGGATGCAGCCTTACTATTGGAGGAGCGTATTGCTGAGACTCCGGTCGTTTCTGGGCCGAAGAGGATCCGTACCGATACGCCAGCTCAGCGGCAGATGGGCAGACACCGCGATAGATTATTTCCGGGAGATGGTGGAGGCAGAGGATTGAGACGAGGTCAGTTATTTGGTTCATATCCACAGACCCAGCAGTCGTCTCCAGGATGTTTTCGGTGTGGGAATCAGTACCACCGTGTCAGAGACTGTACCATGGGACGCCAGAGTGCGGCGACAGTCCCGCATGTGACTTTACCACCTTCACCACCTTCTCAGAGAGCTTTACTCCCTACTCCTGATGATGCTCCACGCCAGTCAGATGCTTCTAGAGGCCGTGGGCGTGGCGGTCCGGTTCAGAGAGGACGAGGCGACAGAGGCAGAGGCAGAGGCCGAGGTAGAGGCAGAGCACAGCCAGCTATTAGTGGTGGACAGGCCCGAGTGTTCGCATTGACTCCTCAGGACGCACAAGCATCCAATGCCGTCGTGACAGGTACTCTGCCAGTATGTTCTTTTGATGCACAGGTATTATTTGATCCAGGCTCCACACATTCCTATGTATCCACGTACTTTGCACCGAGGTTAGGCCGAGAGTCTTCTCCGTTAGATCAGCCGCTTGTCGTTATTACCCCGGTAGGCGAGTCTTTTGTTGCCCGTTTTGTGTACCGATCGTGTTCCGTTCGTATCGGGGAGAGAGATTCCTTAGTTGATTTGATTCTCCTCGATATGCTAGACTTTGACGTTCTTTTTGGTATGGACTGGCTAGCCACCTGTTATGCATCCGTGGACTGCCGTGAAAAAGCAGTCAGATTCAGTTTTCCTGGCGAGCCGGTTCTTATTATTCAGGGAGATCGTAGTGCTACCCTTCCCAGCTTGATTTCTTCTCTTCGCGCTGGTCAGCTCTTAAGGAAAGGGTGTCAGGGATTCTTAGCCTATATTTGTGATACTAGCTCCACAGAGGTTCCGTTGGACCAGGTCCCTGTTGTGAGAGAGTTTCCTGATGTATTTCCTGACGAGCTGCCTGGTCTGCCACCAGAGCGCGAGATTGAGTTCTGTATTGACTTGATCCCTGGCACGGGGCCTATTTCTATACCGCCTTATCGGATGGCCCCGGCAGAGCTGAGAGAGCTAAAGGATCAGTTACAGGACTTGCTGGACAAAGGGCTTATCCGACCGAGTGTGTCACCATGGGGCGCTCCCGTCCTGTTTGTTAAGAAGAAGGACGGAAATATGCGCTTATGCATTGATTATCGTCAGTTGAACCGGGTTACTGTGCGGAACAGGTATCCCCTACCCCGCATTGATGACTTATTTGATCAGCTCCAGGGTGCAGGGTTTTTCTCGAAGGTTGATTTACGGTCAGGTTATCACCAGTTGCGGGTTCGGAAGGAGGATATTCCGAAGACCGCCTTCCGTACTCGTTATGGTCATTATGAGTTCTTGGTGATGTCGTTCAGGCTCACCAATGCCCCGGCAGCATTTATAGATTTGATGAACCGTGTATCCAGGCCGTATCTCGATCAGTTCATCATTGTGTTCATTGACGACATCTTGGTTTATTCTCGGAGCCGGGAGGAGCATGAGCAGCACTTACGTATCATATTGCTGACTTTGAGGGAGCATCAGCTGTTCGCCAAATTCTCCAAGTGCGCATTCTGGCTAGACAGTGTCGATTTCTTGGGTCATGTGGTGACGAGAGATGGTATTTGCGTGGACCCGAAGAAGATCGAGGCAGTTCAGCGTTGGCCTAGACCAGTATCAGTTACAGAGGTTCGCAGCTTTCTAGGTCTGGCTGGCTATTATCGACGTTTCGTCCAGGATTTCTCCCGCATTGCTGCACCATTGACCGGGTTGACCCGAAAGGGGGTTCCTTTTGATTGGACCCAGGCATGTGAGGATAGCTTCCAGCAGTTGAAGACTCGTCTGACTACTGCACCAGTGTTAGCATTGCCTTCAGGATCAGGCGGGTTCGTGGTATATTGTGATGCTTCTAGAGTGGGGCTGGGATGTGTATTGATGCAGCACGACAGAGTTATCGCGTATGCTTCTCGGCAGCTGAGGAAACACGAGCAGAACTACCCCACCCATGATTTAGAGATGGCTGCAGTGGTGTTTGCACTCAAGATCTGGAGATATTACCTATACGGTGAGTCGTGCCAGATATTCACTGACCACAAGAGTTTGAAGTATATCTTCTAGCAGCGAGACCTGAACCTGAGACAGCGCCGTTGGATGGAGTTGGTGAAGGATTATGACTGCGAGATTTTATACCATCCGGGCAAGGCGAATGTGGTGGCTGATGCTTTGAGTAGGAGGCCCGGAGGTAGCTTATCTTGTTTGAGCACAGTACAGATGCAGTCGACGGCGGATTGGCAGGCGTTATGTGATAGCAGAGTGCAGTTCGAGTTTACTCCTACGGGGGGACAGCTGGCCCATTTCAGAGCACGCCCACAGTTACTTGACCGTATCCGCGAGGCACAGTCCGGTGATGCCCGTATCTTAGAGATTATTGAGCAGATTCGGCAGGGCAGAGTTTCTGAGTTCGTGATTGATGATCAGGGGATACTTCGATTTGGGACTCGACTGTGCGTGCCAGATTCAGAGGGACTGAGGCGTGATATTCTCGAGGAGGCACATAGATCAGTATACAGTGTTCACCCAGGTTCCACCAAGATGTACCGTGATTTGAGAGAGGTTTACTGGTGGGACGGGATGAAGAAGGATATTACAGACTTTGTGTCGAGATGCCTGACTTGTCAGCAAGTCAAGGCCGAGCACCAAAGGCCAGCCGGCGAGTTACAGCCTTTGCCCATCCCTGAGTGGAAGTGGGAGCAAGTCTCCATGGACTTCGTTGTGGGTCTACCCAGGACCAGTCGAGGGTACGACTCTATCTGGGTGATTGTTGATCGACTGACGAAAGCGGCTCACTTCCTGCCAGTGAAGACCACTTTTGGATTTTCTCAGTACGCCCAGGTTTATATTGATGAGATTGTGCGACTGCATGGTGTTCCGACTTGCATCGTGTCCGACCGTGGCACCCAGTTTACCAGCCGATTGTGGCAGAAACTACAGGAAGCTTTGGGCACCCGATTGAGTTTTAGCACAGCCTTTCATCCTCAGACTGACGGTCAGTCGGACGTACTATTCAGACTCTTGAGGACATGCTCAGAGCTTGTGTTTTAGATTTCGGTGGTAGCTGGGATCGTCATTTGCCTTTGATCGAGTTTTCCTACAATAATAGCTTCCAGGAGACGATTCAGATGGCACCTTTCGAGGCTTTATATGGGAGGAGATGTCGATCGCCAGTATGTTGGACAGAGCTCAGGGAGAGCAGTATTTTGGGGCCGCAGATTGTGCAGGAGACGACCGAGAAAATACAGCTGATTCGGGACAGGATGAGAGCGGCACAGAGCAGGCAGAAATCTTATGCTGACAGGCGTCGTCGCCGACTCGAGTTCGCTGTTGGCGATCATGTTTTCCTGAAGGTCTCTCCGATGAAAGGTGTGATGAGATTTGGGCGGAAAGGGAAACTGAGTCCTAGATATGTTGGTCCTTTCGAGATCCTAGAGCGTGTTGGTCCAGTCGCTTATCGGTTAGCTCTTCCGCCCAGCTTCCCCGATGTTCACCCCGTATTCCATGTCTCGATGCTCCGCAAGTACCTTCATGATCCTTCCCAGGCGATTCAGCACCAGACGATCCAGTTAGAGCATGATCTTTCTTTCACCGAGCAGCCGGTTGTCATCTTGGATCGGCAGGTGAAGAAATTGAGGTCGAAGGTCAAACCGTCTGTCAAGGTCCTCTGGCGTGGCCCGAACAGCGAGGAGGTCACCTGGGAGACCGAGGTCGATATGAGGAAGAGATATCCCCATCTTTTTGAAGGTACGCGTAGTTAAATTCTAAATTCGGGGACCGAATTTCTTTAAGGGGGGAAGATTATAACCCTTCGAAAATCGTTTAGGCAGTTTTCGGTAATCGGCAAATTTTTCGGCTTTTTCCGTAAAAAGTCAAAATTGATATTTTTCATTGTAGACCTAATTATACAAAATTAGATAAGATATTACTATAATTTTGTCACTAAAATGTCACCTATAATTTTCTAGTTAAATAAAAAAAAAATTCGTAATTAATTAATTATTTTATTATTTTAAGCCTTTTTAAATACATTTAATTAGGGATAAATACAAAGTTAATTAGGTAAATTTCTTAATTAGGAGTCTTTATAAGCTAAAATATGGTGTTAACAAAATTGTATCATGTCTTGCAAACTTTTGGTTTAAAAGGGGGAAAATTATGAAAAAAATGATGAAAAAAGGGTTTTTTTGTAAAAAAGTTGAAATGAAATGCATTAAATGATATCATATGATGTTGTAATGACCTAGAAACTTCTCAAAATTTCCCACACCCCTCTCCCTTGCTGCTGGCCGGCCTTGAGCTGCAGAAATTCCCCATTTTCCCACTTCATTTTGCTTCATTTCCTTGCAAAAAAATTCATAAAAATTCACAAATTTCTTTCTCCATTCAAACCAAAACCCTAATCCTTTCTCTCTTCAACCCTAATTTGTTTGAAAACATGATGAAAGGAGGCTTCTTGGTGACTTGATCAAGCTAGGGTTCAAGCTTGAGAGGTGAAAATTCTAAACTAGTTGCTAATTTGTAGTTTATATATGCTAGAATCTAATTTTGAAGTATTGATTTAGTGTAAATCCTTATTTATGAAAAATCAAGAGAAGGTTTTGGTTTTTGAAAATTAGGGTTTGTAGCATAATGGTTGTATTATGTTAGGGATGGTTGTCTAATTGATTAGAATGGTAAATTGTGAAATGATATGCTTGCTAAATCGTCAAATTTCGATGATTGTATCAAATCGGCTAGAAATTCGCTTACTAGATTTTTGTAGAAAATAGAATGCGGTCAATTTGCGTTAGGTTAGCAATATTATTAGCTTCGTATAGGATTATTAGAATGCGCGAACGCGGGGTTTCGTCTAGTCGGGTTGTAGTTTAATCGATTTCCCCGAAATGACGATTTTAGTTAAAGGATTGCGATTTTCGTGCGTTTTTCCGCGCACTGAGTGCATGCTATGATTAATTCGAGAGCGTTAATAATTGTATGTTGTGATTTGCAGTGTGTTAGGTTTTGTAAGCTTATGCTTGATATAGTGCAAATATAGGATCGGTCGGAGAAACATCGGACACGGCGCGTAAAGGCAAAGCGGTGGCCGGATCAGATTAGCGGGGATTTCAAGTGAGTAGATATATTCATCTATGGGGGAATCGTCTGGATGGCGTGAGGCGCCCCCCTAGTTAGGATTACCCTACTTTATGCAAGATTTATATTGTTAGACAGCTTATCCCTTTATGTACATTGCATACCCTCACAGCGAACAGTATGTTAAATTGCATGGACATTCATCTCTACCTATGCAATATCATTTCGTAGGACACGAACACCTTACCATGGGCATCTATTGCACGCGCACTATTCATGTGACACACACGTCTTTGGAAATTGACATGCCACGTGCACGATAGAACCTGTTTATCTTAATATCGTCACATGCATTCATACTTGATATATGAAACTGCATCGCATGCACATATCTCGCATCATCATCATATTTACATAGAACTCTAGCCAAAATTCACATCATACACATTGATATCATAGACATTTATCATATATATAACATGTGGACATTATGATTTTCTTGAGGATTTCAGTTTTGCTGCGATTTCTGGATTTTTGGGGAAAACCGCAAGAATTTAACAAAAGCTTATATTTATCATTTTAAAACAAAGTTATGGTTTTCTCGTGATGTATGTCTCGTCCACCATGAGTTTTCATGTTTTCTGTTGGATTTCGAGACCCGTTTCGAGAAGTGGATGAACCGTCTCGGGTACATGGTGGGCCCGGTATGGTACCCCGGGGCAAGAAGATCGAGTTGTAGACGATGAGCCTGGCAGGGGAAGACTACCTACCGGTGATGTCTGGCGCGGCGGATATCCGGAGGATACCGACCGTTGTCGTGAGATTTATGATATGGGCCGATCCGGACCGACGGAGCCCGATATTGAGACAGATATGATTCCTTTTTGGTGTCGATGCTTGACACGGGTTTTCAGATGATTTCTTGATGATATTTAGCTATTATACAGATATTCATGTTCTAAAGTTAAGAATTCAATAACCTTAGCTGTAAAAACTTAAAGACTTAATAATGACATTGCATACCTGTGCATGCATACTAGAGATATTATAGCACATATGGGCATGCATGTTGTGGTGCATTGCTTGCATTCTTACGATTGCCTTATTAGATGTTATATTTACTCACGAGCTGGCAACTCACCCCCGTTGTGCCACAGTGTCTTGCAGGTCGGACCCGTCAGTCTTGTAGCGGCGGGCTATCTTGTCATCAGTTCCTTTTGCTCAGACTCGCGACATCGCCCGTAGGTGGGCTGCGAGTATGCTTTATTTCTTTTTGCTTTATCATTGTATCTAGTATTCTCCATCTACCACTTGTATTGTATATGCGACCTAATGATGAGACTGAGAGACTTGTATATTTGTGGTTCTTTTGGGTCGAGCTCACTTGAGCCGACGTGTGTTTTCTGGTATTTTGCGTTTCTTTATGCTCTTCTCTTGATATTACTATTATATTGCATGTGGCTGTGATCCGCCTTGGGCGAAGAGCTAGCTCCCGCTTGGGGATGCCATTTTTATGATTACAGGTTTATTATCTTGTTGTACCCATTTTGGGGGATAGAAAATACAGGGGAGACTCTGCCGAAATTTTCAGAAATTTTTGATGTTTTAAAAAGGGATTCTTTGCAACTTAATTGATTTGAAAATCGTCTTCATTAAAGGTTTTTCCTTCACTCTCTTTTGATTTTGAGTTAGATTTCTGGGCTTTGGCTGACTTAGGTTACGGTACGCCTTTAGACGTCTCGTAATCTAAGTGCCAGTCACGTTCCGTACTTTCGGGTCGTGACATATGGGCACAAGAGAATGATCAAGGGAAGGAGAGAGCTCTCTATTACTTAAGTCGAGTTCTACTGGGGGCAGAAAGCAACTATTCCCCTATTGAAAAACACTGCCTGGCGTTGATCTTCGCGATAACAAAGCTCAGGCACTATGCGTTGGCGCATAAGGTCCGTCTCATTTCGAAGGTGGACCCTCTTAAATATTTGATGTCAAAGGCCATACCGACGGGGCGACTCGCTAAATGGGCCCTGCTCTTGATAGAGTTCTCGATAACATATCAACCTCTCAAGGAAGTGAAAGGCCAGGCTATCGCCGACTTCCTCGCTGAGCATCCGATACCTGCCGATTCTCCTCTGAATTGCGAGCTGCCAGACGAACATGCGTTTGACGCAATCGACGGTGGTGATACCCGATGGGAGCTTTATTTCGATGGAGCATCCTTTATGAAGAAGCGCAAACAAAGTATGCCCATAATCAAATCGGGTGTAGGCCTTATCTTCGTGACTCCATAAGGAGGGATAAAGCGCTTTGCTTTCTCCTTAACAGAACCGAGGACGAACAATAAAGCCGAATACGAAGCTTTGATAGCAGGCCTCGAGATCGCCATCGACATGGGAATTGAAAACCTCCTCATATATGGAGATTCTCAACTGGTCGTTAGCTAAGTAAATGGCGACTACCAAACGTGCAAACCAGAATTGGTGAAGTACGGAAAAGGTGCAACAATTGTTGACCCAAATCCCTTCCTACACTTTGGAAAACATACCGCGCGCGGAAAACAGCAAAGCGGACGCGTTGGCCAAGCTCGCTAAAGAATTGGCTGACGAGAACCTCGATGACGTCAGAATTGTGGTACAAAGCCGTCGGGTGCTCGCCCCAGCGGAAATATTTCCGGAATCACCCGAAGAGAAGGGAGCGACTGAGCAAATGACTATGCAAATAAAAGACCGGGAAAAGGCCGAGGATTGGAGGGAAGTCTTTATAGACTACTTCAAATACCGTCGAACGCCCGAAGATGCGTCCTCAAGACATCAGCTTATGAAATGAGCTTTGTCTTTCGCCTTCGTCAATGATACTCTGTACAAGAGGTCATTTGATTCTTTGTGGCTGAGATGCCTGGGACCTGACGAAGCGAAAAGAGTCATTCAGGAAGTTCACGGCGGACTCTGCGGTTCTCACCAAGCAGGCCCGAAGATGAAATTGAAGATTAAACGGATGGGTTACTACTGGCCCACGATGATTCAGGACTGCCTTGAATATGCAAAGCAATGCCACTCATGCCAGATTCATAGGGACTTCATACATCAACACCCAAATCCTCTACACCCGACAGTGGCTAGTTGGCCTTTCGAAATGTGGGGAACTGACATAGTCGGCCCCATCGAACCAGTGTCGTCTAGAGGACATCGTTTCATCCTGGCAACGACTGATTACTTCTTCAAATGGGCAGAAGCAGTACCGCTGAGGGAAGTGAAGACGGAGAATATCCTCCATTTCTTCAAGACGCGCGTCATTTACCGGTTTGGAACTCCGTGACGGATCATCTCCGATAACGGGCCAGCCTACAGAAGCCACAAGATCAGTCGCTTTGCACAGCAGTATAATATAGACTGTAAATATTCCTCGGTTTATAATCCGCGAGCTAACGGTCTAGCTGAGGCTTTCAACAAGACCTTGACGAAGATCATGAAAAAGACGGTGTCCCGAAATAAGAAGGACTGGCATGAGAGACTGCACAAAGCTCTTTGGACATACCGAACTACGTTCAAAACGACCATGAACACAACTCCATACGCGTTGGTATTCGGTACGGAAGCAGTACTCCCCCTCGAAATAGAATTACCTTCTCTACGAGTGGCAGTCCACTACGAGCTGACGGATGAAGAAAATGCTCACCTTCGGCTTGAGGAACTTGATGCCCTTGATGAAACACGGCTCATAGCGTAACAAAATCTGGAGGCTTATAAAGAAAAGATGACGCGCTCATATGAAAGATTGACCCGACCGAGGACATTCCGCCAAAGCGAACTCGTGCTAGTGGTCAAAAGACCTATGATCCCCAATCGCGCCAAGCGGGGAAAATTCGAGCCAAACTATGAAGGCCCGTACATCATAGATAAGGTCTACCACGGTGGAGCCTATCTACTCATGGATATGCACTGTGAAAGGCCTTTCAGGCCAATAAATGGTCGCTTCCTGAAGAAATACTACGCTTAGAGAGTTACCGCCTAGATCAATGATAGATGACGACGACTATGCCCGCTCACTATCTTCCTAAGCTCAAACTTTATAAGCAGTAGCCAGCCTTCTCCTGGACGGACCGAAACGTCCTTAAACTAATGGCGGACCGAAACGTCCTTAAACTAACGAAGGACCGAAACGTCTTTAAACTACTACCGCAACGTCCTTAGGCTGACGAGATGAATAAAAAAAATATAAAAAAAAAATATATATATATATATATATATATAAAAATATATAATAAATGGTATGTCCATAAGCAAAATGGGCACGGATGAAAACCCGAAAGGGCTCTGTGAGTAAAAACAGCAGGGCTACCGGCGAGTGTTCGTGAAAACCCGAAATGGCGCGGCCTCGTAAAAAAAAGAATAAAAAGAATAAAAAAACGGTATGTCCATAAGCAAAATGGGCACGGATGAAAACCCGAAAGGGCTCCGTGAGTAAAAACAGCAGGACTACCGGCGAGTGTTTGTGAAAACCCAAAAGGGCGCAACCTCGTTAAAGGACACTTACAGGGTCCGCTCGACCTTGTAAGGAGAAACCACCCGCATGAGATCCTTACGACCCACAAGGGAGCAACACACTTAGGGATCCCCACGATTCCTAAGGAGAAAATACACTTGCGAGATCCTCACAACTCGTAAGGAGAACTCTCTTATGGGACCCTCACGGCTCATAAGATTTGAAAGTCTTAAGTTACAGAGACCTAAACCTGTGCTTAAGCAACCTCCACAACCTTCGATTTTGCCCTACAAGTGGTTCAATACTGACCCTTGTATACAATCCACGGGCGCGAATAAACATTTCCCTAACCAAGTCCCATCCGTGACTGGGGATATGTTCGCATGACCCTTGTAAGTCCTCTCGACTTACAAGGAGAAAACCCTCTTGTAGGATCCTTACGACTTAGAGAGGAACATACACTTAGGAATCCTCACGATTCCTAAGGAGAAAATATACCTACAAGATCCTCACGACTTGTAGGGAGAAATACCGTTGTGAGACCCTTACGGCTCATGAAGTCAAAAGCCTTAGTCGACATAACCTTAACCCTGTTCGCTAAGCCAACTTTGTTCGACATCGACAGAGGCAAATGATGATTCGCTCCTGGCAATATCCCAGTTGTAGCGGTGTTGATGCCGAAATCAGTGTCTAATTTCAGGTTTACAGCGAAGAGCCAGCAAGCTGCACATGCATACAAAATAGCCGAAATGATGGGACAGCTTGCAATAAAAAGCAGCAAGTAAAAACATATGCATATAAAACAGCCGAAATGATTGGGCAACTCGCAATAAAAAGCAGCGAGTAAAAATAAAATAAATAGCCGAAATGATTGGGCACCGCGGGAAATAGCCGAAATGATTAGGCAATCGCGACCTCCGCGATATAAAAGCTGAAATGATAGAGGATCGCGGAAATAAAGCAATAATATAAAAAGAATGATGAAACTTTTGCCCTACAGGTGAGATCACATCGATCCCTGTATACAATCCAAGAGCACAAACAAAGACGAAACCATACCATCCCAATAGGCCCCGCCAGAAAGCAAAGCCAAATCTCGACGGTTCACCAACAGCCTAGAGACAACCGCGACATTCGTCTTGATGCAACAGACGCAGTGCCAGCAAACGAAGCGAAGATCAAATTCCTAGCTTCACGGTTCTGATGGTAACTTACATAAAACCTGGAAGACCACGGCAAAATCCTTCGACTCAGGGAAACCAGTGTCCTTGATGAGAACATCCTGATTCGCGTCGACCCGCAGAGAAACTAGCGTCTTTGCTGGAACACATCGACTCGTTTCAACCATAGGGAAACCAGTATCCTTGGCAAATACCTTAATTCAGGGAAACTAGCGTCCTCGATGAGAGCCTCCTGATTCGCGTCGGCCCGCAGAGAAACCAGTGTCTCCGCAGGAATACTCCGATTCGTTTCAACCCCGAAGAAACCAGTGTCTTCGGCAAAATACTTCAACTCAGGAAAACCAGTGTCCTTGACGAGAATATCCTGATTCGCGTCGACCCGCAGAGAAACTAGCGTCTTTGCAGGAATACATCGATTCGTTTCAACCCCAAGGAAACCAGTGTCCCTGGAAAATACCTCAATTCAGGGAAACTAGCGTCCTTGATGAGAGCCTCCTGATTCGCGTCGGCCCTTAGAGAAACCAGTGTCTCCGCAGGAATACTCCGATTCGTTTCAACCCCGAAGAAATCAGTGTCTTCGGCAAAATACTTCGACTCAGGGAAACCAGTATCCTTGACGAGAACACCTCGAGTCGCGTCGACCCGTAGAGAAACTAGCGTCTTTACAGGAATACCTCGACTCGTTTCAACCCCAGGGAAACCAGTGTCCCTGGAAAATACCTCAATTCAGGGAAACTAGCGTCCTTGATGAGAGCCTCCTGATTCGCGTCGGCCCTCACAGAAACCAGTGTCTCCGCAGGAATACTCCGATTCGTTTCAACCCCGAAGAAACCAGTGTCTTCGGCAAAATACTTCGACTCAGGGAAACCAGTGTCCTTGATGAGAACACCTCGATTCGCATCGACCCACAGAGAAACTAGCTTCTTTGCAGGAATACATCGATTCGTTTCAACCCCAGGGAAACCAGTGTCCCTGGCAAATACCTCAATTCAGGGAAACTAGCGTCCTTGATGAGAGCCTCCTGATTCGCATCGGCCCTCAGAGAAACCAGTGTTTCCACAGGAATACTCCGATTCGTTTCAACCCCGAAAAAACCAGTGTCTTCGGCAAAATACTTCGACTCAGGGAAACCAGTGTCCTTGATGAGAACACCTTGATTCGCGTCGACCCGAAGAGAAACTAGAGTCTTTGCAGGAACACCTCGACTCGTTTCAACCCCAGAGAAACCAGTGTCCTTGGCAAATACCTCAAATCAGGGAAACTAGCATCCTTGATGAGGGCCTCCTGATTCGCGTCGGCCCGCAGAGAAACCAGTGTTTCCGCAGGAATACTCCGATTCGTTTCAACCCCGAAGAAACCAGTGTCTTCGGCAAAATACTTCGACTTAGGGATACCAGTGTCCTTGAAGAGAACATTCTGATTCGCGTCGACCCGCAGAGAAACTAGCGTCTTTGCAGGAATACATCGATTCGTTTCAACCACAAGAAAACCGGTGTCCCTGGCAAATACCTCAATTCCGGTAAACTAGCATCCTTGATGAGAGCCTCCTGATTCGCGTCAGCCCTCAGAGAAACCAGTGTCTCCGCAGGAATACTCCGATTCGTTTCAACCCCGAAGAAACCAGTGTCTTCGGCAAAATACTTCGACTCAGGGAAACCAGTGTCCTTGACGAGAACACCTCGAGTCGCGTCGACCCGCAGAGAAACTAGCGTCTTTACAGGAATACCTCGACTCGTTTCAACCCCAGGGAAACCAGTGTCCCTGGAAAATACCTCAATTCAAGGAAACTAGCGTCCTTGATGAGAGCCTCCTGATTCGCGTCGGCCCTCACAGAAACCAGTGTCTCCACAGGAATACTCCGATTCGTTTCAACCCCGAAGAAACCAGTGTCTTCGGCAAAATACTTCGACTCAGGGAAACCAGTGTCCTTGATGAGAACACCTCGATTCGCATCGACCCACAGAGAAACTAGCGTCTTTGCAGGAATACATCGATTCGTTTCAACCCCAGGGAAACCAGTGTCCCTGGCAAATACCTCAATTCAGGGAAACTAGCGTCCTTGATGAGAGCCTCCTGATTCGCATCGGCCCTCAGAGAAACCAGTGTCTCCGCAGGAATACTCCGATTCGTTTCAACCCCGAAAAAACCAGTGTCTTCGGCAAAATACTTCGACTCAGGGAAACCAGTGTCCTTGACGAGAACACCTTGATTCGCGTCGACCCGAAGAGAAACTAGAGTCTTTGCAGGAACACCTCGACTCGTTTCAACCCCAGAGAAACCAGTGTCCTTGGCAAATACCTCAAATCAGGGAAACTAGCATCCTTGATGAGGGCCTCCTGATTCGCGTCGGCCTGCAGAGAAACCAGTGTTTCCACAGGAATACTCCGATTCGTTTCAACCCCGAAGAAACCAGTGTCTTCGGCAAAATACTTCGACTTAGGGATACCAGTGTCCTTGAAGAGAACATTCTGATTCGCGTCGACCCGCAGAGAAACTAGCGTCTTTGCAGGAATACATCGATTCGTTTCAACCCCAAGAAAACCGGTGTCCCTGGCAAATACCTCAATTCCGGTAAACTAGCGTCCTTGATGAGAGCCTCCTGATTCGCGTCAGCCCTCAGAGAAACCAGTGTCTCCGCAGGAATACTCCGATTCGTTTCAACCCCGAAGAAACCAGTGTCTTCGGCAAAATACTTCGACTCAGGGAAACCAGTGTCCTTGACGAGAACACCTCGATTCGGGTCGACCCGCAGAGAAACTAGCGTCTTTGCAGGAACACCTCGACTCGTTTCAACCCCAGGGAAACCAGTGTCCTTGGAAAATACCTCAATTCAGGGAAACTAGCGTCCTTGATGAGAGCCTCCTGATTCGCGTCGGCCCGCAGAGAAACCAGTGTCTCCGCAGGAATAATCCGATTCGTTTCAACCCCGAAGAAACCAGTGTCTTCGGCAAAATACTTCGACTCAGGGAAACCAGTATCCTTGACGAGAACATCCTGATTCGCGTCGACCCACAGAGAAACTAGCATCTTTGCAGGAATACATCGATTCGTTTCAACCCCAGGGAAACCATTGTCCCTGGAAAATAACTCAATTCAGGGAAACTAGCGTCCTTGATGAGAGCCTCCTGATTCGCGTCGGCCCTCAGAGAAACCAGTGTCTCCGCAGGAATACTCCGATTCGTTTCAACCTTGAAGAAACCAGTGTTTTCGGCAAAATACTTCGACTCAGGGAAACCAGTGTCCTTGACGAGAACACCTCGATTCGCGTCGACCCGCAGAGAAACTAGCGCCTTTGCAGGAACACCTCAACTCGTTTCAACCCCAGGGAAACCAGTGTCCTTGGCAAATACCTCAATTCAGGGAAACTAGCGTCCTTGATGAGAGCCTCCTGACTCGCGTTGGCCCGCAGAGAAACCAGTGTCTCCGCAGGAATACTCCGATTCGTTTCAACCCCGAAGAAACCAGTGTCTTCGGCAAAATACTTCGACTCAGGGAAACCAGTTTCCTTGACGAGAACATCCTGATTCGCGTCGACCCGCAGAGAAACTAGCGTCTTTGCAGGAATACATCGATTCGTTTCAACCCCAGGAAAACCAGTGTCCCTGGCAAATACCTCAATTCAGGGAAACTAGCGTCCTTGATGAGAGCCTCCTGATTCGCGTCGGCCCTCAGAGAAACCAGTGTCTCCGCAGGAATACTCCGATTCGTTTCAACCCCGAAGAAACCAGTGTCTTCAGCAAAATACTTCGACTCAGGGAAACCAGTGTCCTTGACGAGAACACCTCGATTCGCGTCGACCCGCAGAGAAACTAGCATCTTTGCAGGAACACCTCGACTCGTTTCAACCCCAGGGAAACCAGTGTCCTTGGCAAATACCTCAATTCAGGGAAACTAGCGTCCTTGATGAGAGCCTCCTAATTTGCGTCGGCCCGCAGAGAAACCAGTGTCTCCGCAGGAATACATCGATTCGTTTCAACCCCGAAGAAACCAGTGTCTTCGGCCAAATCCTTCGAATCAGGGAAACCAGTGTCCTTGACGAGAACATCCTGATTCGCGTCGGCCCGCAGAGAAACTAGCATCTTTGCAGGAATATATCGATTCGTTTCAACCCCAGGGAAACCATTGTCCCTGGAAAATACCTCAATTCAGGGAAACTAGTGTCCTTGATGAGAACATCCTGATTCGCGTCGGCCCGCAGAGAAACCAGTGTCTCCGCAGGGATACTCCGATTCGTTTCAACCTCGAGGAAACCAGTGTCCTCGGCAAAATACAACTCAGGGAAATTAGTGTCCTTGACGAGAGCTGCTCGATTCGTCTCGACTCGTGAGGAAATTAGTGTCTTCGCGAGGATTTCCCGATTCGTCTCGACTTACAAGATGAAGCCTTAGGCAGCACGAATTAAAAAAAAACTTGTTTCCTAAGCACTGGGACCCTGCAAGTTGGCCTAAAACGGTCTCTTGTATACTATTCATGGGTCTCACTCTCCAAAGTCGAATCTCGACAAGGAGGGAAACAACCGCTTATGAGTCCTCTCGGCTCGTAAGAGAGAAAATTCTCTTATAAGATCCTTACGACTTATAAGAGAAAACGCACTTAGGAATCCTCACGATTCCTAAGGTGAAAATACACCTACGAGATCCTCTCGATCCGTAGGGAGAAAAGTCTCTATGAGACCCTCACGGCTCATAGAGTTGAAAAGTCTTAGGCGGCAGATCTGAACCTGCGGCCTAAGCCATCGCTACCTCCGGAAGAAACCAAGACAGGATGATCGTTCTATTATCTGTCAACCATGTTTACTAAGGCAGCATACTGATAATAAAAGAAAGAAGAAAGCGACAGAAAGAACATCCGATTTGCATTTGATCAAGTATTCGAGACACACTCATTCATGCATGGGCAAAAGACTCAGAACGAGAAATAAGACAAGCTGGAATAAAAATTTTCCATTCATGTTTCCAAAAATTCTTACAATCATGAAAGCAATAAACGAAAAACATTATTCAAATTATTACAATGGTATAACCTCAGATCCAGGGCACGGATTGAGAAATTCAAAAGTAAGGTCATCTAGAGTTCTTCTGGCCTTTCTGATTATTCTCATGTGCAGCCTTTCGCGCTCTTGTGTGTCAAGATATTCGGCGAGGCCCCCAGCCTTCGATAAGCAGCGATTATCGTCGTCTGCTGGAAAATTTGATGCAGAATGTTGATGAGTCTATCCTGCCGTTTCTTCGAGATTAGCCCCGACAGGTACACTGAATGCACCTTGTCTTCGGCATCATCCAGCGCATTAAGCGGTAGGGCCTCATGAAACTACGGAAGTGCTCTCCATACTGCTCCCAGCATGACTTTCAAGAGAGCTGAACGATGAGGAAGAAGCCAACCAACGCTTGCGTTAAGGCGACCCATGACCTCCGCACATTAGGCATCTGTAAACTCTTGGTTTTGTTGACGGCCCTGTACACGGATATCCTCGTAGGTGATGAATTCGTGCAGATTGTATAGACGCACCGCCATAATGCCTGAAGGAAACATCATTAGAAGATTAGCAATGAGGAAAATGCATAGGGAGTTAAACTCCTCGAGAGCAGAGCTCTATTAATGGAACCCTAATAGGATTCTTCTTAGTTCTCTTTGGACCCCTTTAGAGCAAAGCTCTGCTAAGTGAAACCCTAAATGGGTTTTCTTTAGATCAGGGATCTATTGAGAGCAAGGCTCTGTCAATGAAAATTAATTTAATTTAATTTAATTTAAATTAAAGTTTTTACCTAAAATTTTTAAGAATTTAACTCTTGGAGTTCTTAAAAATAAAGAGCAGGGCTCTGAGATTCTGAAAGTAAAAATGTTGAAGATGATAATCATCTGTTGAGGACCAAAGGTCCTATTTATAGGCATCAAATGCCCTTTCAACTTCCAAAAGTTGCCGCAACGATTGGAATTCTGCTACCGTTGCGCTCGCGTTTGGGGCCACATAACCGCAACGGTGAGGGGGCATTTGTTTACCCCAATCAGAGCAAAGCTCTGTTCAAATTCCTAGGCGGGAGATGAAGCAACGCTTCAGATTCCCCCAATCAGAGCAAACCTCTACTTTGAAAATTTAAATTTTAATAAATGAAGCAACGCTTCAGATCCTCTGTGCTGCGCGCAGGGCGCCACATGTCAAAATCTGACACGCCAGCGCAGGGAGCGCAGCGTCCAAGGCAGCGCGCCCAATCAGAGCAAGGCTCTATTTAAAACAAAATTAAAGGAAGCAACGTTTCAGTTGTGCTGCGTTGTGTGCTGCAGGCTACGTGGCAGCGCAGTTGCGCTAGCGCAGTTACGCCGCGCTCTGCGCTGCGCGACACGTGGAAACGCAGTTGCGCCGCGCTCTGCGCTGTGCGACACGTGTCAAGCGCTGGTGCGTCTGTGCCAAACAGAATTAAAATTCCAGTAAGATCCTTCTGTTCTTGTTAAAACAAGAAGATTGACTTCTGTAAAACAGAAGCCCTTGGATCAAAGATCCAACGGTGGGGGAAAATTCCCCAAATCACTCAGAGAATGATCTCTTTAACAAATTTAACAAATTAATGGGCACTATATAAAGGCCCCTAGACCCCAATTCAAAAAAAACATCAAGAACTTCAAAAACAACAAAACAGAGAGAACTCTGAAGAATTTTGAGAAGAACTCAAGAAGGGAAAGAAGATAAAAACCTTTAAAAAAAGAGAAGAATTTCTTCTGAATAGATCATTGATCTAAGAACAAGATCAATGATCTTCAATAAAAAAAATAAATAATAACAGTGCCTTGCACTTTTTTATGAACCATTGGTTCTGGAATCTGAAAGGTTCTCAAGTTATTGAAACAGTGCCCTGCACTTGCAAAAACTGCACTATTACACTCCTGGGTTGGTGCAAGCCACCAGAGAGCGCCACGTGTCAGCTCCAGAACCACTTGCGCTATGCGCTTTTAAAAATAGAGCATTGCTCTTTAAAGTTAGCGCAACTCACCAGAGCGCGCCACGTGTTAGTAGCGCAACAGCGCAGCGCACTGGCGCAGCGCACTGGCGCAGCGCACTGCGCTGTTGCGGCACTCACCAGAGTGTGACAAGTGTCACCACGACAAGCGCTTGCGCTCAGTAATTGGCGCAAAGCGCCTGTCAAGCCACTGTCAAGTAATTAATGCACTGCATTATTTACAGAAGGGCCAAGCCCAATTAAAAAGGCCTAACAAGCCTAATAAAATGCAATGCATTATTTTTAAAGGACAGAACCCAAACAAAAACAGATGCTCTGCATCATTTACAAAGGGACTGAGCCCAAATCAAAAAGGCCTAGCAGGCCAGAATAAATGCAGTACATTATTAAAAAAAGGGCAAAGCCCTAGCACAGGCCTAATAGGCCAAAGATAAATAAAAACGTTGAACATTTTTCAAATGGACTTATCCCAATCATGGCCGTAAGTCCTCAAATTAAATTGACTGAGCAAGACTGCTCTCCTAAATCAATTTACATCCGGTTCAAGGGTACATCTCCGAACTCCTCTGACACCTATCGTTGTAATCCTTCAACGACATCAGAGAGGTGACGAGTCCCGACAACCACACATCGATACGGACTGCGGGGTCCCTAAACTCGTGGACCGAAACGTCCTTAAACTAATATTCGTCCCAAAATGGGAATGTTGGACCGAAACGTCCTTAAACTAATATTTGTCCCGAAATGGGAATGTTGGACCGAAATGTCCTTAAACTAATGTTCATCCCTAAATGGGGAATGATGGACCACCATGTCCCTAAACTGGAAATCGACCGCAACGTCCTTAAACTAAACAATGGAGCCAATTGCTCTCTTGTCGGATCCAAACGATCCCGTTAAGTTGATCTTAGTCTGGAGATTAGGCTAACGTATCCTTAACAAAAGTTTAAGTTGATCTTAGCCTCAATATGGCTAACGTATCTATAAACTAAAACATCAAACCCAA
The DNA here is from genome assembly GCA_030015575.1 of Agapanthus africanus. Lineage (NCBI taxonomy): Eukaryota > Viridiplantae > Streptophyta > Magnoliopsida > Asparagales > Amaryllidaceae > Agapanthus > Agapanthus africanus. The sequence continues at coordinate 103,868,993 of CM057345.1, read as the reverse complement.
ATCTAAGTAAACACGGATTTGGACTCATCCACGTCCTACGGGCGACGACATCACTTAGTCTCCGTATACAATCCACGGGCAACCACAAACAAAACAAACACACACGACACGAAGTGAACATCTGGAGAAGGAGAAAGTGGCTACCGCGATGCGGTAGCGTAATTAACTGCAGGGGCTTGCGCCTGCAGGGAAGAGCGTCCCCACAATCAAAAACCCCCTCAAGCGAGGGGGAATCTGACGAAGTCTGCTACATCGGCCGCATCCGTCTAAACCTCCGATACACGGTGCCATAAATCAACTTGGCATCTTCGGAGAGGTGGACAGATAAAACCAAATAGCATCTACCCCGAATTTCAGGCAAGACGTTTACCGCGTCTCCGCCGCGTCATTCGGAGGGGAACACCTTAGCCGACAGGATCTTAACCCTGTTTGCTAAGCCACCTTTGTTTGACGTCGACAGAGGCAAATGATGATTCGCTCCTGGCAATATCTCAGTTGTAGCGGTGCTGATGCCGAAATCGGTGTCTAAATCCAAGCTTGCAACAAAAAGCTGGCAAGCCACACATGCATACGAAATAGCCGAAATGATGGGGCAACTTGCAAACAAAATCAGCAAGTGTAAAAAAAATGTATGCATGCAAAATAGCCGAAATGATTGGGCAACTCGCAATAAAAAGCAGCGAGTAAAAATAAAAATAAAATAGCCGAAATGATTGGGGACCGCGAAAAACAGCCGAAATGATTGGGCAATCGCGACCTTCGCGATATAAAAGCTGAAATGATAGAGTATTGCGGAAAGAAATAAAAAAAAAAGGAATTTATGCCCTACAGGTGATATCACATCGATCCCTGTATACAATCCAGGGGCGCAAACAAAGAGGGAATCATACCTTTCCTCCCCGGGCTTCATCAGAAGAAAAAGTCAAATCTCAACGGTTCACAGATAGCCTAGAGATCATCTCAACATCAAGCAAAATAGAACAGAGGAAACTCCTAGTTCCATGACTCGGCGGTACACAGATGACCGAGAGTCAAACCCCGACTCCATGAAATGCGGATAAAGTCAACCCTTCCTGGTCACATGGAACGCGGATAATGTCAATCCTGACCACATGGAAAACGTCCAGAGCGGAGCCTGGTCCTCGCCGAACACGGCAGTGAACCGGTGTGAAGCATCCAGAGCAAAATTCCTGGCTACGTGGAATGTGGATTATGTCACTCCTGATCCCGTGGAAAACGTCCAGAGCGGATCCTGGTCCTCGCAGAGCGCGGCAATGACCCCGTGTGAAGCATCCAGAGCGGAGCCTGGTCCTCGCCGAACACGGCAGTGAACCCGTGGGAAGCATCCATAGCAAAATTCCTGGCTACGTGGAATGCGGATTATGTCACTCCTGACCCCATGGAAAACGTCCAGAGCGGAGCCTGGTCCTCCCCGAACACGGCAGTGAACCCGTTGGAAGCATCCAGAGCAAAATTCCTAGCTACGTGGAACGCGGATTATGTCACTCCTGACCCCGTGAAAAACGTCCAGAGCGGATCCTGGTCCTCGTAGAGCGCGGCAATGACCCCGTGTGAAGCATCCAGAGTGGAGCCTGGTCCTCGCCGAACACGGCAGTGAACCCGTAGGAAGCATCCAGAGCAAAATTCCTGGCTACGTGGAACGCGGATTATGTCACTCCTGACCCCGTGGAAAACGTCCAGAGCGGATCCTGGTCCTCACAGAGCACGGCAGTGAACCCGTGTGAAGCATCCAGAGCGGAGCCTGGCCCTCGCCGAACACGGCAGTGAACCCGTGGGAAGCATCCAGAGCAAAATTCCTGGCTACGTGGAACGCGGATTATGTCACTTCTGACCCTGTGGGAAATGTCCAGAGCGGATCCTGGTCCTCGCAGAGCACGGCAATGACCCCGTGTGAAGCATCCAGAGCGAAGCCTGGTCCTCGCCGAACACGACGGTGGACCCGTGGGAAGCATCCAGAGCAAAATTCCTGGCTACGTAGAACGCGGATTATGTCACTTCTGACCCCGTCGAAAACGTCCAGAGCGGATCCTGGTCCTCGCAGAGCACGGCAGTGAACCCGTGTGAAGCATCCAGAGCGGAGCCTGGTCCTCGCCGAACATGACAGTGAACCCGTAGGAAGCATCCAGAGCAAACATCGGACTGTGGAGTCCTTAAATCCACGGACTATGATGTCCTTAACCTCGACCGTGATGTCTTAAACCTAACATCGGACTGTGAGGTCCTTAAACTCACGGACTATGATGTCCTTAACCTCGACCGTGATGTCTTAAAACTAACAATGGACCGTAATGTCCTTAAACTAATTTTACCTTGGTTCAGGGTGCATCTCTTCACTCCTTTGATATTTGTCGTTGTAATTCCTCAACGTCTTCAAAGAGGTGACGGGTCCCGACAACCACACATTTCACGGACTGTGGGGGCCTTAAACCCATGGACTATGATGTCCTTAACCTCGACCGTAATGTCTTAAAACTAACAACGGACTGTGGAATCCTTAAATCCACGGACTATGATGTCCTTAACTTCGACCGTGATGTCTTAAAACTAACATTGGGCTGTGAGGTCCTTAAACTCATGGACTATGATGTCCTTAACCTCGACCGTGATGTCTTAAAACTAACAACGGACTGTGGAGTCCTTAAATCCACGGACTATGATGTCCTTAACCTTGACCGCGAGGTCTTTAAACTACGGTATCCTTGAAAACGTCCAGAGTGGAGTCTGGTCCTCACAGAACACGGCAGTGAACCCGTGGGAAGCATCCAGAACAACCCCCGACTCCGTGAAATGCGGATAAGGACAACTTCATCCATCACTTGCGAGTCCTCATGACTCGTAGGGGAGTAAATTCTCTTGTGAGATCCTTACGACTTTCAAGAGAAAACAAACTTAGGAATCCTCACAATTCTTAAGGAGAAGTTACACCTACGGGATCCTTTCGATCGGTAGGGAGAAAATTCTTTATGAGACCCTCACGGCTCATAAAGTTGAAAATTCTTAGGTGACAGATCCTCACAGAACACAGCAATGAACCCGTGGGAAGCATCCAGAACAACTCCTGACTCCGTGAAATGCGGATAAGTACAACTTCATCCATCACTTGCGAGTCCTCACAACTCGTAGGGGAGTAAATTCTCTTGTGAGATCCTTACGACTTTCAAGAGAAAACACACTTAGGAGTCCTCACGATTCTTAAGGAGAAGTTACACCTACGAGATCCTCTCGATCGGTAGGGAGAAAATTCTTTATGAGACCCTCACGGCTCATAAAGTTGAAAATTCTTAGGTGACAGATCCTAACCCTGTTTTCTAAGCCATCACCACTCTACAAAGAAGCATAAGATTGACAGCTATATACTATCTACAGACCGCACTTGCCAAAATCACATGGCAACAACACAGCAAGGAGAAGAAATCAACAGTATAACAGAAAATGTGTATCTTTATTCATGAATTCAATTAAGTACAAAGCAAATCGTATAAAAGAATAAAGAATGGATACATATTATTCAAAGATTACAAGTATGATTTATACAAAGGCAGCTACTGAGAAGGAAGCGTTTTCAACAAGTCCGTAAGCTGCTCTCGCACTTCCTTCAGTGCCTTCTCATGAGCAGCCGCCGCGGCCATCTCCTCTTCGATTCGAGTCCTTTGTTGCAAACATGATGAAACCTTATCATCAATTTCCCGCTGGGCAGCTGCGCGACTCTGCCTAACCCGCTCGATAGAGTCGAGCTTCTGTCTCAATACAAGCCCGTCCGAGATACATTGCTGCAAGGTGTCAAAGAAGGCTTTCAGTTGTGCGGCGTTCGCTTCGACCTGGGCACGCAATTGGACAGACTCAGCGGAAGCCTCCTCCCATTCCTTCCACCTCAAGGTCACTTCTTGTTCAAAATGACGGAGGAAGGACGCACTCTGCTCGACCCATGCGGCCCGCTGGGAGTTCAAAGCCTGAGTCTCAGGGGCAAGACGCATGAGTTCAAGCTGATGCAGACAGGCCTCAATCTTCCTGCAGTGATTAACCTAAGACTCAACGACGCCTTCATTATGAAATTTACAAGCGTCGCCAGCATCGGATTGACCTCGGCAACGAAATCTGCAGCAGATGTAAGAGCCTCCGCGTCAAGCTTCTCGACGCATCCGCTCAGCATACGCAGACTCGTCGTAGCACCCTTTGAGGATGGACGTCTGGAGAATGGGCCTGCCGACATCATGATGGGAGACTCGAAAGAGTCCAGGGTCGACCGCTGCAAAAAAATCACAATCAAATGACGGTTCAAGAAATATAGGAAGGTCATGAATGATGGAATTTACTATACCAGCTGCAGCAGGTGGCAAAGCCGGGAGGACTGGTGGCGCAACTGATCTCTTATCTCCTCCTTCAATCTGTAGTACTACAATCAAAGCAAAGAAAATCAGAAATAATTTCATTGTCGGTAAAAGAAAGAGCGTTAATTGAAAGTTGTATTCACCAGCGCCATTGGATGAAGCAATCTCCAACGGGAAGGAGAAATGGGGATGCAGCACCTGGTACAGGTGGTCAAAAAGGGCTCCTGCAAAAACAAGATAACGCAACGTCAGTACATGAATTATACAGCCGAGAGATAAGACTGATGGGTCACAAATCCATACCTTCCAGCTTTTGCGACAATGCGAGAAAAGGTAGAGAGGTGGTCACCGTCAGGACGGTAACTGACGGCGCTGTCTCGAGCAGCGCGACATCAACACTAGCCGCACCTGCATAAGAAACAAGATAAACCTTGTTAGGAAAGATTGCAGAATAAAATGAAGGGCGGTAACCTAAAATCTACCTGAAGAGTCACCAGTTGGAGCCGTGATGAGGGCGTCACTTGATTCAACAACGGCATCTCCCTCCTCCATCGGGGTGGCCTCACCTCCCGTCGCCTCGTCCCCTGACTCCACGGGAGCTTTCGTCACGTACGCCAGGAGACGATAAAGAACCATAGGCAGGAAGAGCGATGATCGGAGCAGTGCCCGACTCTTGAGAAAGAGCGGCCACATCGGATCCAGCAATTGCACCCGTTCCACTCGCTACCACTTCGGGCTCAGTAATTGCAGCCGTCTCATCCAACGCTGCTTCAGGCTCAGCCGTGGTAGCCGTCTCGTTAGCCACTACCTCGAGCCCGGCAATTGCGACCACATCGCCTGCCGCCGCCCCGGGTTCGGGAATAGCAGCCACCTCCTCCACCGCTCCCTCAGGCTCAGCGGTCGCTGCCACCTCTTCAGGAAGACTCGGCTCTGCAAAGATAAGATATATGAGAAATGATAGCTTAAAACTTTGACAACAGAGCCTCAAGGCACATTACCTGGAGTTGAGTTACCGTTGGCTTCCCGAGCCGCACGTGCCGTCCATCTATGAGCTACTACAAGGCAACCGGAGACTCCTCTGAAGGAGTAGCAGCAGGGGTAACGGCGCTTGAACTTGCTCCCGCAGCCAAAGCAGCACTACGCTCCCTTGCTGCACGCCTCAGGCGCTTCTTTTCCTCCCGGGCCGTCACAATAGACCTTTAAGAAGCCTCCTTCAGCAAGGCGTCGTCATCCGCATTCAGGGTTAGCTCCAGAGCCGTCAAGGCTTCCATCATCGGTTTTTTAAGTAAGGCCTCTTGCGGCAATGCCGAAGAGGCCGGGGCTTCGGTAACTGGCCCGGGAAGAATTTCCGCATCAGCTTGCGGAATAGGCATTGCGGTCCCTGCGATAAGATAAAGGCAGGGTCAGATTACTCATAAGGAATGGGAGCAAAAACACGGCGAACCGAAATATACTAAGGCCTAAGGATGCTCGAAGCCATTCCTCTTCCTCAAAAGTCTTGAGAGAAGCAGCGAGAGCTTCTTCGGTAGAAATGCCTATTAAAGAAGGAAAAGCGTTAGTCAAAAAAAAACAATGATATAGGTATGATGCAATGGCGAAAAATACAACTAATGATTACCTGATCGCGCGAGGTTTGCCAACCCCTCTTCGCGTCTTGCCAATCGCTCAAAAGCTGCGATGGCAGCCGCCAGATCAGTATCATCTGGCGGCATGAATAAGCCCCCATTCGTCCCATACTCGCTCAAGCCCTCACTATAAGGAGCATGAGGTTCCTGACCAAATACGACATTGTAACGTTTTGAAAATCGTTTCGGTGAAATTTCAAAAAAACGGTAAAATAAGGGGGGTTTTTGTAAAAAGTAAAAATGCAAATATCTTTATTATAAAATTAAATATACATATTCTAGCTATGAAATTGCTAGTATTTGGTGTTTATTGAGCCACTGGTGAAATTTCAAATTTTCCAAAAAAAAATATTTTTAATATTATTTTAAGCCGTCACTAATACATTTAATTAGGGAAAATTACAAACTGGAATGGGTTGAAACAAATTTTGTGCATCATATTACATTAAGGAAAATTTTAATATGTGTTTTTTTGAATTAAAATGAAGTTTCTAAGCGGTGTTAGAAATATCGAAGAAAAAGGCTTTTTTTTGGTGAAATTAGCGAAAACTTGCAATTTGGTAACTTGAGGGGTTCCTTTTGCATGGAACTTTTTTTGTCAATTACTCACTCACATGCTCACCCTTCCTTGGCCGGCCCCACCCCCATCAATAGCCCATATTTTCTTCCCTCTTGTTTGTCTTCATCTCATGTGAAGGAAATGGTTTAAAAAGGGTTATATATATATTATTTTGAGGTAAGGGTATTGTGGTAATTGGGAGGGGCTTTGACTTGGAACTTTTTGGCACCATCCCCTCACCTTTTCCCCTCCTTCCCTTGGCCGAAACCTGCACAGCAGCAGCCCCCATTTCTTCTCTTCTTTTCTCTTCAAAACTCCATCCAAAATGCTTCAAAAAAATCCCACAAAATCAAATTCTAATCCCTACTCATTTCTTCTTGACATGTTCTAGTGTGGATCATGGATCAAGAGAGCAAATTGGAGGCCAAGATTTTGGTGTTAGATCTCTAATTTTGTGAGGTATAATCTTAGCATTTTGCATAAGTTTTTGTTTGATTACTTGAATCTAGCTATTATGTGTTTAATTAGGAGTTAATTGTGGTTTTGATATTAAAGATTTAACTTTCAAGAAAGGGTTTTGAATGCAACTTAGGGTTTTATGATGTGAGATTATGGTTGTGTGATGCTTTTGACATATTAATGTTATGCTAAATCAAATCTTGTTGTTAGTTGAATTTTTTCTTAATTTAAATTGTGTTAATTACGCTAATTTGCTAACTAGGTTTTTTATAATTGGTTAAATAATTAAGAGAAAAATATGATTAGGGTATTCATAACATTATTAACATTATAAAATGTAGTTTAATTCTTTAGTTCATGAAAATCCAATCTAAATTGTTATTTGTGCATTTTTGCTATAAAATTGTTAAAATTGGGTATATTGTGAACTAGAATTTTGTGGGTTAATGAAATTTAATAAGATTAAATTGTGGAAATTATTTTTATGACTTATTTAAGTTATTTAATAAGTATTATGGCCGCTTGAATGGTTTAAACGTCGAGTTTTGTACTAAAACTGGAAATTTTGCTTGCTAGTTTTTCGGAAAAACGGCTTTTAAAGTGAATTTGGGGTTTTTGTGAGTTTTAACCTATTTTATATTAAAATTAGTGTTCGTGAATGTGCAAATGAGTGTATTTGGGTTTTTCTCGATGGTCTGGCGTTTGTACGCCGATGTCGAGGGTTTTTGGGTTAATTTGTGGAAGCAACCATAGGTTTTGACCTATGTGGGATTCGTGTGTCGTTTTGGTCATGAGTCGGATTTTAATGCGATGCGGTGCGTTATGATATGTAGGTACCCCCATGTGGACTTCGAGACGGCAAGTAAGTGCATGGCGACGTCGGCACCGACGAGCGAGGACCAGGTGAGTAGATTTATATCTACGGGGAGAAGTCGGGTGGATGGCGTATAGAACCCCCGCAGTTCGTGGTGGTATATACAGATGCGTATACACACCAACAATTATTATATGTTATTTGGGATTAGTAACGATGTTAGGATGGATATTGGTGTGTTGGATTATTTTAGTGTTGCGAACCCTAGGGTAGTGTTGCACTACACACACATACATACTTGCATTCATTCCTATTTATATGTGCTCATGGGATTCTTTATAGTTATGTGTTCACATACGGATTTGAGGATGATACTTGGGATTGAGATGAGTCGATGAGATTTGTGTTGATGTTATGATATCGGTGATGTGGCAGGATTCGTACTTGAGGTACGTCCTGGTGTTATAGCGGATCTTGGGGTGGCGATATGGGTGAATAGTGTTATAAATAAAGTGGTCGACATGTGATCGTGATATGAGATATGATATGCTAGGATATTGATATTAGGCCATATCGGGCGATGTATACCCCTTGATGATGATATGTGCTGATGATATCGGTTTGTACGAGATTGTCGATCAGTAGTCAGATCATGAGTATATTTAGGATATTAGTATTGTACTAGACATAGGTCAGTACCCTAGACTATGATCTTGGATAAAGAGGATACCAGAGGAATAGTGTAAGGAATATGATATTGACCCGTACCCAGATCTGGGGATGCCGTACGATGGATTTACGTACGAGCTATATCTTGATGATTGATCCGCACTCTTGACTTGGGATGTCTGATTGTAGATATGGTATCGGATATGATATTATTGAGGCGGGATCACTGACTAATATATATACAGGTATGTATATGGATCGACTCAGATGTTAGGCGGTTTCCTTACCTGTAGTCTAGCTTGTTAGCTTAGCCCTTTAGTTTAGTTTAGTTTAGTTGTTAGATTAGATTCGATTCTTACCAATTTCAAAAACTAACGAGTCGTGGGTATTTTAAAATACAGCTCAAGGGACCCTACGGATACTTCAAAAGACGTATCTTTTCATAAAAACACCGTAGCCCCTATTTTCAAAACCCCATGATTCGTGTTATTTCAAAAGGCACTATTTGTAGGACTTATATTAGATTAATGCAGGTTAGTTACAGTTGCGTCTAGTTTTCAGCTCCCTCTTATTATTGTGGTTCGCTTCGCATCGCTTACTTATGTTATAATTTCTTATTGTAATGTTGATATCTTATTGTTAGGACACCAGCACCATTACCGATGATGCGTATGTACCACGTACACTTACTTACCGGCTCACACACATCTTCATCGGTAATTGCCATGTTACGTACACCTTAGAAAATATTATTGCTTGACTTAGCTTGTTAGTTAGAAATTTGACATGATATTAGTATACCTGCCTTATATGCCAGCTTAACACTGTAGTTATTACTTGTCACTTCATGCATACTGTTATTCATTGTTATGCCTACATTCATGGTTTTACATGCTATTGATGATTTGGATTCGGATTTCCATGAGATTTTCTGGATTTGGGGGGGGGGGAAACCGCAAAAACTTATATAAACTGATTTCTCTCTTTTTAAATAAAAAAAGTGCGGTTTTTCCCATGATGTATGAGTCGTCCACCATGAGTTTGCTGATGGATTTCGAGACCCGATTCGAGGAGACGGATGAACCGTTTTGGGTATATGGTGGACCCGGTAAGGTACCCCGGGGCAAGAAGCGCGTGATGATGACGATGTGAGCCTGGCAGGGGAGCACTACCTACCGGTGATTTTACCCGACATGTCGGATATCCGGAGGATACCGTCGTGGTCTTGTGATGGATGGTAGGGGCCGGTCTGGACTGACGGCGCCCTAGATATTGAGACTGTGATATTAAGATTTTGAGATATTGAGGTACAGAGACTGTGATACAGAGATATCGAGATATTGGGATTACGTTTCGTGCCGATGCTAGGCACTGTTTTATGCTAATTTCATTATGATACCTCATTTTAAAAATACAAAGGAAATCTCACTAAATTATGAAAACGGTTCTTCATTTACATGTATTCTATTTTCATGCATTCATACCTCATTCATATGATATATTGCTACCTGAGGCACTGACACGGGCGCATGAGATTACACTCGGGTTAGATATCTACCCTAGCCTTATTATAGGTTGCATGTTATTCTTATATTTGAGGATATATTATGATCATTGACCTAGGATTGCGTTATTTATGCGATTTCTTTTCGTAGATATTTTTCTATTCACGAGTTGGCAACTCACCCCCGTTGTGCCCCAGTTTCTTGCAGGTTTGCCGTACAGGTTTCATTACGGCTTGCGGGCATAGTTTCCTTCGGGTGATTTGCTAGTAGGTGGGTTTACCTGTATCGTACCCCCCATTATATAACTTGTATATTATTATTCAGTTGTATCTAGAAGTTCCATCAACCAAATATGTATTTATTTTGAGATAGAGACCAGTGATGTTATTCTTTCGACCTTAAAGTCGCGCGTTATATTTCTGTGGATTTCTTGTGATTTTGAGTTTCCTTTTGAGTTTTGATCCTCGCATTGGCGTTGTATATTATATTGCTTGTGTGGTTGTGACCGTCGATTGACGAAGAGCTAGCTCCCGCTTGGGGATGCCTTTTATTGATTTCGTATACTATTCATGTTGTATCCCGTTTGGGAGCCAGTATTTACAAAGGAGACTCTGCCGAAATTTTCAGGAAATATTTGATGTTTTTAAAACCGCATAATTCGGCTTATGCTATTAAAACTACTTGATTTTAAATTGGCTTTCCTTCACTCTACTACTTTTCTTGGTTTGGATTCCTGGGTTTTTGGCTAACTTAGATTACGTACGCCTCAAGACGTTTCGTAGTTTAAGTGCCGGTCATGTTCCGTACTTTCGGGACGTGACAGACATCGGCGGAGAAGAGCGACTTCTTTTTCTTCTTCTGTGCGTGAACTCCGGTCGCAGCCAGCACCAGCTTGCGTTTCGTAGGCACTTTGGGACGGCGAGTCCCGATATCCGAGCCCACGCCAGATTCGGGTGAAACTACGGTTACCGTCTCCACGGGAGCACGGGGCGTCGATGGCACGTCCACAGAATCACGGGGCAATCCACGAGTAGGGCTTAGCACGCGTGGAGGATCAACTACAGCAGCCTCTCTTAGCGGAAGGGGCACGGCGATCCGTCGCCTTAAAGGGACGTTGCGATCGCTGGCACGGGGTGCACTCTTGCGATCGAGAAACAGCCGCCTCTCTTCCCTGATGACAGCACCCATCGCGTGCTGATACCAGGCCCCGTACACGTTAAGGGCCCTCGGGATGCAACTTGGCTCGCTAATGAAGAAATGGGAGCCCGTATTCAAGCGCATAAAGTGATGCAGCGCACCCCTTATTCCCTCTCTGGTGGCAGCAGGCTCTTCCAAAAACGCCTCCAGTGGGACCCCCTGGTTATTGTTGGGGCAAAAATTTACACCCCGGTTGACCGAGTCAAAGTCAAGGTCAACCCCCAAGCTAGGTAGGCTCAAGCCCAGGTCAAGCGGGCCCATGCCCAAGTCGAGCCCGCAGCCAGCCTCCCCATGCCAACAAAAAAATCACGTAATAAATAATTTTTATGTAATTGTTTATGCATGAATGTAAACAAAATTGGCATAAAGCCAATATTTTGTAAGCCCATGGCTTATGTGCAAAAATGAAATGGCATATGAGCCATGGGATGGCTAAAATGCCATTTTTGTAAAGCCCAAGGGGCTATATGTAAATATGTAAGCCTATATAAGGCAAAATGATGATGAATAAAAAAAACTTCTCATTCTCACAAAAAACCTAGGGTTTGTATCTCTTTCCCTTTTCTGAAGGTCTCAAACCTTCTTCTTTCTTTTGAATTAAATCAAGAGTTCTACTCTTTCTTTTCAAAAACAAAATAGTTTTTCACTACGAAACCCACAAAGGGGAACTTGGATCTGTCATCAAATCTCAAAAAGGAGAGATTTTGAGATCTCACATCTCTTGATCTTCAAGATCCAGCTAACAGAGGAGGAAGAAGAAGAACCCCTTCCATTAACCCCAAAAACACACTCAGGAGTCCAACTCCTCTCTGATTTCTCTTTCGAGAAATCTTTTTTTTAGGCTAAAAGCCTCCTTTTCTCGCCGGCGCTCAAGCGCAGAGCGCCCGCGTGCCGACACGTGGCGCGCTTGCGCTCCAGCGCTCGAGCGCAGAGCGCCCGCGTGCCGACACGTGGCGCGCTTGCGCTTCAGCGCAAGCGCTCCAGCGCAAGTCGCCCCGGTGCCGACACGTGGCGCGCTTGCGCTCCAGCGCAAGCGCTCGAGCGCAAGTCATCCCCGTGTCGACACGTGGCGCGCTTGCGCTCAAACGCAAGCGCTCAAGCGCAAATCGCCCCGGCGCCGACACGTGGCGCACTTGCGCTCAAGCGCCCAGCGCTCAAGCGCAGAGCGCCCACTTGCCGACACGTGGCGCTTGCGCCTGAGCGCACAGCGCCCAAGGTGCTGCCCCACGCATCCTTTGGATGTCTTTTCCCTTTTTTTTATACATATATGTATATCTATGCATATGTATACATAAACACAACACACACACACTGCACATTGAGTTCGCATGACCAGTTTGACCCGTCAATCGGAGGTTCCCTCGCCCCAAAGGCGGGGGGTAATTAACTACAGCTTAGTCCGCGGCTGCTGAAGATTCGGATCCCTACAATCATTAAACCCCGGCCTACCCTAGGCAGGGGGAATCTGTAGTACGCCTGACAAGCGCGCGCGTATTCCCATCTCAATGGGATGACGAAAAACACCCTACAGATTCTGGCACGCCCGGTGGGACAAATCTCTCCTCCCATATTTCGGGTTAAGCGTTCATGCGAACTCAATCAATATACATATCTATCTTTATACTAAAATAATGCTCTTTCATGCAGGTTTTCAAGCAATCACCTCCAACAATGTCTCCAAGGACGATCTCAGCTCTCAACACGACTCCCGTCTCTTACACGATGAGGATAGACTCTAGGACAGTCCTCCCGGCCAGTCTCGGGCGACAATGGGAGGAGCCGCTGCTACCTTTCGGCTCTATTATGTTCATACCAATTGGCGCCATCCTAGCTCCTCAAGCTCCAGCAACAGACAAACCGGTCTCGAAAGGCAGGAGACCAAATGTGGTGATCTCGAGGGCGCCCCAACCCAAACGCAAGTCGGTATCTGAACGACTTTCTTTGGCCCCAGCTAGGGGCAAGGCCATCAACACCGACAAAGCAACAAGGCCTCTCGAGCAAGCTCCGGCGGTGCCCTTGACAACTGCTCGATCGGGTATCTTCTCAAGCATCCCCATCACTCGGCCTATGACGGCTTCCCGAAGAGCAGAAGCCTGCCAAGCGCTTAAGGCAGAGAAGCTGAGGCAGAAGCGGCTCAGATATAGAGCCAACAAAAGGGCTAGGGCTCTGGCCATGTTAAAATTTATGAATTTCCAAAGCCCGGACCGCTCCGCGAAACCAGCTGCCAGTGATGAAAGAATGGCTGAATGTGTTATCCACACTGTCTACATGGCCGGACATGAAGAAACGAACCCTTCTCTTCTTCACAGCCATGGTGATGATATGGTTGACGCTACCCAGCATCGGCTCGATCTAAATGATGAAGAGCCCGCTCAGGCCGATAAGCCAGAGGAGCCCGTGGTTCCTACGGAATTGAGCTCAGGCAATAAAGATTACCCGGTTGTCATAGCCGGAACTACAGAATAAGCATTATTCCAATGGCTTCAAAGGCAATTTCAGGACAGGGATGAGAAGATTGCCGAGGTCTATTCCAAAGTCGATGAGCTGGCAAACGTCGTGGCAGATCTTGCGACCCAAGTCGCCCGATTGCAATTACAGCAGAATCAAATTTTGGCCCATGAGCCAGGGATTGATACCCGGGGGCAGCCAACTGATATCCCTTTCAACCTAAAAGCGGCGCGCCTTCGCGAAAAACGGCCTCAATCAGCCTCCAGTCCCTCCGATACATACGCCGGGGGGGGGGGGATCGCCTCTGAAAGAGAAGCTGGAAAAGGTCTATTCCTTCAAGAGGGAAAAGGTCCACAAGATATTCAGGGACGCCCTAAGAAATGGTCTACAACTGCCAGAATCAAAGAGACTGCAAGAAGAGAATATGACCGACGACCTAAAATATTGCCCCTATCACAGGGTGATAGGTCATTCCATTGAGGACTGCTTCGTCTTCAAAGATTGGGTTGAAAGGCAATACAGGACGGGAGAGATAGAACTGTCTAAAGGCGTGTTAGTAAAAAGTCAAGCTACGACCGCCGATTTCATGCAAATGGAGACTGAAACCTTTCGGGAACCTAACCCTCCCAGACATGTGCAGGGCGAACCAAAGATTGATCGGCCTCAGGGACCGGCGTCAGTGAGGGCACCTACTCTGATGGAGAGAAGGAAGAAGGTGTACTCCTTTAGGAGGGATGAGGTCCGCGATATATTCGAGGAAGCCCTGAACAATGGCCTGCAACTGCCTATTCCGAAGAGGCCACATGAAATGAATATAACTGGCAATCCCATATACTGTCCATACCATAGAGTGCTGAGTCATACCATTGAAGACTGCCGTGTTTTCAAAGATTGGGCAGAGGACCAATATAAGCTTGGAAAAACCTCTCAATCCTCGGATGTAGCGGCAAGCCACAGAGCTAGATCATCAACACAGCTTCGCCAAGATCAATGTTCAAGGAGCTGGGATAAGCAAAGAGGACCACCACGTCGTTAAACTGGAAACAATCGACCTCTAAGTCGTTAAACTGGGAATGTAAAAAAAAATATGTAAATAAAAAAAAATGTGTAAATAAAAAGAAAATAAAGAAAAGCCGAAATGATCGGGCAACTCGCAATAAAAATCAGCGAGTAAAATAAAAATGAAAATAAAGCCGAAATGATGGGGCAACCGCGAATAAAAGACGAAATGATAGGGCAATCGTGACCTTCGCGATAAGAAAAGCTGAAATAATAGAGCAATCGTGGTAAAACAAAAACAAAACAAAAAAACAACGGCGAATGATGAGTCGCTCCTGGTATCCATATTCCAGTGCAGCGATGCAGACGCCAACAAAAATCCAATTTCCCAAAATTCTTCCAGCCCTACGGCTAGTCCCCAAATTGGCTGCCGTATACAATCCACGGGCTCAAATAATTCTCATCATACCCATGCCCCACCGTAATCACCAGTTACGCGGCTGGTCTCCGCCTTTGGAATTATGCTCCATTGGGAAGACCCACTCAGGTGTCCTGGCACACGTGCTCCAGTGTTAACAACGCTGATGCCGGCCCCTACCCCAAAATTCTAAGCTCGCCATCCGCAGACCTCTAAGTCCTTAAACTGGAAACAGATGACCTCTAAGTCTTTAAACTGGAAACATATGACCTCTAAGTCGTTAAACTAGAAACAGCAGACCGCTAAGTTGTTAAACTGAAAACAGATGACCTCTAAGTCGTTAAACTGGAAACAACAGACCGCTAAGTTGTTAAACTGGAAACAGATGACCACTAAGTCGTTAAACTGGAAACAGATGACCACTACGTCGTTAAACTGGAAACAGATGACCTCTAAGTCGTTAAACTGGAAACAGTCGACCTCTGAGTCATTAAACTGGGAACGAGGGAAATCCATTCATGTGTCCTCACGATACATGAGGAGAACAAACTTTTGTGGGATCCTTACGGCTCACGAAGGAAAAACGCACTTGGGAGTCCTCACGACTCCTAAGGAGAACATACACCTGCGAGATCCTTACGACTCGTAGGGAGGAAATGCTTTTATGGGACCCTCACGGCCCATAAAATTGAAAAGTCTTAGGTGATAGGGATCTAAACCTGTCTCCTAAGCCATCGCTCCCCAATCCCCAAGTGGCGAATGATGAGTCGCTCCTGGTACTATATTCCAGTGCAGCGATGCAGACGCCAACAAAATTCCAAATCACATACCTTAATGGCGAATGATGAGTCGCTCCTGGTACTATATTCCAGTGCAGCGATGCAGACGCCAACCAAATTCCAAATCCCATACCTCAATGGCGAATGATGAGTCGCTCCTGGTACTATATTCCAGTGCAGCGATACAGACGCCATCCAAATTCCAAGTTTCATACCCCAACGGCGAATGATGAGTCGCTCCGGTACCATATTCCAGTGCAGCGATGCAGACGCCAACAAAGTCCCGAAATTTTTCTGGCCCTACGAACTGGATCATACATCCTGCAAAACCGTATACAATCCACGGGCGTAAAATAATCCCGATCTCTCAAAAAAAAAGAAAGGAGAACGGTATGTCCACAAGCAAAATGGGCACGGATGAAAACCCGAAAGGGCTCCGTGAGTAAAAACAGCAGGACTGCCGGCGAGTTTGTGAAAACCAGAAAAGGGGGCAAACTTGTAAAAGAAAAAAAAAGAAATGAAATGCACTCGCAAAGTCCTCTCGACTTTGTGAGGAGAAAATTCCCGCGTGAGATCCCTACGACTCACAAAGGAGCAACACACTTAGGAGTCCCCAGGACTCCTAAGGAGAAAATACACCTACGGGATCCTTACGACCCGTAGAGAGAAAGTGCTTTGTGAGACCCTTACGGCTCACAAAATGGAAAAGCCTTAGGTGACAGGGATCTAAACCTGTCTCCTAAGCCACCAATTCCCAAATCCTCTCGGGGCACATGATGAGTTGCTCCTGGCATTATTCCAGTGCAGCAATGCAGATGCCAAACAAACCAAATCCAAATCCTCCCGGGACACATGATGAGTTGCTCCTGGCATTATTCCGGTGCAGCAATGCAGATGCCAAACAAACCAAATCCAAATCCTCCCGGGGCACATGATGAGTTGCTCCTGGCATTATTCCGGTGCAGCAATGCAGATGCCAAACAATCCAAATCCAAATTCCGGTGCAGCAATGCAGATGCCAAACAAACCAAATCCAAATCCTCCCGGGGCACATGATGAGTTGCTCCTGGCATTATTCCAGTGCAGCAATGCAGATGCCAAACAAACCAAATCCAAATCCTCCCGGGGCACATGATGAGTTGCTCCTGGAATTATTCCAGTGCAGCAATGCAGATGCCAAACAAACCAAATCAAAATCCTCTCGGGGCACATGATGAGTTGATCCTGGCATTATAACAGTGCAACAATGCAGACGCCAAACAAAAAAAAAACAATTCCTCCATCCTCTGATGGCAGACGATGATTCGCTCCTGGTACCATATTCCAGTATAGCGATGCTGATGTCAACTCAAGTCAAACAAATCAAACCAACCAATTCCAACATCGTCCTTTGCGTCAAACAGCGACACTCCGCCTCGGGGAAACGTCGACCAGCGACACTTCGTGCCGGGAGCACGTTTACCAAATCGCTCTGGATCAGAGCGTCGACCGTCTATGTCGCAAAAAGGGCAGTGCAGGCTCCCGCAAATTGGGAACCCAAATCGCTTCGTAACAGAGCGTCGACCGTCTACGTCGTAAAAAGGGCAGTGCAGGCTCCCGCAAATTGGGAACCCCCGCTCTGGATCAGAGCGTCGACCGTCTATGTCGCAAAAAGGGCAGTGCAGGCTCCCGCAAATTGGGAACCCAAATCGGTTTGTAACAGAGCGTCGACCGTCTATGTCGGAAAAAGGGCAGTGCAGGCTCCCGCAAATTGGGAACCCAAATCGCTCCGGATCAGAGTGTCGACTGTCTATGTCGCAAAAAGGGCAGTGCAGGATCCCGCAAATTGGGAACCCAAATCGCTTCGTAACAGAGCGTCGACCGTCTATGTCGGAAAAAGGGCAGTGCAGGCTCCCGCAAATTGGGAACCCAAATCGCTTCGTAACAGAGCGTCGACCGTCTATGTCGCAAAAAGGGCAGTGCAGGCTTCCGCAAATTGGGAACCCAAATCGCTCCGGATCAGAGCATCGACCGTCTATGTCGCAAAAAGAGCAGTGCAGGTTCCCGCAAATTGGGAACCCAAATCGCTCCGGATCAGAGCGTCGACCGTCTATGCCGCAAAAAGGGCAGTGCAGGCTCCCGCAAATTGGGAACCCCAAACCGCTCCGGATCAGAGCGTCGACCGTCTATGTCGCAAAAAGGGCAGTGCAGGCTCCCGCAAATTGGGAACCCCAATCGCTTCATAACAGAGCGTAGACCGTCTATGTCGCAAAAAGGGCAGTGCAGGCTCCCGCAAATTGGGAACCCAAATCGCTCCGGATCAGAGCGTCGACCGTCTATGTCGCAAAAAGGGCAGTGCAGGCTCCCGCAAATTGGGAACCCAAATCGCTCCGGATCAGAGCGCCGACCGTCCATGTCGTAAAAAGGGCAGTGCGTCCCAAAACGTGGGAACCAAAGCGAGTCGCCTCCACGCAAAAGAAGATCCATCAATTTCATGCACACGACCCACATATGCTAAGTGCATTTATTGATTGGGGGCAATTTGTTGGGGTAAAAATTTACACCCCGGTTGACCGAGTCAAAGTCAAGGTCAACCCCCAAGCTAGGTGGGCCCAAGCCCAGGTCAAGCGGGCCCATGCCCAAGTCGAGCCCGCAGCCAGCCTCCCCATGCCAACAACAAAATCATGTAATAAATAATTTTTATGTAATTGTTTATGCATGAATGTAAACAAAATGGGCATAAAGCTAATATTTTGTAAGCCCACGGCTTATGTGCAAAAATGAAATGGCATATGAGCCATGGGATGGCTAAAATGCCATTTTTGTAAAGCCCAAGGGGCTATATGTAAATATGTAAGCCTATATAGGGCAAAATGATGATGAATAAAAAAAACTTTTCATTCTTACAAAAAAACCTAGGGTTTGTATCTCTTTCCCTTTTCTGAAGGTCTCAAACCTTCTTCTTTCTTTTGAATTAAATCAAGAGTTCTACTCTTCCTTTTCAAAAACAAAATAGTTTTTCACCACGAAACCCACAAAGGGGAACTTGGATCTGTCATCAAATCTCAAAAAGGAGAGATTTTGAGATCTCACATCTCTTGATCTTCAAGATCCAGCTAACAGAGGAGGAAGAAGAAGAACCCCTTCCATTAACCTCAAAAACACACTCAGGAGTCCAACTCCTCTCTGATTTCTCTTTCGAGAAATCTTTTTTTTAGGCTAAAAGCCTCCTTTTCTCGCCGGCGCTCAAGCGCAGAGCGCCCGCGTGCCGACACGTGGTGCGCTTGCGCTCCAGCGCTCAGCGCTCGAGCGCAAAGCGCCCGCGTGCCGACACGTGGCACGCTTGTGCTCCAGCGCAAGCGCTCGAGCGCAAGTCGCCCCGGTGCCGACACGTGGTGCGCTTGCGCTTCAGCGTAAGCGCTCGAGCGCAAGTCGCCCCGGTGCCGACACATGGCGCACTTGCGCTTCAGCGCAAGTAGCCCCGGTTCCGACACGTGGCGCGCTTGCGCTCCAGCGCAAGCGCTCGAGCGCAAGTCGCCCCGGTGCCGACACGTGGCGCGCTTGCGCTCTAGCGCAAGCGCTCGAGCGCAAGGCATCCCCGTGTCGACACGTGGCGCGCTTGCGCTCAAGCGCAAATTGCCCCCGTGCCGACACGTGGCGCACTTGCACTCAAGCGCCCAGCGCTCAAGCGCAGAGCGCCCACGTGCCGACACGTGGCGCTTGCGCCTGAGCGCACAGCACCTAAGCGCACAGCGTCCAAGGTGCTGCCCCACGCATCCTTTAGATGTCTTTTCCCTTTTTTTATACATAAATGTATACATAAACACAACACACGCACACTGCACATTGAGTTCGCATGACCAGTTTGACCCGTCAATCGGAGGTTCCCTCGCCCCAAAGGGGGGGGGTAATTAACGGCAGCTTAGTCCGCGGCTGCCGGAGATTCGTATCCCTACAATCATTAAACCCCGGCCTACCCTAGGCAGGGGGAATCTGTAGTACGCCTGACAAGCGCGCGCGTATTCCCATCTCAATGGGGTAACGAAAAACACCCTACAGTTATAACTTAGCTGCTGGGCAAAATGATGGGGGTTGTATCTCATAAAAAGCGCCGCATCATTTTGCCTGAATACGAGGAAGCCCGGCCTAATGGAGTATAGATGTAGAATCTCTCGAGCTTTCAATACGGAGGCCCCGTCCTTAAAATTGTCGCGCAATGTCAGCACCGTCTTGGAAGTTTCCTGGCCAATCGTCAGGACTTTGTCCGTAAAAGACATACCGGCTCCGACCGTGCACGGACGAAGAAGTAACCCCCTAGCCTCCCGCTGAGATGGATTCACGATGGAAGCGTCAACCAGCCGTATAATCCTGGGAAATTTGCACTTCTCGAAAAATGAGGGTCTTTTATGAATACCAAACACTCCGAGCACGTGCATTTCCATCCACGAAGTAAAGTAGTGCATCGGGAAGTTGGCAGCTTGCACCTCCGGTTCAGTTGTGTCTGCCGCCACGCTAAGACCATGGTACAGATGGGCCAGCCCGGCGATCCCGATGGCCACTTGTATGCCAGCCACCATTCGATGTGCTGGGTAGAAGACGGACGACCTCATATAGCGAGGGTGCATGGGGAGCGCAAACCAGCACAACCACAGCCCCAGAAACCCGAGGAAGAAAGTCTCCTCGTCGATGCCCGGAGCAGCGATTTCTGACAGAGGGATGATCGCGGCATCGGGGAGATAAAAGCCCTTTTGATCATCTTCCAGTACTGGTCGACGATCCAAGCCAAAGCCGAAGGGATCGTCGAGCATGGAAAATTTTTTTCCTCGTTGCGATAGAATCTCCGGTCGAAGAAACCGGGCAATGAAGTCTGCGAAACTGACCCCCCGGCCTCCGGATTCCAAGAAAAGACTCTCGTACATATTCAGCACCTGTATCAGACTAGGAAACTAGTGCTGGATGGCGTTCTCCGGTGTTAGGCCCATCACCACTGGCTTGGTGGCGAAAACGTATTCGTCCGGAGGAAGCAGCTCCTCGTAGTGTTCCCCCCTAACCGGCAAACCGGAAATCTCAGCAAATTCTTCTAAGGAGATGGAGACTTCTCTGTCCAGTAGAAGAAAGGTGTGGGTTGGGATGTTCCGTTGCTCCAAAAACGCCTTAATCCACCATGTCGGAGGAGCAGAATACTGGAACAGCGAGGCGTAAACCGCAGGGTATAGACCGATCATCAGCAGGTGCGCCTTCTTCGCTGACAAAATGTACCTGGCCCACTGCAAATACCCGGCTGAATGTTGAGGGGTCAACCCGATGTTGTAAGGTTGTCCCCAAGGGCGCGACTCGCCCTGGCATATGCGCCGCCCCAAAGTATCCAAAGCTGCCGGTAGCTGCATGGGTATGGCGGCAATCGAAGCTTGAAGAAGACCCTCCGTAGTCCAATTAACGACCTCCACGACATAGTTCACCGGGGGTACATCTGCATACGAGATCGATGAGATCGGCTCTGACGGCGTCGCACAAGAGAAGCTTCGGTGACCTTTGATAATTTGGTCATACCACCTACCCCACAAGTGAAGGTTTTTGTATTCCGGGTCATAGTCTCTAATGAGCGCAAGAACCTCCCGGTCCACCGGTGCCTCAGGGAATCCTCCCTCTGAACGAAAAAACGGGAAAGAAAGATCGGAAGACATGTCTCCTGCGAGAAAGAACGGAATTCAATTATCAGTGTCATAATTTAATTTTAAAAATCCCGACGCTCGGCATTTTAAAATTTGTACCACACTGCAATGCAGTGGAGAGGGGACCAAAGGGGGACCCACAAAATCCAGATGACAATGCATCAATTAATAGGAAAGCCTCATCATTGGATGAGACTATCAATTAATGAGTAAATCCTCAAAGATTTTTCTCATTTTTCTCATTGAATGAGAAATCCCTCGGGAAAAGGAGAAAATCTCCCTCTAAGAGCAAAGCTCTATAACAGAGTGACACTTGTCAAACTCTGGCCATGAAGGAATAAAATTCCTTAAAGAGCCTAGCTCTGTAATGATGATGGAAAATCTATCAAAGATTAAAATTAACTCTTGAGAATTAAAAAATTCTGGGATCTTCAAGATCCATGAAAAAACTCTTAAGAGTTCTTCATCAAAAGATCAAAAGATCTACATATTATCAAAAGAGCAGAGCTCTGACTCATGGGCTAAGAAACCCTAAGAAAAGATCTGTTTAAATCTATGGGTTCATGAGAGCAAGGCTCTGTTTATGAAACCATAAAGAAGTTTTCTTTAGATCAAAGATCTATGAAGAGCAAGGCTCTGTTAATAGGTAAAAACCCTAATTTATTAAAATTAATTTAATTTAATTTTACCTAAATTTAGTGGAGTTTTAACTCTTGAAAGTTCTTGAACAAAAGAGCAAGTCTCTGAATAAAATTCTTAAGAAGAAGATGGTAATCATCTGAGGACCAAAGGTCCTATTTATAGGCGCTGAAACGCCTCTTCAACTTCTGAATTGATCCAAGGGCTCAGATGTTGCCACCGCTGCACTCACGTGTGCGCCACGTGAGCGCAACAGTAGGGGGGCATTTGTTTCCCCCAATCAGAGCAAAGCTCTGTTTTGAACTTCAAAATTCAAAAATTGAAGCAACGCTTCAGATCCCGTACACTGCGCTCTGCGTGCCACGTGTCAAAAGCAGACGCGCTGGCGCCAGGTGCGCTGCGCCCTAGGCAGCGCACCCCCAATCAGAGCAAAACTCTGCTTTAAAATTCAAAATTAAATTGAAGCAACACTTCAGATCCCGTGCGCTGCGTGCCACGTGTCAAAAGCAGACGCGCTAGCGCCAGGTGCGCTGTGCCCTAGGCAGCGCACCCCGAATCAGAGCAAAGCTCTGCTTTAAAATTCAAAATTAAATTGAAGCAACGCTTCAGATGCTGCGTGCCACGTGTCAAACAAGGTGCGCTAGAGCAGTTGCGCTGAGCTCTACGCTGCGCGCCACGTGTCGAACGTAGGTGCGCTAACGCAAAGTGCGCCAGCGCTGGAATTAAAAGAATTTCCCACCGTTAGATCAAAAGATCTAATAATAATAAATTATTAATTAATTAGAATTAAAATTCCGTTATGGAAATATTTTTCAATCTTATTAAAATAAGAAAATTATCTTCTGTAAAACAGAAGCCTTAGGATCAAAGATCCAACGGTGGGAAATATTCCAAATCAATCAGAGAAAGATCTCTTAAAACTGATTTAACAAATCAATTGGCCCTATATAAAGGCCCCTAGATTTCAAGTCTCAGAGAGAAAAGAGAGAGAAAAAACCCTCTGCAAATTTTGAGAAAACTCAAAGAAAAAGAAAGGCAAGTCTTTAGCAAAAGAAGATCATTTCTTCAAGGTAAAGAATTAATTCTTGAACGACAGAGATGAAATCATCTCGTAAAAAGAAGAAACATCTTCTAAAAAGATCTTAGATCTATAAAAAGGCTAAGGTCTTTAATAAAAAGGAAAAGATCAAAAGATCTAAGCATAAAATAATAAAAGAAGTATTTTTACTTCATTCACAGATCTTTGATCTATAAAGGCAGAGCCTTTTATAAAACAAACAAGAACTTTTGTTCTTGGATCTTGAGGCAAAGCCTCCTTTAAAGAAGAACAAAAATCTGTTCTTTGATCTTAAAATTGATCAGATGCACTTTGCGCTATTAGAAAGTGCCTTGCACTTATAAATTGTGCCTTTGTGCTTCTTGGACTAGCACACAGCGCCAGAACACGCCACGTGTCAAACAAAGACACAACCTGCGCTTTGCGCTTTTAGAACAGAGCACAGCGCTCATGGGATGGCGCTCAGCGCCAAGCGCGCCACGTGTCACTCATTGGTACGCCAACAGACTAGCGCAATGCGCTCATAAATTAAAAGCGCAATGCGCTAACAAACTAGCGCTTAGCGCTAAGCACGACACGTGTCCTCTTCGTGTGCGCTACCCGACAGAAGCACAGTGCGCTCTTTGAATGACGCAAAGCGCCTGGCGCACCATGTGGCGCACTGTCAGAACACACTTTGTTCTGATGAATGCTATGCATTCAGTATAAGACAAAAAATGTCAGAGCCCAATGCTTAACATTATTAAAAGGGCAGAGCCCAAATAAAGGCCTAATGGCCAGAACAAAAATAAAATGTTAAATATTTTTAACTGGACTTAGCCCAATTCTGGCCATAAGTCCTTAACTTGTATTGAACTGAGCACATCTGCTCTGTCAACCAATTCACATCGGTTCGAGAGTACATCTCTTTACTCTTCTGATATCTGTCGTTGTAATCCTTCAACGTCATTAGAGAGGTAACGGGTCCCAACAACCACACATAACAATGGACTGTGGAGTCCTTAAACCCACGGACTATGATGTCCTTAACCTCGACCGTGATGTCTTTAAACTAACATCGGACTGTGAGGTCCTTAAACTCACGGACTATGATGTCCTTAACCTCGACCGTGATGTCTTTAAACTAACATCGGACTGTGAGGTCCTTAAACTCACGGACTATGATGTCCTTAACCTCGACTGCGACATCTTTAAACTAATATCGAACTGTGGAGTCCTTAAATCCACGGACTATGATGTCCTTAACCTCGACCGCGATGTCTTTAAACTAACAATGGACCCCCATGTTCTTAAACTGGCAATCGACCGCAATGTCACTAAACTAAACAATAGAGCCCAATTGCTCTCTTGTCGGATCTAAATGGTCCCGTTAAGTTGATCTTAGTCGAAATTTAGACTAACGTATCCTTAACAAACGTTTAAGTTGATCTTAGTCTCAAATGAGGCTAACGTATCCTTAAACCCAACCCCCCCCCCCAAATCTAAGAAAGATACGGATTTGGACTAGTCCACGCCCTACGGGCGACAATATAACTTAGTCTCCGTATACAATCCATGGGCAACCAAACACAAAACAAACACCCACGACATGAAGTGACCATATGGAGAAGGAGAAAGTTGTTACCGCGATGCGGTAGCGTAATTAACTGCAGGGGCTTGCTCCTGCAGGGAAGAGCATCCCCACAATCAAAAACCCCTCAAACGAGGGGGAATTTGACGAAGTCTGCTACATCAGCCGCATCCGTTTAAACCTTCAATATATGGTTCCATAAATCAACTTGGCATCTTCGGAGAGGTGGACGGATAGCACCAATTAGCATCTGCCCCGAATTTCAGGCAAGAGGTCCTACGCGTCTCCGCCGCGTCTTTCGGAGGGGAACATGGATTAGTATCAGCAGTTGCTGACACTCTCCTACCATATTTTATCAACTCTGGTTTGCACGTCTGATAGTCGCTATTTACTTGGCTAACGGCTAGCTAGGAGTCTCCATATATGAGGAGGTTTTCGATTCCTATATCGACAGCGATCTCAAGACCCGCTGTCAAAGCTTCATATTCAGTCTCGTTGTTTGTTCTTGGTTCCATTAAGGAAAGGGCGAAACGTATTATCCTTCCTTGCGGAGTCATAAAGATGAGGCCCACCCCGCCTTTGATTATAGGGACGTTATGCATCCGTTTCATCATGGAAGATGCTCTATCAAAGTTGAGTTCCCATTGGACATTATTTCCTTCCTCCTCCCCTTCGATTGTGTCGAACGCGTGTTCGTCTGGCAATTCACAATTTATGGGAGAATCGACTGGTATCGGATG
The DNA here is from genome assembly GCA_030015575.1 of Agapanthus africanus. Classification (NCBI taxonomy): domain Eukaryota; kingdom Viridiplantae; phylum Streptophyta; class Magnoliopsida; order Asparagales; family Amaryllidaceae; genus Agapanthus; species Agapanthus africanus. The sequence continues at coordinate 103,843,515 of CM057345.1, read as the reverse complement.
CTCAGCGAGAAAGTCGGCGATGGCCTGACTTTTCACTGCCTTGAGGGGTCGATATGTTATCGAGAACTCCATCAAGAGGAGGGCCCATTTGGTAAGCCTTCCTGTTAGTATGGCCCTTGACATAAGATATTTGAGAGGATCCACCTTTGATATGAGATGGACCTCATGTGCCAAGGCATAGTGTCTAAGCTTCGTTATCAGGAAGATCAGTGCCAAACAATGCTTTTCGATGGGGGAGTAGTTATTTTCTGCCCCCAAGAGAACTCGACTCAAATAGTAAAGAGCTCTCTCCTTTTCCTGATCGTTCTCCTGTGCCCATAGCGTGCCTAGAGATCCTTCAAGGGCCGTTGTGTACACGATGAGGGACTTTCCTTTGACTGAAGCGGTCAGTACCGGCGGGTTCTGCAGGTATTGCTTGATTTCGTCCAGTGCATTTTGGCATTTATGATCCCAAACAAACGGCGTCCCATTTTTCATTAGATGGCTGTAGGGGTGGCATTTTCCGAAGAGGTTGGCTATGAACCGCCGGACATACGCGAGCTTTCCTTGGAGAGACCGCGATTGTTTGAGAGTTCTTGGCGTAGGCATTTCCATAATCGCCTTAATCTTTGATGGGTCTATTTCGATATCTCGGTGTCGTATGATTAATCCTAGGAATTTGCCTGAGGAGACTCCAAACGCGCATTTCATAGGATTCATCTTTAGATTATATTTCTGAAGACGCTAAAACACTATGTTCAAATGTTCTTAGTGCTCCTCGTACGATTTGCTTTTCACCATAAGGTCATCAATATAGCATTCGACAATCTCATGTATGAATTCATTGAAGATCTTCGTCATAGCCCTCTGGTAGGTAGCGTCTGCGTTCTTCAAACTTAAGGGCATCACCTTATAGAATATGCCTAGCGGAGTTTGGAAGGCGATGTGCTTTTGGTCTTCAGGATGCATTTTTATTTGATTGTAGCATGAAGATCCATCCATGAAGGAGAAGACCTCATGAGTGGACATGTTATCAATTATCAGCTCGATAACAGGTACTGGGAAGTCATCATTCGGACAAGCTTTGTTAAGGTCCCAGAAGTCCACGCAGATGCGCACTGTTCCATTTTTCTTCATCACTGGAACAATGTTGGCAATCCAGTCAGGATACTGAACTTCTTGGATGAAACCAGAGTCAATTAGTTTCTTAACTTCGGCATTGATACTCATCTCAAGTTCGAGCTGCATTCTTCTTGGCTCCTATTTGACTGGCTTAACGTCCGATGATATAGCCAGTTTATGCACCACTATTTTTGGATCTAGTGCCGGCATCTCGGAATAGTTCCATGCGAAGTAGTCTTTATATTGCATAAGCACGTCCTTTAGTGTGGCCACCTATTTTTTTAGACAACAGCTCACTGACGAACGTGGGTCTCGGCTTGTTTCCGTCCCCAAGTCGATTTTTCTCAGGTTGTCCGTCGTAGTGTGTAAACCATCTTCTAACTCTTTTTATGCTGGTGGAAACTCTGAGATCACCTCCTCCTTATCCTCATTTGTGAAGAACTTGAAGCAGTCATCCATATTCTCGTGCTCTCCCTCCTTTGAGAGTGTTATCATATGGCAAGTACGAGTTTGCTTCTAGTCTTGGTGTTGAGCCGGTCCCGCCTTTATGATAAAGGTTCTCTTTGGCTCATGCTTTTGCAGTGGGGTCACCCTCAAGCTGTCGGATAAAGCGAACCTGCCCTGTTGCTATTAGTCTTCAACCCGGTCATTAAAGGTGAAGCGGTCTTCAAGAGGATGTCCTATTGCTCGATGATAGGAGCAATAATCTGGATAATGGAACTCGTTTATTTGTTCGGGATGCCAAGACTCCGGGAGTGTCATCATCTGATGCTTGATGATAAGGTTGAATATTTTCCTTTTCATGTCTTGAGGGAAAGAGTATTCCTGACCCATCTTCTTGATGAAAGACAGATTCCAACTGACTTTTTCTTAATTGCGTGGTTTCTTGGGTCTGCTTCGCTGTTTTTGAATGTCATTCTCGTTCTCCACCATGTTTTTTCCTCAATGTCGGGCTTTTTCCTTATCGCGAGAACGTACAGCGGGCTTGTTCACCGTCGAAAACAGAGATGAACCGCGTAGGTCGTCTTGCCTGAATTTGGGGGCAGATGCTATTTAGATTTATTCGTCCACCTCTCCGAAGATGCCAAGTTGATTTATGGCACCGTATATCGGAAGTTTGGACGGATGTGGCCGTTGTAGCAGACTTCGTCAGATTCCCCCTCGTTTACGAGGGGTTTTTTATTGTAGGGACGCTCTTCCCTGCAGGTGTAAGCCCCTGCAGTTAATTACGTTACCGCATCGCGATAACCACTTTCTCCTTCTCCGGAGGTTCACTTCGTGTCGTGTGTGTTTTTGTTTGTTTGGGTTGCCCATGGATTATATACGGAGACTAATTTAAGTTGTCTCCCGTAGGGCATGGATTAGTCCAAATCCGAATATTTTTAGATTTGGGTTTGGGTTGATTTAAGGATCGTTGATCCGTTTTGAAATCAAGACCGACTTAAATGTATACGAGCAGTTGTGGGCTCGGTTGGTTTTTTGTTAAGGATATGTTAGTCCAATTTGAGACTAAGATCTACTTAACAGGGTGTTAGGATCATTTTTGTTTTAGATCCAACAAGAGAGCATTTGGGCTATGTTGTTTTAGTTTTAAGGACGTTTCGGTCCCTTATCACCATTTTGGTGGCAAAGTTGTAGTTTAAGAACATTTCGGTCTATAGATCACCATTTTTTAGGCGAGGTTTTAGTTTAAGGACGTTACGGCCCGTTTTCGCCATTTTGGAGGCAACGTTATAGTTTGAGGACATTTCGGTCTATAGATCACCATTTCTGAGGTGAGGTTTAAGTTTAAGGACGTTACGGTCCGTTGTCGCCATTTTGGAGACAATGTTTGGTTTAAGGACATTTTGGTCCGTTGTAGTTTAAGAACGTTTCGGTCCGTTGTTAGTTTAGGGACGTATCATTCCGTTGTAGTTTAAGAACGTTTCGGTCCGTTGTTCATCTTGCGCGCACGTGTATTTTTTTCGTGTCGGGATGAGCAACGATGATATGGGATACATCCAGTTTGGGATGTGGTTTGATCTGGGATGTGCACGTCAGTTTGGAAAGTGCACCAAAAAGCAGTTGGCTGTCAGGGCTCGCCACCTCTCTGAAGATGTTGAGAAATTACAACGACATGTATTAGAGGTGTAGAGAGATGTACCCTTGAACCAATTCCCGTTTTTGAGGGAAACGGGATTAATGGTAAACCCGAAAATCGTCGGTCGTATTTTGAGACTAAGATTTCCTCGGGGGAATGTGGAACGAAGATCATTTTGGGATATCATCAGTTGGGAGATCGATAGTCATATTTGGAACTGGGACCAATTTGGGAAATAATGAACCTATGGGCTCGGTTGATCTGAGTTAGCCAACTTGGGCTTGGTACACTCAGTTTTTTTTATTTGAAAAGAAGTGCTAAGCACTTGTTAGGGCTCAGTCCCCTTATTTTGTGCAAAAAATGCCGAGCACTTATGTAAGTTCTGAATCTCACACTTTACTCTTTTTTTATGGAGTGCTAAGCACTCTTTATAACGCCCACGTGCGAAGCACGTGAGACGCTAGAAGCTGCCTGGTGAGTGTCAAGCACTTCTATGTTCTGTGGCGCCCACGTGAAAGTCACGTAGGACGCTGGGCGCTGAGGGCGCCGCCCACTGAGTGTTATGCGCTCCTTTATTTTGTAGCGTCCACACGAGAGGCACGTGGCATGCTGAGCGCTGAGCGTCATTCACTGAATGCTAAGCGAAAATTTTGTTTTTACAAAAAATATCGGTTTCTTTCAATAAGTTGTATAGGTGGGTTAGCAGCAGGAACTCATAAGGCTCCATGGGCTCACCAGACAGGGGCACTCCTTATTTTTTCTGAGGCGTCCACGTGAGGGGCACATGAGACGCTGGGCACTGAGCGCCGCTCACTGAGTGTTGTGCACTCTTTATTTTTTGGTGCCCACGTGAGGGGCACGTGAGGCGCTGGGCGGTGATTTTTCCTTGTATATTTTGTTCTGAGGAGTTCAATTTCCTGGTTCTTTTCTGAATCTATAATCTCCAAGAGCAAGTTCGTCCCGATGAGAATTACTCAACTTGTGGGAGACTTGTCTTATAGATCTCAGATCCAGAGAAAGAACTAAATTTATCTTTTAAAAGGGTTAAACCCTTCAATAGGTAAATGAGACGCTTTGATATATCTTCTTTTTATTTACCTAGAGTTTTTTTCTAAGAAGGGAGATCTTCTTCTTTCTTCCTTTTTGAAACTTTCTGCTTTGTTTTTTTCGAAGCTTATGGGAGGTTTCCTTTGTTAGACTTGAAGTCTTAGGTCTTTTATATAGTAGAGGCAAGTCTGTTGATTAGTTGAAGAAATCTCTCATCGAGAGATCCTAATTGATTTTGGGGATTTTCCCCACAGTTAGATCTTTGATCCAAAAACTCGTGTTTTACAGAAAGTATTTTTTTAACAAGATTAGGGAAATATTTACCCATACAGAATTTATTCTGCAGATCAGTGATTTTTTAATTACCATTGGAATTTTAATCCAACGGTACTCTGTTTTACAGAGGGCAATCTTTCTTGTTTAGAAAGATTTGAGGAATATTTTCTCAACATAATTTAATTATGCATTTTGATAATTTATCATCTCCGTTGGATCTCTGATCCAATGGCTCTGTTTAACAGAGAGTAGAATTTAATTCTATAAGGCGCTGGCACTTACGTGCTGTACACGTGGGCGCTGCTTAATGTTTTAATTCTTTCATGTGCTTTGCACATTGGCGCCCATGTGAGGAACACATGCGGCGCTAGTAAGAGTTTTTAACTCTGGCGCCCTCGTGGAAGGCACGTGAGGCGCTGCCTCTTGAGTTTTGTGTGCTTTGCACACGGGCGTTGCTCATATAAGAGTTTTTAACTCTGGCACTGGCGCCCTAATGGAAGGCACGTGAGGCGCTGCCTCTTCAGTTTTGAACAGAGCTTTACTCTTTATTAGGGGAAACAAATGCCCCCCTCCCCACCGTTGCGCTCGCATGGCTCATACGTGAGTGCAGCGGTGGCACCATTTCCACCGTTTAATCTTCTTGGAAGTTGAACAGTCTTCTTGTGCCTATAAGTAGGGCCTTTGGCCCTTGAGATGACTGCTGTTCATCTTCCCTTCTACTTCTTTCTAAGAATTTAATTCTCTTTCCAGTGCTTAGATCTCTGCCCAAGAAAACTCTTTTAGAGTCAAAACACTGTCAAAAAATTTGGTAAGGATTATGACCCAACTCCTGAGGGAATCTCCTCATGTTCCAGGGTTTTAACACATTAACAGAGCTTTGCTCTTTTTTTGTAGTATTTAGATCTTAGATCTTAAAAATGTTTTAGGGTTTCTTCACCCGTTAATCAGAGCTTTGCTATTCCTTTAGAAAGATCTTTTAGATATCTAAGATTTTTCTTGTAGATCTTGAAGATCTTAGGATTTAGCTTTGCTTTTGAAAGTTATGGGATGTTATCTTATTGTTCTACAGAGCATGGCTCTAAAAAAATTTGGGGAATTTTATTCCTTTCGTAATTTTCTTGACAGATTTGAAATCTGTTTGCAGAGCACAGCTCTCGAGGGAGTTTAACTCCCGAGTCCAATGATGTTTTCTCATTAAATGAGAATCCATATTCTTAAACGAGTGACTGCCCCATCATTGATGGGGCGTTACCTTAATTTTGTGGACCCCCTTGTCCCTTTCTTTTGTATTGCAGTGCAGTACAATTTTTTAAATACCAAAGAGCATTCGAGTCTTGAACATAGTATCGATAACTAACCCTTCTCCTTTTGCTGGTACTATGGCTTTCGATTCCTCCTTTCCTTTTGTACGTTCAGAGAGCACTTTTGCCAACGCGCATGTGGATCGGGAAGTTTTTGTGCTTATTAAGGACCATGACCAGAGAAAAAAAATCTCTTCACCTATAGGGGTCATGGTATAGTCAGATTATCCGGGGTCGGCGTAGTTTTTCTTGTGCAGCGCCTTTGGAGCCGATACCAGCTATTCACTATGTTGACCCGCCTTAAATGATTTATGCCGTAGAAGAGGTCAACTGGACCTCGGAAGGTCGTCTTCAGCCTTTCATGCCATCGATACCCGTACAACCACCGATGGTCTTGGATATTTTGGGGCGACGCATATGTCAAGGCAATTCGCGCCCTTGGGGGAAAGTTTATATGATAGGATTGACTCCACGTCATTTGGCCGGCTACCTACAGTGGGCTCGGTATATCCTGTCAGCCAAGAAGTCATTACTGCTGAAGACCGGGTTGTACCCCGCAATCTATGCGTCTCTTTTTTATTACCATGCTCCCTATGTGTAGTGGATCAAGTCTTTTTTGGAACAATGGAACATCCCGACCCACACTTTTCTCTTATTAGATCGGGAAGTTTCGATTTCATTGGAAGAGTTTGCGGAGATCTCCGGCTTACCCATCAGAGGGGAGCACTATAAGGAGATACTCCCCCCCGATGAGTACATCTTTGCCACTAAATCAGTGGTAACGGGCCTTACCCCGGAGAACGTCGTTCAACATCAGTTCCCCAGCTTGATCAAGGTATTGAATATGTACGAGAATTTATTCCTGGAGTCTGGCGGGCATGGGTTAGCTTCGGAGATTTTATCGCCCGCTTTCTTCGTCAGGAAGTTCTGTCTAAGCAGGCTGCGAAATTCGCTAAACTCGACGACCCATTCGGATTTGGTTTAGATAACTTGCCGACGGCGGAAGCGGATCTAAAGAATTTCTTTATTCCGAACACTCCAGTTGTCCCCTTTGCGGAGATCGCTGCCCCGGGTATTGACGAAGAGTCGTTCTTTTTGGGGTTCGTTGGCCTGTGGCTGGGTTGGTTCGCGCTTCCCATGCACCCCTACTATATGAGGCCGTTCGTCTTTTATCCGGCCCATCGCATTGTCACGGGGAGGCACGTGGCCGTTAGGATCGCGTGGTTAGCCCATCTATACTACGGCCTGAGTTTAGCAGCTGACACTACTTAGCCGGGGGTGTTGGGGTAAAAATTTACACCCCGGTTGACCAAGTCAAAATCAAAGTCAACCCCAAGCCAAGTGGGCCCAAGCCCAGATCCAGTGGGCCCATGCCCGGGGCGAGCCAGAACATGAAGCAGCCGGCCTCCCCCCATGCCGAGATAAAAATTTTGTAATAAATAATTTTGTTGCATTTCTTTTATTTTATTTTATGGATAAATGTAAGAAAAATAGGCATAAAGCCAAATTTTTGTAAAGCCCATGGCTTATGTGCAAAAAGAAATGGCACATGAGCTATGGGATAGGCAAAATGCCATTTTGTGAAGCCCAAGGGGCTATGTGTAAAGTGTATGGCCTATAAAGGCAAAGATAATGAAATATCTCAACAACTTTTTCTCTCTCCAAAAAAGTTTCAGATCTGAGATCTTTCTTCCTTCTTCAAGGTTCCAAGACCTTCTCATTTCTTTTGAATTAAATCAAGAGTTTTACTCTTCCTTTTCCAAAAACAAAATAGTTTTCACCACAAAACCCACAAAGGGGAACTTGGATCTGTCTTCAGATCCCCAAAAGGGGTGATTTTTAAAATCCCATATCTCTTGATCTTCAAGATCCAGCTAACAGAGGAGGAAGAAGAAGAACCCCTTTCACTAAACCCAACAAAAAAAACACTCAGGAGTCCAACTCCTCTTTGATTTCTCTTCAGAGAAATCTTTTTAGGCTAAAAGCCTCTTTTTCTCGCCGGCGCTCAAGCGCAGGGCGCCCACGTGCCGACACGTGGCGCGCTTGCGCTCGAGCGCAAGTCGCCCTCGTGCCGACACGTAACGCTCTTGCACTCAAGCGCAAGCGCCCGAGCGCAAGTCACCCCGGTGTCGACACGTGGCGCTCTTGCGCTTCAGCGCAAGCGCTCGAGCGCAAGTCGCCCTCGTGCCGACACGTGGTGCCCTTGCGCTCCAGCCATAGCGCTCGAGCGCAAGTCGCCCTCGTGCCGACACGTGGCGCTCTTGCGCTCCAGTGCAAGCGCTCGAGCGCAAGTCGCCCTCGTGCCGACACGTGGCGCGTTGCGCTCCAGTGCAAGCGCTCGAGCGCAAGTCGCCCTCATGCCGACACGTGGCGCGTTGCGCTCCAGCACTCTGCGCTCGAGCGCAAAGCGCCCACGTGCCGACACGTGGCGCGCTCGCGCTCAAGCGCCTAGGCGCTGGCCCCACGCATCCTTTGGATGTCTTTTTCCCCTTTATTTATATATACATGTATATGTATACATATGTATACAAATGTACACATACACATACTCCGCGACACTTTCCCCCTCAAAAAATTTTTGGGCCGGGGCGCTGCCCCGCACCCCGCAAGGGGGCTGCTAGCCCCCTTGACCCCCAGCCCGCTATCCGGGTAGCGGGACCCCCGTAAAAACTCTGCGTGGCTCCCGATATATCCAAAATCCCCCTTTCAAAACGAAACACACGTACACTGCACATTAAGTTCGCATGACCAGTTTAACCCGTTAATCGGAGGTTCCCTCGCCCCAAAGGCGAGGGGTAATTAACGGCAGCTTAGTCCGCGGCTGCCGGAGATTCGGATCCCTACAATCATTAAACCCCAGCCTACCCTAGGCAGGGGGAATCTGTAGTACGCCTGACAAGCGTGCGCGTATTCCCATCTCAATGGGGTAACGAAAAGCACCCTACAGATTCTGGCACGCCCGATGGGACCAATCTCTCCTCCCATATTTCTGGTTAAACGTTCATGCGAACTCAATCAATATACATACCTGTATTTATACTAAAAATAATGCTTTTTAATGCAGATTTTCAAGCAATCAACCTTCGACGACAATGTCTCCTCAGACGAATTCAGCTTCCAACGTGACCCCGATTCCGTACGTGGTCAAGATCAATGCTCGTGTGGTTCTCCCCACAAACCTCAGTCGACAGTGGGAGGAACCGCCCCGCCAGTTCGGCTCCGTCATCATCTACCCTGCCGGAAGCGCTCATCTGGCGGAGATCACGGCGGAACAGGTGGCCAAGCCGGTCTCAAAGGGAAAGAGGCCGAATGTCGTGATCGCCAAGGCACCACAACCAAAACTCAAGACGCTATCTGAACGATTCTCTGGTGCTCCAGCGGGGGGCAAGAACTTCGGTACAAAGGGCAACATCAAGTGTTGCGGACGAGCTCAGGCGATGACTCCAACAAATGCACAATCGGGCGTATCTCCAAGGCCCTCCATCAACCGGTCTACGGCGTCTCCCCAAAGAGCCGAAGTCTGCCAGGTGCTTAGAACAGAAAAGTTAAGGCAGAAGCGGCTCAGGTATCGAAGAGGGCCAAGGCTTCGGCCAAATGGAATCATGTGAAGTTCCAAGTGCAGGGTTGCCCGGCGACGACGGCTGAGTCGGACGTAAGAATCAGCAATTCCTCCGAGCCTCTGAAGTGGGTTCAGAAAAACGCCATGACCGCCAGAATCAAGAAGACAGCGGTTCGAACAGTGCAACAAAGAGACGTGTCCCGGCCCCAACAGAAGAAGTATGACACTGTCTCTTCAAGTGTCTATCAAGCACTCTGTGCCGCACGAAAGCAGTGGGGCAAACCCAGAAAAGAAGCGCCAGCACCATTCAAGAACCTGGTTAGGCCAGCCGCCTTCAATCGACTACCAGCTACTGAAGCAAGGGGGTCAAGACAGCGATCCGTGAAATCAGCCGCCAATGATAGAAAGACGGTTGGATATATCATCCATACGGTCTATATGGCGGGCGGGCGCCCCAGCGACAACCTTCGCAGCAAAAGCAAGGACGGGGCCACCACATCCCAAGCCCAATCTAGCCTGAATGTGGTTGCCGCCGCCCAAGAACAGCCGCCCCTGCTGGATGAAGAAAACCCTCTCGATGAGGATGATAGGCAGATAGACCCCTCGGTTCATGTAGAGTCAAGCTCGGACAGCGAGGAAGAGCCGACTTTCCGCCCCAGGACTGCGGAGCAGGAGCTGCTTCAAGAGCTTCGAAAACAGCTCAGGAGCAAAGATAAAGAGATGGCCAAGCTCTATTCAAAGATTGACGACTTAACGAACGTGGTGATGCAGCTTATGGCTCAAATTGCTCGAGCGCCTCCTAATCAGGCACAAGCCGCTACTAATCAGCCGGGTGATGACAATCCGAAGCAGCCAATGCCTGTTCCTTTGGGACCAAGACTGGTCGAGCCGAATGAAAGCCGGCCACATTCCGCTTCAGGGGACGCCTTGGCCCCAGATAGCACTATCCCGCTAACACAGGATCGGATAATGGATTTGGTCACCAGCAAGGTTAAAACATTGGTGGCCGAAGCTGAAGCTCAGAAAGAAATCGGCAGTAGTGGGCGGCCATATCCCGCGCAGTACGATCTGATTGAGTTCCCAAGCGGCTACGTCATTCCTAAGTTCGGAAGATTTGATAGAACGGGGAATGCAAACCAGCACGTCGCCCACTTCAAAGCATCATGCGGAAATACAGGGGGCAATGACGCGCTCCTTCTTCGTCAGTTTGTCAACAGCCTGACCGGCGTCGCCTTCGACTGGTATGCGAGTATACCGGACGGATCTGTCATTACCTTTGCCCAAATGGAGTCCCTATTTCGGCAAAGGTTCATGAGTGTCAGTGATAAAATCTCCATTGCCGACCTTGTGAGGACGAAGCCGGGGAAGAATGAAAGCAACACCGACTTTATTGCCCGATGGCGTAATCTCACAGTCAAGTGCGAGCCGCCGCTGGAGCAGGACCAGTCCGTCAGCCTTCTCATTGGAAACCTCAGCAATTGGATGGTCCCATTCTTGTGTACAGCGGGCCTCAAGACATTTCAGGAGCTAACCAAGAAAGTCCAAATGCTAGAACGCTCGAAGCAAGAGTCCCCGCCGGACTCTCAAAGAGACAAAACCTGGAAAAGAAAGCGGGACGACAACCGTAGAAGCGGGAGTTCCAGCAGTACCAATGTCTTCAATGCCTCCGACAATGAAGAAAAGCGAAGGGCGGGCGAATCCAAAACCAACCGGTCTCGAAAGCCATTGCTGGGAGGATATGGGCCTTCCCTAGAGGAGAAAAAGAACAAGGTTTACTCTTTCAGAAGGGACAAGGTCCGCAAGATATTTAAAGATGCCTTGAACAACGGCCTACAATTGCCGGAGTCGAAAAGACCCCAAGAAGCAAAAATGACCGACAATCCCCTGTATTGCCCGTACCACCGAGTAGTGAGCCATGCGATCGAGGATTGCTATATCTTCAAGGACTGGGTCGAGAAGCAGTACAAGGCTGGAGAGATCGAGCTGTCCAAAAGCGTGTTGGTGAACAATCAAGTTGCAACCGCCAACTTTATACAGACAGAAGTTGAAGCCTTCTGGAAGCAGACAGCTGAATCCGCTGCCCTAAAAAACGAAATTAACTCATCGCGGACTCCATAGAGTACGCACATATCTAATAAGACGAAGAAGATGCTAAAGCTACTTCAGAAAGAACCCAGGACGGAATGGGAAGGGCAGAAGAGGCCTACCAGTCCAGCTGCCAATGCGGCTCCATCAGGCTCAAAATCCAAGAAGCTCAAGAAGAAGAAAAGTGCAGCTCGGCACGAAAAAGAGTCTGCAGGGAGATCGACCATTCAAAAATATATCGATTCCCTCGAAGAATATGAACAAAAGGAAAGAACATTGATTCAATTGAAGGAGTTCTTCCCTGTACAAGTGGCTGAAATTCTGGAGGAGTTAGAAGAAGACTCCAACGAAGAGATCCCAGTAGTGACTTGCTACGCCATCCATCTTGGCAGCGACTCTGAGGATGATCTCTGTTTTCCCGAGGAGGACGAGGAGCTCACCACAAAGGCCAATCAAATCCAGCTCAGAAGCGGCAGGGCTCTACCGCAAAATCAGGGCAACGCCCCAAAAGGGAAGGAAAAACAAGTCGCTAATGAAGAAGATGGCAGAGAACCGGTTGATGAAAACATAAGTCCTTCCTCGGTGGACTATAATGTCTTGGCGCATCTCCGGAAGCTTCCGTCTCTCCTGAGCATCTACGACGCCTTGGTCCTATCTAAGGAGCTTTGAGATGTTCTCATTCACGCTCTACAAAACCCCGAGCGGTATCAGGCTCACTTTGCGGAAATTAATATGAAAGAAGCCCAGCACGCTTTCCATGCCGCCGCAGTCACATTTAAGGATGAAGACTTGCTACTGGGAACGGCTGAGCATAATCGGCCGCTTTACGTGACCGGGTACAGCGACGGAGATCGAATTAATCGCATATTGATTGATCCGAGGTCCTCAGTGAACATCATGAACTTGCGAACTCTGAAGAGTTTGTCAATGGACGTCCGACACCTGTCAAGGGAAAGGATTGTCATTCAAGGCTTCAACCAAAATTGCCAGCAAGTTCTGGGGTCTATAGCTTTGCCAATCAAATTTGGGGATCTGCAAACTGAAGCTAAGATATACGTGATTGACGCCGACAAATCTTATAAGATTCTCTTGGGGCGGCCGTGGCTCCACGATTACGGCATCATTCCGTCAACTCTCCATCAATGCATGAAGTATACTAAAAATGGCGAAGAAAGACGCATTGACGGAGACATCCAGCCGTTCGGTGTGCATGAAGTCCGATATGAAGATTCTCGGTACTTTACGAACCACCAAAATGCTAAGCCACAACTGACTGAGGATAGAACGGCCCAAAGACTCAAAAGCAAATCTGCGCCGGCTATCACTTTCAAAAGCAAAAATACCCAAGTGCGCCCGCATTTCGGCAGCGACACTGATGAGTCCGATGATGGAAGCCCGTCCTTCCGCAAAACTCGCCCTCATTTTGGCAGCGATACGGACGAATCTGTTACTGAAGGCCCGTCTAGCAGCAAAGTCCACTCTCATCTTGGCAGTGACACTGAAGAGTCAGAAGAAGAGGACCTTCCGTGCAACAGCTGTGCAGATCAGCCCCCCCTGCAGCAAGCGAAACTACGAGAGACCTTCGAAGTCGCTGAAGGGTCCCTGGCCATCACAAGGGTGCCGGAACGGATGTTCAAAGAGCTCGACGCATTGTCAGTTTCTACCGTGGACCAGCTGAAAACTTTCTACGTGCCCGGGAGGAAAAATGGACAGAAGGGCATCCTTTTTTACAGGTCAAACCCCGTTGTGCACCCGGACGACCTTTCTGTCGTGTGCCTTCCCTATGAGAGAGGCATAAGAGCCGTCCTCAATCCCAGATACTATGCGCCCGAGATGTGGGAATACTTTAAGAAGTGCAGATGCCGGTTATATCAAACGGAGTCCGAAGCAAAGTTTTACGAAGGGCTATGGTATCCGCCCCAGGTCCGAGCGCTCATCGATGGATGAATTCCAGATAGACGGGGCATAGGCTACATTCAACATGATTCCAAAGCGTGCTACATGATCCATGTTGGTGAGGCCAGCGAAAGATCAAATGATGATGACGAGATAGCCGAGCCAGAAGAAGCTCCTCAAGAGCTCGAAGATGGAGGACAAGCAAACTTTGATGAGCTAACCGAGATTGACTTAGGAATGCCCGATAATCCAAGGCCGACCTACATCTGCTCACTCTTGTCGGAGGAAATGAAAGAGCAGATAATTGCCCTGCTGCGTGAGTTTGTCGACTGCTTCGCGTGGACGTACAAAGAAATGCCTGGCCTTTCCCCCGAGGTAGCCGTGCATAAGCTGGCTATATCTCCTGATGCTAAGCCAGTCAAACAAGCTCCTCGAAGAATGAGAAGGGAGTTGAAAGAAAAGGTCATCGAGGAAACCAAGAAACTCATCGATGCTGGCTTCATCAGGGAAGAGAAATATGCAGACTGGATCGCATGCATAGTCCCAGTGAAGAAGAAAAATGGGCAGGTCCGAGTTTGTGTCGATTTCAGGGACCTCAACAAGGCATGTCCTAAAGACGACTTCCCGCTACCGGTCATGGAAATGATGGTCGATGACACCTCAAATTACGAACTGTTCACCTTTATGGACGGCTCGTCTGGATATAATTAGATCAAGATGTCGCCTGAGGATGAGAAGCACACAGCATTTCGAACCCCGATCGGAATATATTGCTACAAGGTAATGCCATTCGGACTGAAGAACGCAGGTGCTACATATCAAAGGGCAATGACTAATATCTTTGATGACCTAATCAATAAAGTCGCCGAATGCTATGTTGATGATCTGGTCGTCAAGACTAAAGCAAAGGCCGATCATATCCAAGATCTCAGGACCGTTCTCACCAGACTGAGGGAATACGATCTGAAGATGAATCCTCTGAAGTGCGCTTTTGGCGTGTCATCGGGAAGATTCCTGGGCTTCATAGTCCGACATCGAGGGATCGAAGTTGACCCATCAAAGATAAAGGCCATCATGGAGATGCCCCCTCCGAAGAGTCTGATGAGATCTTTTCAAGGCAAGCTTGCTTATATACGGAGGTTTATCTCAAATTTATCAGGGAGATGTAGGCCCTTCTCAAAGCTCATGAAGAAAGGAGCTCCTTTTATCTGGGATGCCGAATGTCAAGCAGCGTTCGAAAGCATCAAACAATACTTGTTGCACCCTCCAGTGCTGGCCGCTCCCATTCTAAATAAACCGCTCACTGCCGTGCTGGACGAGTCACTCGATGCGCTCCTTGCGCAGAATAACGAGGAGGGAAAAGAAAATGCCCTCTACTACCTCAGTCGAACTCTAGTCGGGGCGGAACATAACTACTCCCCAATCGAAAAGCAATGCCTGGCTCTAATATTTGCTGTGAAGAAGTTGAGGCACTATTTGCTCGCTCATCGGGTTATGCTGATCTCCAAGGTCGACCCGCTCAAACATTTGATGACCAAAGCAAGCCTAGCCGGCAGAATGGCAAGATGGGCTGTCATGCTACTTGAGTTTGACATAGTTTACACCCCTCAGAAAGCAGTAAAAGGGCAAGCTATTGCAGACTTTCTCGCCGCTCATCCCATACCAGAAGGGTCGCCGCTAAATTGTGAGTTACCCGATGAACAAGTGCTGCACCTCGAGAATGACGAGCCATGTTAGGAGCTCTACTTCGATAGGGCCTCATCGATAAGAACCTCCAGTAAATCAAGCGTCCCGGAGATAAAAGCAGGGATAGGATTGGTGTTCATCACGCCATCAATGGGAACCTTACGGCGCTCTTTTGCTCTCACCGAGCCTCGCACAAACAATGAGGCCGAGTATGAAGCTCTGATAGCTGGTTTGGAGCTTGCCATAGAAATGGAAATCCGTCGGCTACGAGTTTACGGTGACTCCCAGCTCGTCGTCAACCAAGTAAGCGGCGATTATAAGATATACAATCCCGAATTAGCTCGGTACAGAGGCCGAGTCGTGGAACTCATGAAACGGTTCACTCATATTGAACTAACGAGAGTCCCTAGAGCGTTGAACGGAAAAGCCGACATACTCGCTCGCCTAGCCAAGGAGCTGGATGATCCTGGCATGGACGAAATTCTGATCACAGTCAGGAGCCGACAAATTTTACCCCCAGTCTCTCTACGAGAAGAGGAAAGCGCGGAACATAAGAGCAGTCCCGCCGAAGAAGCTTCGATCATCCAAGATGAGCCCGATTGGAGAGATCCCTTCATAGAGTACCTCCGATACGACAAGCTGCCCGAAGAAAAATCTGCGAGGATTCAGCTGAAGAAAAGAGCTCTCCGATACGTGTTTGTAAATGACACGTTATACCACAGGTCATATGACCAACTCTGGCTCAGGTGTCTGTCATTGGCCGAAGCCCAAAAGGTCATGAAAGATGTTCACTCGGGCGTTTGCGGTGCTCACCAATCTGGCCCCAAGATGCGACTTCAAATCAAACGGCTTGGGTATTATTGGCCCACCATGATACGGGATTGCGGAGAGCATGCAAAGAAATGTCAGATCTGCCAAATCCATGGTGATTTCATTCACAAGCATCCCAACCCATTGCATCCTACAGTGGCGTCGTGGCCCTTCGAAGTTTGGGGCACTGACATTGTTGGCCCAATTGATCCTCCGTCATCTAAAGGCCACCGGTTCATACTGGCCGCGACAGACTACTTCTCTAGATGGGCTGAAGCTGTCCCGCTAAAAGAAGTTAAGACAAAAGATATTCTGACATTCTTCCAGCATAATATTCTATACCGCTTCGGTACACCAAGAAGAATCATTTCTGACAACGGGCCTTCTTTCAAGAGCTTCAATGTTTCAAGGTTCGCTACTCAGCACAAGATAGACTGGAGATATTCCTCCATCTATAATCCAAGAGCCAATGGGCTAGCTGAAGCCTTCAATAAGACTCTATGCAAGCTCCTGAGGAAAAATGCTTCAGCCAACAAGAGAGACTGGAATCTCAAGCTTCACGAGGCATTGTGGGCATATCGTACCACGCACCGTACTCCAACTCAGTCCACTCCATACTCATTGCTCTTCGGAGTGGAGGCGGTCCTCCCCCTCGAAGTCGAAGTTCCAAGCTTAAGAATGGCCGTTCAGCATGAGTTGACGGAAGAGGAAAACGTGCTCCTTCGACTTGAAGAACTCGATGCCCTCGAAGAAAAGAGGCTCGCGGTGCAGCAAAATCTAGAGCTATACCGAGCCCAAATGTCACGGGCCTATGACAAGATAACCCGTCTCCGCGCTTTCAAGAAAGGTCAATTGGTGTTGGTCCTCAAAAGACCGATCATCCTCAATCGACATGCCAAGGGAAAATTCGAGCCAAACTGGGAAGGACCATACGTCATTGAGAAAGTGTTCGACGAAGGATCCTACCAACTAATAAGTGCAGAGGGAAAAAGGCCCATGCCACCCATCAATGGACGATATCTCAAGAAATACTACACGTGAATGCTCCAAGTCGCAGGCGAATTGAGCACATCAGCCCTACGGTCTGGAACAGACATCCTGCAAAACCGTATACAATCCACGGGCGTAAATGACCCCTATTTCTCCCAAATCCTGCCGGTGAGACTACTTTTAAAGTCCTACCAGCGGCAAAAAAAAAGAGAAAAAAAAATATAAAAGAAATAAAAAATAAACGGTATGTCCACAAGCAAAACGGGCACGGATGAAAACCCGAAAGGGCTCCGTGAGTAAAAACAGCAGGACTACCGGCGAGTCTGTGAAAACCCGAAAGGGCGCAAACTCGTGAAAAGAGATGAAATACACTCGCAAAGTCCTATCGACCTTGTGAGGAGAAACCCCCTGCGTGAGATCCTTACGGCTCACAAAAGAGCAACACACTTAGGAATCCGCACGATTCCTGAGGAGAAAATACACCTGCGGGATCCTCACGACTCGTAGGAAGAAAATGCTTTTATGGGACCCTCACGGCCCATAAAATTGAAAAGCCTTAGGCGACAGGGACCTAAACCTGTCTCCTAAGCCATCGTTCCTCAACGGGCAATGGAAAATGATGAGTCGCTCCTGGCATCTCGCTTCAGTGTTAGCGGTGCTGATGCCGACCAAAAACCCAAATCCCAAGTTCTCCCAAGGCAAATGATGAGTTGCTCCTGGCATTATTCCAGTGCAGCAATGCTGATGCCAAACAAGATCCAAATTCCAAGTCCCCAAACGGCGAATGATGAGTCGCTCCAGGTACCATATTCCAGTGCAGCGATGCAGACGCCAACCAAAATCCAATTTCTCAAAATTCTCCCGGCCCTACGGTTAGTCCCCAAATTGACTACCGTATACAATCCACGGGCTCAAATAATTCTCATCACCCTTATGCCCCACCGTAATCACCAATTACGCGGCTGGTCTCCGCCTTTGGAATTATGCTCCATTGAGAAGACCCACTCATGTGTCCTCACGATACATGAGGAGAACAAACCTTTGTGGGATCCTTACGACTCATAAAGGAACAACACACTTAAGAGTTCTCATGACTCCTAAGGAGAAAATACACCTGCGGGATCCTTACGACTCGTAGGGAGAAAATGATTTTATGGGACCCTCACGGCCCATAAAATTGAAAAGCCTTAGGCGATAGGGATCTAAACCTGTCTCCTAAGCCATCGCTCCCCAATCCCCAAATGGCGAATGATGAGTCGCTCCTGGTACCATATTCCAGTGCAGCGATGCAGACGCCAACCAAATTCCAAATCCCATACCCCAACGGCGAATGACGAGTCGCTCCTGGTACCATATTCCAGTGCAGCGATGCAGACACCGACAAAGTCCCGAAATTTTTCCGGCCCTACGGTCTGGATCATACATCCTGCAAAACCGTATACAATCCACGGGCGTAAAACAATCCCAATCTCTCCCAAATTCTCTCGGGGCAAATGATGAGTTGCTCCTGGCATTATTCCAGTGCAGCAATGCAGATGCCAAACAAAAAAAACGCAATCCCCAAATCCTCTCAATGACAGATGATGATTCGCTCCTGGTACCATATTCCAGTATAGCGATGCTGATGTCAACCCAAATCAAAATCAACAAGTCAACTTCCACTCCGACACCGCAGAAAGCGGAGTAAGTCAGAATCCAATCTCTACACCGCAAGAAGCGGAGCAAGTCAAGTCTACCTCTGATACTGCAAGAAGCAGAGCAAGTCAAATCATGCATCGACCGTCCATGTCGCTAAAAGGGCAGCAACGACCGTCCAAGTCACAAAAAGGGCAGCACCGACCGTCCACGTCGCTAAAAGGGTAGCACCGACCGTCCAAGTCGTTAAAATGGCAGCACCGACCGTCCACGTCGCTAAAAGGGCAGCAACGACCGTCCAAGTCACAAAAAGGGCAGCACCGACCGTCCATGTCGCTAAAAGGGCAGCAACGACCGTCCAAGTCGCAAAAAGGGCAGCACCGACCGTCCACGTCGCTAAAAGGGCAGCAACGACCGTCCACGTCGCTAAAAGGGCAGCAACGACCGTCCAAGTCATAAAAAGGGCAGCACCGACCGTCCATGTCGCTAAAAGGGCAGCAACGACCGTCCAAGTCGCAAAAAGGGCAGCACCGACCGTCCACGTCGCTAAAAGGGCAGCAACGACCGTCCAAGTCGCAAAAAGGGAAGCACCGACCGTCCAAGTCGTTAAAATGGCAGCACCGACCGTCCACGTCGCTAAAAGGGCAGCAACGACCGTCCAAGTCACAAAAAGGGCAGCACCGACCGTCCATGTCGCTAAAAGGGCAGCAACGACCGTCCAAGTCGCAAAAAGGGCAGCACCGACCGTCCACGTCGCAAAAAGGGCAGCACCGACCGTCCACGTCGCTAAAAGAGCAGCAACTACCGTCCAAGTCGCAAAAAGGGCAGCACCGACCGTCCAAGTCGTTAAAATGGCAGAACCGACCGTCCACGTCGCTAAAAGGGCAGCAACGACCGTCCAAGTCGTAAAAAGGGCAGCACCGATCGTCCAAGTCGTTAAAATGGCAGCACCGACCGTCCACGTCACAAAGAGGGCAGCATCGACGGTCCACGTCGCTAAAATGGCAGTATCGACCGTCCACATCGCTAAAAGGGCAGCATCGACCGTCCAAGTCGCAAAAAGGGCAGCATCGACCGTCCAAGTCGTAAAAAGGGCAGCGCAGGATTCCTACAAAGCGGGAACCAGATAACTCCGGGCCAGGGAAACGTCTATCATGGACACTCTGTCTCGGAGACATGTCAAGCGACGACCGTCCATGTCGTAAAAAGGGCAGCGCCAGCTTCCCAAAAAGTGGGAACCAAATCAGGTCGCCTCCAAGTAAAAGAAGATCCATCAATTTCATGCACACGACCCACATATGTGGTGTGCATTTATTGATGGGGGGCAATTTGTTGGGGTAAAAATTTACACCCCGGTTGACCAAGTCAAAATCAAAGTCAACCCCAAGCCAAGTGGGCCCAAGCCCAGATCCAGTGGGCCCATGCCCGGGGCGAGCCAGAACATGAAGTAGCCGGCCTCCCCCCATGCCGAAATAAAAATTTTGTAATAAATAATTTTGTTGCATTTCTTTTATTTTATTTTATGGATAAATGTAAGAAAAATAGGCATAAAGCCAAATTTTTGTAAAGCCCATGGCTTATGTGCAAAAAGAAATGGCACATGAGCCATGGGATAGGCAAAATGCCATTTTGTGAAGCCCAAGGGGTTATGTGTAAAGTGTATGGCCTATAAAGGCAAAGATAATGAAATATCTCAACAACTTTTTCTTTCTCCAAAAAAGTTTCAGATCTGAGATCTTTCTTCCTTCTTCAAGGTTCCAAGACCTTCTCATTTCTTTTGAATTAAATCAAGAGTTTTACTCTTCCTTTTCCAAAAACAAAATAGTTTTTCACCACAAAACCCACAAAGGGGAACTTGGATCTGTCTTCAGATCCCCAAAAGGAGTGATTTTTAAAATCCCATATCTCTTGATCTTCAAGATCCAGCTAACAGAGGAGGAAGAAGAAGAACCCCTTTCACTAAACCCAACAAAAAAAAACACTCAGGAGTCCAACTCCTCTTTGATTTCTCTTCAGAGAAATCTTTTTAGGCTAAAAGCCTCTTTTTCTCGCCGGCGCTCAAACGCAGGGCGCCCACGTGCCGACACGTGGCGCGCTTGCGCTCCAGCGCAAGCGCTCGAGCGCAAGTCGCCCTCGTGCCGACACGTGGCGCTCTTGCGCTCCAGCGCAAGTCGCCCTCGTGCCGACACGTGGCGCTCTTGCGCTCCAGCGCAAGCGCAAGTCGCCCTCGTGCCGACACGTGGCGCTCTTGCGCTCCAGCGCAAGCGCAAGTCGCCCTCGTGCCGACACGTGGCGCTCTTGCGCTCCAGCGCAAGTCGCCCTCGTGCCGACACGTGGCGCGTTGCGCTCCAGCACTCTGCGCTCGAGCGCAAAGCGCCCACTTGCCGACACGTGGCGCGCTCGCGCTCAAGCGCCTAGGCGCTGGCCCCACGCATCCTTTGGATGTCTTTTTCCCCTTTATTTATATATACATGTATATATATATACATATGTATACAAATGTACACATACACATACTCCGCGACACTTTCCCCCTCAAAAAATTTTTGGGACGGGGCGCTGCCCCGCACCCCGCAAGGGGGCTGCTAGCCCCCTTGACCCCCAGCCCGCTATCCGGATAGCGGGACCCCCGTAAAAACTCTGCGTGACTCCCGATATATCCAAAATCCCCCTTTCAAAACGAAACACACGTACACTGCACATTAAGTTCGCATGACCAGTTTAACCCGTTAATCGGAGGTTCCCTCGCCCCAAAGGCAAGGGGTAATTAACGGCAGCTTAGTCCGCGGCTGCCGGAGATTCGGATCCCCACAATCATTAAACCCCAGCCTACCCTAGGCAGGGGGAATCTGTAGTATGCCTGACAAGCGTGCACGTATTTCCATATCAATGGGGTGACGAAAAGCACCCTACAGGGGGTAAAGCCCGTGTATCTCCCATTACATTACTTCACATAATGGATTGAGATGCACGTGCTGGGTGCCTTTGGCGTTCACAGACGACCCCAGTTCTACGAAAGCTACAACTTCCCCCGGTTCATGTACCTAGTTGACGCTTTCGCTCCAGACCCGTCACAGCGAGAGGCTCGGAGATTGCTCCTTCGGCCACACATGGTTGGGGACAGTATGACCTTTATCGATAACGTCTTGACTATCGGCAAAGAATCTAACAAAGTGGTCCAACCATTGCGCGATACTTTTAAGGATGGGGCTTCTGCATTGAGGGCCCAAGAGGTTATGCACCTGTACTTTATCAGGAGGGGCTTCCTAGTGTTTAGACAGAACGCCTCGGTACTGTTCATGAGATATAACCCGCACCGCTTCGCTCAACAGCTGGGTTATAATCAAGGTGTTCTTCTCAAAGCATTCTTAGTTGAGCCGGCTACTACGGAGGAGGGTATTCGCAGCGCGCTGCACCATTTTATGCGATTAAATACGGGGTCCCATTTGCTCGTTAGCGAGCCGATCTATGTGCCGAAAGCTTTGAATGCTTACGTGGCGTGGTACCATCATGCGATGGGTGTTGTTATCAGGGAGGAAAGGCGGCTGTTACTCGATCATAAGGATGCCATCCCAGCCGGTAATCCAGCGGTCCCTTTGAAGCGACGGACCAGCGTTCGTCCTTCTTTAAGAGAAATTACTGCAGCTGTGGTCCTATGAGTTTTCCCTGAGAAGATTCAGCCGGATGTTCCCGCAACTGCGGTAGCCGTGGTGTCTCCAGACTCGGGCATTGGTTCAGAGGTCGGAACCCACCGTCCGAAGAGGCCTGTCAAGCAAACGCTCTTATCGTCGGTCGTTGGTGTTCGTTCACAGAAGAAGAAGTCTCTATTCTCTCCCGACGTCATATTCGGCCAGGAGCCCCATGCTCCCTACAGTGAGGGCTTGTGCGAATATGGCACCAATGAGGGTTAGTTTGACATGCCTGCAACCGATACTGATCTACAGGCTGCCCTCGCAACTTCCGAGCGACTAGTTCGTGAGGAAGCGGCGTCGATCTCTATTATGGAGTCAGGTATACTTCATTTACATTCTTCTGCACATATCCTTTCTCCCCTTATTATGCTTATATTAACGCTCTCTTCTTCAATAGGTATTTCTGCCGAAGAGGCTCTCGCGTCTTCCCTCAGGACGTTCGAGGAGGAAGTGAGGCTCCACGCTTCTTTGGGCCTTGGTATAATTCTTTTCATTACACCTTTACTTTTTTTATTCATGATCTAACCCTTCTCTTCGCATTATTGCAGGAACTACCACAACCCAAGTTGTTTCAAGTGTAGTGCCAATCCCATGCAGTGATGCAACAAAGCTTCCAGAGCCACCAATCACGACCGCGACCATCCCAAAGTCACTACAGAAGGCATTGCTGATGCAGCCAATGATGGATGTCGTAGTGGCTCCGGAGGCAGAGCTCGGTTCGGACGACGACGCCCCCCTGTTGGAAGTTTTAAGGAGGTCGGTTCTCACGGCTCACGCTGAGAGGAAGCGCAGAAAGCACGCGGCTAGGGAAAGCGATGCTGTCTTGGCCGTGGGTGCAAGATCAAGCAATGTTCCGCCTGCTGACATTCCTTCAGTGGACGTTTCTTCTGCCATGTTTACTGCCCATAGACACGTTGCGCGTATACCTCGTGAAGAGAGTGAACGACTACTTCAAGGTATAACAACGCACGATCCTTAATAATAGCTCTTTCCCTCCTGTCTATTTATTTAGCATACGCATTTCTTTTAAGCAGGGCCGAATCCTGACGGTGGCATAGCAAGTAAAACGCTGATGATTACAGAGCCCAAAGTGGCCACACTTTCTCGGGAATCTGGGACTGTCCAAAGTGCTGCTCTTTCTCCTTGTGGCTCCTTGGTATCGGCGGATGTCGTAAGCATTACGACGGCCCTTGTCGAGTTAGGAGATGAAGCTATGGATGCGGAATCTACTCTCCTGAGGGAGAATGAGGAAACCGTTACACTTGGTGACGCTTTCGTCTCGGTTTCGGTCTCTGACCTATCAAGTACTCATTAGGTTATTATCTTTGAGTTTTTAATCCCGTTAAGCCCCTCTAATGATATTTCGTTTGTCTTCGGCATAGGCGCGGTAAACCCTGAAGCTGTGCCGGCTGAAGAAGTATCGTCGGTTGCCACTTTGGCGGTCGCGGTTCCTTCGCTTTCTTCTGTGCCTCCTCAAATTTTGGAAGGTACGGGTTTCTCAAGTAGTTGCTTTACTGTGGATACAATCTTCTTTGTATTGACGGTATATTGTCGTGACTCTGCAGGAGTACTTTTCTATCATTTATACCAGGTGTTAAACTCGCATTTTTCTTTTCAATCGGAAGTCGTTCCACCTTCCGGTATTGGTCAGTATATTCTTCACCTAGTGTTTCTGCTTTTTATGTGTAGACTTCTTGTTGCTAAGCCTTCCTTATATTGACCACAGTATCACGGCTAGGAGGAGGAAGCAAAGGAATAGCCACACCTCCGGTGCTCCCTGTTCTACCACCTTCAACAGCCGGTACGTTAGATTCCTTCCCTCGGGTGTTTTCTTTGTCTTTAAAGTTGAAATCTGACTATAATTCATTTTGCAACGATTACACCGGCTTCAGCTCCTTTTGAGTCTTGCATTCGTACGCTCACGGGCCCCTTCGCTAAACGTCCATCTTCCAAGGGCGCAGTGAATAGCCGGCGAATGTTAAGCGAGTTTATTGAACATCTCGACGCCGAGGCCCTCACCTCTGCTACGGATTTTGCCGACGAAGTCAATCCAATGCTAGCGACGCTCGTGAAATTCCATAATGAAGATCTCGTCGGTTCTTGGGTTGATTATTATAGGAAGATCGAGGCTTGCCTGCATGAAATTGAGCTTAAGTGTCTCGCTCCCGAGGTATTGACTTTGAACTCTCAGCAGGCTGTGTGGGTCGGGAAGAGTGTCTCTTTCATTCGCTATTTTGAACAAGAGGCGGCCGTGAAGCGAAAGGAGCATGAGGCGGCTTCTGGCGAATCCGTCCAATTGCGCGCCCAGGTTGAAGCGAATGCTACGCAGCTGAAAGCTAATTTTGAAAACCTCCAACTATGTATTTCGGACGGGCTGACGCTAAGGTAGAAGCTTGACTTCACCGAGCGAGTCACACAGGATTGCGAAACTGCCAAGCAGGAAATCGATGAGAAGCTTTCATCCTTCTTGCAACAACGGGCTTAAATCGAAGTGGAGTTGGTCGCCATAGTTGAATGCGAGAAGGAGTTGAGGGGAGCGCGCGAGCGGTTTGTCAGTTTGTTGATAACGCCTCCTCCTTAATAAATGTCATTGTACCCCCTTTCTTGTACTGATTGTAAACTTCTGATTCATTAATAACATGTATTCATTTTGATTCCTTAATGAAATGTATCTTGTATTCACTTAAATTCATGAATAAAAGACATATTTTATTTCATACTGGCATTTCTCTTTCCTTCGATGTCTTGATTTGGCGTGAAGTAGTTTATATACTCATTTCGGAGTTTGTATTTTATTCACTCATCCCAGAGTCTCTAGTTTATGGACTCATTTCGGAGTTTGTAGTTTATTCACTCATCCCGGAGTCTCTAGTTTATGAACTCATTTCAGAGCTTGTTTAGTTTACCTCACTCGGGCTTGTAGGCAAACTTGTCCTAACGCATGGATAACCCCTACTCTTTACAACAGAGGTCCATTAGGTTTTGTGATATTAGGGTTTTTGTCCGTTATACCGTCGCGTTGGCCGATGCATTCCCCGATATGCAGTTTTACACTGCTGTTCGAGTAGCCCTACAACTGTCGTGTCTCTGATCCCTTCGGTGGCTAGATAAGACATCTTCAAGTAATCTCCTTACGTCATATTACTTTCGAGAGAGCAAGCGTTAGGAATTTTTCCATGTCGCTTTTTACTTGAGGTCAGGCTTATTTTGGGAGCCCCGATGAGTCATAACCACTCCGCACTGGTGTGGAATGATCTCCGATAGTCTTTCGGGTTTTATTTGAGTTGCCGTCAAGACCCTGAAGCTAGGAATTTGGCTTTCGCTTCTTTTGTCGACACCGCGTCTGCTGTAATGAGAAGAATGTCGAGGTGATTTCTAGGTTGTTTTGAAAACTGTCGAGACTTGGAATTAGGGACTTTGCCATGGTTCCGTTTTGTTTTGACCCTGGGGTCACTTGTTGACGTCGCATCTGTATCCTGCTGGAGTGAGAAGAAACGTCGTTGTTGACACTGCGTCTGCTGTAACGAGACGAATGTCGAGGTGATCTCTAGGTTGTTTGTGAACCGTCAAGACTTGGAACTAGGGACTTTGCCATGATTCTGCTTTGTTTCGACCCTAGGGTCGTTTGTTGACATCGCATCTGCATCCTGCTGGAGTGAGAAGAAGCGCCGTTGTTGACGCTATGTCTGCTGGCGAGATGAGTGTCGATGTAGTCTCTAGGTTTTTTGTGAAATATCGAGATTTAGAACTAAGGACTTTTCCATGGCTCCGCTTTGTTTCGACCCTGGGGTTGCTTATTGACGTTGCGTCTGCATCCTGCTTGAGTGAGTCTGTTGTTGACACTGCGTCTGCTGTAACGAGGCGAATGTCGAGGTGATCACTAGGTTGTTTGTGAACCGTCGAGACTTGGAAATAGGGACTTTGCCATGGCTCCGTTTTGTTTTGACCCTGGGGTCGTTTGTTGACGTTGCGTCTGCAACCTGCTGGAGTGAGAAGAAGAGCCGTTGTTGACACTATGTCTGCTGGTGAAATGAGCATCGAGACGGTCTCTAGGTTGTTTGTGAACCATCGAGACTTGGAACTAGGGACTTTGCCATGGCTCCGCTTTGTTTCGATCCTGGGATCGTTTGTTGACGTCGCGTCTGCATCTTGCTGGAGTGAGAAGAAACACCATTGTTGACATTGTGTCTGCTGGCAAGATGAGTGTTGAGGTGGTCTCTACGTTGTTTGTGAACCGTCGAGACTTGGAACTGAGGAATTTGCCATTGCTCTGTAACGACCACGTTTTCTAATATCTAATAAAATATATTTTATTTATATTTCTACTATCAAATAATTATTTACATGTTTCTTTCATATAATACCAATTTTTAAAGTAGTGTTAATAATTTTTAAAGCAGTAAATATGATTAAAGGAAATTTCTAAAATCTATTTACTATTTTTATAGGCTTAAAATGTTTTAGAAAGATTTTATAACACCTTAAAATAATCTACATATTTTTATTATCAATAAAAGTAATTAATTCGTATTTTAAAGATGAACTAGATATTATATAATTATTATAATTAGCTAACAATTTAGAAATAGATATACTAATTGTTTTTAGCCCAAAACTATTTTTATATTAAAGATAATAATAAAATATATTTTCTGGAATTTTTCCATAATTTTTCCGTATTTTTAACTATTTTTAACAAATTTTTCAAAGCCAAAACAATATTTTAAATAATCTGCTATTTTATTTATTTTTATTTTAAAGTTTTAAAACCTTTTTAACCTGGACCGTTGGATCCAAGATCCAACGGCCCAGAGCTCTGAGGCGGCGCCCACGTGGTGATCCGCACCCACGGCAGTGGGCGAATCGCGTCGCGCCACGTGGTGACAAGGCGGTGCGCTGCGGGCCGTTGGATGCAGATCCAACGGCCACGAAGCGTTGGCGGCGGGCACACTGATGAGGCAATCATCAGCAATCATCAGTGGCGCAGGTTTTGAGGATTTTTTTGGATTTTCTTGTTACTTTTGATCGCTATAAATAGGCACCTTCAAACCTCTTTTTCTCACAACTCAGAACTCCAAAAATTCTGAAAAAAATACCGGTGCCTTCGTATCGACGACGCCGACGCTACGGCTCCATCCAATCGCAGAGGAAAAATCGGGACGCGGAGTTATTGAGGATTTAGTACGAGACTACGTTTTCAGCTCTTCGGCATTCCGACTCAAACAAAAGGTAGGATCCGCCTCTCTCTCCTTTTCCTGTCACCTTCTTCTATCTCAATAATCTAGTTCAAACTTCTAATTCTCAACTCCCATTTAAAATGGTGTTTTAATATTTGTGCATACCCTTTTTCCTTGTACCCTTAATCATGATAATGTTAACCCATATTTTAAAACGGTGTTTAAATTTCATCTGTACACAATTATATTACACACCCATAATACCTGGAATCTGATATAACCCATGAATTGTCATTCACCTCTGACATACCCACACTTTAAAAATGATCCCTGCAGGCAGGGTGAACAGTCCAATATATGGACGACTATAAATATGAAGATCCCTGCAAGCAGGGTGAACAGTCCAATATATGGGCGACTATACAAATATGAAGATCCCGATATTCCGGGTGACCAGTCCAAAGCGTGGACGACTATACAATGTGGAAATTCCATGCCTAGAGGTACGCACTAACTCTAATCCGTCCAAACCTTTATACTGAACCACGGGGATGGGTAGTTTGATTAGGCAAGGATAATTCGGAACTCGGATTCCCCTACTACTCGATCATGATCCCGGGAAGTGAAACGGTACATTTCACTTTCCCAGTTGTTGTTCTGTGGCCACAACGGAATAATCTCGAGTATCCGGACCCTTTTCTAACAAACTAATACAAACTATTACCTTCATCTACATATAACTTACAACATATATAACCTACTCATATTCACATATTTAATTTGTACTTAACCTCATACCTTTATACTCATGTACATCATATTCATTATACACACCTGTTCGTTTCTATACCTTTACTATCTTATGAGGCAATCCTACCCGAGTATAACTCGCTGACGGACCTTCCTTTTCTTTCTTTATCTTTGGAATGTCCGTCAGATAAGAATGAGTATTACAGCGAAGATCAAGGTGTGAAGCCAACTTATGAAGATTATGCAGACAGGACAATGGAAGATTAGATAGTTTTAATTTTTGTTGTTGCCCACATGTTTAGGGCTTTTTGTTTCTCCTTTGATGTAAATAAACTACTTAGTTTATTTTACTATTTCCTTTGGGATGTAATAAAGTTTGGTTAATGGAAATAAAATGCCTTTCGCTTTTATTATTTTTGTTTTGGTACACATCCTGCATATTAATTATTTATACGCTTAACGTAACTGTATTGAATAGACCACCTTCAATACAGTTAGGTTGCGGACCTTGCCACGTCTTCCTTCTCCTTCTTTTGGGAAGCGGGGCGTGA
This sequence comes from Agapanthus africanus, assembly GCA_030015575.1. Classification (NCBI taxonomy): domain Eukaryota; kingdom Viridiplantae; phylum Streptophyta; class Magnoliopsida; order Asparagales; family Amaryllidaceae; genus Agapanthus; species Agapanthus africanus. Next base: position 103,814,879 of record CM057345.1, on the reverse strand, counting down.
CAGGCTCCCCTTTGTTTCGACCCTGGGATCGTTTGTTGACATTGTGTCTGAATCCTGCTGAAGTGAGAAGAAATGCCGTTGTTGACACTGCGTCTGCTGGCAAGATGAGTGTCAAGGTGGTCTCTAGGTTGTTTGTAAACCTTCGAGACTTGGAACTAGGTACTTTGCCATGGCTCCGCTCTGTTTTGACCCTGGAGTCTTTGTTGACGTCGCGTCTGCATCCTGCTAGAGTGAGAAGAAATGCTGTTGTTGACACTATGTCTGCTGGCGAGAGGAGTGTCGCGATAGTCTTTAGGTTGTTTTGTGAACTGTCAAGACTTGGCTTTCCCTTTGACGGAGCCTGGGGGGAAAATATGGTTCCCTTTTCGTTTATGCCCATGGATTGTATATATGGGTTGATGTGGACTCACCTGCAGGGCAAAAGTTTCATCATTTTTTTTATTTCTTTCCGCGATGCTCTATCATTTCAGCTTTTTATATCGCGAAAGTCGCAATTGCCCAATCATTTCGGCTTTTTATCGTGGTGCCTAATCATTTCGGCTATTCTTTTCTTTTTACTCGCTACTTTTTATTACGAGTTGTCCAAACATTTCGGTTGTATTTATATGCATATATTTTTTTCACTGATTTTTATTGCGAGTTGCCTCATCATTTCAGCTATTTCATATGCATTTTTTTGCTCGCTGATTTTTGTTGCGAGTATGAAACTTGAGATCTGATACCAATTTTGGTATCAACACCGCTGCGACTGGAATATTACCAGGAGCGAATTATCATTTGCCGTGAAAGTACTTCAAAATTGACACCTGTTCAGGCATCAGTATCGCTGTGACTGGAAAATTGCCAGGAGCGAATCATCATTTGCCTTGAAAGAACTTAGAATTTGATACCAATTTAGGCATCAACATCGATACCACTGGGATGTTGCAAGTAGCGAATCATCATTTGCCTTTGTGGGTTTGAACAAAGGTGGCTTAGAAAACAGGGTTAAGGTCCTGTCGACTAAGTCTTTTTGACTCTATAAGCCGTAGGGGTCTCATAAAAGATTCTCCCTATGAGTCGTAAGGATCTCGTAGGTGTATTTTCTCCTTAAGAATCGTGAGGATCTTTAAGTGTGTGTTCTCTTATAACTCGTAAGGATCTCATAAGAGTATTTTCTCTTTATAAGTCGAGAGGACTTATAAGTGTCGTTCGCCATATGAGGACATTCCTCGTCATTGGTGGAATTTGGTGGGGAAATCATTTATTTGTGCCCGTGGATTGTACACAAGGGCCAGCATTGTACCGTTTGTAGGGCAACTTGGGGGATACGACGGCTTAAGAATAGGTCCGGGTCCCTGTAGCCTAAGTCTTTGAATCCTATGAGCAATGAGGGTCTATAGGGGGAGTTCTCCTTACGAGTCGAGAGGATCTCGTAAGTGAAAATTTTACGAGATTGCGCCCTTTCGGGTTTTCACAAGTTCGCCGGTAGCCCTGCTGTTTTACTCACGGCGCCCTTTCGGGTTTTCATCCATGCCCATTCGCTTGTGGACGTACCGGTTTTTTAACAATGAGATTGCTCCCTTTCAGGTTTTCACAAGCTCGCCGGTAGCCCTGTTGTTTTTACTCACGGCGCCGTTTCGGGTTTTCATACGTGCCCTTTTCGCTTATGGATGTACCGTTTTTTTAAACTTGGGTTGCAGTTTTTGCCGTTGGAGCTTTGATTGAAACATAGATCCCAAGAGAAGATATCGCCGTATTTGGGGCGATGCGCCATATTTGAGGCGGAGTACCTGTTTAGGGACATTTTGGTAGTGGTCCACTATCACCATTTTTGAGGTGAAGTTTTAGTTTAAGAAAATTACGGTCCGTTTTTGCCATTTTGGAGGCAACGGTTAGTTTAAGGACTTTTCGGTATGTTGTTAGTTTAAAGACATCTCGGTCCATTACCAGTTTAAGGACGTAAAGGTCCATTGCCATTTTAAGAACGTAAAGGTCCATTGCCAGTTTAAGGACATACAGGTCCATTGCCAGTTTAAGGACGTAGTGGTCCACTATCACCATTTTTGAGGTGACGTTTTAGTTTAAGGACATTACGGTCCGTTGTTAGTTTAGGGACATCTCGGTCCATTGTCACCATTTTGGAGGCAACGGTTAGTGTAAGAACATTTCGATCCGTTGTCGCCATTTTGGAGGCAACGGTTAGTTTAAGGACATTCGGTCCGTTGTCTCCATGTTTGGGGCGGAGATTCTGTCGGATACTACTTTTAGAGTTTTAACTCAGGAAGATAGCGAGCGGACACGAGCGTCGTCATCTATCATTAACCTGAGTCGTGACTTGTTAAACGTAGTATTTCTTAAGGAACCAGCCGTTTATTGGCCGGAAGGGTCTTTCGTCATGCATATCTATGAGCAAGTAGGCTCTACCTTGGTAGACTTTGTCTATGATATACGGGCCCTCATAGTTTGGCTTGAATTTCCCCCGTTTTGCGCAGTTAGGGATCATAGGTCTTTTGACAACTAGCACGAGTTCGCCTTGGCGGAATGTTTTGGCCTGGTTTGTCTTTCGTATGAGCGCATCATTCTTGCTTTGTAGGCTTCCAGATTTTGCAGCGCCATGAGACTAGTTTCATCGAAGGCATCGAGCTCCTCAAGCCGAAGATGGGCATTTTCTTCATCCGTCAGCTCGTATCGAACTGCCACTCGTAGAAAGGGTAGCTCTATTTCCAAGGGATATACCGCTTCAGTGCCGAATACCAACGCGAATGGTGTTGAACGTGGTTCGATACGCCCATAGAGCTTCATACAGTCTCTTGTTATTTTTGGACATCGTTTTTTTATGATCTTCGTCAAGGTCTTGTTGAAAGCCTCAGCTAGACAGTTAGCTCGGGGATTATAGACTGAAGAGTATCTCCAGTCTATATTATGCTGCTGTGTGAAGCGGCTGATCTTATGGCTTCTGTAGGCCGGCCCATTATCCGAGATGATCTGTCACGGAGTGCCGAACCGGTAGATGACATGTGTCCTGAAGAAATGGAGGATGTTCTCCATCTTCACTTCCTTTAGCAGTACTGCCTCTGCCCACTTAGAGAAGTAATCGGTTGTTGCCAATATGAATCGATGTCCCTTGGATGATGCTGGTTCGATGGGCCCGATTATATCGGTTCCCCACATTTCGAATGATCAACTAGCTAATGTTGGGTGTAGCGGATTTGGATGCTGGTGATTGAAGTCCCCGTGAACCTGGCATGAGTGACACCGCTTCGCATATTCGAGACAGTCCTGAATCATTGTGGGCCAATAGTAACCCATTCTCCTGATTTTCAGCTTCATCTTTGGCCCGGCTTGATGAGAACCGCAGAGTCCATCGTGGGTTTCTTGGATGACTCTCCTTGCTTCTTCTGGTCCCAGGCACCTTAACTACAAACCGTCGAACGATCTCTTATATAGAGTATCATTGAGTAAGGCAAAAGACAGGGCTCGTTTCATGAGCTGATGTCTTGAAGATGCATTTTCAGGTGTTCGATAGGATTTGAAGTAGTCTATGAAGACTTCTCTCCAATACTTAGCCTTTTCCTCACCCTCTAATTAGAAGGATACTTGCTTGGTCGCTTCCTTTCTTTCAGACGACTCCGGAGATATTTCTGCTGGCGCGAGAATCTGGCGGCTTTACACAATGATCCTTATGTCATCGAGGTTTTCGTCGGACAGTTCTTTAGAGAGCTTGGCTAACACATCCGCCTTGCTATTCCCCGCACGCCGTATGCTTTCCAGGATGTAGGAGGGAATTTGAGTCAGCAATTGCTGCACTCTTTCGCTATATTTTACCAACTCCGGTTTACACGTCTGATAGTCGCCATTTACTTGGCTAACGACTAGCTGGGAGTCTCCATATATGAGGAGGTTTTCGATTCCCATGTCAACAGAAATATCAAGACCCGCTATCAAAACTTCGTACTCAGCCTCATTGTTTGTCCTCGGCTCTATTAAGGAAAGGGCGAAATGCATTATCCCTCCTTGCGGAGTCACAAAGATAAGGCCCACCCCAGCTTTGATTACGGGGATGCTTTGCTTTCGCTTCTTCAAGGAAGATGCTCCGTCAAAGTATAGTTCCCATTGGACATTATTTCATTCCTTCCCTCCTTCAATTGTATCGAACGCGTGTTCGTCTGGCAATTCGCAATTTAAGAGAGAGTCGGCTAGTATCGTATGCTCTGCGAGAAAGTTGGCGATGGCCTGGCCTTTCACTGCCTTGAGGGGTCGATACGTTATCGAGAACTCCATTAAAAGGAGGACCCATTTTGCAAGCCTTTCTGTTAGTATGGCTCTTGACATCAAATATTTGAGAGGATCCACCGTTGATATGAGATGGACCTCATGTGCTAAGGCGTAGTGTCGAAGCTTCGTTATCGCGAAGATCAGTGCCAAAAAATTCTTTTCAATGGGGGATTAGTTGTTTTCTGCCCCCAGAAGAACTCGACTCAAATAGTAGAGAGCTCTCTCCTTCCCCTGGTCGTTCTCTTATGCCCATAGCGCATCTAGAGAACCTTCCAGGGCTGTTGTATACAGAATAAAGGGCTTTCCCTTAACCGGGGCGATCAGTACCGGCGGATTCTGAAGGTATTGGTTGATTTCGTCTAGTGCATTTTGTCATTTTTGGTCCCAGACGAACGGGGTCCCCTTCTTCATTAGATGGCTGTAGGGTTGGTATTTTCTAGAGAGGTTGGCTATGAACCGTCAGATATACGCGTGCTTTCCTTGGAGAGACCGCGGTTGTTTGAGAGTTCTTGGCATGGGCATTTCCATAAACGCCTTGATCTTTGATGGGTCTATTTCGATGCCTCGGTGTCGTATGATGAATCCTAGGAATTTGCCGGAGAAGACTCCAAACGCGCATTTCAGAGGATTCATCTTTAGATTGTATTTCCGAAGACGCTGAAACACTATGTTCAGATTATCCCAATGATCGTTATACGATTTTCTTTTCACCACAAGATCATCAATATAGCATTCGACAATCTCATGTATGAGGTCATCGAAGATCTTCATCATGGCCCTCTGGTAGGTAGCGCCTGCGTTCTTCAAGCCAAAGGGCATCACCTTATAGAAGAATATGCCTAGCGGAGTCCGGAAGGCGGTGTGCTTTTGGTCTTAAGGATGCATTTTTATTTGATTATACCCCGAAGATCCATCCATGAAGGAGAAGACCTCATGGGTAGACGTGTCATCGATCATCAGCTTGTTAACAGGTATTGGAAAGTCATCCTTCGGGAAAGCCTTGTTGAGGTCCCGAAAGTCCACGCAGATGTGCACCGTCCCATTTTTCTTCATCACTGGAATGATATTAGCGATCCAGTCAGGATATTGAACTTCTTGGATGAAGCCGGAGTCAATTAGTTTCTTGACTTCGGCGTTGATACTCATCTCGAGCTCGATCCACATTCTTCTTGGCGCCTGTTTGATTGGCTTTACGTTCGGCGATATAGCCAGTTTATGTACTGCTATTTCTGGATCTAGTCCCGGCATCTCGAACTAATTTCATGCGAAGCAGTCTTTATATTGCATAAGCACGTCCTTTAACGTGGCCACCTGTGTTTAGACAACAGGTCACTGACGAACGTTGGCCTTGGATCGTTTTCCATTCCCAAGTTAATTTTCTTTAGATTATCCGTTGTAGTGTGTATCCCATCCTCCAGCTCTTTTAGCGCCGGTGGAAATTCTGAGATCATCTCATCCTCATTCTCATTTGTGAAGCATTGGGAGAGGTCGTTCATATTCTCGTGCTCCCCCACCTTTTAGAATGTTATCGCATGGCAGGTGCGAGTTTGTTTCCGTGCTCGATATTGATCTAGACTTACCTTCGCAATATAGGTTGTTTGTGGCGCATGCTTTCGTGGTGGGGTTACCCTCCAACTGTCAGATAGAGCAAACCTGCCTTGCTGATACTGGTCTTTGACCTAGTCTTTGAAGGTGAAGCAGTCTTCAAGAGGAAGTCATATTGCTTGGTGGTAGGAGCAATAAGCCGGGTGATGGACCTCATTTATTTGTTCGGGGTGCCGGGACTCCGGGAGCGTCATCATTTGATTCTTGATGACAAGGTTAAATATTTTTCTTGTCTTTGTCTTGGGGGAAAGAGTATTCCCGACCCATCTTCTTTATCAGCGATGGATTCCAGCTGAATTTTTCTCGATCGCGTGGTTTCTTGGATCCTCTTCGCTGTTTTAGAACGTCGTTCTTGTTCTTCACCTTGTTGTTGCCTCTGCGTCGATCTTTTTCCTTGCCACGAGAGCGCACAGAGGGCTGAGGGTAGTCTTTTCTTCCCGCAAACTGTTGAGTGAGATGCTGCGTCCTGGCTTTCTAGGAAATGGCCATTTCGCGGCTGTGGTCATCCCGAACCTTTTGACCGGATTCTCTTATTAGCTAGTCAATTTATTATTCGAATGACGGACTTGGCATTCTTACGGCGGGATCTCGTTCTGGTTCAATACCAGCGCTATCTGGAAAAGCATTCCCTTCTCCACCGGAGTTATTTATTACACGGCAGCCATGGAATCGCTCCCGTTGACCTAGATTAACCACTAGAAGACCGCCACCGAAGTCCATTGACCTAGATTAACCACTAGAAGACCGCCACCGGGCGTGCCAGAATCTGTTCACCGGAGAAAACAGAGATGAACCGCGTAGGTCGTCTTGCCTGAATTTGGGGGCAGATGCTATTTGGATTTATCCGTCTACTTCTCCGAAGATGCCAAGTTGATTTATGGCACCGTATATCGGAGGTTTGGACGGATGCGGCCATTGTAGCAGACTTCGTCAGATTCTCCCTCGTTTGCGAGGGGTTTTTGGTTGTGGGGACGCTTTTCTCTGCAGGCGCAAGCCCCTGCAGTTAATTACGTTACTGTATCGCGATAACCACTTTCACCTGCTCTAGAGGTTCACTTCGTGTCGTGTGTGTTTTTGTTTGTTTGGGTTGCCTGTGGATTGTATACGGAGACTAATTTATGTTGTCGCCCGTAGGGCGTGTATTTTTCCAAATCCGCATATTTTTAGAATTGAGTTTGGATCGATTTAAGAATCGTTGATCCGTTTTGAGATCAAGATCGACTTAAATGTATACGAGCAGTTGGGGGCTCGGTTGGTTTTTTGTTAAGGATACGTTAGTCTAATTTGAGACTAAGATCTACTTAACAGGGTGTTAGGATCATTTTTGTTTCAGATCCAACAAGAGAGCATTTGGGCTCTGTTGTTTTAGTTTTAAGGACGTTTCGGTCCCTTATTGCCATTTTGGTGGCGTAGTTGTAGTTTGAGGACATTTCGGTCTGTAGATCACCATTTTGGAGATGAAGTTTTAGTTTAAGAACGCTACGGTCCGTTGTCACCATTTTGGAGGCAACGTTATAGTTTGAGAACGTCTCGGTCTGTAGATCACCATTTTTGAGGTGAGGTTTTAGTTTAAGAACGTTACGGTCCGTTGTCACCATTTTGGAGACAACGTTTAGTTTAAGAACATTTTGGTCCATCGTAGTTTAAGAACGTTACGGTCCGTTGTTAGTTTAGGGACGTCTCGGTCCATTGTAGTTTAAAAACGTTTCGGTCCGTTGTTCATCTTGCGCGCACGTGTATTTGTTACGTGTCGGGATGAGCAACGATGATATGGGATACATCCAGTTTGGGATGTGATTTGATCTGTGATGTGCATGTCAGTTTGGGAAGTGCACCAAAAAGCAGTTGGTTGTCGGGACCCGCCACCTCTCTGAAGACGTTGAGGAATTACAACGACATGTATCAGAGGTGTAGAGAGATGTACCCTTGAACCAATTCCCGTATTTAAGGGAAAATGGATTAATGGTAAACCCGAAAATCGTCGGTCGTATTTTGAGACTAAGATTTCCTCGGGGGAATGTGAAACGAAGATCATTTTAGGATATCATCAGTTGGGAGATCGATAGTCGTATTTGGAACTGGGACCAATTTGGGAAATAATGAACCTATGGGCTCGGTTGATCTGAGTTAGCCAACTTGGGCATGGTACACTCAGTTTTTTTTATTTGAAAAGAAGTGCTAAGCACTTGTTAGGGCTCAGTCCCCTTATTTTGTGAAAAAAATGCCGAGCACTTATGTAAGTTCTGAATCTCACACTTTACTCTTTTTTTATGGAGTGCTAAGCACTCTTTATGACGCCCACGTGCGAAGCACGTGAGGCGCTATGCGCTGTCTAGTGAGTGTCAAGCACTTCTATGTTCTGTGAAAAGTCACATGGGACGCCGGGCGCTGAGGGCGCCGCCAACTGAGTACTAAGCGCTCCTTTATTTTGTAGCGCCCACGTGAGAGGCACGTGGGGAGCTGGGCACTGAGAGCCAGTCACTGAGTGCTAAGTACTCCTTATTTATTCTAAGGCGTCCACGTGAGGGGCACATAAGACGCTGGGCGCTGAGCGCCGCTCACTGAGTGTTGTGCACTCTTTATTTTGTGGCGCCCACGTGAGGCGCTAGGCGGTGATTTTTTCTTGTATATTTTGTTCCGAGGAGTTCAATTTCCTGGTTCTTTTATGAATCTTTGATCTCCAAGAGCAAGTTCGTCTCGATGAGAATTAAATTCTCAACTTGTGGGAAACTTGTCTTGTGGATCTCAGATCCAGAGAAAAAACTAAGTTCTTCTTTTAAAAGCGTTAAACCCTTCAATAGGTAAATGAGACGCTATGATCTCTCTTCTTTTTATTTACCTAGAGTTTTTTTTCTGAGAAGAAAGATCTTCTTCTTTCTTCCTTTTTGAAGTTTTCTGCTTTTTTTTTTGAAGCTTATGGGGGGGTTTCTCTATGTTAGACTTGAAGTCTTTGGTCCTTTATATAGTAGAGGTAAGTCTGTTGATTAGTTGCAGAAATCTCTCATCGAGAGATCTTAATTGATTTTGGGGATTTTACCCACCGTTGGATCTTTGATCCAAGGACTCCTGTTTTACAGAAAGTATTTTTTTTTTAACAAGATTAGGGAAATATTTACCCATACAAAATTTATTCTGCAGATCGGTGATTTTTTAATCACCATTGGATTTTTAATCCAATGGTACTCTGTTTTACAAATGGCAATCTTTCTTGTCTAGAAAGATTTGAGGAATATTTCCTCAACAGAATTTAATTCTGCATTCTGATGATTTATCATCTCCGTTGGATTTTTGATCCAACGGCTCTGTTTAACAGAGAGTAGAATTTAATTCTTTCATGTGCTTTGCACATTGGTGCCCACGTGAGAAGCACGTGCGGCGCCAGTAAGAGTTTTTAACTCTGGCGCTGGTGCCCTCATGGACGACACGTAAGGCGCTGCCTCTTGAGTTTTGTGTGCTTTGCACATGGACGTTGCTCATATAAAACTTTTTAACTCTGGCGCTGGCGCCCTCGTGGAAGGCACGTAAGACGCTGCCTCTTGAGTTTTGAACAGAGCTTTGCTCTTTTATTGGGGGAAACAGGGCTAAGGGTGAAGGGCATCGTAATTTTCCTTTTCCGCAGACTGCTGAATGAGACGCTGAGTCCTGGCCTTTTCGTAAATAGCCATTTTTTTGGTTGTGATCATCCCGATCCTTTTGATCGGCCTCCCTTATTAGTTTGTCAACTTGCTCTTCGAACGACAGACTTGACGTTCTTATAGCGGGATTTTGCTTCGTTTCAACGTCACAGCTATCTGGAAAAGCATTCCCTTCTTCACCGGAATTATTTATAATGCAGCAGCCATGAAATCGCTTCCGTTTCTTGGATCGAACGCATCCAATCCCAGTCGTCTCCATCCTCCCGTTGGGCATCTTTCGCTGAGTCACAGGAATGTCCTAAATCTTGTTGTAGAACTGGGCTTGTCGAGCGGTTTGTTTGAAGGGTACACCTTGGCCTCTTAACAGCCTTTTCAATCCCTCTGCGTAATATCGATGTAGACGGATTTGTAGAAGTCTGTCAAGTGCAAACTCGGTACCATGCTAGACTTCTTTCTCCACTCTGGTCTCCGTAGATTGGTAGAAGAGGATCGCATTTTCACCTCTTCACCTGGGAAGGACGTAGAAAGTCCGTAGCTCTTGTACGCTGTATGTATCAAGTGCATCAAGTTCTTTGCAATGTCGTGGCAGAACTATGGTGATTTGTAAACTCTGATCAGCTCCAGTAACGGTTTGTGCAGACGGGCGAGTGGAGAACACGGCGTTGGCCTCGTCCTCGGAGTCACTGCCAAAGACCAAAATAGGAGAAGATGGTTCAGGCCTATTGCATTTGGGTTGCACCGAGTAGACTATTTCCTCGTCTTCCTCGATGTCACTCCCAAAGATCGGGATGGTGACAACGGACTTTCGTTTATCCTATGTCTTATGACATCTTTCCGTATCTTCGAAATCTGGTAGGAAGTATTTTGCGTCTTCATATTTTTGAACTTCGTTTACGGAGAATGGATTTAGCTCCCCCGTGACGGTGTATTCGAGGCCATCTTTGAAATACTTTATACACTGGTGTTGTGTAGAAGGGATGACATTGTACTCGTGTAACCAAAACCGGCCGAGAAGAGCGTTATAGCAAGTCTTGGCGTCGATGACATGAAATTTGATATCAATGACGAGAATCCCAAAGCGTAATATCAATATTACGGACCCAAGCGTCCGCGATGACTGAGAGTTGAACCCGGAGATGGTAATTTTATCCCGAGCCAGGAGCTGAACGTTCATGCTAATCACGTTGAGAAGGCTGACGGAGGACCCGTTGCCGACCAGGATCTTCCCTATTTTGATGTTGTGGCACTACCCGGTGACATATGGAGGACGGATGTGCTCGCACGTTCCGAGGAGGAGATCTTCATCGCCGAATGTAATGTCAGCTGTATGAACCTCTGTCGGCTTGTCCTTCATCTTTTCTTCTGAAAGGAAAGCTTGGAATTGATCGGGCTCCTGTAATGCCCTGATCAGAGAATCTCTTGCTTCTTTGGACAGGAGGAGAGCATCCAATATGCTCAGTTGTGAGGGTATCTTCCTCAGATGTGCCAGGACATTGTAATCCACCTTATTTTTCTTAGGCGGGTCCTTGGCTGCGAGCTCTTTGATGACTCTATCAATGAGGGCAATTTCCTCAGGGTCTTTTTCCTTCCCCTTGTCTTTTTTTGCTCGAACCTTTATTTGTGGGCCTGAGGTTCTTTTTAGGCAGTGTACGGTTACGCAGCCGAATGTTCTCGCAGTTATTCTCTTCTTCTTTTTTTCCAGAGGTGGATTCTTTGAAGAGAGGGCTGAGTGTTATTTCTTCCTCCGAATCGCTCCCGAATGTAAGAACTTGAGATTTTCCATTACACTCATCTGTCACGCTTCTTTGTTGTCGACGAGCTTTGCTCTTCATTCGCTTGAAGTCTTGTCGGTGAGCAACGTATCATTTCCACCACTTTTTGAAGGCATTGCACTCTTCGATGGGGTGTGTGACCATCCGATGGTATAAGCAGTAGTTTGGATGTATATCCATTTTATCAAGGCATATGATCTCAGGAGCGTTTTCCCCGAGAGGGGACAGCTTCATTCCCATTGATAAGGCTTTGGCGAACCACTTCTCTGCTTATCCTGCTCTTGTTTGTAGCAGGTGTGCTTTGGCTTGGTTGGAGTTCTTTATGACTCTTCCTCGCTGCATCTTCTTCATCCTGACGCCGATGCTTGGCCTTTTCGTATATGTCCATTTCACGTTCTCGGTCAGTTCTGCTCTTTTAGAAAGGTTCATTTAGCAGCCTGTCAATTGGGTCTTCTGGCGGCTCCGGGGATTTTGGTACCAATCCTGCCCTCTGTTCCTCTGCATTGCTTTCTGACGCCGAGAGAGTTTCTTCGTTATTTAATGATGAATGAGAAACCATGTGGCAACTTGCTACATAATCTTCGGTTTCTCCTGACGGGTCATTTCCCTCATCATCATCACTATCTCCATTCTTAAGAATATGCTTAAGAAACTCTTCGAGAGTGACTGGGGTCCGCGCCTTCTAGTTGTACTCCTCCAGCGCGTCAATATACTTTTGCAGGTTCGTGCGCTTGTCGGCATACACGGCAGGGTGCATAGTCTTCTTGATCTTCTTCTTTTTCTTCGAAAACTTTGAAGGCTTGACCTGGAGGGTTTTCCCCTTGTCGACTATTTTCGGTGAGGAACGCGGTTTCAGCATCCCTTCAATGATCTCGGGCTCCAGCAGGCTTTTCCATTTGTTCGCCGGACACGCCTGAAGATCTTTCAGTATTCTTTGGGTTTTAGCTTAAAGGACAACTTCCCATGGAGCTTCTTCCACAAACGAACATGATGCCCCCGGCGTATCCACCTTTTTAGGAGCGTGCCTCTGTGGCGGGTTCACCCTCCAGTTCTCTGACAGGGCGATTTTCCCTTGATGGTACTGGTCCTCGACCCAGTTCTTGAAGATGTAGCAAACCTCAATGGGATGGCTAACCATTCGGTGATAGGAGCAGTAGTTGGGATTGTTGATGTCACCGGGCTGCGGTGGATGTTTTGGGTCCGGCAGAGTGATGAGTTTGTTGCGTACTGCTAGTTCGAACAGTCTCCTCGTTTTATCACGGGGAAACGAGTAAGCTCATCCTAGCTTCTCTTCCAGAGATTGGCGCGGGCTCGCGTTGTTTTGGCGAGCAACCGGTTTCGGGTCACTTGGTTGTTGTTGAGTGTTGGGAATGAATTCCGCTTTTCCTTTACCCTTTACATTTCGATGGGTCATTTTTGAAGAGGAAGGTCCGTGACCCATCTGGTCCATTTAGGCCAACTTGTCGATCAAAGCCTGGAAAGTGGTCGGCTTAAAGAACGTCATGAACTGGGACACGGTCGCTTAAAGATCGAGGTTCCCAATGAACATGCCCACAGTAGGAGATTCTTCGATGCGTTGTTCACATTTTGACCACAGGTTCCGCCACCGGATCACGTATTGAACCCAGGTCTCTCCTGGCTTCATCCTGGCATTGATTAATGCCGTGATCAGGGTGCGCTCGCTTGCGCTGGCGAACCGCTGCGTGAACAGCAATTCCATTTTCGTGAATGTTTTGACGGAGTAATTTGGGAGCCCCGAGTACCATTCAAACGCCGTTTCTGACAAGCTGCCAACGAACTGTCAAAGCAGCAATTTGTCGTCGCCTCCAGTATTGCCGCATAGAGCTTTGAACTGAGCAATGTGCTGATGAGAGTTGCATGTCCCTTTGTACACATGGAATTTGGGGATCGTATATCCCGACGGGTATTTGATTTGATCGTACCAGCCTGGGTACGGTAGCCCGGTTCTGGCGACTTAGCCAGTCGCTTCACTTCCTTGATGAGCTTTTATTTGTTGAGCTATGTAATCATCAAGGGTGGCCTTGGAGATCGTTTCCTCCCTGGCTGTTGATAAAGCTGGAAAAGGGTTTGATGTTTCCCCTCTGTCATCCTCGATGATTATCGGCGGGTCTTCAGCTGGAGGTCCTGGCTAGATCATCATTCCAACCATGTCTTGGAACTGGAGCGCCATCTGTTTTATATTAGCAACCCGTTCCATGGCCTCCTTATCCTTTCTTTCCAGCACCCTTCGCAGGAACTCTGTATCAGTCTCCTGCTCCTGGCGCTGTTCTGATACTGACTCCGGAATTTCTTTCTGTCCGGTGAGTGCTGCCATTTTCTTCAGCATCTCCTGGAACTTTTATTGTTGCTCCTGAGCCTTTGTTAACAACCGAGTTTATGGTCGATGACCAATGGAAGCATGGCTTTCCTCTTTCCCAGAAGCCATGTAAACCATGTGCACGATCATGCCCCCAGACTTGGGGCATTTCGTTCCAGCGCCTTTAGAATTTACCGCAGGAAATGGGATTTTCTTCGGCCTCCTTTTGTGGGAGGTCGAGGTCGAAGGAGCCGTTGTAACAGGTGCCCGTGTAGAGGAAGTCCCCTGCTGTATGGTGGAGGGATGGTCTTTCTTTTGCCGAGCCTTCGTTCTCTTCAGTCGGCGAGAGTAGTCTTTATTGATCATAGAATCTTGGACTTTCCATCAGACCCTGTGGATTTAGGAGGACAGCCACTGAGAGGGCTGCTCCTGCTTTTCCTGCATCATATTTTCAGCAGGAAGTGGAGATTTCTTCAACACTGTGGTTGGGGAGTTCTTCCGCACCCTCTTTAGCGGTTCAAGAACAACAGCGTCAACTTCCACCATTGGAGCTGATGGAGTAAGTCCAGAGGGGTAGTTACCCCCTGCTCTTCTCACCCGGTACCAGTGGCGACATCGAGCGTGCCTTGCATATAGGACCACCTCAGTTGTAGAAGCGGCTCCGTCGTGCCTCCGTCTTTGGCGAGGGGCTGCTGGTGGTGCCAGCCTGTCAAAGACCGACGTCCGTTGAGAGGGAACGGCCAATCTTGCGAAGGCCGACTTTTTGTTAGGCGAAGCACTTTTGACGACTTCACCCATAACAGGTGTTGGAACGGCCAATCTTGCGAAGACCGATCCTTTGGTAGGAGAAGCACCTTTGACGACTTCACCTGTCGGAGCTGGAATGGCTATCCATTTTGGGATAACCCCTTCAGGTATCGCGAGCCTTTTTGCGGGCCCACTTGAGCTTTGGCTCAGCCTATTGAAGACTGAGTTGGTAGACTTGGACAACCCATGAAGAGGGGCCATAGTTGTTGCAAGTCGATCGAAGACCGACTTCTTTGGAGCTTCATGTGGTGGCACTAGGGCGCTGAAACTTGCTGGTGGGAGCATGGTCTCAAAGAACAATCCAGTGGTGGCTTGAGTCACCTGCCCCACTGGCATTGAAAAAATGGAGGCCGCATTGGGCCCGTATGTCACTCCTCCAGTTGGGGCAGAGTGGGAGTTGCTGTTGCAGTTTGTGCAGCTGGATGCCATTGATGTTCACTTCTTCTTTTTGCACAGGAACAAGACACCAAATCTTAGTACCTCAAATACAAGGGCAACCATAGCGAACCGCGATTTTCTTCGCGAAACATGACCCACGAAGTGTGGAGTGGAAATAGGAAAAGATCCCATCAGGCGTACCAGAATTTGTTCACCGCCGAAAGACATAACCGGGACGTTATGACGTCTGGCGTGAATTCTGGGGGAAGATGCTATTTGTATTTATCCGTCCACTTCTCCGAAGATGCCAAGTTGATTTATGGCACCGTATATCGGAGGCTTGGAAGGATGCGGCCGTTGTAGCAGATTTCGTCAGATTCGCCCTCGGTTGTGAGGGGTTTTTGATTGTTGGGACGCTCATCCCTGCAGACGCAAGCCCCTGCACTTAATTACGTTACCACATTGCGATAATCTCTTTCTCCTGCTCCGGAAGTTCACTTCGTGTCGTGTGTGTTTGTTTTATTTTTGGTTGCCCGTAGATTGTATACAGAGACTAATTTATGTTGTCACTCGTAGGGCGTGGATTAGTCCAAATCTGTATTTCTTATATTTAGGGTTTTTATTTAAGGACCGTTCATCTATTTTGGGATTAAGATCGACTTAAACGTATGTGAGCATTTGGGGGTTCAGATTTTTTTTTATTAAGTCTACGTTAGTCCAATTTGAGACTAAAATCTGCTTAACAGGGTTTCAGGATCATTTTTATTTCAGATCCAACAAGAGAGCATTTAAGCTCTATTGTTTTTGTTTAAGGACGTTTCGGTCCATTATCACTATTTTGAAGGCGAAGTTCTAGTTTGAAGACATCTCGGTCCGTTGATCACCATTTTGGAGGTGAGATTTTAATTTAAGAAAGTCTCGGTCTGTTGATCACCATTTGGGGGTGAGATTTTAGTTTAAGGACGTCACGGTCCGTTGTTGCCATTTTGGAGGCAACAATTAGTTTGAGAATGTTTCGGTCCGTTGTTAGTTTAGGGACGTCTCGGTTCATTTTCCATCTTGCGTGCACGTGTATTTGTTACGTGACGGGATGAAAAACGATGATATGGGATGCATCCAGTCTAGGATGTGATTTGATTTGGAATGTGCACGTCAGTTTGGGAAGTGCACCAAAAAGCAGTTGGTTGTCGGGACCCGCCACCTCTCTGAAGACGTTGAGGAATTACAACGACATGTATTATAGGTGTAGAGAGATGTACCCTTAAACCAATTCCCGTAATTGAGGGAAAAGGGATTAATGGTAAACCCAGGAATCATTAGTCGTGTTTTGAGACTAAGATTTCCTCAGGGGAATGTGGGACGAATATCGTTTTGGGATATCATCAGTGGAAGATCGATACTCGTGTTTGGGACTAAGATCAGTTTGGGAAGTAGTGAGCACATGGGCTCGGTTGATCTGAATTACGGAGTTTCCACTCTTAAGGGACCTAACCAACTTTGGCTTGGTCCATTCAGTTTTATTTTTATTTAAAAAAAAGTGCTAAGCACTTGTTTGGGCTCGGTCCTTTTTTTTTTTGCAAAAAGTGCTGAGCACTTATGTAAATTCTGACGCTCGTGTATAATCGTGTAGGTTTTTAGTCATGGGGATTGCCAAATAAGTGTTAAACACTTTACCCCTTTTGTCTTTATATGGAGTGCTAAGCACTCTTTATGGCGCCCACGTGCGAAGCACGTGTGGAGCTAGGCGCTAGGCGCTGCCTAGTGGGTGCCACGCACTTTTATTCTGTGGCGCCCACGTTAGGGTCACGTGAGGCACTAGGTGCTGAGCACTACTCAATGAGTGCTAGGCACTTCTATAGCGCCCACATGAGGGGCACGTGAGGCGCTAGGCGCTGGGTGCCACTCCCTGAGTTCTTTTTATTCTGTGGCGCCCACGTGAGGCACTGGGTGCTGAGCGCCGCCAACTGAGTGCTAAGAACTCCTGAGTTCTTTTGTAGCGCCCACGTAAGAGGCACGTGGGGCACTGGGCGCTGAGCACCGCCCACTGAGTGCTAAGCACTCCTGAATTCTTTGTCTTTTATTGAATGATCCACAGGATCTTTATCTACTTTTATTTACCTAAAATTTCCAAAAAGAGAGTTCTTTTTCCTCGAGAATTTAATTCTCTGTTCTTTCGAAGCTTTCTCTTTTTTTAAGCTTATGGGAGGGTTCCTCCTCTTTAGACTTGAAGTCTTGGGTCCTTTATATAGTAGGGGCAGTTTGTTGTTTAGCTCCGAAGAAATCTCTCGTTAAGAGATCCCAAATGATTTGGGGATTTTACCCACCGTTGGATCTTTAATTCAAGGACTTCTGTTTTACAAAAAATATTTTATTACTTTTAAAAAAGATTAAGGAAATATTAACCCATATAGAATTTATTCTGTAGATCGATGATTCTTTAATCACCATTGGATTTTTAATCCAATGGTACTCTGTTTTACAGAGGACAGTCTTTCTTGGTTAGAAAGATTTGAAGAATATTTCCTCTAAACAGAATTTAATTTTGCATCTTGATGATTTATCTTCTCCGTTGGATCTTTGATCCAACGACTCTGCTTAACAGAGAGTAGAATTTAATTCTACTGAGCGCCGGCGCTCACGTGTTGTGCACGTGGGCGCTGCTTAAGATTTTGTGTGCTTCGCACGCGGGCTCTGCTCATATATAAGAGTTTTTAACTCTGGCGCTGGCGCCCTCGTGGAAGGCATGTGAGGGGCCGCCTCTTGAATTTTGAACAGAGCTTTGCTCTTTTATTGGGGGAAACAGTCCCAACAGACAGGCATACGACACTTACGACCGTATAATGCTTTGAATGGAGTCATTTGTATAGTCGTCTGAAAACTGTTATTGTATGAAAACTCCACTAAGTGCAAATGATCCTCCCATGAACCCCTGAAGTCTAACATGCATGCTCTCAACACATCTTCAAGAGTTTGGATCGTTCTTTTAGACTGGACATATGTCTGAAGATGATAGGCCGTGCTAAACTTTAAGCGAGTTTCCAAACTTTCCTGTAAACTCCTCCAAAAGTGTGATAAAAATCGAATATCATGATCTGAAACGATGCTCGCAGGTACTTCATGCAATCTCACAATCTCTTGCATATACCGCTCTGCCAAAGCCTCCGTCGACTGACCAACTCGAAACGGTATAAAATGAGCTGGCTTAGTCAATCGATCGACAATCACCCAAACCGCGTTATTGCCCTTTGGACTCCGTGGTAAAGCTGTTACGAAATTCATGGTTATATGTTTCCACTTCCATTGAGGAATCGGAAGTGGTTGCAACAAACCGGCTACCCTTTGATATTCAGCCTTGACTTACTTACACACCAAACACTTTGATACGTAGTGAGCAATCTTCCTTTTCATGCTTTCACACCAGAAATGTTGTCGCAGATCTCTATACATTTTTGTGCCTCCCGGGTGTAATGAATATGTGGAACTATGAGTCTCCTTCAGAAATTCTTCACGAACATCTCCTTTAGGCACACATAAATGACTCCCATATCGTAACGTACCATCTTCATGAATCAACAAATCTTTTCGAAGTCCCATTTCTACTTATTCTCGAAACTTTTGCAATCCTAGATCGTGCGACTGTTCTGCCTTAATATTATCGATTAAGGATGACTGTACTTGCAACTGCATCAACTGTCCTGACGAATTTGGTAGTACAATCTCCAATTCGAATCTCTGAAGATCAGGTATAATCTCCTTCTGTGCAGTCAACATCCGTATCACTGGCAACCAACTTAGAGCATCCGGTACTACATTAACTTTCTCCGGTATAATCTCCTTCTGTGCAGAAGACGTTTGCAATCATAATCAACCATCAGCTCCAACCATCTACGCTGCCTCATGTTGAGCTCTTTCTATGTGAACACATACTTTAGGCTTTTGTGATCGGTAAATACTTCTAACCTTTCGCCCAATAAATAGTGTCTCCAAATCATCAGAGCAAAAATCACTGCTGCTAACTCCAGATCATAAGTTGGGTAACTCTTCTCATAAGTTTTCAATTGTCTTGACGCATATGCTATGAACTTCCCAGGCTGCATCAGAACACATCCCAAGCCTTTCCCAGATGCGTCGCTATGAATAACTAGCCCTCCGGAACCATCTGGCACTGTGAAGATAGAAGCGGTTGTCAATCTTTACTTCAACGCTTCAAAAACTGACGCACACTTCTCAGTCCATACGAACGGTACCTCCTTTCGTATTAGCTTGATCAATGGTTCTGCTATTCGGGTGAAGTTATCCACAAACCTTCTGTAGTATCCAGCAAGCCTAAGGAAACTTTTGATCTCCCCCACTTTCTTTGAAATTGGCCAATCATGAACAGCTGCAATCTTTTCAGGGTCAACGGCAATTCCATCTCCGGATACAACATGACCCAAGAACTCACTTCGAGCTAAAACTCGTTGCTCATCTTAGCATATAACTTTTCTTGTCTCAATGTTTACAGTACGATCCTCAAGTGTTCTGCATGCTCTTCTTTACTCCTCGAATAGACCAAAATATCATCAATAAGCATCACTACGAACTGGTCCAGGTATGGTGAAAAAATTCGGTTCATCACGTCCATAAATATTGTTGGTGCGTTAGTAACTCCAAATGGTATCACTAAGTACTCGTAATGCCTGTATCGAGTTCAGAACGCCGGCTTGCAAACGTCTTCTGCTTTCACCCGAACTTGATGATACCCGTATCGTAAATCCAACTTCGAGAATACTCTCACGCTACTAAGTTGATCGAATAGTTCGTTGATGCGAGAGATTGGGTACTTATTCTCAATAGTCACTCGATTTAAATCTCGATAGTCAATGCACATCCTCCGCGTGCCATCTTTCTTCTTGACTAAAGAACTAGAGCTTCCCACGGTGAACCATTGCTACGAATCCAACCCTTCTCTAGTAATTCGAAGACTTGCCTCTTTATCTCTTCCAGTTCCACCGGTGCCATTGGATAATAAGCCTCCGAAATTGGCGCTACTACAGGAATAAGATCAATCGTGAACTCCATATCTCGTTTAGACGATACACTCGAAATTTCCTTGAATACCTCCATGAATTCCCGAAAAACTATCGGTGCTTCATCTGCAACCTGTTCACGAACCTCACCTTTCGGCACACACACAAACAGTTCAATTCATCATGAATTTACAAGTCTGTTCTAAAACTTGTGGGTTATCAGCTAACCACACTTCCGCTGCGCTACTCTGATAAACTGGGGTGGGTTCGTCAAAACTTCTTCAATCAAATATCTTATATCTGATCGGCCTTGAAGCAGTCTGTACAAGCTCCCGCTGGGGTTAATCTCGAACTGCTGCAATCATCATATGTTCTCTTGTGTTTCTCCTTGTTCTTCGAAGCGCAGACAGACCGGTCACTACGGGACAAGGGGAAAGATATAACGCAGTTGTTGAATTCAAATTTGTGATAAGGCATAAATTCATAAGCAATGAAGCCGAGAGAAACAAAGTAGTATAATGAACATAAGTCAAGAAAATGAATTGAAATAGGATTCAAGGTTACTAAAATAGAGTACTGCGTTATAATCATACCGCAGTACATAGTTACAATCACATAACTCTATTCAAGTCGCTCAAATCCTACTATCAGAATCGAAGGAATAAGAAGGGAGAAACAATAAGGAACCAAAAGGATTCCAAATCGAGATGCAATATCATTTCCATATCGTTAAGATAAAAGAGTTAAGGAAAAGATAAGATTCAAGAATTTAAATGATAAGACAATAATGTGGCAGGACATGTTCCTAAAATTCTGGGTCTTAAGAACAATGTATTGGGTATCATACCCAATTACAAATTGAACCAAGCCCCAGCTAACCTAAAACCTATGGGTTTGATACCAAACAAACCCTGTCACGTCCCACTTCCTAAAATATGTAAATACGGCACGTGACAGAGCCAACCGTGCTATGTATGGATAGGAATAATCCCTCCATAGTCACATTACGGCTGTCAATCAGATATCAAGAACAGCAAAATAAAATCTAGCTAACACATGGCCATCCGCCACGGTAGATAAAAGTCAAGAAATGCATATAGCAGAAACGAATCAAGATCCAATAAATAACAATATCTGAATCATGTCCCTTATGGGATCACATCGATAAAATAATACTACGGAAATAAATAAACTAAGTATCTCTAAAACTAAACATCTAGCTCCTCATTACTCGGCTCGCTTGCTAAAATATTCCCTACGATAATGTCAGAGGAACTCGGCCATGCAAAACCCAGACGTCAGTGCGTCATAAATATCAGAATAATAGTAATAACCAGGATATGATGCTTTCTTACACATGAGTATACATAATAAACACATGTATAAAATAGTGAGCTATATGTATGTGATGTGTATTCTAAAGTTTGTGCTTATAGGTTATCTATTCTACATGTCTTTGAAATGAATTAAATGGAATAGTCGATGTAACTCAATAGTATCCCGTGCGTGCCCGGGACCATGGTTAAGACTCTCGAGGGTAAATCCGAGACGTACCACTAAACAGTAAAAACAAGTATCATGTACAGATGAATGATGTCAACAACATCATTCCGGGGCTGGCCAAAGCCCGTATCGACTGATCAGACTCTGGAAGTATCGAACTGTTGAGTTACAAATCAGGTTTCAATATTGATTTCCCCTTACCCCTAAGATTTTGTGTTCAAGTCAGGTATTGATGATATAAGTCTAATACCAACACAGGATCAAGCAGGTACATGTCTTGTCTATGTAAACAACAAGTCACGTCCGTCAGGACAACAAGTCAGGATTGTCGCATTAGCGGATGACCCAAGTAACATGACTGGTTATGTCTCGTGTACAAGTCAGGCAATATATTTTAACCAAAATAGACACCAAATGTAAAACTGTAACCAATATCTAAACATGGTAAACATAACTAATGCCAAGATGCATATATATCTATCTGTAATAACCGTTTTATGTCTGTTACCAGGTATATTGCAATCTAGATAAAGATTACTGAACTGATGTAGTAGTATGATAATATTGTAATGATCCGGCATACAGCTAGATAAACCATTATTGGTACGGATATAGAATCATAATATAAAACTGTAAATCGATAATATTTGCTGAATATTAAAACACATATACTATAATTAAGCATATAAATATCGATGTAAACAAAGTAATATGTTGCAAGTTTAGAACTTGCCTAATCGAAATCTCCTGACGGGTATCCAGAGATCACGTTCCGATGCCGAATAACGTTACAATACCAAACTCACGTACGTAGGATTTGATCTGACTGAGCAACTGGGTGATGTGGTAACTAGACTAGACAAGGATGATGACGGGGTCGTCTGGATCATTGGCGACGTGTGCAACTCCGGCGAACCGATCGGAAAAGAGAAGAAAAGAAAGAACAAGAAGAAGAAGAGAAGAAGAAGAAAGAAATGGGTGAGGCTGTGGGGGTTTTGGGGTTCTCTAGGTTAGCGAGGGCAAGGAGAGGGGAGAGGCGGTCGGAGGCGAGTGCAGGAGGAGAGGGGTCATGGCCGATGGGGTTGATGTGATCGGGGAATGAGAAGAAAGTGCAATAGTGGTAGTGTGTGGGTACTCTGGTGTTGCCGACGAGACAAGGAGGTGATGGAGGGTGAAGATGGTGGTCGGGTTCTGGCGAGGACGAGAGAGGAGATTGAAGGTGGGTTTTGGTGTCGGGGTCGGGCTTAGGTGGTCTTCGGTAGAGAGGATGAGGAAGGATGTGCTATCAGCGAGGGGGAGGTGATGGCGAGGTGATAGGGGCGGCGACGAGAAGGAGACGGCGAAGGTTTGGGTTTGGCATGAGCGGGAGGTGCAGAAGACGAGGGAAGAGAGAGAGAGAGAGTTTTTAAAATTATATTATATTATATATAATATATAAGGGGGAGAGGGAGAGAGAGAGAGAGGTGGGGACGGAAAGAGAGTTAGAGAGAGAGAAAGAGTTAGAGGGGAGTTTTTGAAAAAAATAATATAATATATATTATATCTATATAAAGTGTAATATAAGTAATATATATTATGGTTATAAAAAATATAATATGTATATATTATAGGATTTTATAGATAATACCAGATTGCTCCGAATATTACCCGTATCCCTTCAAAAATACAGTTTTTAAATATAAAGAATATACGTAAGGATTTTAACCATAATGCAAAATCCTGTAATTAAAAATATATACCCCCAAATAAAAATCTATGTAAATATACGTACCGATCCAATTACTAATCTATCCAACCCTTAGGATATGAACATGATATATGGGCGCAACCACCTGATATGGGGTACTTTGCCGAGCAAGGCTAGATGGGAAAAATATTATTTGGTTTTATATTGAATTATAAAAAGATATGTAAAGCTTAAAATATATTATATATGTATATATATTGTCACGCTCCGCTTCCCAAGATACGTAAACACGGCACGTGACAGAGCCAACTATGCTACCTGTGGCTAGAAATCATCCCTCCACAGCCACATTACGGCCGTCTATCGGATATCAAGAACAGTAAAATATATAATCTAGCTAACACATGTCCATCTGCCACAATAAATAAATCAACAAATACGTATAGCGGAAATGAATCAAGATCCAATAAACAATAGTATCTGAATCATGACCCAATATGGGCTCACATCAATATAAATAAAACTGTTGAAATAAATAAACTAAGAGTCTCTAAACTAAATGGCTAGCTCCTTATTGCTCGGCTCAATTGCTAAAATACTCTTTATCTACCTGCGATAAAGGTAGAGGAACCGAGCCATACAAAACCCAGACGTCAGTGCGTCATAAATACCAAAATAATAGTGATAACCAGGATGTGATAATATGATCAAACATGCATGTAAATAACAAACACATGTATAAAACAAAGAGGTATCTGTATGTGATGTGTAACCTACAGTCTGTGCTTCAAGATTATCTATTTTAGAAGTCTTTGAAATCAATTTAATGGAATCGTCGATATAACTCAATAGTAACCCGTGCGTGCCCGGGACCACGGTCAAGATTCTCGGGCTGAATCCGAGACGTGCCGCTAAGCAGTAAACATGTAACATGTACAGATGAATGATGTCAGCAGCATCATTCCGGGGCTGGCCGAGCCCGTAAAGACTGATCAGTATGAGCATCGAACTGTTGATTTATAAGTCAGGTTTCATTATTGATTTCCCCTTACTCCCCATGTTTTGTGTTCAAGTCAGGTATTGATGATATAAAATTAATGCCAACATAGGATCAAGCAGGTACAGGTTTTATCTATGTAGACAATAAATCATGTCCGTCAGGATAACAAATCAGGATTGTCGGTATTAGCGGATGATCCAAGTAACAAGTATGGTAGTGTGTCGTGAACATGTCATGCAATTTATATTAACTCAAATAGATGCCAAATGTAAAACTGTAGTCAATATCGAAACATGGTAAACATAATTAATGCCAGGATGCATATGTATCTATCTGTAATAACCATTATACGTCCATTATCATGTATGATGCAATCTAGATAACATATTGAACTGGTATAGTAGTATGATAATATCGTGATGATCATGCATGCAACTAGATAAACCATTATTGGTACGGATACAGACGGATGCTATAAAACTGTAAATCGGTAATATTTGCTGAATATTAAAACACATGCACTATTGTTAAACCTATAATTATTGATATAAATAAACTAGCATGTTGCAAGTTTAGAACTTTCCTGATCGGATCTCACGTCGAGATACGGATGCCACGTCCAACGTCGGAATAACGTCGCGATGCAAACTTACGCGCGCAGGACTGGACACGTGGTGACTGGTCTGGACGACGGGGGTGGCTGGGTCATCTGGATCGTCGGCAACACGCGCAATTCCGGCGAGATGATCGGCCAAGAAAAGATCAAGAAAAAGAACAAGAAAGAAAGAAAAAAAGAAAGATGATGAAGAAGAAGAAGAGTTTGTTGTGGTGGCGAGGACAGAAGAATGGTGGCGAGGTGACGGGGTTTGACGACAACGAGGTGTTGCTTCAGCGTTGGGTGTGAGTTTGTGAAGTGATCGGAGAAGGTGACAAGGGTGTGGCGATGGTGATTTGGGGTGTTATTGTTGCTGGGAGGGCGAGGAGGTGAGGACGAGGGAGATGGTGATGTTCATGGAAGGCGGCGACAAGGGCTCCGACGATGGGGTGTGGTTTCTTGGGTTGGCGTCTAAGTTGCTGCAGGATGGTGCTCGGGAAGGAGAGGAGAGGAGGAGCTCTCCAAGGTGATGAGGGCGAGGAGGTGAGGACGGGGGAGAGGATGATGGTGAGTGACGGTGACGAGGGCGAACGACGAGGTCGTGGGTAGGGTTTTTTCTCACAGCGGAAAGAAGAGAGGAAGGAGAGGAAGAGAGAGAGAGAGAGGTTATATATATATATATGAGGTTAATAGAGGAAAGAGGCCACATGAGGGAATTTCCTCATATGGCGTCGAAAAGATACACCCTTCCATATTTTTTCCGACGATCGGCACCTACCATCTTCATCGTTATCATTCAAGATGTGGATACACCAAATTTCATGTGATTCTACAACCTTTTCACCGTTGATTTCGTGGGTTCAAAATTAACGGTTTACCGACAATAGAACTTTTTACATTGCTAAATTAACGGTGAAATGGTTGTAGAATCACATGAAATTTGGTGTACCCATATCTTATATGATAACGATGAAGATGGTGGTTGCCGATCGGCGCAAAAAATGAGGGAATGTGTATTTTTTCGACGCCATAGGAGAAAATTCCCTCCTATGGCATCTTTCCTCCATTACTCTCTCTCTCTCTCTCTCTCTCTCTCTCTCTCTATATATATATATATATATATATATATAGTGAGAGAGAGGTAGTGTGGATGGGATTAAGTAGAGGGGGAGAGAGACTGGGAAAGACAGAGAGAGATTTGGTTTATAAATTTAATTAACATTATATGTGTGTGTGTGTGTTTGTAAAATACAGTTTATATATATTATTAGTTATATGATTATATATATATATATATATTGGGATTCTACAGCTAATACCTGATTATTCCGATTATTACCCGAGTCCCTTCTAAAAAACTAGTTTTTAAATATGGAGAATATACGTAAAAGTTTAAACTATAATGCAATGTCCTGTCAATAAAAATTTATACCCCAAGTATGAATCTACGTAAATATACGTAGCGATTAAAACGAGTCTGTTTTAGCAATTGGGGTATGAACACGATATATGGATGCAACCACATGCTATGGGGTATGATGACATGTAAGGCTAGATATTAAAAATATACTATTCAGTTTTTATTTTGTATTATTAAAAGATATGCGGATACTAAAATATATTATACATGTATAATATCTAGATTTGTACGGATATTCTGTACTAGCAAATATTTGATGTAATTTTGAACCATGATGGGTTTCAAACATGCGGGTCGGGTCGGATACTAACCACAGTTGCTAAATGCACTGCCTGCAACCCAAAAGCAATAATAATCAAGAATTTTGTCGAAAGATTTGGAAATACCCCAAATAAAATAAATTATAACGGTACTAGGGTGTTACATTATACCCTACTACAAAAGAATTTCGTCCTCGAAATTCATGGAACAAGAAAAGACAAGAAAACACGGATCTAAGAAAAGAGGTATGGAAATTTATGTCGGATCTCGTCTTCACGTTCCCAAGTAGATTCTCTGTGCAAACAATTCCCCTATGAAATAAGTACTTGTGGGATAACTTTGTTCTTGATGACCTTTTCTCGTCGGTCCACAATTGCCATTGGTCACTCTTCGTATGTTAAATATTCCCGTACTGTCAGTTCTGAGTGATCTAGGATATGCATCTCATCTCGAACATACTTGCGGAATTGAGATACATGAAACACGTCATGAACACCCGCCAAGGATGGTGGTAAAGCCAATCGATAAGCTACCTCTCCAACAAGCTCGATAATACCGAAAGGCCTCATGAATCGAGGACTAATCTTAGCTCGACTACCAAAATGGATCACTGCTCTCGTCGGTGATATCTTCAAGAATACAAGATCACCAACTACGAACTCCAGAGGTCTACGTCCAGTATCAGCCCAACTTTTCTGTCGATCTTGTGCTACCTTCATATGATTTCAGATCACGCTAACTTTCTCCACCGTTTGCACAATAAGATCCGGTCCCAACAATCTTTTTTCTCCAACATCGTCCCAACAGACAGGCGAGCGACTCTTACGACCATATAATGCTTCGAATGAAACTATCTGTATAGTCGCCTGAAAACTGTTATTATAAGAAACCTCCACCAAGTGCAAATGATCCTCCTATGAACCCTTGAAGTCTAACATGCATACTCTCAACATATATTCAACAGTTTGGATCGTTCTTTCAGACTGGCCATCTGTTTGAGGATGATAGGCGGTGCTAAATTTCAAGCGAGTTCCCAAACTTTCTTGTATACTCCTCTAAAAGTGGGATAGAAATCGAGTATCACGATCTGAAACGATGCTCACGGGTACTCCATGCAATCTCATAATCTCCTGCATGTACCGCTCTGCTAAAGCCTCCATCGACTGACCAACTCAAAATAGTGTAAAATGAGCTGCCTTGGTCAATCGATCGACAATGACCCAAACTGTATTATTGCTCTTTAGACTCTGTGGTAAGGCTGTCACGAAATCTATGGTTATATGTTTCCACTTCCATTGAGAAATCATAGGTGGTTACAACAAACCGGCTACCCTTTGTTATTCAGCCTTGACTTGCTGACACACCAAGTATTTCGATACATAGCAAGCAATCACTCTTTTCATGCCTTCCCACCAGAAATGTTGCCGTAGATCTCTGTACATTTTTGTTCCTACCGGGTGTACTGAATACGCGGAACTATGAGCCCCTTTCATGGCTTTTTCATGAACATCTCCTTTAGGCACACATAAATGACTCCCATATCGTAATGAACCATCTTCATGAATTAACAGATCCGTTCGAAGTCCCGCTTCTACCTGTTCTCAAAAATTCCGCAATCTTGGATCGTGCGACTGAGCTACTTTAATGTTATCGATCAAGGATGACTGTACTTGCAACTGTATCAACTGTCCCGAAAAATTCGGCAGTACAATCTCTATTTCGAATATGTGAAAATCAGCTATAATCTCATTTTGTGCAGTTAACATCCATATTACTGGCAACCGACTTAGAGCATCCGGCATTATATTAACTTTCCCCGGATGTTATTTTAGATCAAGATCATAGTCAGCCATCAGCTCTGACCATCTATGCTGCCTCATGTTGAGCTCTTTCTGCGTGAACACATACTTTAGGCTCTTGTGATCGGTGAATATTTCTACCCTTTAGCCCAATAAGTAATGTCTCCAAATCTTCAAAGCAAAAAATCGCTACTGCTAGCTCCAAATCATGAGTTGGATATTTCTTCTCATGAGTTTTCAATTGTCTCGATGCATAAGCTATAACATTTCCATGCTGCATTAGAACACATTCCAAGCCTTTCTCAGATGCGTCGTTGTAACTATCCAGCCCTCCGGAACCGTCTGGCACTATCAGAATAGGAGCGGTGGTCAATCTTTGCTTCAACGCTTCAAAACCCGACACACATTTCTCTGTCCATACGAACGGTACCTCCTTTCATGTTAGCTTCATCAATGGTTCTGCTATTCGAGCGAAGTTTTCCATGAACCTTTTATAGTTTCCGGCAAGCCCAAGAAAACTTCTGATCTCCCCTACGTTCTTTGGAATTGGCCAATCATGAACTACTGCAATCTTTTTAGGGTCAACGGCAATCTCATCTCCGGATACAACATGACCCAAGAACTTCACTTCTTCGAGCCAAAACTCGCACTTGCTCATCTTTTTAGTGTTTATGTCCTAGAAGGCCATTACTGTATCATACTAGTTTGTATATTACTTAATAGAAGCTTGGGATATTCACAGTTGTATTGACAGTCTTTCTAAAAATGGTAGTATGCTACTTGGTTTGTGTCTACTTTAATAAGTGCATATTTTCTTGTAACGTATCGCTTATATATAATAGTAGAGCCCTTAGGATCTTTGCTTGATTACCAGCGTTGTGATGACAGTCATACTAGTGGGGACTGGATAGTCTATAAGCAACATCCTATACAGGTCCCTAGTCGTAAGTTTATCGAGACAGGGCATCGATACTCTGGAGTAGACTAGTGTGTGCGCTTCTCATCCCAGTTGGGGAGATGGTCTGTCCCACAGCCATCAGTACGTGGTACTGGAGATAGTATACAGGTGCTCGTTAGGTTACGGGTACACCGGACAGGACTCGCGGGGAACTGTTGGTAGGTATTATACCCGTCATCAGTTAACAGTTCCCAGGGTCATGAGTACAGCATAGTCCGCAGACTTGACACTGCTACTTCGCCTTGAGTGTGTCCCACTGTTCTTAGATTGCTACCCTACTACGGCTCAAAGGAGTCGTGCAAACAGGTAGCAGTTGGGTGCAGTCCCGAGCACTTGGAAGCAGTGGCGGTTAGACAGGATTCGTCTCTCCCGGTATTGGGAGTTGATATCGCGCTGTGTCAGAGAGCCATTACGCAAAGTCCCTGATCAGGGCAAGCGAGATTTACTGGTAGGTTTTCCAGTAGTTTCTCAAGGTGTAATGGGCTACGCTCCGACACGACTTATACCGCTTTTAGGGGACTGACGCTTGCCGCCCGCTAGGCCCGATATGCGATAGTCCTAGACGAACAGACCGGGCTGTACGGAGATTGTCACAGCAGGCTCAGTAGGAGTTCGGATGGGTTTCCTCATCGGCCTTCTTATCGACATCTACCTGGGGACCTTTACGTACAGCTAGTGCCGCTTGCGGTCTGTGGTTAAACCCACTGCCAGCGTAGTGTCGAGTCTTTAGATTCCCACACAGAGATTTTCCCTGCTTCGGGCGAAACGATATAGTGCTCGTATGGTTTTACGATAGGGTTCGGATGCATACGTGTTTTTACGCACGTACGATGTTTGGACAGTTTTTACTGGTCGGCTTTGGTTTAAGCCAGATTCTAGTATCGGATTATTGGATTTATACAGTTTAAAGTTTTTCCGTGTTTTCACGGATAGGAGGGGCGTCTCGTAATTTTTCAGGAAGCTTCTAGAAGCATGGTGACTTAGGGGTTAAGGTGGCATTTGCATTAATTGGATAAATGAGTCATGGTGTGATTCATACATGGAGTTAATGAATCATTTATGATTTATATGACTCATGTGATGAATCACTTAGTGTATTAATGAAACATGATGATATATCAGTATTTGTTATTCATTTAATATATATGATATGTTTCATATATACACATATGATTTATTCATCCAAAAGGATTCTCATTCTCACCTTCTCTCTCCTCAAGCTCTCTCTCTTCAAACCCTAACCTCTCATGTGTTGAAATCAAGGGCTAGCTAGACTAATACATTCATAATCCAACTCTATATCACCTAGGTTGCTTAGATTAGCACTTTGAGTAACCTAGTTACCTCAAGTTAGAGGTTAAGCTTGGAGTAGGAGCTCTCGGGTGGATCGTCTTTGACTCGAGGAGGCCGTTGAGGTGCCGACGTTCCAAAGAGCCTACAAGGAGTGGAGGACAGTGATGAAGACCCGAAGGACAAGTAACATGAGGTATAACTTCAAAACAAAGTAGTTAAACCTTTCATAGTTTGCTAGTAACGGTTTAGATACGATTCATGTGCTCAAGTCCGTGTTACGAAGCTTTGATAATCGTTTTTCATATATTCCGCCTCCCCGCAAGTTCGTGGGGTGCGTGACATGGACTTACAGTGGTATCAGAGCCAACTAAACCATTACTAGCTTGTTAGCAACTAATTAGAACTTCAATCGTCGGAAAACACGAAAACAACACCCCAAACACCCTAACAGTTTCTGTTAATTTTAAACTTGTCGAAAAAATATTTGATATACCTTAAAATTCACAGCAGGGAAATATAAGAAAACTGGGAAAATACGAGGTCTCAACTCGGTTAGATGGCCGCGGATCCGCGGCACAATAGTTCTTTTGGCTGCGGATCCGCCGCCGAGTCAACTCCGAGTTGACTCGGATTTGCGCAGTAATTCATATATTTTGGTGTTTTGTTTTCCTGTATATTCTGTTGCTGCCCAGGTTACTTCTGTGCTGGCTTGCATTTGGGGTAGACACGGAAAAAGGTTGTCGATCGATATTCTAAGTTATTTGCTAATCGGGTTTTTATCTGTAATGATTAATGTGTTCGTAAACCTCCCCTAACTGCTAGTATGTCGGTTGGCAGGGGGTTGCATATTTCTGTAATGTTTACTGTTTGTGTATATGAACTTGATTGGATCGTTATGATGATTAGCCGAGGTTTGATATGGGTTTTATATTCATTCATTCGATGTAAATTGTAATATGATGTAATATTCTTTTGCGGGGCACATCCAGGTTGCGGTTGTAGCCACCGTTGTATTATTTCATTTACTGTTTTTTGCTCCTAGGATAGACCTAAGGTAGGGTACACAAACTACTGGGTACGTTGAAGTGTTTAGTGGCCTACTCATGTTGTTGAGGGAGATCGCTTCACTTCGGGTACTTGGCGGGTACTTGGCCGTACCCGTAGGGGTCTAGGGTGGAGTAATGGCTATTCATCACAACTGTGTAATCCGTCTTTTGTTGCAGGCTCAAAGCAAACGCGGATTGCTTGTATATCCAATAATGTTCATCTGAGATCTGGAATGCCTATTATTGCGTCTGACGAATGTACAATATCTATATATGATAGCTATTTAGACGTCACTTATGTTTTACACCCGCGCTAGCCCAGCCCCCGCTCTGTCGTTAGTTAAGTAACCTAACGGGTGATGACGGGACCCAGTGGCGAATGCGGATGGCATAAGAGGACATTGTATTTTCGTTGTTTTCTGCAATGACAGGTTAAATGATGGGACGCATTATTTTAATGCAAAGAAAATAAACCAAAGTTGAATCGTTGGAACAAATTTAAAAGAAACCACTCGGTTATTTTAAAAGAGCAGAATTTTTAATTGCGGAGCTTTAACCACTCCTTTTTAAAAAAAAGCTATCAGGTTCCTTTGATTATATCAAGTTCACTACGTTCACGGTTTCACCAAAACCAGTCGTAGCCCTCCGTCATTTCTTATGAATGGTCAGTAGTATTCAAGCTATGTTTGTTTAGCCCTTAGTCAAGACATAGTGATTGGTAGCTGCTGGGGTATTCATTTGATGCATAAATAGATGAGTTGGTTTGAGACAGTCGTATTACTTTGTTTTGCCCTTAGTCAAGAGTATATACGGATGGGTTCAAATCAACAAGATAATGATGGGCAGAACTTGACATGTGACTTATGATTTGTTGGCCCTTAGTCAAGGTCATAAGAATATGGGGCAAAAATCCATATCGGGAGTTTCTAAAGAAACTGAAACTTGCTAGTGTTGCATACCATTTGGAGTTTGATGAATGTTGGTAGAATTCCTTCAACATTATCATACGATGATATTTGGATCCCGATCCTACTGTGAGTATATGCTACTTATCAGGAGATTCGTCACTTAACGATCAATGCTATAAACCAAGTAGGTGTCGAGAAAGGTGTCAGCGGGGCTACGCCCCCAGAGAAAAGAGGTTATTTAATTAAGAAACTTCGCGAAAGCGTTGGAAAACCTCCCTCGAAGTACCGACACTAGCCTGGCTGAACGGTTAAGTAAGTATTGTACAGTGAGAATAATCCTGGCTAATTCTTCTTTTATGGTTTGAGGAAGGATTCGAGAAACAGTGGGAGCCATCCAGTTTAGATAAATTAAAAACCAATCTAAACTTGCAAGAGCTTCATGCTAAAGTGTTTTCTTCTCTCTCTCTCATTGCAGCGACCTTGTGACCATGACTAGGTTACATCTAGATAACAAGTTGACTGAATCTAACTTATATGACTGGCAAAGGTCTATCCAGATGTCCATTGCCTATGACAAGCTGGACCACCCTATTACTACTCAAGATCCCGCCGTCCCAGGTCCAATTTCCACCGTCGCGGATTTGGATATCCGTCAGACAAAGGAAAAAGATAAAGCGAAAGCCAAATGCCTCGTGATGGCTTCAGTTGATGGTGTATACCAGAAGCAGCACGAGAAGATGGACTCAGTTTCCATCTTTCTCCATAACAAAGATTTATATGGAGAGCAATCTCATATCGCAAGATATGAGACCTCGAACGAATTAATTCAAGCGAGGTTGGCTGTCGGGTCATCTGTAGGGGACGACATCCTTACGATGACTAGCTATATTGATGAGCTCCAGGACCTGGAGACCACGTTGGAAAACAGGTCATACGCTGACTTATTTCCACAGTCCCTACCCTCTACGTACATCCTGAAAGAATCCAGGGAGACACAAGCTCTGCTTAATGAGGGACCTTCTTCTTCTACATCCAGGGCGAAAGCAAAGGGTGAAAAGAAGAAGACCTCTACAAAGCCGATATACGGTGTCAATAAAGTAGGAGGAAAGGGAAGAGCAAAAGTTTCGGGACTTGGTGTAGCTAAGGAAGGATGTTCCTATTATTATGGGAATGGGCATTGGCAGAAGGATTGCAGGGCTTTGGAAGCCAGTAGCTAGGATACGAAGCATGTTGTGGCTTCAGCCTCAAGTGTGTTTGTAATTGAGAACTGTTTGTCAATTAACTCTACTTCCTGGGTACTAGATACCGGAGCAGGATCTCATATCTGTAATTCATTACATGCTTTGAGAAACCGTAGAGATATAAGGGTAGGTGATTTGTCTCTCAGAGTTGCAAACGGAATGAGCGTGGACGCTGAATCCGTGGGAGAATATCGCCTAGGTTTGACAAGTGGGCAGATATTGATTCTATGTAACTGTCTGTATGTACCTAGTTTGACTTGTAATATCATATCAGTGTCCTCACTTTTGAGAGAGGGATATGACTTTACATTCGTAAGCGATGTAGTTCACATCCACCTAAATCAAGTTCTGATTGGGTCCAGTACATTAGATGACGGTATATACGTATTGAATCAAGCTCAGGTTTTCAATGTCCAGAACACACTTAAAAGAAAGTCTCCAAAAATAAATCAGGCTTTCTTATGGTATTGTAGACTAGGTCACATCAATGAAACATGATTAACGAAGTTACATAGAGAAGGATATTTGAATCCGTTCGAATATCAATCTTATGCCACTTGTGAATCTTGTCTCATGGGAAAGATGACAAAGACTCCGTTTACTGGACACGGAGTAAGAGCGAGCGAGCTCTTAGGACTCGTACACAGTGACGTGTGCGGTCTAATGTCTACACATGCGCGAGGTGGTTATTCCTACTTCATTACTTTTACGGATGATTTCTCTAGGTATGGATATATCTTCTTAATGAAGCATAAATCCGAGGCCTTTGAGAAATTCCAAGAATACAAGAATGAAGTGGAAAAACAGACAGGCAAAAGTATCAAGACACTGAGATCTGATCGAGGTGGTGAATACTTAAGTGCCGAGTTCCTGGGATACTTAAAAGAGAATGGAATTCTCTCTCAGCTTACTCCTCCATACACACCACAACACAATGGTGTATCGGAAAGGAGGAATCGAACCCTATTGGATATGGTTCGTTCCATGATGAGTAAGGCTGAGTTACCGCGATCTTTCTGGGATTATGCACTAGAATCAGCTGCATATCTTTTGAACCAGGTTCCAACCAAGACTGTGCCTACCACACCATATCAGATGTGGAGTGGGAAGAAACCCTGTCTTAAACACTTTAGGACATGGGGATGTCCAGCTTTTGTAAAAAAGCAGCATCCGGACAAGCTCGAGGCACGCTCAGTACAGTGTAAGCTTGTGGGATATCCAAAGAACTCCAAGGGATATTATTTCTATTACGCAGAGGAACAAAAGGTTTTTTTTTCTCGTCATGCCCACTTCTTAGAAACTGAATTTTTAGAAAATCAGAAGAGTGGGAGCGCAGTAGAACTGGAAGAAATTCCAGAACCACAAGCTGTTATCGAAAGTTTGGTAGAACAAGAAGTTTCAGAAGAAAGGGACATACCAGCGCCTATCCGCAGAAGTAGTAGGCAGTCTCATCCGCCCGAGAGATACTACGGTTTTCTCATAGACGGGGATCGAGAAAATTGCATAATTGATAATGATGACCCTACTAGCTTCCAGCAAGCCATTCAGAGCGGTGACTCGGTAAAATGGCTGGATGCAATGCGGACCGAAATGGAGTCCATGTACACTAAAAAAGTATGGACTTTGGACATTGCTCCAGATGGGGTAAAACCCGTAGGATGCAAGTGGATCTTCAGAAAGAAGATTGGTGTAGATGGACAGGTTGAAACCTATAAGGCTAGACTTGTTGCAAAGGGTTTCCGTCAAAGACCTAGTTTGGACTATGACGAAACCTTTTCTCAGTGGCTATGCTCAAATCCATTCGGCTCCTTCTTGCTATTGCTGCCTTCCACGATTATGAGATCTGGCAGATGGACGTAAAGATGGCCTTTCTAAATGGTAATTTGGAAGAGTGCGTCTATATGGATCAGCCAGAGGGATTCATTAAGAGTGGGAGCAGCGGTAAAGTATGCAAGCTGCTTAAATCCATTTATGGACTAAAGCAGGCATCGCGGAGTTGGAACATCTGTTTTGATGATACTGTCAAAGAATTCGACTTTATCAAAAATCCAGATGAACCATGCATATACAGTAAGATTGTAGGGAGAGTTGTTGTATTCCTCGTCTTGTACGTGGATGACATTCTCCTAATAGGAAATGATATTCCTATGCTACAGTCAGTCAAAAGATTCTTGTCACAGAAGTTCTCCATGAAAGACCTTGGTGATGCCACCTACATTCTGGGGATCCAGATCTATCGTGATAGATCAAAGAGGATGTTGGGACTTTCGCGGTCCAGGTACATAGACACCATATTGAAAAGATTCAGTATGGATGATTCTAAGCGCGGTAACCTACCGGCTTATCACGGAATCACCCTCTCCAAAGAGATGTCTCCCAAGACTGATTTGGAAAGGGATCGCATGTCAATTATACCCTACGCTTCTGCGGTAGGCTCTATAATGTATGCGATGTTATGTACCAGACCAGATGTAGCATACGCATTAAGCGTTGTAAGCCAGTATTAGGCAAACCCAGGGGAGAAGCACTGGATAGAAGTAAAGAACATTCTCAAGTACCTGAGGAGGACTAAGGAGATGTTCTTGGTGTATGGCGGAAAAGACCTCCAGATCGAGGCCTTTGCTGACTCCAGCTTCCAGAGTGACAAGGATGACTCCAAGTCCATGTCGGGTTATGTCTTTAACCTCAATGGAGGGGCGGTCTGTTGGAAGAGTTCCAAGCAGGACACCGTTGCTGACTCAACAATGGAAGCGGAGTACATAGCTGCTTGCGATGCCGCAAAAGAAGCTGTCTGGATGAAGAAGTTCCTCACAGAACTTCAGGTGGTTCCTACCAGTGTTGGTCCAATACCTCTGTATTGCGACAACAACGGCGCTATAGCTTTAGCGAAGGAACCCAGGTCCCATCAGAAGTCCAGACACATCTTAAGGCGGTATCACCTGATCAGGGAGATCGTCGATCGCCGGGAGATCGAGGAAAAGAGAGTAGATACAGAGAATAACACTGCCGATCCATTCACAAAGGCCATTCCTCAGACGCAGTTCGAGAGGCTATTCGAGATGATAGGTCTGCGATATGCCAGTACATGGCCCTAGTGCAAGTGGGAGATTGTTAGTGTTTATGCCCTAGAAGGCCATTACTGTATCATACTAGTTTGTATATTACTTAATGGAAGCTTGGGATATTCACAGTTGTATTGACAGTCTTTCTAAAAATGGTAGTATGCTACTTGGTTTGTGTCTACTTTAATATGTGCATATGTTTCTTGTAACGTATCGCCTATACATATTAGTATAGCCCATAGGATCTTTGCTTGATTACCAGCGCTGTGATGGCAGTCACACTAGTGGGGGCTGGGTAGTCTATAAGCAACATCCTATACAGGTCCCTAGTCGTAGGATTATCGAGACAGGGCATCGATACTCCGGAGTAGACTAGTGTGTGCGCTTCTCATCCCAGTTGGGAAGATGGTATGTTCCACAGCCATCAGTACGTGGTACTAGAGATAGTATACAGGTGCTCGTTAGGTTACGGGTACACCGGACAGGACTCGCGGGGAACTGTTGGTAGGTATTATATCCGTCATCAGTTAACAGTTCCCAGGTGACATGAGTATAGTATAGTCCGCAGACTTGACACTGCTACTTCGCCTCGAATGTGTCCCACTGTTCTTAGATTGCTATCCTACCACGGCTCAAAGGAGTCGTGCAAATAGGTAGCAGTTGGGTGCAGTCCCGAGCACTTGGAGGCAGTGGCGGTCAGACAGGATTCGTCTCTCCCGGTATTGGGAGTTGATATCGCGCTGTGTCAGAGAGCCATTACGCAAAGTCCCTGGCCAGGGCAAGCGAGATTTACTGGTAGGTTTTTCAGTAGTTTCTCAAGGTGTAATGAGCTACGCTCCGACACGATTTATACCGCTTTTAGGGGACTGACGCTTGCCGCCCCCTAGGCCCGATATGCGATAGTTCTAGACGAACAGACCGAACTGTACGGAGATTGTCACAGCAGGCTCAGTAGGAGTTCGGATGGGTTTCCTCATCGGCCTTCTTATCAACATCTACCTGGGGACCGTTACGTACAGCTAGTGCCGCTTGTGGTCTGTGGTTAAACCCATTGCCAGCGTAGTGTCGAGTCTTTAGAGTCCCACACAGAGAGTTTCCCTGCTTCGGGCGAAACGATATAGAGGTCGTATAGTTTTACGACAGGGTTCGGATGCATACGTGTTTTTACGCACGTACGATGTTCGGACAGTTTTTACTGGTCGGCTTTGGTTTAAGCCAGATTCTAGTATCGGATTATTGGATTTATACAGTCTAAAGTTTTTCCGTGTTTTCACGGATAGGAGGGGCGTTCTCGTAATTTGTCGGGAAGCTTCTAGAAGCATGGTGACTTAGGGGTTAAGGTGGCATTTGCATTAATTGGATAAATGAGTCATGGTGTGATTCATACATGGAGTTCATGAATCATTTATGATTTATATGACTCATGTGATGAATCACTTAGTGTATTAATGAAACATGATGATATATCATTATTTGTTATTCATTTAATATATATGATATGTTTCATATATACACATATGATTTATTCATCCAAATGGATTCTCATTCTCACCTTCTCTCTCCTCAAGCTCTCTCTCTTCAAACCCTAACCCTAACCTCTCATGTGTTGAAATCAAGGGTTAGCTAGACTAATACATCCATAATCCAACTCTATATCACCTAGGTTGCTTAGATTAGCACTTTGAGTAACCTAGTTACCTCAAGTTAGAGGTTAAGCTTGGAGTAGGAGCTCTCGGGTGGATCGTCTTTGACTCGAGGAGGCCGTTGAGGTGCCGACGTTCCAAAGAGCCTACAAAGAGTGGAGGACAGTGATGAAGACCCGAAGGACAAGTAACGTGAGGTATAACTTCAAAACAAAGTAGTTAAACCTTTCGTAGTTTGCTAGTAACGGTTTAGATACGATTCATGCGCTCAAGTCCGTGTTACGAAGCTTTGATAATCGTTTTTCATATATTCCGCCTCCCCGCAAGTTCGTAGGGTGCGTGACATGGACTTACACATCTTAGCATATAACTTTTCTCGTCTCAACGTTTGCAGTGCGATCCTCAATTGTTCTGCATGCTCTTCCTTACTCCTCGAATAGACCAGAATGTTATCAATAAACACCACTACGAATTGGTCCAGGTACGGCGAAAAGATTCGGTTCATCAAGTCCATAAATATTTCCGGTGCGTTTGTAACTCCAAATGGCATCACCAAGTACTCGTAATGCCCATATCAAGTTCGGAACGCTGTCTTGCAAATATCTTCTGATTTCACTCGAACTTGATGATATTCGGATCGCAAATCCAGCTTCGAGAATACCCTCGCGCCACTGAGTTAATCGAATAATTTGCCGATACGAGGGATTGGGTACTTGTTCTTAATAGTCATCCGGTTTAATTCTAAATAATCAATGCACATCCTCCGCGTGTCATCCTTCTTCTTGACTACAAGAACTGGAGCTCCCCATGGTGAACCGCTGCTGTGAATCCAACCCTTCTCTAGTAATTCGGAAACTTGTTTTTTTACTTCTTCCAGTTCCACCGGCGCCATTGGATAATTTGCTTTTGAAATCGATGTTGCTCCTGAAACAGGATCAATTGCAAATTCCACATCTCGTTTTGGCGGTAAACTCAAGATGTTCTCGAACACATCCATAAACTCCCAAACTACTGCTGGCGCTTTCTCCTTGTTTACTTCCATCGACGAAAGACCGACATTAGTCGGCCTATCCCTAAATTCGAATGGCTCGACAGATCTGCTACCTCCCGAAATATAAACTCCGGATGTCCGGGAATTTGGAAAATCACTTTCTTTGCCTTACAATCGATGTGAGCGTGGAAAGTGCCAAGAAAGTCCATTCCCAAGACAACATTATAGTTGCCAGTATCAATCACCATGAAATCTGCGAATAACTCATGCTCGCAAATAATAATTGAGAAACCCTTGCACTCACCACTAGATATAATTTTCCCATTCCCAGTATGTATGTCCAGCAACTAGATAAGGCCGTGTGTGTGGAATAGAGTGTGCACTAATAAACTTGGACGATATGAAGCAATGGGATGCACCTGAATTGAATAATGTCAATGCGGAAAAATTATAAACGAGTAGGATACCTGAAACAATGTCATCCGAAGCGTTGGCCTTCTCGGCCATCAAGGTGAAGGCCCGAGCTTGATTAAGCTTCTGCCCATGAATATGTTTCTGCGGTGGCTTCGGAATATCGTCTCTCAATCGTAGTTTTGAAGGGCAACCACTGATGGTATGGTCAGCTGATCCACAAACTATACAAAGCCCAAGCCTCCTTCGATAATCCTTTTGTAAGTGTCCGGGTAGATGGAAAAAGTCACAAATCACACTTCTTTTCTGATCGGATACAACGGGCTTTTTCATAGGTACAATGCCTCGCTTGTTTACCGAAATGTTTCTGTGTATAAGAGCTCGGTTTGGCGGAAACGCCGTCTTCCACACTACGACGGCTTGCTGTTGAGTACCCTTCGCTTTCACCGATAAACTCTGCTACTCCATGGCTGCCTTGAGAACTTGGGAGAAGGTGGTCAAACCCAGATTTATGATGTGTCTCTAAATCTCCACATCCAAGCTACGCATAAACCTCCGTGCCCTATCTGCCTCGTTGGCAACCAAAGGCCTCGCAAATCGACTGAGCCGAGTCCACTTAGCCGCATGTGCATCAACGGATCCACTATTCTGCTTCAGGCTAATAAAATTCCCTTCCATTTCTTCCTGAGCAGACTGCGGAAAGAACTTCTCCAAAAAACTCCACGAAAATGTTACCCAACCGATCGGCTGGGGCAGACGGATCTCCTCTACGTGCCACCACTCGCGAGCGTAATCTACCAACTGGATGCATATTACATCCACCCTTTTCCTATCTGGAATCTGCGCGGCAACAAGCAAGTTCTCTATATCAAGTAGCCACTGCACCGCTGGTAATGGCTCCTCCAAACCCGTAAATATGGATGGACTGAGCTTTCTAAAGTCCGCCACGGTGCCCTCATGCTATACTGGCCTGAGTGCTACTGCAACTACGGACTACTGAACTGTTCGCAGACCCTCATAGAAAGTCTCGGCCTACCGCTGGTTTAGCTCAGTTTGCCGCTTCTGGTTTTCAAGCATACCACGTATAACTCCAAGCAATGCAGGATAATCAACACGCTTCTGGTATGATCACAAGTCTATATCCGCTATGATTCTGAAGCCAAGACACTGATCGGATTAGTAACGGTAAATAAGATTCAATAAACAAGATAGCTATAGATTTAAGACTGGCAAGATAGAAATGTAGTGGGACATGTTCCTAATTCCGGGTTTCCTGGTTAGTGTATTGGGTTCAATACCCAACTACAAAAGAACCAAACCCGACTAACCCTAAATCCTATGGCTCTGATACCAAAAAAACCCTGTCATGCCCCGCTTCCCAAGATACGTAAACACTGCATGTGACAGAGCCAACCATACTACCTGTGGTTAGAAATCATCCCTTCACAGTCACATTACGGCTGTTTATCGGATATTAAGAATAGTAAATATATAATCTAGCTAACACATATCCATCTGCCACAATAAATAAATCAAGAAATGCGTATAGCGGAAACGAATCAAGATCCAATAAACAATAGTATCTGAATCACGTCCCAATTTGGGCTCACATCAATAGAAATAAAACTGTTGAAATAAATAAACTAAGTGTCTATAA
This sequence comes from Agapanthus africanus, assembly GCA_030015575.1. Classification (NCBI taxonomy): domain Eukaryota; kingdom Viridiplantae; phylum Streptophyta; class Magnoliopsida; order Asparagales; family Amaryllidaceae; genus Agapanthus; species Agapanthus africanus. Next base: position 103,773,624 of record CM057345.1, on the reverse strand, counting down.
ACTAAATGGCTAGCTCCTCATTGCTCAGCTTGATTGCTAAAGTACTCTTGATCTGCCTACGATAAAGGTAGAGGAACCGGGCCATACAAAACCCAGACGTCAGTGCGTTATAAATATCAAAATAATAGCGATAACCAGGATGTGATAATATGATTAAACATGCATGTAAATAATAAACACATGTATAAAATAAAGAGGTATTTGTATGTAATGTGTAACCTACAGTCTGTGCTTCTAGGTTATTTATTCTAGAAGCTTTTGAAATCAATTTAATGGAATCGTCGATATAACTCAATAGTATCACGTGCATGCCCGGGACCACGGTCAAGATTCTCGAGCTGAATGCGAGACGTACCACTAAGCAGTAAACAAGTAACTTGTATAGATGAATGATGTCAGCAACATCATTCTGGAGCTGGCCGAGCCCGTAAAGGCTGATCAGTATGAGTATCGAACTGTTGAGTTACAAGTCAGGTTTCATTATTGATTTCCCCTTACTCCCCAAGTTTTGTGTTCAAGTCGGGTATTGATGATATAAAACTAATGCCAACACAGGATCAAGCAGATACAGGTTTTGTCTATATAGACAACAAGTCACGTCCGTCAGGACAATAAGTCAGGATTGTCGGCATTAGCGGATGATCCAAGTAACAAGTCTGGTAGTGTGTCATGAACATGTCATGCAATGTATATTAACCCAAATAGATGCCAAATGTAAAACTGTAGTCAATATAGAAACGTGGTAAACACAAATAATGTCAAGATGCATATATATCTATCTGTAATAACCATTATACGTCCATTACCATGTATGATGCAATCTAGATAACATATTGAACTGGTATAGTGGTATGATAATATCGTGATGATCCAGCATGCAACTAGATAAACCATTATTGGTACGGATACAGACGGATGCTATAAAACTGTAAATCGATTATTTGCTGAATATTAAAACACATGCACTATTGTTAAACCTATAATTAATCATATAAACAAACTAGCATGTTGCAAGTTTAGAACTTTCCTGATCAGATCTCACGTCGAGATACGGATGCTACGTCCGACGTCGGAATAACGTCACGATGCAAACTTACACACGCAGGATTGGACCTGGCTGAGCAGTGACGTGACGTGGTGACTGGTCAGGACGACGACGGTGGCTGAGTCGTCTGGATCTTCGGCGACGCGCGTAATTCCGACGAGATGACCGACCAAGAAAAGATCAAGAAAAAGAAAAAGAACAAGAAAGAAAGAAAAGAAGAAGAGTTTGCAGGGATGGCGAGGACAGAGGAATGGTGGCGAGGTGATGGGGTTTGACGACGACGAGGTGCTGCGTCGGCGTTGGCTGTGAGTTTGTGAGGTGATCGGGGATGGTGACGAGGGTGTGGTGATGGTGATCTGGGTCGTTGTTGTTGCTGGGAGGGTGAGGAGGTAAGGACGAGGGAGACGGTGATGGTCATGGGCGGCGACGACGAGGGCTCCGATAATGGGGTGTGGTTTCTTGGGTTAGCGTCGGAGTTGCTGCACAGTGGTGCTCTGGAAGGAGAGGAGAGGATAAGGTCTCAAAGGTGATGAGGGCGAGGAGGTGAGGACGGGGGAAAGGATGATGAGGGGCGGCGATGAGAGCAAACGACGAGGGCATGGGTAGGGTTCTTTCTCGGGGCGGGAAGAAGAGAGGAAGGAGAGAAAGAGAGAGAGAGAGAGAGAGAGAGGTTATTAATAATATATTATACACACACACACATACATACAGTGAGAGAGAGAGGAAGTGGGGACGAGATTGAGTAAGGGGAGAGAGAGATTTGGTCTATAAATTTAATTAATATTAGAGAGATTTGGTCTATAAATTTAATTAATATTATATATATATAAATATATATATAATAGTTTATATATATTATTAGTTATATGAATATATATATATATATATATATATATTGGGATTTTACTGCTAATACCCGATTATTCCCAATATTACCCGGGTCCTTTCTAAAAATCTAGTTTTTAAATATGGAGAATATACGTAAAAGTTTAAACTATAATGCGATGTACTGTTAATAAAAATGTATACCCCCAAGTATAGATCTGCGTAAATATACGTATCGATTAAAACGAGTCTGTTTTAGGAGTTGGGGTATGAACACGATATATGGGTGCAACCACATGCTATGGGGTATGATGACATGTAAGGCTAGATATTAAAAATAAATTATTTGGTTTTTAATTTGTATTATTAAAAGATATGCAGATACTAAAATATATTATACATATATAATATCTAGATTTATACGGATACTCTGTACTAGGAAATATTTGATATAATTTTGAATCATGATGGGTTTCAAATATGCGGGTTGGGTCGGATACTAATCACAGTTGCTAAATGCACTATCCGCAACCCAAAAGCAATAATAATCAAGAATTTTGTCGCAAGATTTGGAAATACCCCAAATAAAATAGTATAACAGTGCTTAGGTGTTACATTATACCCAACTACAAAAGAATTTCGTCTTCGAAATTCACGGAACAAGAAAAGACAAGAAAACACGGATCTAAGAAAAGAGATGTGGAAATTTCTGTCGGATCTCGTCTTCACGTTCCCAAGTAGATTCTCCGTGTGAACGATTCCCCCATAAACCAAGTACTAGTGGGATAACTTTGTTTTTGATGACATTTTCTCGTCGATCCACAATCGCCATTGGTCGCTCTTCGTATGTTAAATCTTCTCTTACTGTCAGTTCCGAGTAATCTAGAACATGCATCTCATTTCGAACATACTTACGGAGTTAGGCTATATGAAACACGTCATGAACACCTGCCAAGGATGGTGGTAAAGCCAATCAATAAGCTATCTCTCCAACACGTTCGATAATACCGAAAGGCCCCACGAATCGAGGACTAAGCTTGCCTCGACTACCAAAACATGCGAGTCGGGTCGGATAATGACCGCAGCTACTAATTGCATCATTTGCAAGTCAATAGTAACAATAGTAAAGAATTTTACCGCAAGATTCGAAATACCCAAAATATATAGTATAGAAGTACTAGGGTGTTACACCAACGGTACACTGCGTGGCATCAACTCCCAATACCGGGAGAGATGAATCCCCACTATCGCTCACTTCCTCCAAGTGCTTCGGGACTGCACCCAAAAACTACATGTTTGCACGACTCTTTAAAGACGTTGTAGGGTAGCAATCAAAGTACAATGGGAACACACTCGAGACAAATGACGATTTCGGGTCGACAAACTACGTTGTACTCATGTCACCTAAGAACTTCTAGTTGGCAATATGTATAATACCATCTAGCATGTTCTTGACGAGTCTGTCCAGTATAACTCATATCCAAATGAGCACATGTATACAATCTTTGGTGACTGACTGACACAAATGGTTGTGAGATCAGTCATCACCCTTCGTCGGGGTCAAGAAACGTATATACTGGTCTATTCTGGAATATCGATGCCTAGTCTCGAAACTCACGACTAGAGACATTTAAGAATGTTCTTATAGACTACTCAGTTTTCACAAGTATGATCGCCATCATAACCCTGGTAGTCAAGCATGAATTCCATGGGCTCTATCAATATGTAATAATGATATGCTATACCATACAAAATATGTACATAATGATAAAATAAAACCAGATTGCATACTATCATCTCAAGTAAGACTGTTCTAACCGTATAGGTTCTCTCTCAATCATCATAATCGTCTGCTTGCGATTGCAATAATTGCCTTGAGGGCACTATATCCAATAGTTAACGGTTATCTTAATCAAGTTTGATATTTTGGATATAGATGAAGTTTGATATTTTCTATTTAGGGTTGCTTTAGGGTGGGATTTGACAAGAGTTCAATGTAGAGGAGAATGATGATGAAGTAAAGTTTGGCCTTATTTTTGTGTGTGTGACTGTGTGTGTGTGTGTGTATGCATGTGTGACTGTGTGTGTGTGTATGCATGTCTGTTACATATTCATTTACTGTAGCTGCCATCTCGAATTATTTGTCACTAGACTAAAATTTTGAAGCTAGATATTTCTAGATGGATAATATATCAAAATGTACTCTCACATGACAAAAAATAGAAGAAGTAGAATTAAGTAAAACATCACATGAAAATGGGTGGTATTTTCATTATCCTTCACTTAAATGAATGGTTTCTCTCTTCTTCTTTTTTGTTTTATTTATCTCATAGAATGGGTCATCATCGACGTGCTTATCACTCTTTCATTGTCAATTTGGAAAAATATATATCACATCACCATTTTTTTTCTTATATATATATATATATATAATTTATTTAAAAATAATATATGCTGGAAATTATAGTTTTATATATCCAAAATGAAAGAACGTGTGGTTGGCTTATTATGCACAAAAAATATTTAATCAATATCCCATTATTGGATAAAAAGTTGAATCTTTAAGGCGAAAAGGGATACCACAACTTGTTTGGTGATGACAAATAAATTTGTAACAGAAACCCTATAAAATCAAATAATTTATACTGAAAAGAACATGTAACCAGCCCCCCTATATATTCCACTATGAAAGAAATCTACTATAGCAACAATAACAATTTAAATTAACTACAGTAAAAATAGAAGAAGGCAGCTAATTCGTTGTGGTCACTACAACAAAAATAAGGAAGATCCAGGAGCTGGGTTGTTGGATTTTAGTGGGGTGCAGAAAATTTTCTCAGGTGAAAAATGAGAAATAAACGCATGGACCCTTCCAAGAACCACTTTATCTAAAAGCTTGAATTGTTAGATTGTGGGATAACATTATATATCAAGACAATATAATACTTTAATAAACTTTTTGAGTTGTCGTTATAATAGCATAGATAACAATGCCCATTCGTGATAATTTCACTAGTAAATATAAAATTTCACCGTTTCAGACTCCCCAAACAAGTCATTAGTCCAACATCCCAACTCAACTGCCGATTTAGTTATTCACCAAGTGTGTCTTTTACTGATCGTCTCAACTGCTTATAAGATACTATCATACATATTCAAATCATCCCCTTCGAAGTCTTTCTTTTTCAATCAACCTAAAACATTTCAATCAACCTAAAAACATTTTCAAAATCATCAGAAAAATATTCAGGTGAACTTTATCCCATTAAAAAGGTAGGCATGACAAAATTTTGCCTTCTTGGTTTTGATTGTGATTGTTGGATATCCAAATCTTTACCAGGATGCACACGGCAAATAAACAAACCCGACCCGTCGAGGGATGAAAGTTGCATGCACGCGGCATGCTCCTGCTTATTATAATAAGATAATATGACATAAAATTAAATTTCATCAATTATGCCAAAAGGCAAAAGTGATGCATTAGTTATCAAAGGGAACATAGAGCCAATCATTTCGTTTTCATAACAAAGCTCACATTTAAAGCGAAAAGGTTTGGGCGGCAAATTGCATGAAAAGGTCATAGAAACTTCACGTCCAAGGTTCGTGGTTGTAGAAATTAGAATGACGGGTCCGCTGGGAATCGAAACTAGGCTGCTTTGATAACATTTTAAATGTCATTTATACTGTACGAAAATCCTGAAATTATGATAAAGTTTGAGGAAGAGTGTGGTTCCTAAATACTGTCTTCGACCGACGCTGGCTCCATACCGATACAACTACCGTTGGGCACACCGGGGTTTCCATGTAGCTGGGAAGTCCTGTTATGGGACTTCCCCGGGCTCGCCGGGCCCACCGGACAAGCAACAGGAGACGTTCGTGCTTGCCGACTTGGCAACCAGTCACTGTTCGGACTCACCGGCCGGACAGTTTCCTTGAACAAATGAAATGCCTTGCGCCGTTCCACTCGTTCAACGGAAGCTCCTATCCTTCGTGGTTTTCCAGTAGGAACCACTCGCTTGTCTGGTTTGAGTCCTCAAGATTCCATACGGTATCGGGAGGTGAAGCAGAGGGGTAGAGCCTCCCGTCACGCGCGCGTGCGATAATAAGTACGCACGTTTACGCGCGTATGTGTATGCGTTCATGTGAGTGATAAAGATCGTTGAAGATCAATCTTCAAAACTGACATAACAAGTTATTTTTGGCTTTGGTTCTTCAGAATAATTTCAACAAGATGGAATTCAATTTTCCAATATATTTAATCTTTATATCTCTACTATTACCGGTATCATTTAATTTTAATTTTGAAATTGATTGACGACGTGACTTCTTATTTATTCAAAAAAATCAAATAAAAAAATATCATTATTTTATGAGCAATACACGTAATTAAATGCCACGTCATTACTCTCCTACAAGTGCAATGCATGTAATTAGATTGACATTTCATTGTTATTTAAAAGTTTCGATGCACATAGCTAAATTAAAAAAGAAATTCGTTAATAAAATATCTATAATGAAGTGGAACGCATGTGCAAAATACGCTAGTTTTTTATAGTTACGCAATTTACATATGGTACCGTATGAAATATTGTAAATTTGAGGAAAACAAATAATTTAGGAATTTTTGTAAATTTCGCGATTGTCATGTGATATAGCATACAAAATATTAAGAAACCTAAGTAAACAGAAATATTTGAGATTTTTGAACATTTCATGATTTGCATGAGATAATATTCAAAAAAATTACAATTTTTTGTGCTATATAATTGAAAATTTTGAAAAAACAAAAATATATTTTGAAAATTTCATGATATTTTTGTGTTGCAGGAAGCAAAATATTGAAAAAAACAAACAAAAATCATTGAATCGCGTTATATAACGTGAAAATGTTGAAAATTTAAACAAAACAGAGAATTTTGGGAATTTTATACATTTCTTTACTCTCGTGTGTTATGACAAGCAAAATATTGAAAAAACGAAGAAATTTTTGAAATTTTTTGAAATTTTTAAAAACTTCACCATTTTAGCATGCTATAACAAAAAAATATTGAAATGCTGAAAAAATTGATCAAGTAATTGCAATTAAATTTTTCATATACACAATTTTATATTAGAATTTTGTGCACGAGGAATTATGTAAACTATATATCCATATAAAATTGGGTTAGAGCCGGCTTATATAGAAATATGTATTTTGGAGTAATTCAATATATATCCTGCCCTTAAATTTTTGCAAATGTTGCCACTACTATAATAATGGGTTACAGATTTAGCCATTGGGACAAACCACTGTCCCTATGGATATGTCCTTAGGTACATAAAATTCACTCGATGGTGCAAAGGCCGAAGGTGCAAGTCTTCGTCATGAATATACCCCTACGGAGTAATAATTGCCCCTACACCTTATTTCGTATGGACATATATCCCTACGGATTATTCCGCAGGGACAAAATATTTATTTAATTTATTGGTTTATAAAATAAAATACTTGCTTTTACGGATTTCTCCGTAGGGGCTGATACTTACCCATACGGATTTATCCGTATGTCCAGATAAATGCCTTAATGGATAAATTCGTAGCGGCAAGTGTAACCTCTGTTACTGAGTCCATAGGGACAAAATATCAGGTATCCTGATATTTTGTCCCTACGACTAACTGTGTAGGGGCAAACTTTGTACCTACGGATTAATCCGTAGATGCAACGGCTGGCCCTACGGATTAATCTGTAGGGACAAAATATCAGGATTTTTTTAAAAAGGGGCTTTCTTTTTTTTCCCCGCCCTGTGCACAATAATATATACATCATATAACCAAATACAGAAATATTCATAATCAATATCTCACGCATAATATATAAAAGAAATAAACAAACAAAGTATGATATCAATCTAAATTATCGTGAACAAATAAACAACCACCAATATCGTCCAAAATATATACAATATGTATCAGAAAAGTACATATATCCTGAAAAATATATAAAAAAAAGCCACCCTAGCTAGGTCCAGCACCTCCATCTCTGATAAATACCGTAATCTGGCGTATCTGCTCCTCGGTGCAGCTCTGAGTCGTCAAAAACTCGACTAATGAAGGAGCGAACTGTGCAGGAGTCTGAGCGGACTGTGGAGCTGCAGGAGTAGTCTGCGCAACCGCAGCCGAGGTAGTGGCTTGCGGAGCCGCAGCCGAAGAAGATGCATGTGGCGCCGCAGCCGAAATAGCCAGTCACATCTGTTAAATTTTGTGTGTAATAAACGAGTAAGAACGGTGTATTAGATTTTAGTCGAATTCGTATCATTATCAGGTTATTGCGAAACCCCAATTTAAGAATACTTAGGGACTTAAGCCTCGTTTAGGTATATAGTTTGGAAAATCATAGTTTATTTTAATTAGATAGTTTTATGTAAGTATGATTAATCAAAACTAAGTCTACAACCAAATAAGCTCACGCTGCTAATATTACACGTGTTACTATCTATAATGTGATATAATATTTCATTATTAAGTAGTATACGTACCAACGTCTCCTTCAACTCCTCGACGATGGTCTTCAAGGCGGCAACATCATGCTCTAGACGTCGCTCACGGGGTAGGGAAAGTAACCGCTGGAGTGGAGTCCAACCTCATATGGGCTCTGCTAGGGCCCAGTCGCCGGCCTCTCTCCCAACCTCCGTGGTGCCTTCCGTGTGCGGCGTCTAGGACTGGGGTCAGCAGCATCGGATAATTCTGTCCACTATCCCCGATGCCTCCACCTGCTCCCACACCCACATTAACCATTAAAATATAAGTATATCATTTAAATTTGAACTTTTCAAAACAAAAATTTCATTCGAATTAGAATAAATATTAACACTTACGCAATACTCCTGGGTAGCAATGTCGGGATATCAAAGCTCGTCCATGGCGGGATCTGTCGAGGTGTCGTGGACGGTAAGATATGCGGTCAGCACGCTCGGTGTACCACCCTGCGCCAGGGTCTGAGCTCTCTGCAATTCGCAAAAAATTTACATATATTGTAAAATAACATCTTAATATTACATTATATCAAAATAGATCTATTGTAATTTATCGATGCCTCCATGGCACGAGTAATATTCCTCGAACCACCTGTATAAGTGGGGCGACCCCTCTTCGCCGACTTCCTATTCTTCTTATTTTGATCGGCCTGTTTCTGCACAACACATTCAGATTTAGTTTTCTAATTAAGCAACACAAAAAAATAAATTATATACTAAATAATGAATTAAATTTAAATTACAAACTTGTTTGCACTGAGAAACAAAATATTGGCACAAGAGAGGCTATGTATCTATATCGACTCTCGCAAATGCCGGAGTATGTAGGAGAGTCGCTCTCTCTGCCTCCGGAGTCGCCATCCACAGGGAATAACAGTCGATTTTCAGCTCGTTCCTATTATATCGGACCTTTAATTGCATGTTCTTCATCAGGCCCTTGTACAGAGCATGAAGATCGAGCACTCTCTCAGAGTGATCAGGGTTGGGTATAGGTTGAAAGTTGTAATCCAACTGTAAATACAAAAAATAATGTATTTAAATTGCAAGTGTTAAATAATAATAAATATATTGGATAAGTCAAATAAAAATATATATTAACACCCGAGCTAATCCCAGAAGAAGGCAAATGAGCTCCGGTGCTAATCGCCCCACTCAACGTGAAGTGGATACTTCTTTAGGATGCAGCTCTCATTCCCCATGTACCGGCCAAAGCTCTCGGCATAATCGCCGGTATAGAGATAATCGGGGGTAAAGAAGAGGGGGAATGGTGCCTCCCCCTAACTCTATCGGGCCTTAGCCTGTAGGACTGATTCGTCTCTTGAGTCCCCCTCTCGGGATGGGGCTGCCCTGCATCTATAAGAAATATAAAGACAAGCAATATTAAGACAAAGTGGTATTAAGAAATCAAGAATTAAATAAAATTGAAGTGCGATATATACCTCCGGCGACAGCAGCACGAGCCAGGGCCCGGGCAGTAGCACGAGCGGAACGATAGTTCCTCCGGTGAAGAATAGCCAGTGACCCGGACGTGGACGCGTCCCCTCCAACTAGAAAATAAATATTGACGATAAAATTACATGGAGTTCATGTTTATTCTTAGAGAATATGTAAAATAAATAAATATTTTATATTTATTCATAGTAATTTGCAGACTGAGCGGAGGGTACGGAAGTGGCGAGAGTGGCCTCTGCACCAGATGTGGACGCACCACTTATAATTAGACAATTAAAAATAGATTATATAAGTAATTGAAAAAAGAATGTGTATATCAATAATGTAACATTCTAAATCAATATGCATGCAACATAGGATATATAAATATATCCGCAGGTGCGGTGGTGGCCTCTGCCCAAGATGTGGATGCACCACCTACTGCTAGACAATCAAAAAATGATTATCTAAGTAAGAGGAAAAAGAATATGTGAATATTTATGATATTACATTCTAAATCAATATGCATGCACTATAAGATATATAAACATAGGTGGGGTGGTGGCCTCTGCCTCTGATATGGACACACCACCAACAGTTAGATAATTAATCATTGACTATATAGGTAATTTTGAAATAAATATGCATGTATATTTATAATATTACATTCAAAATGAATATGCGTGCAATATACCTGGAGGTGTGGAAAAGTCCACAAGGAAAGAGTCATCAAAAGGGGATACCGATCGTGATGCAAGACCGGTCCTATGAAGCTCCCTACGCAGCTCTCCGGAAAGCAGAACCACTCCGCCTCTGCCTCTGCCTCTGCTGCTGCCGCGGCTGGTACTCCTGCCGTCCCTCGCTACTCCGGTCGACGTCATCAAATCTAGATAAGAGTACAATCATTACATATGTATGCAATATATGTATAGATCGTAGAAATGTGAAGTAATAATATAATATTACTGATAACCTTTTTCGTTTCGTGGACGCATTAGACATATTTACTTGGAGTTCATCATCGATATCATTTCAAATGCACGTAACTTCACGATCAGCCGAAGACAACCCGTCTTTTGAAACAGACGGTCGAAGCACTCTAAGTCTTCTCTCCTTTTCATCCTTATCGATGTCCTCCATACGATCCTCGAATTCTAGGACATCGTAAACATCCCTGGGTTTCCAACGGCATACGACACTCCATCCCGGATGCTTCAAGTACCGTGAGTAGTATACTTAGAACGCTTGGTTCGGAAAGATAAATGGATCGTCCTGACCGAAAAATCGAAGTGTGTTCACACTAGTCAATCCATATTCATTTTTTCAAGTCCCGAGATTGTTTCTCCACTTATCCATATTGGTTCGTGTATCATACCAAGTACACTGAAATATATAAAACGGTTCTGATCGTCCGGGATATTGGATGCCAAGTATGCAATTTAAGTATCCATAATAAATCACACCATCCGATCCTGCCGTCGCAATCCCACTATTCTGAGTGGTTCGAGATGTTTCTATGTCCTTAACTTCAAATTTGTATCCAAGAATACCGAATCCTTTATAATATACAACCTCCATACTAGGAAACTGAGCTAAACATCTTGAATCTCTCTCTAATGATGCAAAAAAGTTCGGATCAGGGATCTGACAAAACAAATTTTACGACAAATACATAACAATATAATTTTAGATTAAGATTGGTAGCAGTAACATATTATTCGAACAATTTACATGATTTGCAACCCAATCGTAAAAATTATCCTGATAATATTTTTCCAATCGTTCATCATTCCAATTGGGATGCCTCTCACGTATCCCATTAATATGAATTCTGTTCTCAACAATAAATTATGACATTAATATTATATCATTTCATACATACACAAATACAAATATAACAATTAATCCAAAAAATCTTATCTACTCTCTTATAAGGACGTTTTACCATATAGCCCATCCTGAATTCTTTGAGGCCGGTTAAGCTTCGTCTCAATGTTCTCGTCCAGATAGCGTGAAAAAAATGTGGTTATTTCATCTAGAAGATAATCTTGCATGATAGAGCCCTCTGGTCGATTTCTATTGCGTATATACTTTTTTAGAGTGTAGAGGTACCTAAAGAAAAATATGTTAAATAAATAAATATGGACATATAGGAAAACAATAATTTTACAAATTGCGTGAAACGAAAAATTCCACGTACCTTTCGACGTGATACATCCATCGATATTGTACCGGTCTGGCTAACTTGGCCTCGGTTGTAAGATGAACCGTCAGGTGTATTATGATATCGAAGAATGACGGTAAGAAAATACGCTCAAGCTTGCAAACTATCAATGAAATAGAATTTTCTAGCGTCACAACATCCAGGGTTTTAGCGCACAATTCTCTAAAAAGCAACAAAAGTCATTGATTACTAGACCAACCGATTCGGTAAGGGAAGTTCTGAGGGCTAATAGGAGAAGGTGCTCCATAATAAAATGGTGATCATGATTTTTCAGCGTATCGATCTTGCCTTTCACAATTTTTATCTTCTTGCTAAATAATCCTAAGAAACCTGTGGAAACTTTCAAATCATGCAACACCTGCAGGAATCTTTTCTTCTCCGGTTGTGACATATGATACACGGTATTGGAAAGTACAAACTTACCTGGTTTACCCACTATCGGTTTAAAATGCAATTCGCTTCTAATTTCCCAGTCCTGAAGATACATCCGAGTATGGAGGTTGTCTTTCGAATTTCCGTCTTTACAAAGAAGCAAGTTGAGTACGTTCTCGGATACTCCCTTCTCTATGTGCATGACGTCCAGACAATAACACACTAAATTTTTTTACCAGTACGGAAGCTCATAGAAAATACTTAACTTGTTTCAGTAGGGTGGCTTGACCTGTTTTGCCAGATATATCCCGAAGGTCACATTATTGTAATCATCCCACTGAGCAGTCACGTCCTCTCCGGACAATGAGGCTGGAGGCCCCCTGATGACCATTAAAGTGAGCAGCGTCTAACCTGTAGGGATGGTCTAGTGGCAAGAAACGCCAATGACCGCAATAACAAACCTTCCTGCGAAAATTCAACCATTTTGATGTTGTACATTGATGGCAATAAGGGCATGCTTTGTGACTATGTATAGACCAACCTAATAGCATTCCATATGCAGAAAAGTCATTAATTGTCCACATTAAAGCTGCACGCAGTGTGAAGCTTGTATCTGTGTTTGCATCGTAAGTCTCTGCACCATCAATGAATAAAGATTTTAACTCATCGATCAGAGGTCGGAGATAGACGTCGATATTGTTTCCCGGTGAGTTTGGTCCGTCAATAAGAAGAGGCATTTAATGTAGGATTGATTCATAGCCAACCAAGACGACAGATTATAAACTATTATTACAACGGGCTATGCGTTGTGGCTTCCAGCCATATAGTTGAATGGACAGAAGCCATCACTACTGAGTCCAAGCCTGACATTGCGAGGATCACTACTGAATATTTTATGCCTCCCATCGAAATCCTTCCATACCGGTGAATCTCTTGGATGACTCATTTTTTCATCTTCACTTGGAGCAGCACGGTGATACCAAATCATTGCCTCGGCTGTTTTCTTGCACCTGAATAGCCTCTGCAGCCTCTGTGTTATGGGAAGTATCGTGCTATCTTGACAGGTATATCGGGCTTCTTATCAGATTCTTTCGGCTTATACATGGCCTCTCCGCATGTTGGACATTGTTTCAAATTTGAATTCTCTTTCCGGTACAACACGCAATTTTTAGGACATGCATGGATCTTCTTACACTTCAGACCCAAATCAAACATTATCTTTTAGGTTTCGTACCAGCTGTCGGACACGTTATTTCCCGGGGGTATAGAATCTTTCAGGAACTTCAGAAGCATTGTGAATAACTTGTTACTACATCCATTTAGGCACTTAATCTGGAAAAGCTGGACGAACTAGGATAGGATGGAACACTTTGCATTCTCATAAATTGGACTTCTAAAATCATTCATGAACTTTTCGTACTTATCCGCATGTGGTCCTTGGCTGGAAGGAATGTCATCTTCGGTAGGAATACTATCACCTAGGGCAGCCTCTACCATATCCTCCATTTCTTCTCCTAGAAAGAATTTATCGTCTTCTTCTTCTGCCGCATTACCGTCTTCTCTTTCTTCTTTTACCGCATTACCATCTTCTTCTTGTCCTTCTCTGTGATATAGCCAAGTTATATAAAATCTAGTAAAACCATGTTTAACAATGTGAAGCTCTACGATTTCTACTTTCTGCCAGAACATATTCCCACATCTATCGCACAGGCAGAGAATTTTCTCTAACATGATCTTATTATGTGCGCGTGCAAATTCAATGAAAGCAGCAACTCCTGTAATAAACTTAGATTGCATACGTTGTTTCCAATCCACGTACATCCAGTCCTTAACTCTGATATATTCATGTGCCATGTTAAACTGTATAATATATAAATTGTAGGTTATGATGACTATATTGAGAAATCTAAGAACGGGATGGCTACTGACAAAGAAGAAAATCCGTAGCGGCAAGTTTGTTGTTGAAAAGAATAAATTATCGATAAACAAAATTAGATTTAAAGATACCCAAGTATGACTTGTATTCTGTGTATGTGTGTTTCAATTTATGATTTCACTTAAGTGTAGGGTTGTTAGTGTGTATGTGTTTTGTGTGTGCATTTGTTGTGTATTCGTGTTGTATGTGTGTGTTTCAGCTGTCTGGGGTAAGGCTTCTATCCCATTAAGAATGTTTAAGAGCAAACACTCATTCCCTTTTGCCTTCATCCGTTTCGAGTAAATTTTAGCAGCACATCCCCGTTGTTCTCCGAGTACACTGTAATAGAATATATAACCATTTCAATGCTGTGAAAAACGTTGAAATGAACATCTAATCTATCTTTGTACACGGAGAACCAGTGGAAAAGTACCGGCGAAATAACTCGAAACGAATGAAAACACAAGTGAATGCAGGTGTTTGTTTTATACATTCCTAATTAGTCCACACTGGACAAATCTATCGGTTATCATACGATTGAATTTTCTCGTCATATAGACTACACGATGGTTGTTAGTACCGAACTATACCGTCCGATATTTAACAACCTTCGTATAGTTCTATGTCGCAACGAATATCGAACGTATGTTAACCGATAGACGGGAACTAAGTCGCGCTTTGATTTTCACATATGAGTATTGATGAGAATATGAAAGTTTTATATTATCATCGAGTATCATATATTGGTTTTAACTTGAACATTTAACTTGAATAGGTTTTACGTTTACATTTCATTTTTAAGGGTTCGAAATTTTAAGTTTAGTGTAAATTTTGCTTGTATTTACGGTAAAATTGTACGTTTACGTTATTATTTAGTATCCTACTGAAAAAACTAGTGCACCCTAAATCCTAACCCTAATTAATCCAAATTAATCTAATTAACCCAAATTAACCCTAATCATCACCCTAACTCAAATTATCCCTAATTAACCCAAATTTAACCTAATTAACCCAAATTAACCCTAATCATCACGCTAACACAAATTATCCTTAATTAACCCAAAATTAAGCTAATTAAACCAAATTAATCATAATCAACACCCTAACACAAATACACTCTATTTTACCTAATTAACCCAAATTAACTCTAGCCCAAACCCTAACCCAAATTAACCTAACCCTAATCATCACCCAAACCCCAACCCAAATTAACTCTAGCCCAAACCAAAATTAACCCTATTTAATCTAATTAACCCTAGCCTTAATCATCATCAACCCTGTTTTACCTAATTAACCCAAACTAACCATAACCCTACCTAATTAACCCTAACCCTAAACCGAACCCTAACCCTAATTAACCCCCAATTAACCTAGAAATAGCTATAACCTTAACCCTAAAATCAACAATAACACAAAAGGCATAATTAAAAGTTCAAAATGAAAATTAACTCACTTCAGTAGTAATTTTGCCGGCGCCAAAGAGATTGACGAGGTGGTGGAGGCCGGGGATTCTACTGTCGATGAGACTGTGGTGACGAGCTCGCGGCGAGATAACGGGGGTGATGGAGACGAGGTGGTGCGGCCGCCGCCGACGAGAAAGTCGACAATGAATGTGGTGGCAACGAGGAAGTCGACGACTGGGATGATGGCGACGAGGCACGTGCGGGAAATCGATCGTGGAGGTTAGAAAATTTTGAGGACGATGGGGAAATTATACTGAGCTTTATTTTTTTATAAATAACCCTGTTGCCCCTACGGATTATGTTAGTTATGTATATGCCCTAGAGGCCATTGTTGTACATATGATGTATATTATAATGGATGCTTGGATATATATAGAGATGACTTTCTTGCTCGTCATGATAGTATGCTATTTGGTTTCACTTTATCTTAACATGTTGACTTGTATTGGTTTACTGTTTTACTCTCACATGTTGATAAAGCCCTTAGGATCTGTACTCGACTACTGGAACTATGATGAGATCATACTAGTGGGGCCGCGGTAGTCGATGAGTACATCCTATAACTGTTCCTAGTCGAGGGTATATCGAGACAGGGCATCGATACACCAGAGTAGACTAGCGTATACGCATCTTGACCCATATGATGGGCGATGGATGATCCCATATCCATCGGTGTTGGACATCAAGGATGGTATACGGGTGCTCAGTGGAGATTGGGTACACTGGACGGACTCGCCGAGAACTCCCAGATGGTGATATACCACACGTCAGATGGCAGTTCTCCGGTGACACTGGTACAGGGTAGTCTGTAGACCCGAGATCGGCATAGAGTCTTGTGTGATTCCCACTGTGCTTTGATTTCCACCTTACCACGTCCAAGAGGGCGTGCAAAATGGTGGCTTTTGGGTACAGTCCCGAATCACATGGAGGCAATGAGCGATAGGAGGGGATTCGTCTCTCCCGGTATAGGGAGTTGATGTTGTGCTGTGTTCGATTGGCTATAACTGGAAGTCCCTGGCCAGGACTGATATAGAGATTTACCGGTAAGTGTTACTAGTAATTTCTCGACCCGTTATGAGCCACACATCGACACGACTTATCGGTTACTGGGGTCTGACGTATACCACCCCTAGACTTGATATGCGACATATCAGACGAACAGACCGGACTGTACGGGAGTGTTACTGATTGGATTCACAGGAGAACGCACAGGCTAGCTTGTTGATCTTCTGATCGCTCAATACCTGGGTGGCTGTTACGTTTAGCTGACCGCTTGCAGCTTGTGGGTGTTTGATATGATCATCACCTGCTACCGGCGTATTGACGATTCTTTAGAGTCCTACACAGAGGTTTCTTGGCTCAGGCGAAACGGAGTAGAGGCACATATGTGATATGTGCAGGACCGAGAATAATGCGATATGGGATACCGTATTATATTCTCGCGATATTTTGATATGAACCGGGTCATCGGATCAAGTGTTGATTCGATGAATCAGTAAATGATATATTAGTCGGTAATATTCGATATAGCCGGATCGTCGGATCAAGTGTTGATTCGATGATTTAATGTATAATAATATATATGATATATTATTACATTATCTAATATTGGCTCGCTTTATTATTTCATTTTCTCATTGGATGATACATTGATATATATGCGATATATGTTAATTGTATTATTTTCTTTTGTTGCAAATATATAATATATATGTGATATATATTATTATGACATGATATGATTAATTGTTAAACATGTTTAAGGATGATTAATTGAGGTTAAGGTTTGATTAGGGTTAGTTGCTTCATGCACCTTCTAGAAGCATTTTATTTTGTCATGGTTAAGATATTTTGTGATGACACATTTCTAAACCTAACCAAACCCTAACTCTAGTTGTTTCTCTACACATTCTTATCCATTCATCCTTGACCATGGTTTATATATCAATCATATACATTTCTTTCTATTCATCACAAAAGGATTAATATAATTACCTTTTCCATTTATCATCTTCTTCTTCTCTCTTGAAGAAGCTCACTTGATTTTCTTTATGTGATGAATAAATATGAGAAAATGATTTAAAAAGAAAGCAAAATTACTACTCTCTCATCCTCATCTCATCTAGCCCATGAGATTAGTGTGTTCATCTCTTTAGAGTGAGAAACCTTGAGTCTTTGCAACTTCGACGTAGATCATCGGAGATTTGGAATACTTCAAGCTAGCATGGATCGTTCGAGTCGTGGAGCCTCTCATGAGTCCGGGAGATCGTGGATCGCGGCAAAGGGACTTCTACTCGGAGCTTGTGAAGCGAAGGAGCGGACTACAAAGGTTGTAATCCCTCACACTTAGATAAAAGTTATCATCTTGCATGTTTAAACCTAATAATCTAGCAAAGATCCCGGCTTTGGGTTGTTCGGCACGTCTAAATTTTTATCCGGGCATGTTTGATGCCTTTTGAACCTTCACAAGAGTGCCTAGGAACCCTACAGTGGTATCAGAGCCTAGCTAGAGCATTAGGCGATGTGTTTACGAAGTTAAAACTCCGATCGAACCCGAAACGACAAAATTAGACCCTTCTCTGGAAATTTTTTAAATTTTAGGATTTTTCTGAATTAAAAATATGTAAAAAAATCAGCAGGGAATTCTAAGGATTACCATAAAACCCGAGCCCTCAATTCATCCAAACGGCGGCGGAACCGCGGCGCGAGCATGCCTTGCGCGGCGGTTCCGCGGCGGATTAGTGGATTCATGACACGTGGCTTTTATGGTAATGTCCGTAGGTGCTTGTTGATGCTTCTGGGTATTTTTAATCTGTTTCAGGTGATGAAAATTCTGGGGTTTGTTTTGTAATAGTAGACTCGATCGGAAACTTTAAATTCGTATTTCTTTCCGGATATTTAGAAATTGTTAAGCTAGTTGAACGAATATTATTAACCGACTTTTTCCCGGCACGTAAAACTTTCAAGTGTTGAATTTTTATCGGGTTTAAATCTGTCGGAAAAATTGTACAAGTTAAGCGGTGGACCTTCTAGAAGACAACAAACCTTAACTCTATTATGTGACCGTCTTGAACTGCCTTTTGAACCTTCGGGTTTGGGGCAGTACGGCGTGCCACATGTGAGGCGTTGGCTTGACCCTTCTACGGCTGGATCACTGGTACTTTGACATATTCTGGGATTATTTGAACTCCGCTCAAGAGTTGAGCACTTTGGGAAATTTTGGGTATTTGATTATCTGTTCGGAAAGTTTAATACTGTCTATTTATCTGGAATGTGATACAATATGTGGAATTCATAGAGTTAGGCATGAAATGCGGAGTATGTGATATTTCGGATTTACGATGTCTAAAGTGATTGTGGATTCCAAATATTGTAGTTTTTCACTTTCTTTTCTGTGACCGTAAGTGTAATATGTGATATCGCCGGTTTCGTTGCTATATGTCAACGACAATTGGGATGCGCATATTTACTTACGTTGATGATATGAGATATTATGTGTTGCTGTGATATGTTATATTGGATCGTCGCGTTCTGAATAGCCGGGGGTTTTATGTGAGATGAGGGTTTTTATTTTCATTCATGTAAAATTCATTTGTAATGTAATATTCTTTTATTTGGGGGCACTTCCAGGTTGCGGTTGATGTCACCAGTGTATATTATTTACTTTTCCGCATTAGGTAGACCCAAGGAGGGGAGCACAAGTAACCGGGTTCTAGGGTCCAGTGGGAGGCCATCTCGAGGAGTCGAGACCGGGTCTCCTAACCCTAGAATTGGCAGTGTTACTTGCCGCTCTCGTAGGGGTCTTGGGATGTGGGTTTGGCTATTCGTCGCGACCGTGGAATCCGTGTTTTATACAGGCTCGTATTGAAAACACGGACGTCCTAGTATATCCAATATTTCATATATGTACTTCTGCTGCAATGTTCTGTGATGAGATCATATTACTGCCTGAGACGAATGCTTATACTATATATATATGCTGATATATAAATATTACTGCTTTCGTTTCTTCTGTGATGCTTAGGAAGCATAAGCTGATGGGATTTTTATTAATGAGATTAATAAAAAGAAAAGAAACCTAAAGATGTTGTAGAATCAAAACTTTATAAAAAGGGTAGCTACAGTTTTGCTTTGCACAGTGATATATATGATATGTCCTGCACCTTATTCGATGAGGAAAGGACCGAGATCCCTTCACCGGGAGTGACTCCTTTAGCAAAACTGGCAGATGCTACAAAATGCGGTTTGTCTTTTGAATGCTTTTAGTATTTTGCTTTGCACAGCGGTATATATGATATATCCTGCACCTTATTCGATGAAGAAAGGGCCGACGATCCCTTCACCGGGAGTGACCCCTTTAGCGAAACTAAGAAAAGCATCAAAAACACTCCTTTTCAAAAACACATGATTCTACGACGATATCAAGTTCATTACGCTCAGGGTTTTCTGAAAAACCTGCGTAGCCCTCCGTCATTTCAGATAGATATTATTTAGTATTCGTGCTACGCTTGTTGGCCTGCGTCAAGGCGTAGTGTGCGGTAGCTAACTAGTATATATCTGTTTATGCATATGATGCGGATTGGATTAGGGTAGTCGTGCGACTTTGTTGGCCTGCGTCAAGGGTCGTGCGGGTGGGTTTAATTCAATCAAGAAATGACGGGTTGAACTTGACTAGCGCACTATGGTTTGTTGGCCTGCGTCAAGGTCATAGGATGCTAGGGGTAAAAATATTATCGGGAATTTCAAGTGTTGAAATTTGCAATGAGATTGCATACCTCCTATGAGATAGTTGGATCCCAATACCCACTGCGAGTAAGAGTTACTCCTGGGAGAGTTTTACACAGGACAATTAGTCATTCAAGTAGGTGTCTAGAAAAGTGTTAACGAGGTTACGCCTCAGGGAAAACGAGGTTTACTTTAATTAGGTCCGTGCGAAAGCACGGGGAACCTCCCTCAAAGTACCGACACTGATCTGGCTGAAAGATTGACGAAATTGTAGGGTGTAATTAATCCCGGCTAATCTTACCTTTTAGGGTTTTAAGGTAGATTTGATAAAAACTGTGGGAGACATCCTGATTAGATAAGATAATAACCAATCTAATCTTGCAAGAGTATACGCTAAAGTGTTTTCTTCTCTCTCTCTCCAGGTAGCGACCATGTCAGGCCATAATCAAGATAATAATATTGATGTATTGACTGAACCCGCTTATTATACTGAGCAAGGGAACGTTGGACCCGTTCTTTCTTATAAGAGTTATAAGACTGAACAGGAAACAGGAGAATATCTGGATTCTCACGCCGCCCAAAAGAACATGCATGTTGATGCATCTTATTCGGGTGTGTTAGTTATTGAGAACTGTTTCTCAGTTCACCCTACGTCCTGGGTATTAGATATCGGATCAGGATCCCACATATGTAAACAGTTACATGGGCTACGTAAAGGTAGAGAACTGGGAAAAGGTGATCATTCCGTTCAAGTAGGGAACGGTGCAAGTATTGTAGCCAAAGCAGTTGGCGAATATCACCTTGTATTACCAAGTTGTAATACACTGATTCTGAATGAGTGTTATTATATACCGAACATGATGTGCAACATTATTTCAGTTTCTTTATTAAGTAAAGAAGGATATAATTTTGTAGTAAAGGATAATGTTATGAACATATTCCTAGATCAAAGGTTGATTGCATCAGGCTCGTTACATAATGGCATATTCATTCTAAATCAGAATATAGTCCTGAATATACAAAACACACACAAGAGGAAAAGTTCAGATATGAACGAATCCTACTTGTGGCATTGTAGACTTGGTCATATCAATGCGACACGACTGGCTAAGTTACATAAGGATGGTTATTTGAATCCATTCGAATTATCATCTTATGATACTTGCCATTCATGTCTCAAAAGAAAAATGACCAAAGCTCCGTTTAGTGGACACGGAGAAAGAGTTACTGAACTCTTAGGACTGATACATAGTGATGTATGCGGTCCCATGTCTACGCATGCCAGGAACGGTTCTTTCTACTTCATTACATTCACTGACGATCTCTCAAGATTCGGATATGTGTTCCTGATGAAACACAAGTCTGAAGCTTTTGAGAAATTCAGGGAATATAAGCACGAAGTAGAGAACCAAACGGGCAAAAGTATTAAGATTCTTCGATCTGATCGAGGAGGTGAATACTTAAGCAGTGAGTTCCTAGATTATCTAAAAGAGAATGGGATTCTCTCTCAGCTTACTCCCCCTTATACACCACAGCACAACGGTGTATCGGAGCGGAGGAATCGCACCCTATTAGATATGGTGCGCTCGATGATGAGTACAGCTGAGTTACCTATTTCCTTCTGGGGGTATGCACTGGAGACAGCTGCAGACCTATTGAATATGGTTCCCACCAAATCTGTGCCAACCACTCCATATGAAATATGAAAAGGAAAGAGACCATATCTTAATTATATTAGGATATGGGGTTGTCCGGCATATGTGAAAACACAAAATCCGGACAAACTCGGCGCAAGGTCTATTCTGTGCAAGTTTATTGGATATCCCAAACATTCGCGCGGGTATATCTTCTACCACACCGAAGGACAAAAAGTGTTTGTTTCTCGGCACGCCACCTTTTTAGAAAAGGAATTTCTTGCAAAAGAAATTGATGGCAATGAGGTAGAACTAGAAGAGGTTCCAGCGACACAAACTACAACAGATGATTTAGTGGAACCAGAGGATTCAGTAGTACCCGACGAACCCCAGCCTCTCCGCCGATCTAGTAGGGTTTCTCGTCCACCTGAGAGATACTACGGTTTTCTCATTGATGGTGGAAGCGAGGATTGCATCATGGATGATGATGAACCGACTAGTTTCGAGCAGGCCATCACGAGTGGTGACTCTGTGAAATGGCTGGATGCAATGCGATCTGAGATGGAATCCATGTACACCAACAAAGTATGGACTTTGGAAAATGCTCCTGAAGGGGTAAAACCCATTGGGAGCAAGTGGATCTTTAAAAAGAAATTTGGTGTAGATGGAAAAGTTGAGACTTTCAAAGCTAGACTTGTAGCAAAAGGTTTTCGTCAACGACCAGGTGTGGATTATGACGAAACCTTTTCTCCAGTGGCTATGCTTAAGTCCATCCGGATCTTACTTACCATTGCTGCATACCATGACTACGAAATCTGGCAAATGGATGTTAAGACCGTCTTTCTAAACGGTGATTTAGAAGAGAGCGTGTACATGACTCAGCCAGAGGGCTTCGTAGATAGTGGGAGCAGCGGAAAGGTGTGCAAGTTGCTTAAATCCATTTATGGGTTAAAGCAAGCATCGCGGAGTTGGAACATCTGTTTTGATGTTGTAGTCAAAGAGTTTGACTTCATCAAAAATATAGATGAACCTTGTATCTATAAGAAGGTAGCAGAGGGTAAGGTAGTCTTCCTCGTATTGTACGTGGATGACATACTCTTGATAGGAAATGATATTCCTATGCTGCAATCAGTCAAGCTCTTCTTATCACAGAGATTCTCAATGAAAGATCTAGGTGATGCCTCCTGCATATTGGGAATCATGATCTATAGAGATAGATCTAAACGGATATTGGGATTGTCCCAATCCAGGTACATTGACACCATACTAAAGAGGTTTAGTATGGAAGAATCCAAGCGTGGGAATCAACCCACGATTTCTGGACTCACTCTCTCCAAAGAGATGTCTCCCAAGACTGATTTGGAGAGAGCTCGCATGCAAGGGATACCCTATGCTTCGGCAGTAGGCTCTATCATGTATGCGATGCTATGTACCAGACCCGATGTAGCATACTCACTAAGTGTAGTGAGTCGGTATCAAGCAGATCCTGGAGAGAGTCACTGGACAGCTGTGAAGAACATTCTCAAGTACTTACGAAGGACTAAGGAGATGTTCTTGGTGTATGGTAACGGAGAACTCCAGGTGGAGTCCTTTACCGATTCCAGTTTTCAAAGTGATAAGGACGACTCTAAGTCGCATTCGGGTTTTGTCTTTACCCTTAATGGAGGGACGGTATGTTGGAAGAGTTCCAAACAGGATACCGTTGCAGACTCGACGATGGAGGCTGAATACATCGCTGCCAACGATGCTGCCAAAGAGGCTGTCTGGATAAAGAAGTTCATTAGTGAACTTGGTGTGGTTCCATCCATTGAGCATCCAATACCTCTGTATTGCGATAACAATGGAGCTGTGGCTTTGGCCAAGGAACCCAGGTCCCATCAGAAGTCCAGACATATTCTGAGGCGGTATCACCTGATCAGGGAGATAGTTGATCGCCGGGAGATCGAGGTCAGGAGAGTAGATACGAAGGACAACACTGCAGATCCATTCACGAAGGCTATTCCCCAGATACAGTTTGAGAGATTATTCGGGATGCTAGGTATGCGATACTACAGCAGCTGACCTTAGTGCAAGTGGGAGATTGTTAGTTATGTATATGCCCTAGAGGCCATTGTTGTACATATGATGTATATTATAATGGATGCTTGGATATATATAGAGATGACTTTCTTGCTCGTCATGATAGTATGCTATTTGGTTTTACTTTATCTTAACATGTTGACTTGTATTGGTTTACTGTTTTACTCTCACATGTTGATAAAGCCCTTAGGATCTGTACTCGACTACTGGGACTATGATGAGATCATACTAGTGGGGCCGCGGTAGTCGATGAGTACATCCTATAACTGTTCCTAGTCGAGGGTATATCGAGACAGGGCATCGATACACCAGAGTAGACTAGCGTATACACATCTTGACCCATATGATGGGCGATGGATGATCCCATATCCATCGGTGTTGGACATCAAGGATGGTATACGGGTGCTCAGTGGAGACTGGGTACACTGGATGGACTCGCCGAGAACTCCCAGATGGTGATATACCACACGTCAGATGGCAGTTCTCCGGTGACACTGGTACAGGGTAGTCTGTAGACCCGAGATCGTCATGGAGTCTTGTGTGATTCCCACTGTGCTTTGATTTCCACCTTACCACGTCCAAGAGGGCGTGCAAAACGGTGGCTTTTGGGTACAGTCCCGAATCACATGGAGGCAATGAGCGATAGGAGGGGATTCGTCTCTCCCGGTATAGGGAGTTGATGTTGTGCTGTGTTCGATTGGCTATAACTGGAAGTCCCTGGCCAGGGCTGATATAGAGATTTACCGGTAAGTGTTACTAGTAGTTTCTCGACCCGTTATGAGCCACACATCGACACGACTTATCGGTTACTGGGGTCTGACGTATACCATCCCTAAACTTGATATGCGACATATCAGACGAACAGACCGGACTGTACGGGAGTGTTACTGATTGGATTCACAGGAGAACGCACAGGCTAGCTTGTTGATCTTCTGATCGCTCAATACCTGGGTGGCTGTTACGTTTAGCTGACCGCTTGCAGCTTGTGGGTGTTTGATATGATCATCACCTGCTACCGGCGTATTGACGATTCTTTAGAGTCCTACACAGAGGTTTCTTGGCTCAGGCGAAACGGAGTAGAGGCACATATGTGATATGTGCATGACCGAGAATAATGCGATATGGGATACCGTATTATATTCTCGCGATATTTTGATATGAACCGGGTCATCGGATCAAGTATTGATTCGATGAATCGATAAATGATATATTAGTCGGTAATATTCGATATAGCCGGATCGTCGGATCAAGTGTTGATTCGATAATTTAATGTATAATAATATATATGATATATTAGTACATTATCTAATATTGGCTCGCTTTATTATTTCATTTTCTCATTGGATGATACATTGATATATATGCGATATATGTTAATTGTATTATTTTTTTTTGTTGCAAATATATAATATATATGTGATATATATTATTGTGACATGATATGATTAATTGTTAAACATGTTTAAGGATGATTAATTGAGGTTAGGGTTTGATTAGGGTTAGTTGCTTCATGCACCTTCTAGAAGCATTTTATTTTGTCATGATTAAGATATTTTGTGATGACACATTTCTAAATCTAACCAAGCCCTAACTCTAGTTGTTTCTCTACACATTCTTATCCATTCATCCTTGACCATGGTTTATATATCAATCATATACATTTCTTTCTATTCATCACAAAAGGATTAATATTATTACCTTTTCCATTTATCATCTTCTTCTTCTCTCTTGAAGAAACTCACTTGATTTTCTTTATGTGATGAATAAATATGAGAAAATGATTTAAAAAGAAAGAAAAATTACTACTCTCTCATCCTCATCTCATCTAGCCCATGAGATTAGTGTGTTCATCTCTTTAGAGTGAGAAAGCTTGAGTCTTTGCAATTTCGACGTAGATCATCGGAGATTCGGAACACTTCAAGCTAGCATGGATCGTTCGAGTCGTGGAGCCTCTCATGAGTCCGGGAGATCGTGGATCGCGGCAAAGGGACTTCTACTCGGAGCTTGTGAAGCGAAGGAGCGGACTACAAAGGTTGTAATCCCTCACACTTAGATAAAAGTTATCATCTTGCATGTTTAAACCTAATAATCTAGCAAAGATTCCGGTTTTGGGTTGTTCGGCACGTCTAAATTTTTATCCGGGCATGTTTGATGCCTTTTGAACCTTCACAAGAGTGCCTAGGAACCCTACAGATTAATCCGCAGGGATTTCTTTTGCGGTTCCGTATGGCCAAATAAAAGATATATTTTAATATTTTTTAATTAATTCGTAGGGAACCGTAGGGGCAAACCGTTGGCCCTACGAATTAATCCGGAGGGGCAATAAAAAGTTGCCCCTACGGATTTCTATATGCGTAGCAACAACCCCTTATTGTGGTAGTGTGCTTACCACTTCTAATGGTGGGAATTAATCTCATGAAATCAATTTTGCGACCATTAATGAGACATTTGATTAACATAACCTGTTTTATTTCTAATTAATTATTTCTTCTCGAATTCGTTGAAGTCTCCAATAAGCTAATTAAAATTTTATATCTTAACTTCTTAAGGAATTGCCAGTAAGGATTAAATTGCAAATAATAATCAATATTTAATAACATTTAAGGATATTGCCAATAAGGATTAAATTGCAAATAACATATGATATATAAAGGATTACGGGATGTTTTTAAAGAATATTTGCAGTTGGATGTGTTATTGGATTTTTATAAATATATTTTCCAAAATTATAAAAGGTTTTCTTCATGCCTCAGCCTATCATGCTAATTATTAAATTAGGACCTTTTGCATTAATAGTAAAGAATATGCTGTGTTAAGAAATAAAATATAAAACAACTATGATTTTTTTACCCATTAAAAGAAAAATATAGCTAAAATTAATAAGTCTTGCGATCCACACTTTAAAATGATATAAGTATGTATGACGCAGACACTTTAATCAATTTCATAAAAAAAAATCACGATCTTGTAAAATGCCCTACTTTTTTGCATAGGAACAAGATTTTTTTTTAAAAATATAACAAATAAGCACCATGACAACAGTAAATTATAAAATATTCTAACAAATACAACAATTAAATTTTATTTTTCAAAAGTTATTTTTTTCTTTAAAATTTTTTTAAACTTAACTGTTTGTGAAGTTTATTATTATCAAACTTTATTTTATGCAAGAATTTGATTTAGATTTTATAAAAAAAAACTAATTTGATTTTATATAAAAAATTTGATTTCCATAAAACATAAATAGAATATGCATGATTTATTTATCAATAAAACATTTTTAATTTTTTAAAAAATATTGATATAACAAAATTTGATTAATTTACTTTTTAATATTTGTTGTCCGATGTGACACTGGATTTGAATATACAAAAAAAAAGATCAGGATCTGAAAGATTGATGCTCTCTACTATTATAACCACAAACGTTGGGGTCTTAATTTTAAATTCCAATTGGACTAACAAACACTCGTTGAGTGACATGTGTCATTCTTATAATTAAAATGAAATCAAGTAAAAAATGAAAGAAAAAATACACAAAAGATATAAAATTGATTTAATACAATAACTATTAATCTAATAAAAACTACTTTTAGATCACGAATTAAAACTAATTTTAGATGATGGGTTAAAGTTAAAACCACCTCTATAAAACTATCACGTTTACTGATTAAAGACATTTTAACAAGTAAGAAAAAAGGAAGAACAAGAGAAAAGAGTAGACAATGAATCCAAAAAAATGCTTCTAATATTTAATTTCCTTTTTCTTTTCAATGTTGAGATTTTTGCCTAATTGTTTTTTCTTATTTTTCAAGATTTTATTTTTAGATAGTGAATTAGATCTCAATTCTAATTTTTATGCTTTTTTCAGACTATTTTTATTTGATTAATCATGGTAACATAATCGACAGTAAACGCATTATTCTCAAAGATTGATATATATATATATATATATATATATATATATATATATATATATATATATATATATTAACCGAGGTATATTTTGCTTAATTTTTTTTCTCTACAATACAAATTACATATAAACGTGTATCGCATATGCAATACACTAGTACGACATAACTACGAAAAATCATCCAAATTTGCTTTTAAGAGCATTATATATATATATATATATATATATATATATATATATATATCTTAGATTTTGTACAGGAGATATAGCAATGCAATGTATTATTTTTATTTTGAAATATTTGCTTTTTGGAAAATCATTGATATAACTTAAAATGTGTCGATTAATAGTTTAGTAATTTTAGTTCATCCAAAATTTAATCAAGAAATGGTCAAAAGAAATTTTTAAAAACTGGTTCTTTTTGCATATACATTACTACAATAAGGGGTTGCTCCTACAGAGATGGGAATCCGTATGGGCAACTTTATATTGTCCCTACGGATTAATCTGTAGAGCCATCGGTTTGTCTCTACGGTGCCCTACGGATTAATTAAAAAATATTAAAATGTAATCTTTTAGTTGGATCTACGGAACCGCAAAAGAAAGCCCCACGGATTAATCCGTAGGGGTATAAAAGGGTTATTCATCAAAAAATAAAACTTGGTAATTTTCCCACCGTCCCCAAAATATTTCCTCTCACCAACACTTCTCGTGCACGCGATCGCTAATCACCCTCGCCCGTGCCTCCTTCACGTCTTGTCAGCCGCCTCCGGAGCCTCTCATCACCAAAATTTCCCGTCAGCCACCGGCTCGACCTCTGTTTCGTCGCCGGAATTGCTCGTCGTCAAAATTCCCAATCTCGTCGAGTTTCAGGACCGGCCTCCTCCACCTCGTCGAGCTCTAACCGCCGGCAAAACTATAAGTGAGGTGAGTTAATTCCATTTTGAACTGTTAATTATTCTTATTTTTTATATTATTGCTGATTTTTGTGTTAGGGTTAGGGTTAGTTCTGTGTTAATTGGGGGTTAGGGTTAGGATTAGGGTTCGGTTTAGGTTAGGGTTAGGTTGGGGGTTAGGGTTAAGATTAGGGTTCGGTTTAGGTTAGGGTTAATAACAAATTTCAGCAATAAATCATATAGGAGGTTAGTTGTTCTTATGAGAACTAAGACTTTCGTGTTACAGTGGAAAATTAATAACAAATTTCAGCAAAAGTAAAGAAAATCACATTTTCAATACAAGATTCATATTAACAAATATTTAATATATATGCTTGCAAAGCTCACTGCTCTCCATATCAAACCTAGATTTTTAAATGATTATTGTATGGCACTGAGTATCCATTTGGACATTCAGCAATTATCTTTTATGTCCAAGGATAAGATAAGATTAACACAGAAAAATCCATTTCTAAGATTCTCGTGTCACCTAATCTCAAGTCATTAACCAATTCTTTTTCTACAAGTATCATATTCCACTGCCACCCACAACTTTACCTGTAGGTAATACTTTTATCCCTATCAAAAATAGTATATTAGGCTGACTGGACATTTTTGTCAAAATCGCTATAATGGTCAAGTTATAATAATACAGAACTGGAAACAATTTAATTACAATTCGTCAATTGCATACTTGTACTGGAGTTCACCAGATTGATTGCGAATTTATTGTCCACGTTTTCATAAATACCCTGAAAGCTCAAACTAGCAAGCCATTTTAACACGACAAAACAGCACAAACTACCACTCGAAAAATGGGACTAATGGAGTCCGCTATTATTTCCTATGCTCTGATGATCTTGGCCTTTCATCAAGAATTTCCCTTGAGCTTACTTGTTATACACCAGTTGCAGCTGTTGATTGCTAATAGCTTTTCTACCATTCTTTCATTATAGTAGAGATCCCGAATTCTATCATCGACTACGTGGGGTTAGTTAATTCGAGCGAAAATTTTATATCCAACTACATCATTCAATATCTGACACTTGATACTATTTGTTGGGGATGAACAAACTTACAAATCTATCACAAAGTCAACAACATTCAGATCTCAATTGGTTTAGTGCAGATACCACAATGGCAAAATTCTTCTTCTTATTTTTGCAGTCATAAACATGTATCTTTACATATTCCACTAAAAAAGACTTTATTATAAACAGTACATTGGGACATCAAATACTATGCAAATGCTGCTAAAAAATTGTGTCCTTCAAAAATTAAGGTTAGGGTTTAGGGGGCACTAGTTCCTTCATTAGGATACTCGATGATAACGTAAACTTACAATTTTACCGTAAACTTAACCCTTCATATAAGAACTTAGTTCTTCCACTGATTGAGATTTGCAGAGGCAAATCTCTCCATAAGTTGAGAATTTAATTCTCATCGGTGAGATTTTGTTCTGCAGATTCAAAACTTAGAGGAAAAGAACTAAGTTAAAAAGAAATAACAGGAACATATGCGAATTTAATTTCTCCAAAAATTAGGGTTAGGGTTTAGGGTGCACTAGTTCTTTCAGTCGGATACTCGATTATAACGTAAACGTACAATTTTATCGTAAACTTAACCCTTCATATAAGAACTTATTTCTTTCTCTGGTTGAGATTTGCAGAAGCAAATCTCCCCACAAGTTGAGAATTTAATTCTCATCGGGAAGATTTTGTTCTGCAGATTCAAAATTTAGGGGAAAAAAATTAAGTTAAAAAGAAATAATAAAAATATATGGGAATTTAATTCCTCCAAAAATTAGGGTTAGGGTTTAGGGTGCACTAGTTCCTTCAGTAGGATACTCGATGATAACGTAAACGTACAATTTTACCGTAAACTTAACCCTTCATATAAGAACTTAGTTCTTTCTCTGGTTGAGATTTGCAGAGTCAAATCTCCCCATAAGTTAAGAATTTAATTCTCATCGGGGAGATTTTGTTCTACAGATTCAAAACTTAAGGGAAAAGAACTAAGTTAAAAAGAAATAACAGGAACATATGGGAATTTAATTCCTTCTAAAATTAGGATTAGGGTTTAGGGTGCACTAGTTCCTTCAGTAGGATACTCGATAATAATGTAAACGTACAAATTTACCATAAACTTAACCCTTCATATAAGAACTTAGTTCTTCCTCTGATTGAGATTTGCAGAAGCAAATCTCCCCACAAGTTGAGAATTTAATTCTCATCGGGGAGATTTTGTTCTGCAGATTCAAAGTTTAGGGAAAAAAACTAAGTTAAAAAGAAATAACAGGAACATATAGGAATTTAATTCCTCCAAAAATTAGAGTTAGGGTTTAGGGTGCACTAGTTTCTTTAGTAGAATACTCGATGATAACGTAAACGTACAATTTTACCGTAAACTTAACCCTTCATATAATAATTTTGTTCTTTCTCTGGTTGAGATTTGCAGAAGCAAATCTCCCTAAAAGTTGAGAATTTAATTCTCATCGGGGAGATTTTGTTCTGCAAATTCAAAACTTAGAGGAAAAGAACTAAGTTAAAAAGAAATAACAGGAACATATGGGAATTTAATTCCTCCAAAAATTAGGGTTTAACCCTATATAAAGAACCTAGTTCTTTAAAAAAAATGATGATGATCCAAGATCTTCAAATATAACTTTGTTTATCGTTAATTTATTCATTTCAACGACAAATTTGTATCTACGGATTTTTTTCTTTGTCAGTAACCATCCCGTTCTTAGATTTCTCAATATAGTCATCATAATCTACAATTTATATGTTATACAGTCTAACATGGCCCATGAGTACATCAGAGTTAAGGACTGGATGTACGTGGATTGGCAACAACGTATCCAATCTAACTTTGTCGCAGGAGTTGCTGCTTTCATTGAATTTGCACGCGCACATAATAAGATCGTGTTAGAGAAGATTCTCTACCCGTGCGATAGATGTGGGAATAAGTACTGGCAGAAAGTAGAATTCGTAAAACTTCATATCGTTAAACATGATTTTACTAGACTATGTACAACTTGACTGTATCACGGGAAAGGAGAAGAAGAAGACAGTAATGCGGCAGAAGAAGAAGGAGAAGACGGTAATGCGGAAGAAGAAGACGGTAATTTCTTTCCAGGAGAAGAAATGGAGGATATGGTAGAGATCGTATTCGTACCGAAGATGACATTCTTTCCGGTCAAGGACCGCGTGCGGATAAGTATGAAAAGTTCATGAATGATACTAGAAGACCAATTTATAAGAATGCAAAGTATTCTACCCTATCATGGTTCGTCCAATTTTTCCAGATTAAGTGCCTAAATGGTTGGAGCAACAAGTCATTCACGATACTTCTGAATTTCTTGAAAGATTTTATGCCCCCAGGAAATAACGTGCCCGACAGTTGGTACGGAGCCCAGAAGATTATGTCTGATTTGGGTTAGAAGTGTGAGAAGATTCAAGCATGTTCCAAAAATTGCGTGTTGTATCGGAAAGAGAATTCAGATTTGAAAGAGTTTCCAACATGCGGAGATGCCAGGTATAAGCCGAAAGATTCTAATAAGAAACCCGATATACCTGTCAAGATAGCACGATACTTTCCCATAACACAGAGGCTGCAGATGCTATTCAGGTGCAAAAAAACAGCCGAGGCAATGATTTGGCATCATTGTGCTCCTTTAAGTGAAGATGAAAAAATGAGTCATCCAAGAGATTCAACGGCATGGAAGGATTTCGATAGGAGGAACGAAATATTTAGTAGTGATCCTCGCAATGTCAGGCTCAGACTCGCTAGTGATGGATTCTGCCTATTCAACTATGTGGCTGGAAGCCACAGCACATGGCCCGTTGTAATGATAGTTTATAATCTGTCTCTTGGTTGACTATGAATCAATCCTACTTTATGATGCCTCTTCTTATCGACGGACCAAACTCACCGGGAAACAATATCGACGTCTATCTCCGACCTCTGATTGATGAATTAAAATCTTTATTCATTGATGATGTAGAAACTTACGATGCAAACACAGATACAACCTTCACACTGCGTGCAGTTTTAATGTGAACAATTAATGACTTTCCTGTATATGGAATGCTATCAGGTTGGTCCGTACATGGTCACAAAGTATACCCTTATTGCCATCAATATACAACATCGAAATTCTTGAATTTTAGCAGGAAGGTTTGTTATTGTGGTCATCGGCGTTTCCTGCCACTAGACCATCCCTACAGGTTAGACGCTGCTCACTTTGATGGTAATCATGAGCTTCTTGGGCCTCCAGCCTCATTGTCCGGAGAGGACGTGACTGCTCGGTGGGATGGTTACAATAATGTGAGCTTCCGTACTGGTCAAAAAATTTAGTGCGTCTTTGTCTGGACGTCATGCATATAGAAAAGTGTCACGGCCCAAAGTTTGGATGTGACCGGCACTTAGATTATATAATATCTAAAGATATCTACACAACCCGATTAAGCCAAAAACCAAGATCAAAACCCTTTTTGCTGAAGTTTAGGAAAATTTAGTTTTTAAGTAAAATCACAGTTTTAAGTATTTAAGATTCTAACCGTAACTTCCTATTGAAATAATAATAAAAGCAAGTATAAAATGTTTAATTTGGTTACATCCCTGGTTGGGAGCAACAATGTCAACAGCGGAAATAAATATACAACTTTATATGACATCAATAAGAATCTTAGACAGAAATAAAAGAAATATCATTTAACATAACTAAACGATCTCATCTGCCAAATAATACAAATACAAACACCTCTCGTTCTAAGTCATAATACAGGGTCTGATGGAGATATTCTAGATTCAATATACAATATCAAAAGAGAAGGTTACTACATAGGTAGCCCACCCAGCAAAAGAGGCAATAAAAACTGATAAGTGGATCTGCACTGTGGCTAACCGTCCACTCTACCCCTGCAAGGAACTGTGGCACAACGGGGGTGAGTTGCCAACTCAGTGAATATAACAAACATATAACGGCTGATAATGTAAATATGACGAACTAGAACTAATTTCAACAACAGTGAATGCGATGCATGATAACAGGTGAAGGAATGAATATGTAATACTCCATATATGAATCAAAACCGAAATCTCATCAATTATTTTCCAAATCATGTTCATTTTTCCGTGCCTAACATCGACACAAATTTTCGGTGTTTCATCAGGCATCATTGCTCGAACGATCCTGTAATCAATAATACCGGTCGGTATCATCTAGATATCCGCCGTGTTCATAACTGTCTCCGGAATCGAGTATCCTCGTTAGGCTCCCCGCCTAAAGTGCGGCTATCCTGCCCCTCGGTCTCGACCGGGTCCACCATGTATCCAACTGTATGCCCACCTACTCAGTCTAGATAAAATTATAAATCCGTAATCGTATGACCTCCAACTTGGTCCGGAATAAAACCAAATCATAAAAATGACATCTCATGGTGGACGTGACACATAATCATGAAAATCACTGATTTTTCGTAATAGTATATATGAAAACTTAAAACCATAATTCCTTAATAATACAAATGCCACTTATATCAACTACTAATACTTGAATACGAAATATGAAGTCATATATGCTAATTACTACGACTATTGACACTTAAGGTATGATAAGAATCATTTTTAACAGAATAACTTCTAAGTGTGAAGTGACATGTTAATATCGACGAGGTGTAGTGTACCATGTAGATATGTGCATGTGCGGCATAACTCGTCAATAATGGTGCAGTGTTCTAACAAGTATTAATCCTGGAGGTATATATAGATTTAAGAATGCATATGATAAATTTAACATACAAAAGCAAAACTTGTATTTAAACCTAACTACGGGCGTATCACGCCATCTTTACAAGATCCCCTGGTAGATATTTAGTCTACTCACTGGAATATGTCGTAAACTATTCAGAAATCACCAATCATTTTCCTTTCGTTGCAGCCTCCGAAGTTCTCGTAATTGAATCTAATATCGAAATTAGCTTGTATAAGGAAACGGCTAACTCTGATACGGCGAATATGAAAATACAAGTTCTTACGTACTAATTATATTACATACGACTATTTTAAACTATAAAACCCTTATAATAACTAGATTTTAATCGCTCGCTGTTTGCAACAGAAACTTAAACGCGTTACGAATTTACCGTGTCGTATTTTAGAACTTTGATCCCTTTTCCGATATTAGTTCCCATATTTTATATACAGTTAAATTAACTATTTTAAATAATACCAAAATATCCCAACACCTATACAGAGACCTACCCAAAAACCCAAAACACCAAACTCCTTTAAAAATCTGGCGACGCCGGAATTCTCATATAACTCGCCGGCCAAAATCCGAGCCCCTTGGTTCGTACTCCTAAGGTTTGTTCTAGGTCCAATATACACTATTTAGGGATTGTTTTGTTAAGTTGATTTTTCTCTGAATAATAGCATATTACTACAATACTAAGTTTTACCAAAAATACGATATTTGATTTCTAAATTTACAATTACAGAACTATAATTTACTGAGTTAAGGATTTTACCTACTGAGGATGGTTGAAAAGCTTCCTCCAAGACACCCAAATCCTTAGCT
This sequence comes from Agapanthus africanus, assembly GCA_030015575.1. NCBI lineage: Eukaryota > Viridiplantae > Streptophyta > Magnoliopsida > Asparagales > Amaryllidaceae > Agapanthus > Agapanthus africanus. The sequence continues at coordinate 103,737,965 of CM057345.1, read as the reverse complement.
CCTAGCTTGAAGGTGGAATCCTTAGCCTAATTTTTCTTTTTCACTTCTCTCTTTTTTTATTTCTTTTTGTGAGTTCTAAGTGTTTTCTTTCTCTTGGGTTTTGAAATTTCAGAAGTTTAATTTTATTAAATAATCTGAACACTTAATATATATGGTAAAAGGAAGAATGATGTGTAGGAGGAGATGTTACTAACAAGGGTGTGCCACTCTTATGCAAGGAGGAGGTGTTGTATATGCATTGTGCATGCAAGTAGGATGTGTCCTTGTATTATCTCTTCAAATTGTTTTAACTTGTGATAAAAATTCTGAGTTAAAACAGTATCTACCCCTTTTCCTCTTACACCCTCACAATTTCAAGTTTGCACATTTTCCTAAATTTTTTACAAAAAGATCCTTCGCTACCTATGTTATTATATAAACACCATTTTCTTAAAATGAAGCTAAATTTATCACTAAAACCCTTGTAATTGATTAATATTACACACTAAAATTTCAATTTAATTTGTTTCACATACTACTTATGAAAATGTGCTATTTTGTTTTAATAACTTTTTAAATTGGCATTTTATTATTTAATTCATTAATTTTATTTATTTCTAAATTTTCAAAATGTTACAATATTCTCCCCTTAAGAAAATTCGGTCCCCGAATTTAAAATTTAACTTGACGTACCTTCAAATTTCTTTCGCATCGCATTCTCGGTCTCCCAAGTAATCTCCTCGCGATTCGTTCCCCGCCAAAAAAACCTTTACAGATGGAAGTACTCTTGATCTCGGTTTCTTTGCCTGCCGGTCAAGAATAGCTACTGGCGGCACTGTATAGGATAAATCTGGCTCAAGCTGTAAGGTCTGATGCTAGATCGCGTGAGAAGGATCGTGAAAATACTTGCGAAGCATAGAAACATGAAACACCGGATGCACATCGGGAAAACTCGGTGGAAGTGCTAAACGATAAGCTACAGCATCCACTCTCTCCAAAATCTCGTAAGGTCCGACATATCTGGGGCTGAGCTTTCCCTTTTTCCCGAAACGCATCACACCTTTCATCGGAGATACACGAAGAAACGCATGATCTCCCACCTGAAACTCGAGTCTACGACGTTGTTCATACCAGAATATTGCTTTTACTACCGCCCATTTTTACGCTCGTTTGTTTATAGGTAGGTGCTTTTAATCTGTGTTTGCTATATATTTACAGGCTACAGGTTCCTAGTCCAAAATAATGCAATTGATACAAAATCTCCACTGTTACGCCAAAATACAGAACATCTGTTGACAGCGGATAAAAGCCGGCTTCCGGTCATCCGTATCCGTCCAGTGCCGCGTACCAGTTCCAGAGACAAGACATATGACAGTGGTCATTCGTGTCTCGGACAAGCACAGAGCACGATGGGGGCAGCACAAGAATCAATGGGTGCGCGGAGCTCGAGGGAGAAAAGGTCAAAAGTATTATTTTTTATGCCATTTTGGACCGTTGCAGATCTGAAACAATTATGGAAGAAATTTGCAATTTGGTACATGTAGAAAAACATAAGATGGCAACATAAGGAAACCCAGAAAATTCGAGACCACAATTCCAAAAAAGCACGGCGGAACAGCCGCTAAATGTGGGTTTCCGCGGCGGATCCGCCGCGGTTTTGTGTCATCATCTGACCAAATTTTTGGGGTAGCTTTGTCATTTCATTTGGGGCCAGAATGTTGCCCTAGGGTTTCAGCACGCAGCCTATAAATAGCCCAGTTTTGTGCAAGCCAAAGGTTTTCTTCATGTGTTCTTTTCCCATCTCTTTTTTGTTAGAATTTAGTTTAGCTTCTTCTTCTTCTTCATGTCTTCCTCCATTAAAATGTAGTGAGACCATTGAGTGGATGATGAAATGAAGATGAGGGTTATTTTTCTTATCTTGTATTTTTATTTCATTGCATTGTAATTTAATTTCTAGTGTAACTTTATTATTTGTTGTTAACTAGTTGTTGTTATTTCTTTTCTTGTTCTCTTTCCTTTTTCTTCTTTTATCTGTATTTTCAAGCGATGATACTTGACGGAGTTCCTTGCTAAGGTGAGGACCCAAGAGTTAGCTTGCTTCACTTGTAAAACCGTATTTTCCTTTATTTTCTTCCTTCTTGTTTTGTTTTCTTTTCTTTTATAATGTGTGAATAATTTCCCTCTTGTTAAGGCTAAGGAAGGTGGTATGAGGGACGGAGAAATCCCTTGTGCTTCTCTTCGCCAAACATCTTGAAACGAACCCCGACCAAACAACCGCAACCCCCTCTCTTAGGCGCGCTATACGTGACATGTAGCCGCGACCTTAGTTGAGAAGTCCTTTAAGCGCACTACAACGTGACATGTAGTTGTGACTTAATTGGATACATAGTTGCGGGTGTTTGGCCGAGTGTTGGAAATAAGCGTATTTAGCGGACGGACAAGGGGCATTAGGAATGGATTTAGCGTTGGAAAGGTTGCTTAAACTCGCAAATCCCATTCCTATGTCCTCCTAATCCCCGCTACTTTCGATTATCCCAACATCATCTTAAGAATGGCAAAAGACAAGCACAAGACTAATCCTAACTCTACTAACCGACCTTAACCTTAACAAGCTTACTTAAACATAAATATGAATACTTAGGATAGACTTGAACATACATATACACATTCTTTATTGACTCGTCTAAAACTCGAACGGACATACAACCATCTCCCTGTGGATCGACCCGTACTCAACCGGCTAGCTGCAAAGCGACACCGTCCTGATCGCGGTTATAACTTTAGAACTTTAAACATCAGACACGCAAAAAGCGTGCGATCAAATGGCGCCGTTGCCGGGGAGACGGTAACGTATTTTTTTTCTTGTTATTCGGGTTAATATTCTTTTTGTATATATATAAAAATTATAAATAAAATAAAATAAAAAAATCTTTTTGTTATTTTTGATAATTTTTGTGTGCAAGTGTGCAGGCTAATCTGGAGCAAGTACAGTAATCAAAAAAGAAAACAGAGCATTTTATTTTGGAGTAAAGATCAAGGGGAGTGCAGGGAACCAAATTCGAGGCTTCAATTCCACTACTTGACCGCGGAACTGCGGTCAAAAGGGGGCTTTGGCCGCGGTTCCGCGGCTGTATTGAGGCCTCTGTGCCCCAATTTTTTCTGCCCTTTCTCTTTTCTTTTATCTTCTCTGTGAATTCCACTATACTGTATTTTCTGCAGGTTTCTTTGCACAGATTGCACAGCCGCAAAATAAATTTTTGTTGTTTTAAATTTTGTTTGTTTACTGTTTTGCATATATTAATACGGACATTAAGGGGCTATAACACCAATTCAGATTGTGTGGGGATTTCATCACCCTTCCTAGGACCCCACAAATCACTAATTGCATACGCATTACCTTGAGCTAATAAAAAAATACTAGACTCAGCCCTAAGGACGTCGCGCTCAATAGGACAGAGGACTGGTTGTAGGCATCGGCCGTTTATCCTATCCTGACTTTGCGGTGTCTAGGCAAGTGTGTCTAAGGTAAGTGGTTACTTAATTAGGACCACTACTTACATAGTGGGGAGCCTCCCACTTACCTGGCCGCAATTGGCGGAGAAGAGGCGGTTTGAGGTCCTATTTCTAGGCCTTTGGAACAGTTAGGAGCTGTCTAGCTGACCTAGGTGACCCTAACTTTAGGTGTGTTTGTGCATTTTGTGATTGTGATTGTGCTTGTAAATTTTAGTCCCATAATTCCGTATTCTTTCAAACAAACAATTTTCAAAACTCCAAAAACAAACAATTTTTTTTCTTTCTTTTAATAAAAAAAAATCCACATTCATTTTCCCCTCCTTTTCTCTTCCTTTCTTTCTTTCTCTCTTCATATCATGGATACCCCACCCAGAAAAACTCTTGCCGAACTTTGGTATCCACAACCAGACATCACTTCTTACGGTTCTTGCTTTGGTCGAATTTCGAACGACCCCACCATGCCCAAAATTTCATTGAAAGATCGCATAGACGCATCTAGGACAAACACTTGCCCTCCGCAATCCACTTTGTATCAACCTTTTCAACCCCCCCCCCCCCACTCTCTTATGTTGATACCCCTTTTGCAAGTCGTCCTTTGTCCATCGCTGAACATATTGAAAAATCCCGTAGCCGATCTTTCACTCCTTTCACCACTACAGATTCTTGGGATCAACAATTCCATTCACCTTCTTATCCAAATATTGATTCTACTCCTGTCCAGCCATTCAATTCCTACCAGTCCTACCCGACTTTTGCACCTTCCCTAGACATTGCTTCTGAACCGCCATTTGGGAATTTTCAGTATCCAAACAACTTTGAATCTTTTACTGAAACCCCTTCACAACCCATGTCTAGTCTGGAACAGTCATTGGAAGCCTTTAGGGTAGCGTCGTACCAACAGATGATGGATTTGAATGCGTCCATGGCCGCCCTCATACAACTTAGTGACCCGGTAGCTAGTTTTCAACTAGCTCCAAATTTTCCAATGTATGAAGAGGCGGTAGGACAGGTTGAGAACTTGAGTGGAGAGAGTGAGTTGTACACCCTTCCAAATCGAACATACCCATTGCAAATTGAAACCCATAACTCCGATTTTGAATGTCTATCTAGTGTCCCAAACGATTCATTGATTAAAGATAGAACAGATAATGAGTTGTGTGACTTTGTAGTGTTTGATTTGCCCGATTGTGAAGGGTCCCTTTCGAGTGAAACCACACCCAATCCTTTTGACCTCTACACCTCCATCTTAAAACTAGAATCGATTGAAATCCATACTTTTGATGAGGTATCTGAGAAAATTGATTTTCACTTGATTGAGGATATTGACGCTGTGAATATTTTGGATGATGAACCCACTGCTTTAGATGAGTTTTTCTCTCAAATTCATCATCCCGAGTCTTTAACTGTTTTTCCCAAACTTCATACGCGTCTTGATTTTGATGAAATTTGCATGGATAAACTGAATTTTGAGGAGACTATTGAGGATAGTACTGAGGATGAACTAGTTTTAATTGATGAGTCGGATTTTCCAATTCATCCTGTTCCATTCATTGACTGTGTACACCCTCCCGAACCTTTAACCGATACCCTTCCTCAACCACTTCCCCACATCTTTTCCGTCGTTTCGACCTTGCAAGACACCATATCACTTTCATTTCTTTTGTCTGGTTTACCGAGTTCGGCGTACCCATGGTTTCTCACGAATCTTGAGGGATTTGACCCAATTTCTCGCCATATTGATAGATTAGTATAATCCATCTTTTCACATCGATCATTACAGATTGTACTAATTTATTCAATCCATTTCCACCCTCAAGTTCGTATTCCACTTCTTTCTCCCTTCCGCCATTCTTCTCCTCCTCCGAGACCGGACGCCACTTCTATCCCCATCGGTCTCGCGTATTCTCCTTCTCTTTTCTCTACGCCTTCTTCCACCAACCTGTACATTATAGCGATAAAATCTTTGAATGGTTGGTGCTCACTTTTGGCCTGTGTAAGGCCTTGTATAGCTTGATACTGTTCTTTCCCCCCTGATCCTGAACTTCAACGCTTAACAGTGGAAACACTGTTTTACTTAAGTTTGGGGGGATCCTTTTTGTTTATATATTTTTGTTTTTCTTTTTGTTTTGTATAAATCTTTTGGGGAGCACCGACAATTTTGACCCTCTTGGTGTAGCCTGACAGTGAGGGCACTGTCAAGTTTAAGTTTGGGGGTGTGCTCGGTAAGCTTTCTTCATTCTCATTAATTTGTATATTCTCCATTTGCATACCTTATTTAAAAAACCCATAAAAAAATCGAAATTTTTCCAAAATATAAAATCTTTGTCGTAAAGTTAGCTAATAGGGTAACTTAGATTTTTATTCTGAAAGTTTAGTTGATATATTAGAAGTAACTAAATTCTAGGTTTAGGAATTGAAAAACCTAAAGATAACCCTCATTCTGTTTAAACTTGGTGATTATACGTCCTTACAGTTTTTTTGAGAAATAGGTAATCTTGAGTTCAGTTCTTGAGTTAAGTCAAGATGAAGGGAAAGTATTGATGCTTTACTGAAGAATAAGTCTGAAAAATAGTTTCTTTTCTTGAGTTCAAATTTAGAAAGTATATACCCTACAAACTGCACTTACACGCACCTTGAAACTTGGAATAGTAGAGGATACTTAGAAATACTCTTGCCTGAAAACTTAGTATGAAAGAAAAAACGGTAATTAAAGTTAAACACCAAAAGAGCATCATTGAAAAATATATCCGGTCTTGAAAAAGAAAAAAAAAGAAAAAAAAATAAATAATACGCTTTAAGCTCACACATTCAGTAATCGGCTGTTAGTGCTTCAAGAAGCATTAATAGTCGCATGAAAGGTGTGTGAGCAACACCGTTCATCATAAATGAAAAGAAGTAGTATTAGGTATTAGGGCAAGGGTATTATAGCTTGAATTGAATTGTTGAGTGTAGGGGTGCAAATATACACACACGTAAGGGTATATAATCGATGTTTGGATAAAAGATAGAAATAAAAGATAAGACTTATGTTTTCTGTAAAGTTGATAAAAATCCCTAGAAGGAAAACTCAGGAGAACCAACATCTTTCTAAACTTTTTTGGAACGTATAGGATCTAAAGTTAAATAGATAGGAGGTGTGAAGCATTAGGGTTGGATGTTTCTAACTTAGGATGATAGAATTTCTAACATAGATACGAAACTGTAGGAGTAGAATCGTTGTTAACTTATGACACTAGCTTGACGGGATTTTGTGGGTGTAATCCGCTGAAAACCCTCAGGAGACAACACTCCTCCTACTAGGGACACCTAGAGGTTTAACGGCTTGTTGCACGAGCTCAGTGCAATCGCGTTCCCTGCGAAAGTGAGGTTAGGACTTTTTGTGAATAATTGGTTTTGCTCGGGACGAGCAAAAGTTAAACTTGGGGGTATTTGTTCATACCAGAATATTGCTTTTAGTACCGTCCATTTTTACGCTCGTTTGTTTATAGGTAGGTGCTTTTAATCTGTGTTTGCTATATATTTACAGGCTACAGGTTCCTAGTCCAAAATAACGCAATTGATACAAAATCGCCACTGTTACGCCAAAATACAGAACATCTGTTGACAGCAGATAAAAGCCGGCTTCCGGTCATCCGTATCCGTCCAGTGCCGCGTACCAGTTCCAGAGATAAGACATATAACAGTGGTCATTCGTGTCTCGGACAAGCACAGAGCATGAGGGGGGCAGCACAAGAATCAATGGGTGCGCGGAGCTCGAGAGAGAAAATGTCAAAAGTATTATTTTTGATGCCATTTTGGACCGTTGCAGATCTGAAAATTGTGGAAGAAATTTGCAATTTGGTACATGTAGAACAACAAAAGATGGCAACACAAGGAAACCCAGAAAATTCGAGACCACAATTCCACAAAAGCGCGGCGGAACTGCCGCCAAATGTGGGTTTCCGCGGCGGATCCGCCGCGGTTTTGTGTCATCATCTGACCAAATTTTTGGGGTAGCTTTGTCATTTCATTTGGGGCCAGAATGTTGCCCTAGGGTTTCAGCATGCAGCCTATAAATAGCCCAGTTTTGTGCAAGCCAAAGGTTTTCTTCATGTGTTCTTTTCCCATCTCTTTTTTGTTAGGATTTAGTTTAGCTTCTTCTTCTTATTCATGTCTTCCTCCATTAAAATGTAGTGAGACCATTGAGTGGATGATGAAATGAAGATGAGGGTTATTTTTCTTATCTTGTATTTTTATTTCATTGCATTGTAATTTAATTTCTAGTGTAACTTTATTATTTGTTGTTAACTAGTTGTTGTTATTTCTTTTCTTGTTCTCTTTTCTTTTCTTCTTTTATCTGTATTTTCATGCGATGATACTTGATGGAGTTCCTTGCTAAGGTGAGGACCCAAGAGTTAGCTTACTTCACTTATAAAACCGTATTTTCCTTTCTTTTCTTCCTTCTTGTTTTGTTTTCTTTTCTTTTATAATGTGTGAATAATTTCCCTCTTGTTAAGGCTAAGGAAGGTGGTATGAGGGACGGAGAAATCCCTTGTGCTTCTCTTCGCCAAACATCTTGAAACGAACCCCGACCAAACAACCGTAACCCCTTCGCTTAGGCGCACTATACATGACATGTAGTCGTGACCTAAGTTGAGAAGTCCTTTAAGCGCACTACAACGTGACATGTAGTTGTGACTTTATTGGATACATGGTTGCGGGTGTTTGGCCGAGGTTCGGAAATAAGCGTATTTAGCGGACGGACAAGGGGCACTAGGAATGGATTTAGCGTTGGAAAGCTTGCTTAAACTCGCAAATCCCATTCCTATGTCCTCCTAATCCCCGCTACTTTCGATTATCCCAATATCGTCTTAAGAATGGCAAAAGAAAAGCACAAGACTAATCCTAACTCTACTAACCGACCTTAACCTTAACAAGCTTACTTAAACATAACTTTATTGACTCGTCTAAAACTCGAACAGACATACAACCATCTCCCTGTGGATCGACCCGTGCTCAACCGGCTAGCTGCAAAGCGACACCGTCCTGATCGCGGTTATAACTTTAGAAGTTTGAACATCCGACACGCAAAAAGCGTGCGATCAGACGTCGTCGATCTGCATATGATTTCTATCTGCACTGGGCCGCTCTCATTCTGTCCTGTATCAATTGAATCTTTTCCGTAGTCTCCTGTACTATCTGCGGTCCCAAAATGCTACTCTCGCTCAGTTCCGTCCAGCAAACGGTTGATCGACATTTCCTCCCATACAAAGCTTCAAAGGGTGCCATCTTGATCGTTTCCTAAAAAATGTTGTTGTACAAGAATTCTATCAAAGGTAAGTGACAATCCCAACTACCACCGAAATCAAAGCTGCAAGCTCGAAGCATATCCTTTAGAGCCTGAATGGTCCGCTCTGACTGACCATCTGTCTGTGGGTGAAAAGCTGTACTAAAACTCAATCGTGTACCAAGAGCTTCTTGAAGTTTCTGCCATAGCCTGCTGGTAAACTGGCTACCCCAATCGGTTACTATGCATGTCGGACCCCATGCAATCGTACAATCTCGTCGATATAAATCTGAGCATACTGCGCAACCCATACGTCGTCTTCACCGGTAGAAAGTGAGCTGCCTTTATCAATCTATCTACTATCACCCAGATGGAATCACACCCTCTACTAGTCCTGGGTAGACCCACAACGAAATCCATGAAAATATGTTCCCATTTCCACTCCGGAATGGGCAAGGGTTGCAATTCTCCTGCCAGCTTTTGGTGCTCAGCCTTGACTTGCTAACAAGTCAAGCATCTTGAAACAAACTCCGCAACATCTCTCTTCATTCCTTCCCACCAATAAACATCCTTCAAGCCATGATACATCTTGGTGGAACCAGAATGAATACTGTATGCTGATCGATGAGCCTCCTCTAAGATCTCACGTCTCAGTCCATTCAAATCTGGCACACAAAGACGAGTCCCAAAATGTAATACTCTATGGTCATCTATCAGGAACTTCGACTCTCTACACTGCCTAACCTGATTCATAATCTCCGATATACGAGCATCTGCGGGCTGTGTCTCTCGAATACGATCCAATAATTAAGGATGGATGCGAACATGTGCTAACTGTCCTCCTGTCAATGTGAACTCAACTGTACACGGCTATTACATAGAATCTTCCAGTCTGTAGAAGACTGTCTCTGTAAGGTGTGCAAATGAGATAATCTACCTCCAGGCCTCCGACTCAAAGCATCTGCTACCATATTTTCTTTGCATGGATAATACAAGATCTCACAATCGTAATCCTTCACGATTTCCATCCATCTACGCTGCCTTAGATTCAGATCTCTCTGTTGAAAATATACTTCAAGCTCTTATGATCTGTAAAAATCTGGCGCGACTCTCCATACAAGTAATGCCTCTAAATCTTCAGTGTGAAAATTACAGCAGCCATCTCCAAATCATGAGTGGGGTAGTTCTGCTCGTGCATCTTCAGCTATCAAGAAGCATAAGCTACAACCCTGCCGTGCTACATCAACACACAGCCTAAACCCACTCAAGAAGCATCATAATACACAACAAAACCACCAGACCCAGAAGGTAAAGATAAGACCGGTGCAGTCGTCAAGCGAGTCTTCAACTGCTGGAAACTCTGCTCACATGCATCTGTCCAAAGAAATGGAACTTCCTTCCTAATCAATCCGGTCAACGGTGCAGCGATCCGAGAAAAATCCTGCACAAAGCGTCGGTAATAACCTGCCAGACCTAAGAAACTACGAACCTCAGTAACTAACATAGGTCTGGGCCAGTGCTGTACCGCTTCGATCTTCTTTGGGTCCACACGTATCCCATCTCTTGTAACTACGTGACCCAAGAAATCTATATTATCCAACCAGAAAGCACACTTGGAGAATTTTGCGAACAGCTGATGCTCCTTCAAGGTCTGCAACGTGATGCGCAAATGCTGCTCGTGCTCCTCCCGACGCCGGGAATAAACAAGAATATCATCAATGAATACTATAATGAACTGATCAAGGAATGGTCTGAAGATACGGTTCATCATATCCATGAAAGCTGCTGGGGCGTTGGTGAGTCCGAATGACATCACCAAAAACTCGTAATTCCCATATCGTGTGCGAAAAGCAGTTTTCGGAATATCATCCTTCCGAACTCTCAACTGGTGATATCCTGACCGCAAATCAATCTTTGAGAAGTAGCCAGCTCTCTGCAGCTGATCGAACAAGTCATCGTTACGAGGTAATGGATACCTATTTCACACAGTAACTCGATTCAGCTGCCTGTAGTCGATGCACAGTCTCAAACTACCGTCCTTCTTCTTAACAAATAAGACAGGAGCTCTCCACGGCGATACACTCAGACGAACAAGTCCTCTATTTAACAACTCTTGCAACTGGCTTTTGAGTTTCTTCAACTCTGTCGGGGCCATCCGGTAAGGTGGTATAGAAATAGATCCCGCACCCGGAATCAAGTCAATGCAAAATTCAATATCGCGATCGGGCGGTAATCCTGGTAATTCAGCAGGAAACACATCCGGAAATTCTCGTGCGATCGAAACCTGGTCCAACGGGACTTCAGCGACTCCTAAGTTCTAAAAAAATGCTAAGAACCAATGACAACTCTTCTTTAAGAGCCGTCCCGCAAAAAGAGCAAAAATCATGTTGGCAGGAGTTACATTACAGTCACCCTGCACAACAAAGATCGGTTTACCTGGAAAACAAAATCTGACCGCTTTCCCTCGACAATCTACATAAGCATGACAAACGGCCAACCAATCCATACCAAAAAGTATATCAAAATCTAACATATCCAGAAAATCAGATCAACTAAAGAATCCCTATCACCAATACGTAATGATCATGACCTGAATACATATCGAGCTATAAAAGAATCTCCTACAGGAGTAATCACAACTAGCGGTAATTCTAACAATGACAACTCTCTTCCCCGAAAAGGTGCAAAGTGTGCAAATACGTATGAATGCGTAGAAACAGAATCAATTAGAATATGCGCGTTTAAGGAACATACTGAAAGAATACTTGTTACGACTGCATTGAATGTCTGGGCATCCTGTGGAGTCAAGTAAAGACCCGAGCCTGGTCCCTACTAGCATCTTGACGTCCTTCCTTAAAGTCTACAATTCCTAGAAAAATGCTCTGGACGTCCACAACTAAAACAGGTAGATGGGGGCTTCTGCTCAACGGGGTACGAACTGAACATCTGGCCCTGAGTCCTATCTCGACCAAAACTGCGACCTGAATTGAATCTGCCTCGACCTCCTCGTCCTCTCGAATTATGACCGTCACGACCACGGCCTCTATGGGCGTTGATCTGGCGTGGAACAACAACAGGTGTAGGAGGTAATGTGCTCGGAGGAGGTGGTGAAGGTGGTGAAGTCACATGTGAAACCGATGCCTCACCCTTTCGCCTCACGGGACAATCCCTTATAAAGTGATACGGACACTCACACCCGAAACATCTTTTCATGGGCTGCTGAACATATGGGTATAAGTGATAGAACTGATCTATACAGAATCTGCCACGGCCTCTACGAACACATCTTGGTGCTGATGTATTATTACGAATTTGCCTTGGTCTCTGAACACCCGTACGTGGAGTAGTGGTCGATCTCCGTGCTCGACTAATCTCCAGCAAGGATCCGATCATTCGGCGCATCTCTTAAACATTTGTCTCCATCCAAGCTATACGATTAATATAGGGTGGATCAATCGGTTTATGAAAGATAGGCGTACTGCTCTGGTCTGTCCCCATAGTGGTTAATGACATAGCGGCTGGAGTAAGAAACAGGATTGATAAGGACATTGCAATCGAATCACAAGATACACGAAATTAAGGAAAGAAATACGAACAAACATCTTCTAAGGTTACTTAGGCTGAGTATCACAGCGTAAATATGCCGCGAAACATACGTATGGTATGCACTCATTCTAATTCACCTACTCCATCAATCCAAAAGTCATCCTACGTAACGAACTCAAGTCGACTTATCTTAACTCACTACTCGATTCCGTAAGGTTAATCCTAAGCACTGATACCAAGTTTGTCACGACCTAAAATTTTGATGTGACCGGCACTTAGATTGTATAATATCTAAAGATATCTACACAACCCGAGTAAGCCAAAAACCAAGATCAAAACCCTTTTTGCGGAACTTTAGGAAAATTTAGTTTTTAAGTAAAATCACAGTTTTAAGTATTTAAGATTCTAACCGTAACTTCCTATTGAAATAATAATAAAAGCAAGTATAAAGTGTTTAATTTGGTTACATCCCTGGTTGGGAGCAACAATGTCAACAGCGGAAATAAATATACAACTTTATATGACATCAATAAGAATCTCAGACATAAGTAAAAGAAATATCATTTAACATAACTAAACGAATTCATCTTCCAAATAATACACATACAACCACCTCTCGTTCTAAGTCATAATACATGGTCTGATGTAGATATTCTAGATTCAATATACAATACCAAAAAAGAAAGTTACTACATAAATAACCCACCTAGCAAAAGAGGCGATAAAAGCTAATAAGTGGATCTGCACTGCGGCTAACCGTCCACTCTACCCCTGCAAGGAACTGTGGCACAACGGGGGTGAGTTGCCAACTCAGTGAATATAACTAGCATATAACGGCTGATAATGTCAATATGACGAACTAGAACTAATTTCAACAACAGTGAATGCAATGCATGATAACAGGTGGAGGAATGAATATGTAATACTCCATATATGAATCAAAACCAAAATCTCATCAATTATTTTCCAAATCATGTTCATTTTTCCGTGCCTAATATCGACACAAATCTTCGGTGTTTCATCAGGCATCATTACTCGAACGATCCTGTAATCAATAACACCGGTCAGTATCATCTAGATATCCGCCGTGTTCATAACTGTCTCCGGAATCGAGTATCCTCGTTAGGCTCCCCGCCTAAAGTGCGGCTATCCCGCCCCTTGGTCACGACCGGGTCCATCATGTATCCAACTGTATGCCCACCGACTCAGTCTAGATAAAATTATAAATCCGTAACCGTATGACCCCCAACTCGGTCCGGAATAAAACCAAATCATAAAAACGACATCTCATGGTGGACGTGACATATAATCATGAAAATCACTGATTTTTCGTAATAGTATATGAAAACTTAAAACCATAAATTCTTAATAATAAAAATGCCTCTTATATCAACAACTAATACTTGAATACGAAATATGATGTCATATATGCTAATTACTACGACTATTGATACTTATGGTATGATAAGAATCATTTTTAACAGAATAATTTCTAAGTGTGAAGTGACATGTTAATATCGACGAGGTGTAGTGTAACATGTAGATATGTGCATGTGCGACATAACTCGTCGATAATGGTGCAGTGTTCTAACAAGTATTAATCCTGGAGGTATATATAGATTTAAGAATGTATATGATAAATTTAACATACAAAAGAAAAACTTGTATTTAAACCTAACTACGGGCGTATCACGCCATCTTTACAAGATCCCCCGGTAGATGTTTAGTCTACTTACTGGAATACGTTGTAAACTACTCAGAAATCGCTAATCCTTTTTCTTTCCTTGCGGCCTCCGAAGTTCCCGTATTTGAATCTAACATCGAAATTAACTTGTATAAGGAAACGGCTAACTCCGATACGGCGAATATGAAAATACAAGTTCTTACGTACTAATTATATTACATACGACTATTTTAAACTATCAAACCCTTATAATAACTAGATTTTAATCTCTCGCTGTTTGCAACAGAAACTTAAACGCGTTACGAATTTACCGTGTCGTATTTTAGAACTTTGATCCCTTTTCCGATATTAGTTCCCAGATTTTATATACAGTTAAATTAACTATTTTAAATAATACCAAAATATCCCAACACCTATACAGAGACCTACCCAAAAACCCAAAACACCAAACTCCTTTAAAAATCTGGCGACACCGGAATTCTCCTATAACTCGCCGGCCAAAATCCGAGCCCCTTGGTTCGTACTCCTAAGGTTTGTTCTAGGTCCAATATACACTATTTAGGGATTGTTTTGTTAAGTTGATTTTTCTCTGAAAAATAGCAGATTACTACAATACTAAGTTTTACCAAAAATACGATATTTGATTTCTAAATTTACAATTACAGAACTATAATTTATTGAGTTACGGATTTTACCTACTGAGGATGGTTGAAAAGCTTCCTCCAAGACACCCAAATCCTTAGCTCCTAGCTTGAAGGTGGAATCCTTAGCCTAATTTTTCTTCTTCACTTCTCTCTTTTTTTATTTCTTTTTGTGAGTTCTAAGTGTTTTCTTTCTCTTGGGTTTTGAAATTTCAGAAGTTTAATTTTATTAAATAATCTGAACACTTAATATATATGGTAAAAGGAAGAATGATGTGTAGGAGGAGATGTTACTAACAAGGGTGTGCCACTCTCATGCAAGGAGGATGTGTTGTGTATGCATTGTGCATGCAAGTAGGATGTGTCCTTGTATTATCTCTTCAAATTGTTTTAACTTGTGATAAAAATTCTGAACTAAAACATTATCTACCCCTTTTCCACTTACACCCTCACAATTTCAAGTTTGCACATTTTCCTAAATTTTTTACAAAAAGACCCTTCACTACCTATGTTATTATATAAACACCATTTTCTTAAAATGAAGCTAAATTTATCACTAAAACTCTTATAATTGATTAATATTACATACTAAAATTTCAATTTAATTTGTTTCACATACTACTTATGAAAATGTCTTATTTTATTTTAATAACTTTTTAAATTGGCATTTTATTATTTAATTCATTAATTTTATTTATTTCTAAATTTTCAAAATGTTACAAGAAGGGAGTATCCGAGCACGTACTCAACTTACTTTTTTGTAAAGACGGAAAATCAAAGACAACCTCCGTACTCGGATGGATCTTCAGGACTGGAAAATTAGAAGTGAATTGTATCCTAAACCGATCGCGGGTAAACAGGAAAGTTTGTACTTCCCAATACCGCGTATCATATGTCACAACCGGAAAATAAAAGATTCTTGCAGGTGTTGTATGATTTGAAAGCTCCTATAGGCTTCTCAGGATCATTTAGTAAGAAGATAAAAATTATGAAAGACAAGATCGATGGGCTGAAAAGTCATGATTACCATGTTATTATAGAGCACCTTCTTCCATTAGCCCTCAAGACTTCCCTTCTCGAATCGGTTGGTCTATTAATCAATGACCTTTGTTGCTTTTTTTAGAGAATTGTGTACTAAAACCCTTGATGTTATGACGCTGGAGAATCTAGAAAATTCTATTTCGTTGATAGTTTGCAAGCTTGAGTGTATTTTCCACCGTCATTCTTCGATATCATAATACACCTGACGGTTCATCTTGCAACTGAGCCTAAGTTAGCCGGACCGATACAATATCGATGGATGTATCCCGTTGAAAAGTACGTAGAATTTTTTGTTTCACGCAATTTGTTAAATTATTTTTGTCCTATATGCCCATATTTATTTATTTAACATATTTTTCTTTAGGTATCTCTACACTCTAAAAAAATATATACGTAATAGAAATCGGCCAGAGAATTCTATCATGCAAGATTATCTTCTAGATGAAGCAACTACATTTGTTCTCTCTATCTGGACGAGAACACTGAGACGAAACTTAACCGGCCTCGGAGAATTCGGGACGGGCCATATGGTAAAGCTGATTATAAGAGAGTAGACACTATCTTTATTAACAAGATATATCGGTTTATTCTCCTCAATAGCGCATGTCTTGAAGAAATTAGAGAGTAAGTTTTTTTGGATTAATTGTTATATTTTTGTGTGCATGAAACGATATAATAATAATGTCATAATTTATTGATGAGAACATAAATCATTTTAACGAGGTACGTGAGGGGCATCCTGATTGGAATAATGAACGATTCGAAAAATATCATCAGAATAATTTTTGCGATTGGATTGCAGATCATGTAAGTTCGAATAATATATTATTGCTACCAGTCTTAATCTAAACATATATCGTTATGTATTTGTTGTAAAATTTGTTTTTTCAAATCCACGATCCGAACTTGTCTGCTTCATTAGAGAGTGATTCAAGATGTTTAGCTCAGTTTTCTAGTATGGAGGTTGCATATTATAAAGGATTCGGTGTCCTTGGATACAAATTTGAATTTAAAAATATAGAAGCATCTCGAACCACTCAGAATAGTGGGATTGCAACGTTAGGATCGGATGGTGTGATTTATTATGGATACTTAAATTGCATGCTTGGCATCCAATATCCCGGACGATCAGAACCGTTTTATATATTTCAATGTACTTGGTACGATACACGAACTGATACAGACAAGTAGAGAAACAATCTCGGGACCTGGAAAGATTAATATGGATTGACTAGTACGAACACATTTCGATTTTATGGCCAGGACAATCCATTTATCTTTCCGGACCAAGCGTTCCAAATATACTACTCACAGTGCTTGAAGAATCCGGGATGGAGTGTCGTATGCTGTTGGAAACTCAGGAATGTTTACGATGTCCCAGAATTTAAGGATCGTATGGAGGACAGTGATGAGGACGAAGAAGAGAGAAGACTTAAAGTGCTCCGACCGTCTGTTTCAAAATACGGGTTGTCTTCGGCTGATCGTGAAGTTACGTGGGTTAGTAATGATATCGATGATTAAATCCAAATAGATATGTCTAACGCGTCCACGAAACGAAAAAGGTTATCAGTAATGTTATATTATTACTTCATATTTTTACGATCTATACATATATAGCATGCATATATAATGATTGTACTCTTGTCTAGAATTGATGACGACGACCGGAGCAGCGAGAGGCGGCAGGAGCACCAGTCGCGGCAGAGACAGAGGCAGAACGGTTCTGCCGCCTGGAAAGCTGCGTAGGGAGCTTCAGTAGGCCGGTCTTGCACCCCGATCGGAGACCCTTTCGGATGACTCCTTACGTGTGGAATTTTCCACACCTTCAGGTATATTGCACGCATATTCATTTTGAATGTAATATTATAGATATACATGCATATTTTTTTTCAAAATTGCTTATATAGTCAATATTTGATTGTCTAGCTGTTGGTGGTGCGTCCACATCAGAGGCAGATGCCACTCCCGCACCTCCAGGTATGTTTATATATTCTATAGTTAATGCATATTGATTTAGAATGTTATATCATAAATATACACACATTCTTTTTGCTCTTACTTGGATAATCATTTTTTTATTGTCTAGCTATAGGTGGTGCCTCCACATCTCGGGCAGAGGCCACCACCGCACCTGCGGGTATGTTTATATATCCTATAGTGCATGCATATTTATTTAGAATGTTATATTATTGATCTACATATTATTTTTGTAATTACTTATATAATCTATTTTTAATTGTCTAATTATAGGTGGTGCGTCCACATCTGGCGCAAGGGCCACTCCCGCCACTTCCGTACCCCCCGCTCAGTCTCTAGGTTAGTATGAATAAATATAAAATATTTATTCATTTTACATATACTCTAAGAATAAACATGAACTTCATGTAATTTTATCGTCAATATTTATTTTCTAGTTGGAGGGGATGCGTCCACGTCCGGGTCACTGGCTGTTCCTCACGGAAGAACTATCGTCTCGCTCGTGCCGCTGCCCGGGCCCAGTCTCGTGCTGCTGTCACCGGAGGAATATATCGCACTTAAATTTTCGTTAAACCTTAGATTTCTTAATACCACTTTATCTTAATATTGATTGTCTTGATATTTCTTGTAGATGCAGGGCAGCCCCATCCCGAGAGGGGGACTCGAGGGCCGAATCAGTCTCACAGGCTGAGGCCCGACAGAGCTAGGGGAGGCAGCATTCCCCCTCTTCTTTACCCCTGATTATCTCTATGCCGAGAGATTCGGCCGGTATATGGGGGATGAGAGCTGCCTCGTGAAGAAATATCCACTTCACGTTGAGTGGGGCGATTAGCATCAGCGCTCATTTGTCCTCTTCTGAGATCAGGCTCGGATATTAATATATATTTTCACTTTACTTATCCAATATATTTATTATTATTTAACACTTGGAATTTAAATATATTGTTTTTTTGTATTTGCAGTTGGATTACGACTTTCAGCCTATACTCGACCCTGATCACCCAGAGAGAGTGCTCGATCTTCACGCTCTGTATAATGACCTGATGAAGAACATGCAATCAAAGCTCCGATATAATAGGAACGAGCTGAAGATCGACTGCTATTCCCTGTGGATGGTGACCACCGAGGCAGAGAGAGCGGCTCTGCTACATATTCCGGCCTTTACGAGAGTCGACGTAGATACATGGCTTCTCTTGTGCCAATATTTCGACTCTCAGCGCAAACATGTTTGTAATTTAAATGTAATTCATTGTTTAGTATATAATTTATTTTTTTTGTGTTTCTTAATTAGAAAAATAAATCTAAATGTGTTGTGCAGAAACAGACCAATCAAAATAAAAAGAATAAGAAGTCGGCGAAGAGGGGTCGTCCCACTTATACAGGTGGCTCGAGAAACATTACTCGTGCCATGGAGGTATCGGTAAATTACAATAGATCTATTTTGATATAATATAATATTAAGAGTTATTTTATAATATATGTAATTTTTTTGTGAATTGCAGAGAGCTCAGACCCTGGCGTAGGGTGGTACACCGAGCGTACTGACCGCATATCTTGCTGTCCACGGCACCTCGATAGATCCCGCCATGGGCGATCTTCGATTCCCTGACACTGCTACCTAGGAGTATTGCGTAAGTATTAATATTTATTTCAACAAGTTTGAAATTTTTGTTTTGAAAAGTTCAAATTTAAATGATATACTTATATTTTAATGGTTAATGTGGGTGTAGGAGCAGGTGGTGGAGCAGGCGGAGGTATCGGGGATCGATTTTACTGGACAAACCGATTCGATGCTGCTGACCCCAGTCCTAGACGCCACACACGGAGGGCACCACGGAGGGTGGGAGAGAGGCCGGGGACTGGGTCCTAGCAGGGCCCAAATGAGGTTGGACTCCACTCCGGCGGTTACTTCCCCTACCCCCGTGAGTGACGTCTAGAGCATGATGTTGCCGCCTTGAAGACCACCGTCAAGGAGTTGAAGGAGATAGTACGTATACTACATAATAGTAAAATATTATATGACATTATAGATAGTAACATATGAAATATTAGTAGTATGAATTTATTTTGTTGCAAACTTAGCTTTGATTAATCATACTTACATAAAACTATCAATTAAAATAAACTACGGCTTTCCAAACTAGATATCCAAACGAGACCTAAGTCCCTAAGTAATTTTAGATTGGGGTTTCGCAATAAGCTGATAATGATACGAACTCGACTAAAATCCAATACACTGTTTTTACTCGTTTATTACACACAAAATTTAACAGGTGTGACAGGTTTCTTCGGCTGCGGCTCCACATTCGGTTGCTGCTCCGCAAGCCACTACCTCGGCTGCGGTTGCGCAGACCACTCCGGCAACTCCACAGCCCGCTCAGACTCCCGCACAGTCCGCTCCTTCATTAGTCGAGTTTTTGATGACTCAGGGCTGCACCGAGAAGCAGATGCGCCAGATTATGGCGATTATCAGAGGTGGAGGAGCTGGACCGAGCTATGGTAGTTTTATTTATATTTTTGAGGATGTATGTGTTGGGGTAAAAATTTACACCCCCGTTGACCGAGTCAAAGTTAAGGTCAACCCCAAGCCAGGTGGGCCCAAGCCCAGGTCAAGCGGGCCCATGCCCAAGTCGAGCCCGCGGCCAGCCTCCTCCATGCTAAAATATAGATCATGTAATAAATAATTTTTATGTAATTTTTTATACATGAATGTATGCAAAATGGGCATAAAGCCAATATTTTGTAAGCCCACGGCTTATGTGCAAAAAATGAAATGGCACATGAGCCATGGGATGGCTAAAATGCCATTTTTGTGAAGCCCAAGGGGCTATATGCAAATATGTAAGCCTATAAAAGGCAACATGATGAATAAAAAAATATACTTTTCATTCTCTCCACAAAAATTAGAGCTGAGCTCTTTCTTCCTTCTTCAAGGTTCCAAAACCTTCTTCTTTCTTTTGAATTAAATCAAGAGTTTTACTCTTCCTTTTTCAAAACTAAATAGTTTTTCACCACAAAACCCATCAAGGGGAACTCAGATCTTCCATCAGATCTCAAAAAGAAAAGATTTTGAAATCCCACATCTCTTGATCTTCAAGATCCAGCTAACAGAGGAGGAAGAAGAAGAACATCTTTCACTAAACCCTCAAAAAAATAAGAAAAACACATTCAGGAGTCCAACTCCTCTCTGATTTCTCTTCTGAGAAATTTTTTCAGGCTAAAAGCCTCTTGTGCCTCTCCGGCGCGCAGCGCAAGTGCGCAAGGCGCCAGCGTGCCGACACGTGGCGCGCGCGCTTGCGCACCTGCTCGCTTGCGCAAGCGCGCAAGGCGTCCGCGTGCCGACACGTGGCGTGCGCGCTTGCGCACCTGCTCGCTTGCGCAAGCGCGCAAGACGCCCGCGCGCCGACACGTGGCGCGCGCGCTTGCGCACCTGCGCACCTGCGCAAGCGCCTTGCGCAAGCGCGCAAGGCGCCCGCGCGCCGACACGCGGCGCGCGCGCTTGCGCACCTGCGCAAGCGCGCAAGGCGCCCGCGTGCCGACACGTGGCCCCCACGCATCCCTTGGATGCCTTTTCCCTCTCTTTTTATGTACATACATATACATATACATATGTATACAAATTCACACATATACATACTCCGCCACATTCTCCCCCTCCAAAAAATTTTCGGGCCGGGGCGCTGCCCCGAACCCCACAAGGGGGCTGCTAGCCCCCTTGACCCCCAGCCCGCTATCCGGGTAGCGGGACCCCCGTAAAAAAAACTCTGCGTGGCTCCCGATATATCCAAAACCCCCTTTCAAAACACACGCACACTGCACATTGAGTTCGCATGACCAGTTTAACCCGTTAATCGGAGGTTCCCTCGCCCCAAAGGCGATGGGTAATTAACGGCAGCTTAGTCCGCGGCTGCCGGAGATTCGGATCCCCACAATCATTAAACCCCGGTCTACCCTAGGCAGGGGGAATCTGTAGTACGCCTGACAAGCGCGCGCGTATTCCCATCTCACTGGGGTGACGAAAAACACCCTACAGTATGTACTTATCTGATACATATTGTATAAATTTTGGACGATATTGGTGGTTTTTTGCTTGTTCGCGATGATTTAATTTGATATCGTATTCTATTTGTTTATTTCTTTTATATATTATGCGTGAGATATTGATTATGAATATTTCTGTATTTAGTTATATGATGTATATATTATTGTGCACAGGGCAGGGAAAAAACAGGTAGCCATTTTTATAAAAAAAAAACCTGATATTTTGTCCCTACGGATTAACCCGTAGGGCCAGCTGTTGCACCTACGGATTATTCCGTAGGTGCAATGTTTTTCCCTATATAGTTAGCCGTAGGGACAAAATATCAGGATACCTGATATTTGTCCCTATGGGCTCAGTAAAACTTGTCCGACGAATTTATCTGTAGGAGCATTAATCTGGACCTACGGATGTATCCGTATGAGCATCAATCAAGCCCTACGAATACATCCATAAGGACAATTGTTTTATTTTATAAACCAATAAATTAAAATATTTATCAGGCCTTACGGATTCCTCCGTAGGGATAAGTGTCCCTACGGATTAAGACGTAGGGGCAATTAGGGACATGTTCAGGACGAACACTTGCACCTGCGGTCTTTGCACCTACAAGGTATTTTTTTGCCCTTACCAATATATCCGTAGGGGCAACTCTTTATTGTAGCAGTGATATACTTTTAATTTTGTATAACTTTAAAATGTGTTTTGTTAAAAAGGAATTTTTAGTATATATACTCTTAGTTTGGTATAGTTTTAAAATTTATTAAGTATATAGTTTGGTAGCAAAAAGATTATTTTTTTAACAAAAGAATTTTTTAATAGATTTTCAATTTATTTTGAAAAATCATTGGTATGAATTCATTGACATTACTTAAAGAATGTTAAGTATTTAGTTTGGTAATCTGAGTTCATCCAAAATTTAGTCAAAAGTATTCAAAAAAAAAATTTAAAAATGAATTTTTTGTGCATAGACTCTCAGTTTTGGTATGATGTTAAAATTTTTAAGTATCTCCACTATTATAACTACAATTCTTATTGTAGTTGCAATTAGAATTTTAAATAGGACTAAAAGACAATATATGGATAACATGTGGAATTTTAAAAAAAATTGAAAACATAAAAATTGAGAAAAAATAAAAAAAAATAAAAAAAAATTAGGAACTACCTTTATTAGGCAAAATTGGATGGAAACAAAATATCAGGAAAAAAAGGTTGAAAAGATTAATAAAGATATCTATTTAAGATAATAGATTCCTCAGAGACTTTTAGTTAAGATAATGAGAATACCCATATAAAAACCTTATTGTACCGTACACGTGCAGCGCACGTGCAACATGCTAGTATAGTTTGGTAACAAAATATTTTTCCTTAATAAAATATAGATTTAGATGAGGTTTTCTAATTTGTTTGTAAGCTAAATATTTTCTTAATATTTTAGCAAAAAGTGTTTTTTAAATTTCTTTGTAAGCTAAATATTTTCTTAATATTTTAACAAATAAATTTTAAAAAAATCTTTTTATGAGTGAAATTAAGTTTAGAAAAATTGAATTAAGCTTACAATTAATTAAAGAAATTAAATATTAAGTTTGGAAAAATGAATTAACAGTTTTGCTGAGATTTGATCCCCAAACCATCAATATTTGCTTGTGTGATGCACACATACAATTAAAAGGGAAAAAAACCATGCCAGTTAGTTTTATTTATTATCTTTATATAAGAAAATTCGATGATTAATTCAACAAGTTAATTAAATGTTGATTGTTTAATCCTTATTGATTACAACATCCTCGTTTTTTTATAAGATATGAATTTTAATTAGTTTAGTGCAGAGTTTAAAAATTCCAAAAGATATAATTAGTTAGAAATAAAAAATATTTTCAATATTAACAAAAGAGTTTTAATAAACTAAATATATCAAAATGATTTGCTGGAAAAAAATAAAAAAGAAATGATACTGGATTTGAATGTGCTAAGAAGATCAGGATTTGGTGGTATGAATAATTTTGTGGTATGAAAAAATTGATGGTATGACAGAACGACGAAAAATCTCATAAATTTTCTTTTAAGAGTACTATAGATAGATAGATTTAAATTCATAAAAATAAGATATTACAATTCGCAAATCATATAACATTAAACTTTTAAATCGATATGATTTTTCTTCACTTTGAAATTCGTACTCGCCTGCTGCAAGGAGACCTTGCTAGTTGTAGATATATAACTGCAAATTCTGGGTATACATTCATCTAACATGGACATATATAACACATACATGTATACATAAAATCTATTCTTTAAAATTATAACGCAAACTCGGAGGAAGCTGTTTACACTTAAATTTGGCTGATTAGGCTCGGTAGTTAAGATGGAAGAAAATAGTGAGCCGAGAAAATGGTTATTTTAGAAGGCTAAATTGCATAAATGTACCCATCAACTTTCGCGTTTTTTGCAATTGATAATGTGAACTTTAATAGTTAAAGATAAATACCATGAACTACTTTTTTGACATAACTGCCATATGACCTTAACTTTTGAACCTTAATGGACCATTATGCCCCTTGAAATTTTAGGAGTTGACTGAGAAGATAAGGGTAAAATGGGCAAAAACAAGTCAAATATTGATGACATGACTGTTAAATATAACGTTTGCAGATGGAAGAAAAGTTGATGGTATTTAATTGCAATCGGGGATGATAGTAAAAGATACTTATTTGTAATTAAATTAGTTCATCGTATCAATCACAAAAAACTTGATTGTGGATGGATCGATACATTTGTGATACATTTGTGCAGTTTAGCCAATTTAGAAAGATGTGCGCCAAGACGTGAAGAATTGCAGCATGCAGCTAGGGACAGGAGCCCACAATACTATAAGAATAATGGAAATTTGTAGCTATAGTTGTGGGCGAAACTGTTGTTCAACAAGGTTATAAAGATTGGCAAAATCGAAGAACAAAGGATCCTTAATCGATCAACCCTAAGGCATCTATTTTACCAGAATTTTATCATGTATTTATGCCCCAGTTTGTCTTTTCAAGTAGCTGTTGTAGACAACCGTGCAGTTTCCAGAGTAGAGTGCAGCCATTCATCACCTGCCCATGGATGGAGCCCTCTATCGGCAAAGGGCACGCGCTCTTATCCAGTGAGGCATCTCGACTCCTTTTAAGAAAGGGTCGAGACGTACAATGTGGATCGCAGCACCTTTAGACATGCTTTTTGAGGCAATGTCGAGGGCATACAATCTAGGTTCCGGTACCTTTAAACATACATCAAGGAAGGTGCTGGAGTTCGTCCCTCGGTTGCCCCTAAAAAACACATGTGACACATCCCAATAGGTCTTTGTGGATGAAATCCACCAAGTTTCTCCTCAAAACACATATAAATTGAGAGTCATGCGTTTGCTTTTAAATATATGTTCTCGGCTTGTGGATGCTAACCGTTGTATTATAGAGAAATATTTAGAGCCAACATTATGCCAATGGTTGATGGCCTCATTTTTAAATAATCAGAATTCAAGAAACAAGATAAATCCTCCGATAAATTCTCTAATTTCAAGCTCATCACGTTTTTAAACACACGTTCAAAATTCAAATATCTCTTTCGATCTTCCCTCCATCCCCTAAATTATCCACATCATCAACTTTCTCATTTAAGATTTTATATAGACTTGTTTTATTTTCAACTACTCTATTTCCCAGCAACCCTTCCACCTTCTCCCATCCTCTTCCAAAAAGAAAAAGAAAAGAAAAGAAAAGGAAATAATTTTTTCCACGTGCATTGAACATGAAAAAAAGTTAGTTATGACCTAGAGCAGACATTTAACCAGTAACAATGATTTTCGGATTACTGGAGCTATGATTAAATTAAGGGTTAATTACGGACACACTACCAGTACTATGGGGGTCGAGCACTTATATCCTCTGAAATATCATGATAAGCATTTTTACCCGCTATAATTGAAAAGTGCTTTTCAAATACTCATTGTATCCCTTTTCCCTTTCTCTTTAAGTATGAAGAACTCATAATCCTAATAATCCAATAAAAAGAAAATCTTAGAAAAATTGTAACGCCCCACTTCCCAAAATACGGAATGCGAGGGATGACTAGACCAGCCATACTCCTATGGTCAGAGAATAATCCCGCCGTAGTCGCATATCTGCTTTTAGCATTACATGTTAGTCTGTAAGCACAGTACTAGAGCAAAGAAAATCATAATTCACAACTTTATTACATTAAAATAACAGAGTTTAGGATACATTGATTTGTATGAAAGAAATAACTAACCAAAGAAATAACAACGTTCTTTTAGCAAGCAAAAGGTGATGGCGCCGATGTCACGGTCTAGACCTCCGCGATCTCGAATGGCAGGTCCTGCTCCTGAGCAAGGTCCACTCCGTCCTCTGAGCATGCACACTCAGGTCGTCAAGACTACACATATAACAATAAATATATATAGTGTGTACAATATTATTAAATATGAAATGTGCGACAGAATACAGAAACATAAGAATAATGGATATCATTTGAATATGAACAGCGCGATATATGTATCATGTCAACAAATCAGGCAATGTGTATGTCACTACTTATCAGCCACTAAGTCAACGAAATCAATTGGTGAAAAGAATGTTCGTGTTTAACAAGGGTCTCATGAATACCCGAGACTACGGTCTACTGTTGCCCGGGACATAACCCTGCAGTCATGCTGCTAGGCCCACGATCTAATGTGTGTGTGTGTATGTACACACACACACACATACACACACACACACATATCACTAATATCGAATAATCATCCTCTAAGTCACTGTACCTCGCTAAATACGAGTTCAATTCCATATTGATTTCCCCATTCCCCATGTCTCAATAACTATAAGTATAGAATTAATTGTGTACTAGCACGTGCCGAATCATAGACTTACTCATTTTCACTGTATTGTTCACTTTCACTAGTCAAACACTTCTCACTGGCGTGCTTGATACAATTAATCCAATATCACTCACGTTCGACAATGCAAGTCAGCCGCTAGGTCTCAATGTAAACGATCACTTTGCACCAGGTATAAAGTAACACAGAATAAGATAGAAATGCACTAAAAAAATATTTACTAAATCATGACAGCCAACACCATATGACTTGCAAAATTCACCATAAATCACACGTATAGAATCGACCAAAACGATATAAAGGGCGTACGAAGTATACATGATTATCTAAGCGATAAAATTAGTTTCATGTCAATAGGAACTCAGGTTAATATTAGTTTCATGTCAATAGGAACTCAGGTTAAGAAATCATCATCATTTTAAATCAGCGACCAGTTGCTAGAATCCCAGTTTCAGAACTGGAAGTCCAACTTCATGCATGGATTACTAAGGATTGTGTTTAAATTCAGATATTGCTCCAGTTGAATAAAACCTAGATCTATATGTTAGGTTTCCGACTCATCAAGCAGATCAATGATAACCTTTCTGTACTATGAGATATGTCCTATTTAGTGTGAAGGTGTAAAAAATGTCACTGCAGAACACGTCGACAATCTAAAATATAATCATAAAACCAAATGACAGAGAAACTGAACGAGACTAGAACCACAAATTAGCTAACTAAATTATATACGCGACGATATAGGACTCTGCATATTTTCAGTTTTTCATAGGGATGTGCAGGCGCTTAAGTTCAGGTATCTTCGTGGAATGCTGCTCCGGACTACAGTCCAGAGCCGCATTCCCAGTACGTTCTCATTGCTGTGATCTATCAGTATCGAATAATAAACTATAGAGAATTCTATCTTATTGAGTCGGCTCCGATATGATCCATAGAACATTACATCATGACATATATCTAATTTTAGTATCAATTTAACACTACGACATGTACAGTAAAACCCAGATTTGGCGTCACCTCTTTGGGGCGATGTTTCGTGATGACATTTTAAACTTAAAGCACTACACAATAGTTATCAACAGTAATGGAATTCAACGTTCCCATAACATAGGCATGTTAAATAGGACTTTCATTCGGTTAACCTATCGAACATCTAGGTAAACGTTCGGTTATCGATCGTAATTCCCGTTTCATTTAGCCAAACTAAATTAGATAAAAACCATATGACTCCTAAATGATGCCAAACACAGTAATAAACCCTAGTCGGGCTCTAATCAATAAGACGGTGCTATAGTTCGCTACACAATTTCAATAAAATCGACTATCTAATTATATATATATATATATATATATATATATATATATATATATATATATATATATATTTGTTGTAACTATCACGGCTAAAGTTTGTAATAGCATGGTAAACGAGTGAATGTTTCCCTTGCCTTCGGTCGCTGATATAGAAGTGATACTACGTACAGGATTCGTCTCGACACACGAGACGATGCGATATTGGACACGGTGCGTGACGCGAACGCGATGCGTGGTGATCCGGTACTGGACATGGTGACGACGCGTGCATGACATGGTAGTGGGCGTGGTGATGACGCAAGCGTGACACGATACCGGGCACGGTCTTGGCTCGGTACGTGGTGCGGGTGTGGCACGGTGCAATACGGTACTATACACGCGCTGGTGTGGGAGTGGGCACAGCGGCAGCACGAACACGGGCACGACACGTTCCCGGCTGTGACGGCGGTAACTTGGCTTGGCCACGGGCGCTGGACTTGGTCATGGCTGGAGCGGCGGTGGTGCTCAGGCGACGGGCGTCGACGATGGGTTGCAGAGGAACTCGAGGCGTGCACGGAGTGATGGGTGTTGGAGAGAGGGGTGGTGCAGAGAAGGGGTGGTGATGTGCAGAGATGAGGCGGCGTTGAGAGGGGTGGTCGGCGATTGAGTTGCAGCGGGGGTGCTGGGGTTACGTGAGATGGAGGGAGTGATGGTGGGTTCGGTTTTTAAGAGGGGAGGAAGTAGAGGGGGCCTTGAGGAGGAAGGTGGTGGTGTCAGGAGCTAGGCCTCGACGGAGGAAAGTTCATCGGCGTTGGGTAGCGGTGGTGGTGGTATTGTGCAGTAGTAAGAGAGAGGAAGAGAGCGAGTAAGATGATAAGAGATGAGTGCGAGAGAGACGTTGAGAAGATGAGAGAGAGCTGGCGCGGGGATCTTGGGGTCGTTAGCGAGCGGGGAGCGGCGTCGACGAGGGCCGGGTCTGGGTCGAGCGTCAGAAGGGGGGTCGTTGGGGTGTGGAGAGAAAAAGGAAGAGAAGGAGAAGAAGAAGTGGGGGGTAACGGGTCGGGTTCGGGCTGGGGTTAAGGATTAGGTTTGTGTTTAGATTAGGAAAAATAATTTAAAAAATAATTAAAAAATATATAAATATGCAAAATAATAGGAAAATTTTGGGGAAAATACGGGAAAATATATACATGGAACTGGGGATTTCCATCATACCCCCTTATAAAAATTTCATCCTCGAAATTAAAGAATGAAAATAACGGAACAAACAACAACTACTCAAATTGGTGGGGAAAACGTGAATGGATGTCCTCCTCACGCTCCCAGATAGACTCCCCTGGAGAACGATCGCCCCAAGAGACTCAAACCAAGGGAATGACTTTTTTCTTTAGCACTTTTTCCCGACGATTGAGAATGGAGGCAGGCCGCTCCTCGTAAGACAGATCAGTGCCCAACGTTAACTCTGAATGGTCCAAGATATGGTCGTCATCCCGAACGTAGCGCCTCAACTGAGATACATGGAAAGTATTATGCACACCAGCTAGCGATGGAGGCAAGGCAAGTCGATAAGCCACATTTCCTACTTGCTCTATCACCTCAAAAGGTCAGATGAATCGGGGACTGAGTTTCCCCCGACTACCAAACCTGATCACTTCCCGAGTGGGTGATATCTTCAGAAATACATGGTCACCAACAACAAACTCCAACGACCTTCTGCCAGCATCTGTCCAACTCTTCTGTCGGTCTTGAGCCGTCTTGATTCGTTGCCCGATCGTCTGAACCTTGCTCACTGTCTGTACTATAAGCTCAGGGCCCAACAACCTTCATTCACCCACGTCATCCCAACAAAGAAGGGATCGACACTTCCGTCCATACAGAGCCTCGAATGGGGCCATCTGGATACTAGCTTGGTAGTTGTTGTTATACGAAAACTCTACCAGATGGAGGTGATCTTTCCAAGAGCCCTGAAAATCAAGCATGTATGCCCTCAGCATATCCTCGAGCGTATGGATAGTACACTCGGATTGTCCGTCCGTCTGCGGATGATAGGTCGTACTGAACTTGAGACGAGTGCCCAAACTCTCCAGCAGGCTCCTCCAGAAATGGGAAACAAACCTGGTGTCTTGATCAGACACGATACTAATGGGTACTCTGTGCAGTCTCACAATCTCCTGCATATACTTCTTCGCAAGTGACTCCGTCGATTGTCCGACTCGGAAAGGTATGAAATGTGCTGCCTTCGTGAGACAATCAACAATAACTCAGACAACATTGTTTCCCCTTGGACATTGAGGTAGCGCCGTCACAAAATCTATGGTGATGCGCTCCCATTTCCACTCTGGCACTGGAAGCGGTTGCAACAACCCAGCTATTCTCTGCTGCTCGGCTTTCACTTGTTGGCATACCAGACACTTGAAGACAAAGCGAGCAATCTCCCTCTTCATTCTGTTCCACCAGAAGTGCTGCCTCAGATCTCTGTATATCTTGGTGCCTCCTGGGTGCACCGAGTAGGCGGAACTGTGGGCCTCAGCTAGAAATTCACCTTGAATACCCCCCTTTAAAACATACAGCCGGTTGCCAAATCTCAGGAAACCATCTTCGTGAATCTGCAAATCCATCCTCAATCCAGTCTTAATTAACCCTCTGAACTTCTGCAATAGAGAGTCTCTAGCCTGTGCAGCTTTAATGCGATCTATAAGCGGTGATTAAACATGCAACTGCCAGACCTGTCCGGGCACACCCGGTGTAACTATCTCCAACTTGAGTCTCTGAAGGTTATCGAAAATCCCCTTCTGACAAGTCAGCAATGTGGCTGACAGCCTGGGCTGAGAGCATCAGGAACGACGTTCACCTTGCCTGGGTGATATTGCAGATCAATGTCGTAGTCTGCCGTCAATTCCAATCACTTGCGTTGTCTCATATTCAGCTCCTTCTGAGTGAACATGTATTTCAAACTTTTTTGATCCGTGTACACTTCTACTCTTTCCCCTAGCAAGTAATACCTCCATATCTTTAAAGCGAACACAACAGCCGCTAATTCTAAGTCATGCGTGTGGTAGTTCTTCTCGTGAGTTTTCAGCTGACGAGAGGCGTAAACCACCACTCGATCGTGCTGCATCAAAACACAACCTAAACCTTTTTTCTGACGCATCAGTATGAACAACCAAGCCACCGGAACTGTCTGGCACAGTTAGGATTGGGGTCGTGGTCAACTTCAGTTTTAATAGCTCGAACGCCTGAGTGCACTCCTCTAACCAAATATAGAACACCTCTTTCCGTGTAAGTTTCGTCAAGGGTTTTGCTATTTTGGCGAAATCTTGGACAAACTGCCGATAATACCGAGCCAATCCCAGGATGATTCTTATCTCAACAACTGATTTCAGTGTCGGCCAATCTTTGATAGATTTAATTTTCGTCAGATCCACTGAAATGCCATCACTCGAAATGACATGCCCCAGAACTTGCACCTTGTCGAGCCAAAACTCGTACTTGCTTAGCTTAGCATAGAGCTTCTCCTCCCGTAGAACCCGCAATACAATTCGTAGATGCTTGGTGTGCTCTTCTCGACTCTTGGATTAGACTAGAATGTCATCGACGAATACAACGACAAACTGATCCAAGTACTTGGAGAAAAACATGTTCACCAAGTTCATAAATATTACGGGTGCATTGGTAACACCAAACGGTATCATAAGAAACTCATAGTGGCCATATCGGGTTTGGAAAGCCGTCTTGCATACATCCTTTGCCTTAACCCTGATTTAGTGATACCCCGACCGAAGATCTAGTTTAGAAAATACCCAAGCACCACTCAGCTGATCAAACAAGTCGTCGATGCGGGGAATGGGATACTTGTTTTTCACGGTCACCCGGTTCAATTTCCGATAGTCGATGCACATGCGCAAGGAACCGTCTTTCTTCTTTACCAGTAACACCGGAGCGCCCCACGGGGATGTGCTTGGACGGAAAAATCCCTTGTCCAAAAGATCTTCTATCTGCTTCTTTAATTCTGCCAGCTCAACTAGCGCCATCTTGTAGGGAGCCTTGGAAACTGGCGCCGTCCCTGGAATCAGGTCGATCGAGAAGCCCAATACGCGAGGCGGGGGTAAACCAGGTAGATCTTCAGGGAACACATCAAGAAACTCTCGAACTACCTCCAATGCTGGCTCCTCGTCTATCTCCATAGCTATCAAGGTCTTCAGCTTCGCTCGGAACTTAGCTGGTTCCAAAGACCCGCTACCACCCATGAACACGAACTCCTGATGATTAGGAATGCGAAACGACACACTCCTAGCCCGGCAGTTGATAACAACATGGACCATGCTCAACCAATCCATCCCCAGAATGGCGTCGTAGCTATCCGTCCCAATCAAAAGGAAGTTTTCATAGAATTCTCTGCCAAAAACCACCACAGGGCATAAATTACACTCTTGGCTGGACACAATAATTCCGTTACCCATATGTATCTCCTAACCCTTGGTCAACGATTCGTGAGGTATAGAGTGCGTGTCAACAATCCGTGCAGAAATAAAGCAATACGAAGCACCCGAATAAAAAAGAACTCTAGCTGGCACAGAATAATTAAGGAGAGTACCTGCAACCACTTCTCTAGAAGCCTCTGCCTGCTCGGTGGTCAGGGTGAAAGCCCACCCCTGATTCCGACTCGTATCAGTCTTCATCTGATCGAATAATCATCGCTGGGATACCAGAGGTGAACCCCTTTGAGCTGAAGTGTTGTACGACGGTTGTTGTTGCTCGTACCCTCCCTGTAGCTCGGATCTCTGGGGACACCCACTGACCCTGTGCTCGCTGGATCCGCAAATCAGACACTGCCCCTTGGCTCTGCGACAATATCTCTGCATATGCCCCGGCCTCTGGCAATAGTCGCAAATCAGTGCCCTCCGCTGCGGTGGCTGAGGTGAGAAGGTACGCTTCATCTACGTAACGCCTAGCCTGTGAACTGGGATCACTCCACGAGGGGAAATGGTAGTTCATGATGGAACTACATGGGATTTCCTATCTACCAATCGTTGGCCCTTGGCCTTCTCCGCCCATCTTTCATGTACTCAAGCAGCGTTCAACACCTGAGCGAAGGTCTGTAGGTCGAAAGACGTGATAAGCTGCTGCTGTTCAATATCGAGCCCCTGCTGAAACCGTCTGGCCCTGGTGGCTTCGATGGCTACCATGTACGGTGCGAAGCGACTCAGCTTGTTAAACTCTGCGGCGTAGACAACCACTGAGCATCCATTTTGCTTCAATATGATGAATTTCTCCTCCATTTCGAGCTTGGCAGTGGCCGAGAAATAGTGATCTAGAAAGCACGTGGAGAACGTGTCTCATCCGATAGGTTTCTCTAGTCGACTTTCCTCTATGGACCACCACATGCGTGCCTCGTCTTCCAGCTGAATCTTCACCACGCTCACTCTGTCATCGTCAAGGACCCGAGCGCCATCAAAAAGTTCTCCATGTTGATGAGCCATTGCTTGGTCTCGAGTGGATTTGCTGATCCCGTGAAAATCGCTGGATGAAGCCTCCTAAAGTCAGAAACGGTTCCAAGCCTAGCCTGTGTAGCCGACACGAGGGAACCTTCGGGGTCGGCGTGAATAGCCATATATCTCTCCAGAGCGGTAATTGCGGTCTCCTGTACCGCCTTCAATCCTTCAACCTAGTGACCGTCTTCCTCTCTTGAGTCTGGGCTAGAGTCGTCAGTGCGCTGAGGATCTTCTTGGTATGATCGTGGGAACCGGCATCTAAGGAGTTGCCTGAGGAGTCCATATCTTTGAAAGATGATCAAGAAAAGAAATTAGATTCAAACGAAGATTACACGATGATTCAACGAGGATTAGAAAAGTGAAAATGAAATGCAATAAAGCAAAAATCAAGGGTGTAACTCAATCTAGGGATCCCTCGACGTAACTGTAATTTCATCCAAACCTGGCTCTGATACCAACAAAACCATATCACGCCCCGCTTCCTAAAATACGGAATGCGAGGGATGACTAGGCCAGCCATGCTCCTGCGTTCAGGGAATAATCTTGTCGTAGTCACACTTCGGCTTCTACCATTACATGATAGTCAGTAAACACAGTACTAGAGTAAAGGAAATTACAGTTCACAATTTTATTACATTAAAATAACAGAGTTCAAGATACATTGATTTGCATAAAAGAAATAACTATCCAAAGAAATAGCAGTGTTCTTTTAGCAAGCAAAAGGTGATGGCGCTGATGTCGCGGTCTAGACTTCCGCGATCTCGAATGGCAGGTCCTTCTCCTGAGCTGGGTCCACTCCGTCCTCTAAGCATGCACACTCAGGTCGTCAGGGAGACACATATAGCAATAAATATATATAGTGTGTACAATGTTATTAAACATGAAAGGTGTGACAGAATACAGAAACATGAGAATAATGGATATCATTTGAATGTGAAAAGTGCGATATATATTATGTCAGCAAACCAGGCAATGTGTATGTCACTATTTATCAGTCACTAAGTCAACGAAATCAATTGGTGAAAAGAATGCTCGTGTTTAACAAGGGTCTCGTGCATACCCGAGACTACGGTCCACTGTTGCCCGGGACATAACCCTGCAGCCGTGCCGCTAGGCCCACGACCTAATGTGTGTGTGTGTATGTATCACTAATATCGAATGATCATTCTATAAGTCATTGTACCTTGCAAAATACGAGTTCAGTTCCACCTTGATTTTCCCATTCCCCAGGTCTCAATAACTATAAGTATATGATTAATTGTGTACTAGCATGCGCCAAATCACAGACTTAATCATTTTTAGTGCATTGTTCACTTTCACTAGTCAAACACTTCTCACAGCCTGCTTGATACAACTAATCCAATACCACTCACGTTCGACAATGCAAGTCAGTCGCTAGGTCTCAATATAAACGATCACTTTGCACCGGGTATAAAGCAACACAGAATAAGGTAGAAATGCACTAAACAAATGTTCACTAAATCATGACAGCCAACGCCATATGACTTGCAAAATTCACCATAAATCACATGTATAGAATCGACCAAAATGATATAAAAGGCGTACGAATTATACATGATTATCTAATCGGTAAAATTAGTTTCATGTCAATAGGAACTCAGGTTAAGGAATCATCATCATTTTAAATCAGTGATCAGTTGATAAAATTCCAGTTTCAGAACTGGAAGTCCAACTTCACACATAGTTTACTAGGGATTGTGTTTAGATTCAGATGTTTCTTCAGTTAAATAAAACCGTGTTCTATCTGTTAGGTTTCCAACGCATCAAGAAGATCAATGATAACCTTTCTGTACTAAGAGATATGTCATGTTTAGTGTGAAGGTGTAAAAAATGTCACTCTAGAAACTGCAGAACACGTCGACAATCTAAAATATAATCAAAAAACCAAACGATAGAGAAATTGAACGAGACTAGAACCATATGTTATCTAACTAAATTATCTACGCGACGATATAGGACTCTGCATATTTTCAGTTTTTTGAAGGGATGTGCAGGCTCTTAAGTTCAGGTATATTCGTGGAATGTTGCTCCAGACTGCAGTCCACAGCCGCATTCCAAGTTCGTTCTCATTGCTGTCATCTATCAATATCGAATAATAAACTATATAAGGTTCTATCTAATTGAGTCGGCTCCGATATGAGCCATAGAATATTACATTCCGACATGTATCTAATTTAATATCAATTTAACACTACGACATGTACAGTAAAACCCAGATTCGGCGTCGCCTATTTAGGGCGATGTTTCGTGACGATATTCTCAACATTTTAAACTTAAACCACTATACAATAGTTATCAACAGTAACGGAATTCAACGTTCCCAAAACATAGGCATGTTAAATGGGACTTTCATTCGATTAACCTATCGAACATCTAGGTAAACGTTCGGTTATTGATCGTAATTCCCGTTTTATTTAGCCAAACTAAGACCATATGACTCTTACATGATGCCAAACACAATAATAATCCCTAGTCAGGCTCCAATCAATAAGACGGTGCTATAGTTCGTTACAAAATTTCAATAAAATCGACTATCTAATTATATATATATATAGTTGTTATAACTATCACGGATAAAGTCTGTAGTAGCATGGTATACAAGTGATCGTTTCACTTGCTTTCGGTCGCTGATATAGAAGCGACACTAGTGCAGGATTCGTCTCAACACACGAGACGATGCGATACTGGACACAGTGCATGACGCGAGCGCGATGCGTGGTGATCCGGTACTGGACACGGTGACGACTGTTGGGGTCAAAATTTACACCCCGGTTGACCAAGTCAAAATCAAAGTCAACCCCAAACCAAGCAGGCTCAAGCCCAGGTCAAGTGGGCCAATGTCCGGGTCGAGCCCGAACATGGAGCGGCCGGCCTCCCCCTATGCCAAAATAAAATTTTTGTAATAAATAATTTTTTATGTATTTCTCTTTTTTATTTTTATGAATAAATGTAAGGAAAATGGGCATAAAGCCAAATTTTTGTAAAGCTCATGGCTTGTGTGCAAAAATAAAAAGCACATGAGGAATGGGATGGGCAAAATGCAATTTTGTAAAACCCAAGGGGCTATATGTAAAGTGTATAGCCTTATAAAGGCAAAGATCATGAAAATATCTCAGGATCTTTTTCTCTCTCTAAAAAAAATTAAGGTCTGTTCCTTCTTCTCCTTACTCAAGGTTCTAGACCTTCTTTTTTTTTGAATTAAATCAAGAGTTTTACTCTTCCTTTTCCAAAACTAAATAGTTTTTCACCACAAAATCCATAAAGGGGAGCTCAGATCTTCCATTAGATCTCAAAAGGGGGAGATTTTTAAAATCTCACCCCTCTTGTTCTCCAAGATCCGGCCAACAAAGAGGAGGAATAAGGAGACCCATCTCCGAAAATCCCACTTTGGAAAAGATCCTAGGCTCAAGAGAAGATCTCAGGCTTAAGAGAGAAGAACTTCTGAAGCTTTTTAGGGAGTTCAACTCCAAGACCCAAATCCTCAAAAGAGTTTAACTCCCAATTCAGATCTTTCAGAGTTTAACTTCACTCAAAATCCTCTTTTAGAGTTTAACTCTTATTTCTGGGGGTAAAACCCCCTTCCTTTCACTAGTGCCCAGCACCCGAGCGCCCACGTGCTGGGCACGTGAGGCGCTAGCGTCTAAAGCGCTAGCGCCCGAGCGCCCACGTGTCGGGCATGTGAGGCGCTAGCGCCCAAAGCGCTAGCGCCCGAGTGCTTAAAGCGCTAGTGCCCGAGCGCCCACGTGCCGGGCACGTGAGGCACGAGCGCCCAAAGCGCTCGAGCCAGCGCCAAATCGTCTAGCGCTAACTCAAGCGCCCAAGCGCTCGCGCCAGCGCCAGCGTGCTAGGCACGTGAGGCGCTGGCGTTCACGCGTCTTTTGGACGCCATTTTCCCCTCATTTTACATGTACTCCACACTAAAAATACCTCCCCCGTTAGAAAAATTTTCTAACGGGACGCTGCTCCGCACCTTAAAAGGGGGCTGCTAGCCCCCTTGACCCCCAACCTGCTATCCGGGTAGCGGGACCCCCGTAAAAATTCTGCAAGGCCCCCGATATATCCAAAACCCCTTCAAAACACAACACCACACATTGAGTTCGCGTGACCTGTTTGACCCGTCAATCGGAGGTTCTCTCGCTCCAAAGGCGATGGGTAGTCAACGGCAGCTTAGTCCGCGGCTGCCGGAGATTCGTATCAACACAATCAATAAACCCCAGCCTACCCTAGACAGGGGGAATCTGTATTGCGCCTGACAAGCATGTGCGTATCCCATCTCAATGCGGTGACGAAAAACACCCTACAGATTCTGGCACGCCCGGTAGGACCTTTCTCTCCTCCCATACCTCGGGTCATGTGTTCATGCGAACTCATTTAACATATATGCCGATGTTTGTACTGAAGTAATGTTCCTTTTATGCAGCAATCAATTTTCAACAACAATGTCTCTCAAGACGAATTCAGCTTCCAACGCGACCCCGATCTCGTACGTAGTCAAGATCAATGCTCGTATGGTTCTCCCCGCAAGCTTCAGTCGATAGTGGGAGGTACTACCCCGCTAGTTTAGTTCCGTCATCATTTACCCTGCCGGAAGCGCTCATCTGGAAGAAATCCCAGCAAAACAGATGGCCAAGCCGGTCTCAAGGGCCAAGAGACCGAATGTTGTGATCACTAAGGCACCACAACCGAAACTTAAGACGGTGTCTTAACAACTCTCTGATACTCCAGCTGGGGGCAATACTTCCGGTATAAAGGGCAACATCAAACGTTGCGGACGAGCTCAGGTGATGACTCCAACAAATGCACAATCAGGCGTATCTCTAATGCCCTCCATCGTCCGGTCTACGGCGGCTTCTCGAAGAGCCGTAACCAGCCAAGTGCTCAAAATAGAAAGGCTGGGACAGAAGCGACCCAAGTATCGAGCCAACAAGAGGGCCAGGACTCCGGCCAAGTGGAGTCTTCTGAGATTCTAAGAGAAGAGTCATCCTTCGACGACGGCTGAGTCGGCCGTAAATATCAGCAATTCCTTCGGACCTTTGAAGTGGGTTCAGAAAAATGCCATGACTGCCAGAATCAAGAAGACAGCGGTCCGAACGTTGCTACAAAGAGACGTGTCCGGGCCCCAACAGAAAAAGTATGACACTGTCTCTTCAAGAGTCCACCAGGCGCTCTGTACCGCGCAAAAACAGCGAGGCACAACCAAAAAGGAAGCGTCAACACCATTCAAGAATCCGGCCAGGCCAGCCGCCTTCAGTCAACTGCCCGTTACCAAAACAGGAGGGTCAAGACAGCGATTCGTGAAATCAGCCGACGATAATAAAAAGATGGTCGGATATGTTATTCATACGGTCTATATGGTGGGTGGGCGCCCCAACGACAACCTTCGCAGCAAAAGCAAGGATGGGGCTACCATATCCCAAGCCCAATCTGGCTTGAATGTGGTTGCTGCTTCCCAAGAACAGTCGCCTCCGCTGGATGATGAAAACCCTCTCGATGAGGATGATAGGAAGAAAGACCCCTCAGTCCATGTAGAGTCAAGCTCAGACAGCGAGGAAGAGCCGACTTTCTGCCCCAGGACCGCGGAGCAAGAGCTGCTTCAAGAGCTTCGAAAACAGCTCAGGAGCAAACATAAAGAGATGGCCAAGCTCTATTCGAAAATTAACGACCTAACGAACGTTGTGATGCACCTTACGGCTCAAATTGCTTGAGCGCTTCCCAATCAAGCACAAGTCGCTACTCATGAGCCTGATGATGACAATCCGAAGCAGCTGATGCTTGTCCCTTGGGTCTAGGATTGGTCGAGCCGCACAAAAGCCGGCCACATTCCGCTTCTGGGGACGCCTTGGCCCCAGATAGCACTATCCCGCGAACACAAGATCGGATAATGGATTTGGTCACCAGCAAGGTTAAAACATTGGTGGCCGAAGATGAAGCTCAGAAAGAAATTGGTAGTAGTGGGCGGCCATATCCCACATAGTACGATCTGATCGAGTTCCCGAGCGGCTACGTCATTCCTAAGTTTGGATGATTTGGCGGGACGGGAAATGCAAATCAGCACGTCGCCCATTTAAAGCGTCATGCGAAAATACAGGGGACAACGGCGCGCTTCTTCTTCGTCAATTCGTCAACAGCCTGACCGGTGTCACCTTCGACTGGTACGCGAGCATACCAGACAGGTCCATCACTACCTTTGCCCAAATAGAGTCTCTGTTTCGGCAAAGATTCATGAGTGTTAGTGACAAAATCTCCATTGCTGACCTTGTGAGGACCAAACCGGGGAAGAATGAAAGAAACACCGACTTTATCGCCCGATGGCATTATCTCACGGTCAAGTACGAACCACCGCTGGAGCAGGACCAGTCCGTCAGCCTTCTCATTGGGAACCTCAGCAATTGGATGGTCCCATTCTTGTGTACAGCATGCCTCAAAACGTTTC
The DNA here is from genome assembly GCA_030015575.1 of Agapanthus africanus. NCBI lineage: Eukaryota > Viridiplantae > Streptophyta > Magnoliopsida > Asparagales > Amaryllidaceae > Agapanthus > Agapanthus africanus. The sequence goes on along the minus strand of CM057345.1, from coordinate 103,698,152 downwards.
AGGAGCTAACCAAGAAAGTCCAGATGCTGGAACGCTCGAAACAAGAGTCCAACCCAGACTCTTCGAGAGACAAGACTTGGAAAAGTAAGAGGGACGACAACCTTAGAAGCGGGAATTCCAGCAATATCAATGTCTTCAATGCGTCTGACAATGAAGACAGGCGAAAGACAGGCGAATCTAAAACCAACCGGCCTCGAAAGCCATTGCTGGGAGGAAAAGGGCTTTCTCTAGGGGAGAAAAAGAACAAGGTTTACTCTTTCAGAAGGGACAAGGTCCGCAAGATATTCAAAAATGCCTTGAACAATGGTCTACAATTGCCGGAGTTGAAGAGACCCCACGAAGCAAAAATGACCGACAATCCCCTGTATTGCCCGTACCACAGAGTAGTGAGCCATACGATCGAGAATTGCTATATCTTAAAATATTAGGTCGAGAAGCAGTACAAGGCTAGAGAGATCGAGTTGTCCAAAAGTGTGTTGGTGAACAATCAAGTTGCAATCACCAACTTTATACAGACAGAAGCTAAAGCCTTCTGGGAACAGACAGCCGAACCCGCTGCCTTGAGAAATGAAACATACTCACCGCGGCCTCCATGGAGTACGCACATATCTAATAAGACGAAGAAGATGATAAATCTACTTCGGAAAGAGCCCAGGACGGAATGAGAAGGGCAGAAGAAGCCTACCATTCCAGCTGCCAATGCGGATCCATCAGGCTCAAAATCCAAAAAGCTCAAGAAGAAGAAAAGTGCAGCTCGGCGCGAAAAAGAGTCCGCAGGAAGATCGACCATTCAAAAATATATCGATTCTCTCGAAGACTATGAACAGAAGGAAAGAACTCTGATTCAATTGAAGGAGTTCCTCCCTATAGAAGCGGCTGAAATTTTGGAGAAGTTAGAGGAAGACTCCAATGAAGAGATCCCTATAGTGACCTGTTACGCCATCCATCTTGGCAGCGACTCTGAGGAAGAGCTCTGTTCTCCCGAACAGGATGATGAGCTCGCCACAAGGGCCAACCAAATCCAGCTCAGAAGCGGCAGGGTTCTGCCGCCAAATCAGGGCAACGCCCCAAAAGGAAAGAAAAAACAGGTGGCTAATGAAGAAGATGGAAGAGAACCGGCTAATGAAAACTCTAGTCCTTCCTCGGTGGACTATAATGTCTTAGCTCATTTTCGGAAGCTTCTGTCTCTCCTGAGCATCTACGATGCCTTGGTCCTATCTAAGGAGCTTAGAGATGTTCTCATTCATGCTCTACAAAACCCTGAGCGGTATCAGGCTCGCTTTGCGGAAATTAATATGAAAGAAGCCCAGTACGCTTTGCATGCCGCCGCAGTCACGTTTAAGGACCAAGACTTTCTACTGGGAACGGCTGAGCATAATCAGCCGCTTTACGTGACCGGGTACAGCGACGAAGATCAGATTAATCTCATATTGATTGATCTGGGGTCCTTAGTGAACATCATGAACTTGCGAGCTCTGAAGCGTTTGTCAATAGACGTCCAACACCTGTCAAGGGAAAGGATTGTCATTCAAGGGTTCAATCAAAACTGCTAGCAAGTTCTGGGGTCTATAGCTTTGCCAATCAAATTTGGAGATCTGCAAACTGAAGCTAAGATATACGTGATCGACGCTGACACGTCTTATAAAATTCTCTTGGGACGGCCGTGGCTCCACGATTACGGCATCGTTCCGTCAACTCTCCATCAGTGCATGAAGTATACTAAAAATGGCGAAGAAAGATGCATTGACGGAGGCATCCATCCTTTCGGTGTGCATGAAGTCCGATATGAAGATTCTCGGTACTTTATGAACCTCCAAAGTGCTGAGCCATAGTTGACCAAAGACAGAACAGCCCCGAAACTCAAAAGCAAGTCTGAGCACAAAAGCAGAAACCCCCATGTGCGTCCGCGTTTCGGCAGTGACACTGATGAGTCCGACGCTGGAAATCCGTCCTTCCGTAAACCCTGCCCTCATTTCGGTAGCGATACGGACGAATCTGACACTGAAGGCCCATCCGACAGCAAAATTCGCCCTCGTTTAGGCAGTGACACTGAAGAATCAGAAGAAGAGGATCCGTCTTGCAACGGCTTTACAAACGGGCTATCATGCGAACAGCGAAGCTACGAGAGACCTTCGAAGTTGTAGAAGGGTCCCTAGCATCACAAGGATCCCGGAGCAAATGTGCAAAGAGCTCGATGCATTGTCAGTCTCTACCGTGGACCAGCTGAAAACTTTCTACGTTCCCGGGAGGAAAAGTGGATAGAAGGGCATTCTGTTTTATGGGTCAAATCCTGTTGTGCATCCGGACTATTTGTCTGTCGCATGTCTTCCCTATGAGAGAGGCATAAGGGTCGTCCTCAATCTCAGATACTATGCGCCCGAGATGCGGGAATATTTCAAAAGGTGCGGATGCTGGCTATATCAAACGGAGTCTGAAGCAAAGTTTTATGAAGGGCTATGGCATCCGCCTCAGGTCCGAACACTCATTGATGGACGAATTCCAGATAGACGGGATATAGGTTTCATCCAGCTTGATTCCAAGGCATGCTACATGATCCATGTTGGTGAAGCCAGCGAAAGATCAAATGATGATGACGAGCTAGCCGAGCCGGAAGAAGCTCCTCAAGAGCACGAAGACGGCGGACAAGCAACCTTTAACGAGCTAACCGAGATTGACTTAGGAACGCCCGATAATCCAAGGCCGACCTACATCAGCTTACTCTTGTCAGAGGAAATGAAAGAGCAGATAATCGCTCTGCTGCATGAGTTCGTCGACTAATTCGCGTGGATGTACAAAGAAATGCCTGGCCTTTCCCCTGAAGTGGCTGTGCATAAGCTGGCTATATCTCCTGATGCTAAGCTAGTCAAACAAACTCCTCGAAGAATGAGAAGGGAACTAGAAGAAAAGGTCATCGAGGAAACCAAGAAACTCATCGATGCCGGCTTCATCAGGGAAGAGAAATATGCGGACTGGATCGCATGCATAGTCCCAGTGAAGAAGAAAAATGGGCAGATCCGAGTTTGTGTCGATTTCAGGGACCTCAACAAGACATGTCCTAAAGACGACTTTCCACTATCGGTCATGGAAATGATGGTCGATGACACCTCAAATTACGAGTTGTTCACCTTTATTGATGGCTCGTCTAGATATAATTAGATCAAGATGTCGCCTGAGGATGAGAAGCACACAGCATTTCAAACCCCGATTGGAATATACTGCTACAAAGTGATGCCGTTCGGACTGAAGAACGCAGGTGCTACATATCAAAGGGCAATGGCCAATATCTTTGATGACCTAATCCATAAAGTCGTCGAATGTTATGTTGATGATTTGGTCGTCAAGACTAAAACAAAGACTGATCACATCTAGCATCTTAGGACCGTTCTCACTAGACTGAGGGAATACGATCTGAAGATGAATCCTGTAAAGTGCGCTTTTGGCGTGTCATCGGGAAAAGTCCTGGGCTTCATAGTCCGACGTCGAGGGATCGAAGTTGACCCATCAAAGATAAAGGCCATCATGGAGATGTCCCCTCCAAAGAGTCTGACGCAGCTAAGATCTTTTCAAGGCAAGCTTGCTTATATACGAAGGTTTATCTCAAATTTATCGGGGAGATGTAGGCCCTTCTCAAAACTCATGAAGAAAGGAGCTCCTTTTGTCTGGGACGCCGAATGTCAAGAAGCGTTCAAAAGCATCAAACAGTACTTGTTGCACCCTCCAGTGCTGGCCGCTCCTATTCCAAATAAACCGCTGATTCTCTACACTGCCGCGCTAGATGAATCACTCGGTGCGCTCCTTGCCCAGAACAGCGAGGAGGGAAAGGAAAATGCCCTCTACTACCTCAGCCGAACTCTAGTCGGGGCGGAACACAACTATTCCCCGATCGAAAAGCAATGCTTGGCTCTGATATTCGCTGTGAAGAAGCTGAGGCACTATCTGCTCGCTCATCGAGTTATGCTGATATCCAAGGTCGACCCTCTCAAACACTTAATGACCAAGGTAAGCCTCGCCAGCAGAATGGTAAGATGGGCTGTCATGCTGCTTGAGTTCGACATAGTTTATACTCCTCATAAAGCCATAAAAAGGTAAGCCCTCACCGATTTCCTCGCTACTAATCCTATACCAGAAGGGTCGCTGCTAAATTGTGAATTACCCGATGAACAAATATTGCACCTCGAGGATAGTGAGCCATGTTGGGAGCTCTAATTCGATGGAGCCTCATCAATAAGGACCTACAGCAAATCAAGCATCCCGGAGATAAAAGCAGGGATAAGATTGGTTTTCATCACGCCATCGATGGGAACCCTACGGCGTTCTTTTGCTCTCACCGAGCCTCGCACAAACAACGAGGCTGAGTATGAAGCTCTGGTAGCTGGTCTGGAGCTCGCCATAGAAATGGAAATCCTTCGGCTATGAGTCTACGGTGATTCCCAACTTGTCATCAACCAAGTAAGCGGCGACTATAAGATATACAAACACGAGTTAGCTCGGTACAGAAGCCGGGTGGTGGAGCTTATGAAACAGTTCACCCATATTAAGCTGATGAGAGTTCCTAGGACATTGAATGGAAAAGCCGACATACTCGCTCGCCTAGTTAAGGAGCTAGCTGATCCTGACATGGACGAAATTCTAATCACAGTCAGAAGCCGGCAAATTCTGCTTCCAGTCTCTTTGCGTGAAGAAGAAAGCATAGAACAAGGGAACAATCCTGCCGAAGAAGCTTCGATCATTCAAGACGAGACTGATTGGAGGGAACCCTTCATAGAGTACCTCCGATATGACAAGCTGCTCGAAGAAAAATCTGCGAGGATTCAGCTGAAGAAGAGAGCTCTCCGATACGTGTTTGTAAATAATACTCTATACCGCAGATCATATGACCAACTCTGGCTCAGGTGCCTGTCATCGGCCGAAGCCCAAAAAGTTATGAAAGAAGTTCACTCAGGCGTCTGCGGGGCTCACCAGTCCGTCCCCAAAATACGGTTTCAGATCAAACGGCTTGGATATTACTGGCCCACCATGATAAGGGATTGTAAAGAGCATGCAAAAAGGTGTCATATCTGCCAAATTCACGGTGATTTCATTCACAAGCATCCCAATCCGTTGCATCCTACGGTGGCGTCGTGGCCTTTCGAAGTTTGGGGCACCGACATAGTTGGTCCAATTGATCATCCTTCATCCAAAGGCCACCGGTTCATACTGGCTGCAACAGACTACTTCTCCAGATGGGCTGAAGCTGTCCCGCTAAAAGAAGTCAAGACAAAAGATATTCTGACATTCTTCCAGCATAATATTCTATACCGCTTCGGTACACCAAGAAGAATCATTTCTGACAACATGCCTTCTTTCAAGAGCTTCAAAGTCTCAAGGTTCGCTACACAGCACAAGATAGACTGGAGATATTCATCCATCTATAATCCAAGAGCCACTGGGCTAGCCGAAGCCTTCAATAAGTCTCTATGCAAGCTCCTGAGAAAAAATGCTTCAGCCAACAAGAGAGACTGGAATCTCAAACTTCACGAGGCGTTGTGGACATGTCATACCATGCACCGTACTCCAACTCAGTCCACTCCATACTCATTGCTCTTCGGAGTGGAGGCGGTCCTCCCCCTCAAAGTCGAAGTTCCAAACTTAAGAATGACCGTTCAGCACGAGTTAACGAAGGAGGAAAACGTGCTCCTTCGGCTTGAAGATCTCGACGCCCTTAAAGAAAAGAGACTCGCGGTGCAGCAAAATCTGGAGCTATACCGAGCCGAAATGTCACGGGCCTATGACAAGTTAACCCGTCTCTGCGCTTTCAAGAAAGGCGAATTGGTGCTGGTCCTCAAAAGACCGATCATCCCCAATCTACATGCCAAGGGGAAATTCGAGCCAAACTGGAAAGGACCGTACGTCATCGAGAAAGTGTTCGACGGAGGATCCTATCAACTAATAAGTGCCGAGGGAGAAAGGCCCATGCCACCCATCAATGGCCGATATCTCAAGAAATATTACGCGTGAATGCTCCAATTCGTAGGCGAATTGAGCACACCGGCCTTACGGTCTGGATCATACATTCTGCAAAACCGTATACAATCCACGGGCGTAAATGACCCCTATCTCTCCCAAGTCCTACCGGTGAGACTACTTTTAAAGTCCCACCAGTGACCAAAAAAACGGTATGTCCACAAGCAAAATGGGTACGGATGAAAACCCGAAAGGGCTCCGTGAGTAAAAACAGTAGGACTGCCAGCGAGTTTGTGAAAACCCGAAAGGGCGCAAACTAGTGAAACGAGATAAAATTCACTCGCAAAGTCCTCTCGACCTTGTGAGGAGAAAATCCCTGAGTGAGATCCTTACGACTCACAAAGGAGCAACACACTTAGGAATCCCTACGATTCCTAAGGAGAACATACACCTGCGAGATCCTCTCGACTCGTAGGGAGAAAATGCTTTTATGAGACCCTTACGGCTCATAAAATTGAAAAGCCTTAAGTGATAGGGATCTAAACTGTCTCCTAAGCCATCGCTCCCCAACGGGCAACAGCAAATGATGAGTCGCTCCTAGCGTTATGCTTTAGTGTTAGCGGTGCTGATGCCGACCCAAAAAACCAAATCCCAAGTCTTCCCGAGGCAAATGATAAGTTGCTCCTGGCATCATTCCAGTACAGCAATACTGATGCCAAACAAGATCTAAATTCCAAGTCCCCAAACGGCGAATGATAAGTCGCTCCTGATATCACATTCCACTGCAGCGATGCAGACGCCAATCAAAATCCAATCTCCCAAAATTCTCCCAGCCCTACGGTTGGTCCCCAAGTTGACTACCGTATACAATCCATGAGCTTAAATAATTCTCATCATACCGATGCCCCACCGCAATCGCCAGTTACATGGCTGGTCTCCACCCTTGGAATTATGCTCCATTTGGGAACCCACTCATGTGTCCTCACGATACATGAAGAGAACAAACATACGGGATCTTCACGACTCGTAAGAAAACACTTTCGTAGGATCCTTACGACTCACAAAGGAAAAAAACACTTGGGAGTCCCCACGACCCCTAAGGAGAAAGCACACCTACGAGATCCTTTCGACTCGTAGGGAGGAAATGCTTTTATGGGACCCTTACGGATCATAAAATTGAAAAGCCTTAGGTGATAGGGACCTAAACTTATCTCCCAAGCCATCGCTCTCCAACAGGAAAAAGGAAAATGATGAATTGCTCTTGGCATATGTGCTTCAGTGTTAGCAACGCTGATACCTACCCTAACCCCAGAATTCCAAACTCCAATCCAATAGACCCCTAAGTCTTTAAACTGGGAATAGATGACCTCTAAGTCGTTAAACTGGGAACAGATGACCCCTAAGTCGTTAAACTGGGAACGAGGGAAATCCCCTCACAGCAAATGATGAGTTGCTCCTGGCATTATTCCAGTGCAGCAATGCTGATGCCGACCCAACAACCAAATTCAAAGTCATACCTGGCAGCACTTCTAAGCTCGAAAGTCCCACTGGATATATAGGGAACTTCCAAAACAAGTCAAATCAAACAAATCAACCTCGACACCGCAAGAGGCGGAGCAAGTCAACTTCAATCCCGACACTGCGAAAAGCGGAGCAAGTCAAATCAAATCCCGACACCGCGGAAAGCGGAGCAAGTCAAATCAAATCCTGACACCGTAAGAAGCGAAGCAAATAACCGACCATCCACGTCGCAAAAAGGGCATCACCGACCGTCCAAGTCGCTAAAAGGGCAGCACCGACTGTCCAAGTCGCTAAAATGGCAGAACCGACCGTCCAAGTCGCTAAAATGGCAGCACCGACCGTCCAAGTCGCTAAAAGGGCAGCACTGACCGTCCAAATCGCTAAAATGGTAGCACCGACCGTCCAAGTCGTAAAAAGGGTAGCATCGACCGTCCAATTCGCAAAAAGGGCAGCACCGACCGTCCAAGTCGCTAAAATGGCAGAGCCGACCGTCTAAGTCGCTAAAAGGGCAACACCGACCGTCCAAGTCACAAAAAGGGCAGCATCGACCTCCACGTCGTCAAAACCGAGTTGACCACCACACGAAAGAAGATACATCAATTTCATGCACACAACCCACATATGTGTTGTGCATTTATTGATGAGGGCAATTTGTTGGGGTCAAAATTTACATCCCGGTTGACCAAGTCAAAATCAAAGTCAACCCCAAGCCAAGTAGGCCCAAACCCAGGTCAAGTGGGCTAATGCCCGGATCGAGCCCGAACATGGAGCGGCCGGCCTCCCCCCATGCCAAAATAATTTTTTTTTAATAAATAATTTTTGGTGTATCTCTCTTTTTTATTTTTATGAATAAATGTAAGGAAAATGGGCATAAAGCCAAATTTTTGTAAAGCCCATGGCTTATGTGCAAAAATAAATAGCACATGGGGCATGGGATGGGCAAAATGCCATTTTGTAAAGCCCAAAGGGCTATAAGTAAAGTGTATAGCCTATAAAAAAAAAGACAATAAAAATATCTCAGGTTCTTTTTCTCTCTCTAAAAAAAAATTAAGGTATGTGCCTCCTTCTCCTTCCTCAAGGCTCTAGACCTTCTTCTTTTTTTGAATTAAATCAAGAGTTTTACTCTTCCTTTTCCAAAACTAAATAGTTTTTCACCAGAAAACCTACAAAGGGGAGCTCAGATCTTCCATTAGATCCCAAAAATGGGAGATTTTTAAAATCCCAGCCCTCTTGTTCTCCAAGATCTGGCCAACAAAGAGGAGGAAGAAGGAGACCCATCTCCGAAAATCCCACTTTGGAAAAGATCCCAGGCTCAGGAGAAGATCCCAGGCTTAAGAAAGAAGAACTTCTGAAGATTTTTAGGGTGTTCAACTCCAAGACCCAAATCCTCAAAGGAGTTTAACTCATAATCTAGATCTTTTGGAGTTTAACTCCACTCATAATCCTCTTTTAGAGTTTAACTCCTATTTCTGGGGGTAAAAAACCCTTCCTTTCGCTAGTGCCCAGTGCCCGAGCGTCCACGTGCCGGGCATATGAGACGCTAGCGCCCAAAGCGCTAGAGCCCGAGCACCCACGTGCCAGGCACGTGAGGCGCCCGCGCCCGAGCACCCGCGTTCCAGGCACGTGAGGAGCTAGCGCCCGAGCACCCGCGTGCCGGGCACGTGAGGCGCTAGCGCCAGCGCCCAAGCGCCTAGCGCTAACCCAAGCACCCAAGCGCTCACGCCAGCGCCCAGTGCCAGTGAGGCACAGGCGCTCACGCGTCTTTTGAATGCCATTGCCCCTCATTTTGCATGTACTCCACAATAAAAATTCCTCTCCCGTTAGAAAAAATTTCAAACGGGGTGCTGCCCCGCACCCCGCAAGGGGGCTGCTAGCCTCCTTGATCCCCAGCCCGCTATTCGGATTGCGGGACCCCCGTAAAAACTTTGCGGGGCCCCCGATATATCCAAAACCCCTTCAAAACACAACACTGCACATTGAGTTCTCATGACCTGTTTGACCCGTCAATCGGAGGTTCTCTCGCTCCAAAGGCGAGGGGTAATTAACGGTAGCTTAGTCCGCGGCTGCCGGAGATTCGGATCCCCATAGTCAATAAACCCCAGCCTACCCTAGGCAGGGGACATCTGTAATGCGCCTGACAAGTACATGCGTATTCCCATCTTAATGGGGTGACGAAAATGTTGGATATAGTGCCCTCTAAGTCAATTATTGGATCGCAGGTACGTGATTGCAATGATTGAGGAAGGACCTATACCGATAAACATTCTTACTCGAGATGATAGTATGCTATCTGGTTTGTCTTTATCATCATGTAGATGTTGATAGAGCCCATAGGATTCTTGATTGACTACCAGCAGTATGATGGCGATCATATAAGTGGGAGCTGGGGTCTATAAGCATATCCTTAAAAGTATCCCTAGTCGTGGGAGTTTCGAGACAGGGTATCGATACTTTAGAGTAGACTAGTGTATACAGTCGACACCCCGACGAGGGGCGGTGGCCGGTCTCATAAGCCACTGGTGTCTGTTGGATCACCTAAGATGTATACAGGTGCTCATTGGGATATGAGTACACCGGACAGGACTCGCTGGGAACATGCTAGTTGGTATTATACATATCGTCGGATAGCAGTTCCCTGGTGACATGTGTACAGGTTAGTTCATCGACCTGAGGTCGTCATTTGTCTCGTGTGAGTTCCCACTGTGCTTTGATTTATACCCTACCACGGGTCAAAGGAGTCGTGCAAACAGGTATATTTTGGGTACAGTCCCGAGCCACATTAGAGGCAAGTGAGCGGATCGGCAGGGGATTCGTCTTTCCCTGTATTGAGGGTGAGATCGCGCTGTGTTTAGGAGAGCCATTACACGAAATCCCTGGCCAGGGTAATCGAGATATACTGGTAGGTATACCAGTAGTATCTTAGGGTGTTCTGGGCTACTCTCTGACACGACTTATGCAGCTATTGGGGGTCTGACGTTTACCGACCCCCTAGGCCTAATATGCGATACTCATAGACGAACGTTCCGGACTGTACGGATATTGTCACTGTCAGGCTCAGTAGGGTTTATAGATGAGTTCGCTCGTCAGCTTCCCTTCCAATCAATACATAGGCAAACCGTTACGTACAGCTTGTACCTCTGACGTGCTAAATGGTTATACCCAGTGCCAGTGTGTTGATGAGTCATTAGAGTCCACCACAGACACTTTCCCAAGTTCGGGCGAAACGTTGTAGATGCCGTATGGTATTATGGCAAGGTTCGGAAAAAGCACGTGCGTTTTCGCACGTGTTATTTTTCGGGCAGATAATACTGGTAGGCTTTGGTTTATGCCGGATCCCAGTATTATACTGTGTAGATATAATATCTTTGTCTCAGTTGCATTTATATTCGGTCGTAATATAAATGCGGGTATGTTTATACCATTACGGGGTTATCCTGAAACTCGTTTCAGGATCACTTTTGGAAGTTGCCAGTTTCCAGTTTTCTATCAGCCGTATTTGACATTCGGTTAAATGCGGATTTACCCTTTCGTCTTTTAGGTGAGTCATTGTGTGTGGAAGCTTCAAGATTAGTGACTAGGTTAGTGACTCATTCAAGCATTAATTACTTTGGTGAGGTGTTTTATTTGAGTCACCATTTGCATTTAATGCTTAATGTGAGTCATTCTTTCTTTAATGGTTATGATAAGTATCATTTGGTTAAGGTCACCACTTGAAGCTCCTACACTCACCTCCCTCATCTATTTATGGTGGCCGGCCCCCTCTTTGTGAAAGAGTGAGATTTGATTCATTCATTTTTAGCAAAAGACTATGATAGTTTAGTGTATGGAAATTTCATTTAGTTCCATTTCCATTCACCCGATTCCAAATGGCAACTTCTATTAACCGTTCGTCCATAGCCTTGGACGTAACAAGACAAAGTATTCTACTCATTCTCTACTTCATCTCGGTCGTCTCTTTTGGCAAACTTGACGACCGAGTTGCCTCGGTTCAGAGGCGGGAGCCCGTTTAAAGATACGTTGACGTGGTGCCACCTGGACGACGAGACTGGAGATTTAGAAGATCGAAGCTGCTGCAACAAAGCGTGGGATGATGGTTAAAGACCGAAGGACTCAGATCGTTCGGTATAACAATTCTACCCTCTTTACAATTTGTTAGTTTAGCTTTAATGGACGATCCGGGATAAAGTACGCGATAGCGCCAGTCGTAAAAGTTTTGTTCCGCATATTGGCGTCTGTTAGATGGCCGGGGCGCTGCCACGGACTTACAGTGGTATCAGAGCCTCACCATTAAGCTATACTAAATTGTGCTAACGCGTTTAAAAGATCGATCGAACGGAATTTTCGAAACTACATTTTTCTGTACTTAAACTTTCTGTTGATTTTCAAACCGTTCAAAAATTATTTTTGCATATCACAGAAAAACAAGCAGGCGTTTTTAAGCAGCCCGTACAAATTTGGACACGTGATCCCATTAAATCACCGCGGAACCGCGGTCAAACCTAGGGTTTGACCGCGCTTCCGCGGCGGTTTAGTGGGAATAGAGCTCCAAATTTGTACAGGGGGCTTCAATGCAGGGAATTGTGGTTTCTGGTAATGTTTGTTTTGGCCTAGATTTTGTTACTGTACAGCAGTAGTACGTGGGGCCCACTTCGGGAAATTTTGTCGATCGAAATTTTAAACTTGTTAGTTTACAGTACTTTCATTATATCTCCGACCGGGAATGTCATTTGATCGGTAAACCGCGTCTGATTGCTATAGTTCTTTTAGACGGGTTTGCGAACGTGACATTCGCGTTGATGTTCTGTGTTGTGCTGTGATGTTGCGGATTTGTCGTGGTGGATAGCAGGGTGCAATGATAGTGCAGTTTGGATTTATTTGTAAATTTGATATTGCGGGGCGAGCGTCCAACATATGGACTGCCGTCACTGTCTGTTGTATAATATTCTTTTGGGGCACGACCGTGTCGAGGTCGATGTACCCGTTGTACATATTTTTATTTCTGTACTAGAATTATCCCATGAAGGAGTGCACGGATAGCCGGATTCTGGAGGGCAACGGGTCCGTATCTCATGGCTTTGAGAGGCAAAGGGACCTCACTCTTAAATTGGCAGACTATTCGTCGCACTCGTAGGGGGTACAGGTTGACCCAAGGAGGGGTGCTCAATTTACCGGATTCCGTGAATTGTCGGGTGTTCCATTCACTATGTTGTGGGGACCACCTCGCTTCAGGTTTTGGCGGGTAACTTGCCGCACCCATAGGGGTCTAGTTTTCATTGCACAGGATATCCATACGACCAGGGGAACGTCAGGTTTCAGCAGCGGCTCTGTGAAACCCAGGGATCCCAGATTATCTGTATTGTTCTGTGATGCTTATTACTTTTCTGTAATGTTGCATATTATCACGCCTGGAGCGATAATTGTATATTAGTATATATACTATTAGATGTTGTATATGTTTTACACCCGCGCTAGTCCAGCCCCCGCTTTGTCGTTAGTTAAGTAACCTAACGAGTGATGACGGGACCCATTGGCGAATGCGGATGGCATATACGTACATTTTATTTTCGTTCTTTTCTGGTGTGATTGATTGATGGGACTGCGTTGATTCTTATCAATGCAAGATAAAACAAACCTATATTTGATGTTGTTGGAACAAATTTTAAAAGAGAGTTATTACAAAGACGTTTCCTTTTGTTTTGCATAGCGGTATTCAGTTAGAATATCCTGCACCTCATTCGACGAGGCAAGGGCCGAGATCCCTTCACCGGGAGTGACCCCTTGGGCAGAAGTTTGCGTCAGGGTAATAACTTCTATATACTCGATTACAAGTTGCTATGCATAGCGGTATTCAGTTAGAATATCCTGCACCTCATTCGACGAGGAAAGAGCCGAGATCCCTTCACCGAGAATGACTTCTTTAGCAAAAGGTTTTCGCTACTATATTTTTTATAAAATTCTATCAAGTTCCTTCAACGAGATCAAGTTCATTACATTAAAGGTTTTTCGCCAAAAACCAGCCGTAATCCTCCGTCGTTTCTTATGGATGGTCAGTAGTATTCAAGCTATTTTTGTTGGCCTACGTCAAGGCATAGTGTTTGGTAGCTGCTGGGTATTCATTTGTTGCATAGATAGATGCATTAGTTTAAGTCAGACGTACAGCCTTGTTGGCCTACGTCAAGGGCATGTACGATGACTTAAGTTAATCAGGACAACGACGGGTAGAACTTGACATGTTGCTTATGATTTGTTGGCCTACGTCAAGGTCATAAGAGCATGGGATAAAAATTATATCAGGAGTTTCAAAACATACATGAAACTTGCCAGACTTGCGCATACCTTCTGGAGTGTGTTAACTTGAGTGGCTTCCATCAAGTTATCATACGATGATAGTTGGATCCCGATTCTCACTGATGAGTTGGTTTACTCTTCGGGTGATCCCGACTAATTCTTCTTTCAGGTTTAGAGGAGAATTTTGAGATTACAGTGGGAGTTTCCTAATTGGATAAAGTGATAACCATTCTGATCTAGATTAGAGTGCACGCAGAGTGTTTCTTTTCTCTCTCTCTTTGGCAGCAACCTTTGACCGACCCTAGACTATAACTCAGTGACCAAAGTTGACCAAACCTTCTTAAAATACTGGCTTTTGGATTGTCTATAGTTGCATAAGTCATTGCCACTCCTTCTTTTACCCTTTGTATTTCTCAGAACAACCCGTATTACTACGGACATCCACTTCCATTGGATAGATCCATCGTATGATTATATACGAACTCAAAGGGACTTCTTCGAGGATGGATCCAGGTTCAGGAGAAATAGAATTAGTTAATTCAGTTGTTTTTTATTATCGCCTTCTCTCAGGTTGCGAGGGCTCCTTGGTATAGGAGAGTACACCTATTACGCTTATTGGATAGTCTTATTCCAAACCATAGGCAGGTGCCGAAAGGTAGGGAATGAAGAAAACCAATTAACCTAAGTAGGGTGTGCAGAAGGTAATATATAAAGACAAATAAAGGAATTAGAAAGAGGGCAAAGTAAATTGCGACTACTAACATTCACGACCAAACCACGTATTTCATCGCCACTCCTACTTCACCTATGATTTCTCCAGAACAACCTGTATCACTACGAACATCCAATTCCATTGGATAAATCCATCGTATGGTTATATACGAACTCGAAGGATATTTTTTCGAGGATGGATTCCGGTTCAGGAAAAATAGGAATAATGTTTATTCAGTTGTCTTTTATCATCACCTTCTTTCAAGTTGCGAATACTCCTAGGTTTAGGAGGGTACACCTATTATGCTTACTGGATATTCTTCTTCCAAACCATAGGCTGGTGTCGAACGGTAGGGAAGGAAGAAAACCATTTAGCCTAATGATGGTGTACAGAAGGTAACGACTAAAGACAAATAAAGGGAATTGGAAAGATGGCAGGGAAATATACGGTTAAAGTCATGAATTGGATTATGGAAGAGGCATTACTAAGAATACCAGGACACCCCTTCGAAACATTTTCATGTTTCAGTTACACTGTGCATTGTTAATTGAAATCTGATTTCCCGATTAGATACTTACTCCAGGGTATGTATTTACTAGGTATGATTCTCACATCTATATGATTTTACAAATGTTGAGTGGGAGCAAGTTATTGGGAATTAGGTGATCATCCTCAGTATATCAGAATTCATTGTAATTGGTGATATTTGAGAAAATCGCCTGGGGACAGTTTTCAACCTACGATGCACAGGTTTAGAGTTATCAAACTCAGCGGACTTATACAGAGTATTGTATGTTGTCCAATGTCCATCAGGACAAAGGGGTTGGTCCTCGTACTATATTCTATTTACTTGTGGCTTCTCT
This sequence comes from Agapanthus africanus, assembly GCA_030015575.1. Classification (NCBI taxonomy): domain Eukaryota; kingdom Viridiplantae; phylum Streptophyta; class Magnoliopsida; order Asparagales; family Amaryllidaceae; genus Agapanthus; species Agapanthus africanus. Next base: position 103,682,825 of record CM057345.1, on the reverse strand, counting down.
AGTTTATAGACAGGTGTTTCGTAGAAATACAATGTCTAAGTATTGAGAAGTTGTGGGTATAGGAATAAAGTAGAGAACCATGTATCGCAAGTATCGGGATTCTTCAAAGAAATCGAAGATGTAGATTCTTGTGATTAGTATTCAGTTGATAGTAATGGTTTTGAGAAACTTGTTTCTCTTTCAGGTTACTCGTAATTGGATGGATTCCTAAGTTGAATAATGCTGATTAGCCTCTATCCATTAAGTTTATATACACTGGAGACAGCTGCAGGATTTGAATCTGGTTCTTATTAAATAAAGTGCCTATGTTTCTATATTGGATATAGATTGCTTCATATCTTAACGATGTTAAGGTAAGGGGAGTTGTCCAGCTTATGCTTTAAAACAGACACTGGAAAACTCAAGGCACGTTTCTGTAATGACAGTTTGTGGGTTGACCCTAGCTTTGACGATGGTTGATTTTCTACCATCTGGAAGATCAATAGTGATATTGTTCTTGACTCGCCACAGTTTTATTAAAATGGATTTTTTCAGAAAACAGAAGTGGGAGTATGGTAGAACTGGAAGTGATTCCAGAACCACAAACGATTACGGAAAGTTTAATAGGACCTATATATTCAAATCAGGTTTGACATTCAAATAGCCACTCCGCAGATATGGTGGGTAACCTCAGACACCCGAGAGGTACTCAGGTAGCCTCAAGGACGGTGACAGGGAGGTTCTTGTTTACCCAGACTTGACATTACTGTTGTTCCAGACTATGAGACCCGGCATGAGGAAATGTATAGCGTCGTTCTAAACTAGTTTTAGAAGTACACGTATATATTATTCTGCCAGAGGGTTGTTGCAGTCAGTGGGAGCAGCGGAAGCATAATGGGCAAGTAGCTAGTGTCTATTTATAGACTTGAGCAGAAATAGCGGAGATAGATCATCTATTTTTGATGTGACAGTCATGGGTTTGACTTCATCAGAATAAAGGATGGATCTGTTAAGAAGGTAGTAGGGTGTGATATTCTGGTATTTGGATGACATACACAGAGTAGGAAGTAAAATTCCTATACTACGATCGGTTGTACTGAGGTCGTCACACAGTTGTTTCTCCACAAAGGACATGGATGTAATATCTGACATTCTGGATACAAGATCTATGGTTTTAGATCTAGATTTGGGTAGTTTCCCAATGTGGGTTCTTTGACAGTATTCTAATAGTATTTTAGAATAGATGACTCCTGGCATGGTGGTGTACCTGCAGGTGATGGAGTCACCCTCTCTAAAGGTGTCTTAAAGACTAAAGGGGAGAGGGATGTACATGATTGGCAGATCACTTGCTTAGGCAATTGAGTCAATCGTGAGATGTCAAGTACCACACCAGATGTTGTTATTGCACTAGATGCGATAAGTTTATATTAATCCAATCTTGGAGAAACATGAGGAAGCAGTTTTAGAACACAAGTGAATGTTCTACGGATTTAATGACGACGGCCTCCTTCGGGAGACGGTTATCATTCCAGGCTTCAAAAGTGACATGGATGACAGAGTGATTGTCAGAGTTATAGTTTTTCCTCAGACGAGGGACAATATTATGGAAAGGCGGTCCAAGAGGATACTGTGGGAGGCATAGTGCGCAACACTGATTAGTTTCAGTGATCGATACAGTCTAAGAAGTTTGGATTTGGAGTTCATTTATGAACTAGGTCCCATCAGATATCCAGACATATTCTAAGACAGGTATTACTCGTTCGGGAGATGGTTTTCTCCGCGAACTTGAGATTAAGAGAGACATAGAAATAAACTTCAAGGCAGATCCACCCACTGAGGCTATTTCTCAAATACAATAGTTTTGCAAACGAGCTTTGTGAAACTGATTAGTAGAGGAGTTGGATGCTCGGTATCACACGAGCTGTGAGTACACGACATCACAATAATTAGCCTTAAGTGCAAGTGGGAGATTGTTGGATATAGTGCCCTCTAAGTCAATTATTGGATCGCAAGTACGTGATTGCAATGATTGAGGAAGGACCTATACCGATAAACAGTCTTACTCGAGATGATAGTATGCTATCTGGTTTGTCTTTATCATCATGTAGATGTTGATAGAGCCCATAGGATTCTTGATTGACTACCAGCAGTATGATGGCGATCATATAAGTGGGAGCTGGGGTCTATAAGCATATCCTTAAAAGTGTCCCTAGTCGTGGGAGTTTCGAGACAGGGTATCGATACTCCATAGTAGACTAGTGTATACAGTTGAGACCCCGACGAGGGGCGGTGGCCGGTCTCACAAGCCACTGGTGTCTGTTGGATCACCTAAGATGTATACAGGTGCTCATTGGGATATGAGTACACCGGACAGGACTCGCCGGGAACATGCTAGTTGGTATTATACATATCGTCGGATAGCAGTTCCCTGGTGACATGTGTACAGGTTAGTTCATCGACCTGAGGTCGTCATTTGTCTCGTGTGAGTTCCCACTGTGCTTTGATTTATACCCTACCACGGGTCAAAGGAGTCGTGCAAACAGGTATATTTTGGGTACAGTCCCGAGCCACATTGGAGGCAAGTGAGCGGATCGGTAGGGGATTCGTCTCTCCCTGTATTGGGGGTGAGATCACGCTGTGTTTAGGAGAGCCATTACACGAAATCCCTGGCCAGGGTAATCGAGATATACTGGTAGGTATACCAGTAGTATCTTAGGGTGTTCTGGGCTGCTCTCTGACACGACTTATGCAGCTATTGGGGGTCTGACGTTTACCGACCCCCTAGGCCTAATATGCGATACTCATAGACGAACGTTCCGAACTGTACGGATATTGTCACTGTCAGGCTCAGTAGGGTTTATAGATGAGTTCGCTCGTCAGCTTCCCTTCCAATCAATACATAGGCAAACCGTTACGTACAGCTTGTACCTCTGACGTGCTAAATGGTTATACCCAGTGCCAGTGTGTTGATGAGTCATTAGAGTCCCCCACAGACACTTTTCCAAGTTCGGGCGAAACGTTGTAGATGCCGTATGGTATTATGGCAAGGTTCGGAAAAAGCACGTGCGTTTTCGCACGTGTTATTTTTCGGGCAGATAATACTGGTAGGCTTTGGTTTATGCCGGATCCCAGTATTATACTGTGTAGATATAATATCTTTATCTCAGTTGCATTTATATTCGGTCGTAATATAAATGCGGGTATGTTTATTCCATTACGGGGTTATCCTGAAACTCGTTTCAGGATCACTTTTGGAAGTTGCCAGTTTCCAGTTTTCTATCAGCCGTATTTGACATTCGGTTAAATGCGGATTTACCCTTTCGTCTTTTAGGTGAGTCATTGTGTGTGGAAGCTTCAAGATTAGTGACTAGGTTAGTGATTCATTCAAGCATTAATTACTTTGGTGAGGTGTTTTATTTGAGTCACCATTTTCATTTAATGCTTAATGTGAGTCATTCTTTCTTTAATGGTTATGATAAGTATCATTTGGTTAAGGTCACCACTTGAAGCTCCTACACTCACCTCCCTCATCTATTTATGGTGGCCGGCCCCCTCTTTGTGAAAGAGTGAGATTTGATTCATTCATTTTTTGCAAAAGACTATGATAGTTTAATGTATGGAAATTTCATTTAGTTCCATTTCCATTCACCCGATTCCAAATGGCAACTTCTATTAACCGTTCGTCCATAGCCTTGGACGTAACAAGACAAAGTATTCTTCTCATTCTCTACTTCATCTTGGTCGTCTCTTTTGGCAAACTTGACGACCGAGTTGCCTCGGTTCAGAGGCGGGAGCCCGTTTAAAGATACGTCGATGTGGTGCCACCTGGACGACGAGACTGGAGTTTCAGAAGATCGAAGCCGCCACAACAAAGTGTGGGATGATAGTTAAAGACCGAAGGACTCGGATCGTTCGGTATAACAATTCTACCCTCTTTACAATTTGTTAGTTTAGCTTTAATGGACGATCCGGGATAAAGTACGCGATAGCGCCAGTCGTAAAAGTTTTGTTACGCATATTGGCGTCTGTTAGACGGCCGGGGCGCTGCCGCGGACTTACAGAAAAACACCCTACAGACGCCAGCGTGACACGGTAGTAGGCATGGTGAGGATGCGAGCGTGATACGGTACTGGTCACGGTCTTGGCTCGGTGCATGGTATGGGTGTGGCACGGCAGGATACGGTACTGTACGCGGCGCTGGTATAGGAGTGGGCACAGCGGCAGCACGGACACGAGCACGACACGTTCCCGGCAGCGACGATGGTAACTTGGCTTGGCCACGGGCGCTGGACTTGGTAGTGGCCGGAGCGGCGGTGGTGCTTAGGCGACGGGTGTTGGTGGTAGGTTATAGAGGAGCTAGAGGTGTGTACGGAGTGATGGGTGTTGGAGAGAGGGGGTGGTGCAGAGAACAGGTGGCGATGCGCAGAGATGAGGCAATGTCGAGAGGGTGGCCGGCGATGGAGTTGCTGCGGGGGGGGGCTGGGGTTACGTGAGATGGAGGGAGCGATGGTGGGTTCGGTTTTGAAGAGGGGATGAAATAGAGGAGGCCTTGAGGAAGAAAGTGGTGGTGTCGGGAGCAGGGCATCGACGGAAGAGAGTTCTTCGGCGTTGGGTAGCGGTGGTGGTGGTGTTGTGCAGTAGTGAGAGAGGGGGAGAGAGCGAGTAAGATGATAAGAGATGAGAGCGAGAGAGACGTTGAGAAGATGAGAGAAGTCCGGCGCGGGAATCTCAGGGTCGTTGGCACGAGGGACACGTCGGCGTTGAGTGGTTCTCACCGAGTTGGGTGCAAGAGCAAGGCAGCGACCGTTGGTTTGAGGAAGAGAGAACGAGATGGAGAGGGAGTGAGGATTTGGAGGAGAGGATCTTGGGGTCGTTGTCATGCGGGGAGTGGCGTCGACAAGGGCCGCGTCGGGGTCGAGCTCGAAAAGGGGGTCGTTGGGGTATGGTGGGAAAAAGGAAGAGAAGGAGAAGAAGTGTGGGGTAACGGGTTGGTTTTGGGTCGGGTTCAGGCTGGGGTTAGGGATTGGATTTGGGTTTAGATTAGTATAAATAATAAATAAAATAATAAAAAATATAAAAATATGCAAAATAATAGGGAAAAATTAGGGAAAATACGGGAAAATATATACATGGAACTGGGGATTTATAAAAATCAACTAAAGAAAATAATAATAAATAAAACTGAAGAATACTTATCTTGAATTTCATTTTCCCACTTCTTGAAATTAATGAAGGGAATATGTTAAATATAAAGATTTTAGATTAGAGTTAAGAACTTAAGTACTTTCGAGATAATGGAAAAAAGTTTTGTCACGCCCCGCTTCCCAAAATACGGAATGTGATGGGTGACTAGACCAGCCATGCTCCTACGGTCAAGAAATAATCTGACGTCGTCACACTTCGGCTTCTAACATTATATCAGTAAACACAACACTACAGTAATGGAAGTCACAGTGCACAACTTTGCTACATTAAAATAACAGAGTTCAGGATACATTTATTTGCAAGAAAGGAATAACTGACGAAAGAAATAACAGTGTTCTTATAGCAAGAAAAATAGATGGCGTTGATGTCGCGGTCTAAATCTTCACGATCTCGAATGGCAGATTCTGCTCCTGAGCTGGGTCCACTTTGTCCTCTGAGCATACGCACTTAAGTCGTCAGGATGACACATATAGCAATAAATATATAGTGTGTATAATGTTATTAAACGTGAAATGCATGACAGAATACAGTAACATGAGAGTAATAAATATCAAGTGAAATGAACTATACAGTATATGCATCATGTCAGCAAACCAGGCAATGTGTATGTCACTACTTATCAGTCACTAAGTCAATTGAAATCAATTGGTGGAAAAGGGTGCTCATTTTTAACAAAGGTCTCGTGCGTGCCTGAGACTACAATCCACTATGTTGGATATAGTGCCCTCAGAGTCAATTATTGGATCACAGGCACGTGATTACAATGATTGATGGAGAACCTATACCGTTAGAACAGTCTTACTCAAGATGATAGTATGCTAACTGGTTTATCTTTATCATCGTGTACTGTTTCAGGTGACCTTACATGTCACTATTGCAAGTTGATAGAGCCCTTAGGATTCTTGCTTGACGGCCAGCAGTATGATGGAGATCATATACGTGGGAGCTGGGGTCTATAAGCGCATCCTTAAATGGTCCCTAGTCGTGGGAGTTTTCGAGACAGGGCATCGATTCTCCAGAGTAAACTAGTGTATGCAGTCGAGACCCCGACGAGAGGCGGTGGCCGGTCTCACAAGCCACTGGTGTCAGTTGGTTCACCTAAAATGTATACAGGTGCTCATTGGGTTATGAGTACACCGGACAGGACTCGCCGGGAACATGCTAGTTGGTCTAATACCAGACGTCAGATAGCAGTTCCTAGGTGACATGTGTACAGGTTAGTTCATCGACCTGAGATCGTCATTTCTCTCGTGTGAGTTCCTACTGTACTTTGATTACTACCCTGTTGGAGATAGTGCCCTCAGAGTCGATTATTGGATCACAGGCACGTGATTGCAATGATTGAGGGAGGACCTATCCCGGTAGGACAGTCTTACTCGAGATGATAGTTTGCTATCTGGTTTACCTTTATCTTCGTGTACTGCTTTAGGTGACCTGACAGGTCGCTATTGCACGTTGATAAAGCCCCTAGAATTCTTGCTTGACTGCCGGCAGTATGAGGGCGATCATATAAGTGAGAGCTGGAGTCTATTAGCACATCCTTAAAAGGTCCCTAGTCGTAGGAGTTTCGAGACAGGGCATCGATTCTCCAGAGTAGACTAGTGTATACAGTCGAGACCCCGACGAGGGGCGGTGGCCGGTCTCACAAGCCACTGGTGTCAGTTGGATCACCTAAGATGTATACAGGTGCTCATTGGGTTATGAGTACACCGGACAGGACTCGCCGGGAACATGCTAGTTGGTCTTATACCTGACGTCAGATAGCAGTTCCCTGGTGACATGTGTACATGTTAGTTCATCGACCTGGGGATCGTCATTTGTCTCGTGTGAGTTCCCACTGTGCTTTGATTACTACCCTACCACGGCTCAAAGGAGTCGTGCAAACAGGTTTTAGTTGGGTACAGTCCCGAGCCACATGGAGGCAGTGAGCGGATCTTCGGGGGTTCGTCTCTCCCGGTATTGGGGGTGAGGTCGCGCTGTGTCTAGGAGAGCCATTACACAAAGACCTTGGCCAAGGCAGGAGATTTACTGGTAGGTATTCCAGTAGTATCTCAGGGTGTTCTGGGCTACACTCCGACACGACTTGTACCGCTTTTGGGGGTCTGACTTTTACCAACCCCCTAGGCCCGCCATGCGATGCTCATAGACGAACGGACCGGACTGTACGGATATTGTCACTGACAGGCTCAGTAGGGTGTCAGGATGAGTTCGCTCATCGATGTCCCTTTTAGTCAATAGCTGGTGGCCCGTCACGTATTGGCTTATACCTCTGACGTGCTAGTGGTTAAATCCACAGCCATAGTATTGACGAGTCTTTAGAGTCCACCACACTTTCAGTTACTTAAGCTTTCGGGCGAAACACTGTAGAGGCCGTATGGAGATATGGCAGAGTCCGATCAGATACGTGCGGTATTGCACGGATCAGGATCGGACGGTTTGTACTAGTGGCCGTATAGTTATATGGCAGGGTTCGATCAGATGCATGCGGTATTGCACGGATCAGGATCGGACGGACATTACTAGCCGGCTTTGGTTTAAGCCGGTCCTAGTTTAGTACAGTGTAGATTTTGTCTCATTGCATTTGTATCCGGTCGGAATACAGATGCGGGTGTGTATGCACAGTATCGGGGTTTTCCTGTAATTTATTACGGGACCAGTTTTCTGGAGTTGCCAGTTTGCATTCCGTTCCGGCCGGTTTTCCTTTGTTCTTTCCCGGCCGGACTTTTCCGATGGAGGGGGTTATTTGCAGTTTTGCAAATAACACTTTGTGGAGGACTTATTTGCATAAGGTTTGATATGATAAGCATCTTTGCTTTTCATGTATTTATGTGATTGGATTAGATTTGAAATGAAGTGAGGTTTGATGTAAGTTTTGTGATGATTATGTTTAAGGTTATGGTCACCTTTCTACTTTTACTACACTCACTCTCCTTCTTGGTTCATATGATGGTTGATTCCATTTTTCCTCCACCATTGGTTTTTCTAAGTGAGAAAAGAAAGAGAGAAGAAGAAAAGAGAAGAAAAATGAGAGTGATTCATTTTGGGTATATTCATTCTTCATCTCATTCCATTGCTAGAAAATTGAAAGCACCAATTTTCTATATACCATTCCTCCACCTATGGCAACAAACCCCAAAGTGAGACATGCACTCTACACTACACTTCCTACAGCAAATCTTGGACGCGTCGATTCGCCAGCTTCGCGCCCGAGTTGCCTCGGTATTGAGGTGGGAGCCCGTAAAAGATACAGGCGATGTGGTGCCCTTCCGGCGAGGAGGCGACGGACGGAGATCCCGCGAGGGGATCGGAGTGGAGATGAAGACCGAAGGACTCGGATCATTCGGTATATCTCTTCCCCTTTCTTGTTGTTAGCTTAGACTAGTTTAATGGCACGATCCGGGGTTTAGTGCGCGGTGGTGCCGGTTTGCTAAGTCCGCAAAATTAAAGTTTATCACCGTTTCCGCGTTTGGCCGTCGGATTGACGGCCGGGGCGCCGCCGTGCACTTACAGTGGTATCAGAGCCTCGCCATTAACTTCGTCTAGCTTTCGTTTGATGTGTTTTTCATTTCCGATCGACCAAAATTCCAAAATCTATGTTTTAGTGCACATCAGTTTTCTGTTAAGATTTTTTGGTGTCTAAAAATTTTTCTGATGGTCTCAGAATGATGTGCAGGGATTTCTAAGAATACTGGGAAAATTCGACACAGTAATTCCACCACCAGAGCGCGGAACCGCGGCCAAACCCCCCCTTGGGCCGCGGTTCCGCCGCACTTTGGTGTCTTCACTGCGTTGTATTTTTCCAGTGGGCTTCTGGACTTGATTTAGGGGTTTTGGAATATTAATTTTTGGCCCAGGTTTTCTGTGAGTGCTACAGTTTTGATTGGGGGCCCACTTGTTAATTTTTGGTCAATCGGAAAATTTTAAACACGTTTTTCACAGTATTTACATTATATCTGCGACCGTGAATGTCACTTGATCGGTAAATCCGGTCTAACTGCTATAGCCCGGTTAGACGGATTTGCGAACGTGACTTTCACGTTGATGTTCTATGTTTATGCTGTGATGTTGCGGATCGGTCGTGGGGATAGCCTGGATGCAATGCTAGTACTGTGCTGTTGTATTATGTACATTTGATATTGCGGGGCGAGCGTCCGACTTGTGGACTGCCGTCACTGCCTGATTGTATTATTCTTTTGGGGCACGACCTGGTTGCGGTCGATATACCCGGTGTATGTATATTTTACTTTCTGTACTAGGTTGACCCAGGAGGGGTGCCCAAGTTGCCGGATTCCGTGGAGTGCTGGGTGGTCCATTCACGGAGCTGAAGGGGGCTGCCTCGCTTCAGGTTTTGGCGGGTGACTTGCCGCGCCCGTAGGGGTCTAGGATTTCATTGCACAGGCTATCCACACGACCAGGGGAACGTCGGGTTTCAGTAGTGGCTCTGTGAAACCCGGGGATCCCAGATATCTGTATTGTTCTGTGATGCTGTACATTTCTGTGATGTTGCATTTCTTTTCACGCCTTGAGCGAAATATAATATATTGGTATATATATTAGTAGATGTTGTATATGTTTTTCACCCGCGCTAGTCCAGTCCCCGCTCTGCCGTTAGTAAGCTAACCTAACGGGTGATGACGGGACCCAGTGGCGAATGCGGATGGCATATACGTACGTCAGTATATTTTCATTCTTTGTGGTGTGATTAATTGATGGGACTGCGTTGATTCGGATCAATGCAAGTTAAACAAACCTATTCTGATGTTGTTGGAATACTTTTCAAAAAGCTGTTATTGCAAGGACGTTCACTTTTGTTTTGCATCGTGGTATTCAGTTTGAATATCCTGCTCCTCAGTCGACGAGGCAAGGGCTGAGATCCCTTCACCGGGAGTGACCCCTTGGACAGAAGTTTGCGTCAGGGCATTAACTTCACTATAGCCGATTACTTTTGCTTTGCACCGTGGTATTCAGTTGGAATATCCTGCACCCCATTCTACGGGGAAAGAGCCGAGATCCCTTCACCGGGAGTGACCTCTTTAGTAAAGGTTTTCGTCACTATATTTTCTAAAAAGCTATCCGTTCCTTCAACGATATCAAGTTCACTACGTTAAAGGTTTTCGCCAGAAACCATTTGTAGCCCTCCGTCGTTTCATATGGGTAGTCAATAGTATTCAAGCTGTGTTTGTTGGCCTTAGTCAAGGCATAGTGTTTGGTAGCTATTGGGTATTCATGTGCTACATAGATAGATGCGTTGGTTTGGGACAGTCGTATAGCCTTGTTGGCCCTAGTCAAGGGCTTGTACGGGTAGGTTCAAATCAACCTGGACAATGACGGGTAGAACTTGACATGTGACTTATGATTTGTTGGCCTTAGTCAAGGTCATAAGAGCATGGGGCAAAAATCACATCGGGAGTTTCAAAAGAACTGAAACTTGCCAGATATGCGCATACCTTCTGGAGTGTGATACCGTGAGCGGATTCCGTCACGTTGTCATGCGATGATGGTTGGATCCCGATTCCCACTGATGAGTTGGTTTACTCCTCGGGTGACCCCGACTAATTCTTCTTTCAGGTTTGGAGGAGAATTTGAGGTACAGTGGGAGGTTTCCTGATTAGAAAAAGTGACAACCATTCTGATCTAGGTTAGAGTGCACGCTGAGTGTTTCTTTTCTCTCTCTCTGGCAGCGACCATTGACCCGACCCTAAGACTACGACTCAGAGACCAAGTTGACCGAACCTTCTTAACTCAGACTTTTGGATTGTCAGAGTTGCAGACCTCATTGCCACTCCTACTTTTACCCTTTTCTCCAGGACACCCCGTATCACTACGAACGTCCACTTCCATTGGACAAAACCATCGTATGGTTAGATACGAACTCGAAGGAATTCGAGGATGGTTTCTGGTTCTGGAGAAATCGGATAGGATTATTCAGTTGTCTTTTCTTTTCACCCTCTCTCAGGTTGCGAGTACTCCTTGGTTTAGGAGTAGTACACCTATTACGCAAATTGGATAGTCTTCTTCCAAACCATAGGCTGGTGCCGACCGGTAGGGAATGAAGAAAACCAGTTAGCCTAAACGGTGTACAGAAGGTATTAAGATTAAGACAAAGCAAGGGATTAGTAAGAGGGCAAAGTAAATTGCGACTGATATTCACGACCAAACCAAATTTTTCTTCGCCAATCCTAAATCACCTTTGTATTTCTCCAGGACACTCCGTATCACTACGAAGATCCACAGTTTATTGGATACTCCATCGTATAGTTATATACGAACTCGAAAGGAACTTGTTCCAGTTCGGGGATGGATTCTGGTCCAGGAGGAATAAGGTTTATTCGGTTGTCTTTTATCTTCACCTTCTCTCGCATTGCGAGTGCTCCTAGGATTAGGACAGTACACCCATTATGCTTACTGGATAGTCTTCTTCCAAACCATAGGCTGGTGCCGAACGATAGGGAAGGAAGAAAACCAATTGGCCTAAAGGGGTGTGCAGAAGGTAATGACTAAAGACATATAAAGGGATTTAGAGAGGTGGCAAAGAATTATACGGTTATAGTTGTGAATCTGGATAATGGAAGAGGCATTACTAAGAATACCAGGATACCCCAACGAAACATTTCAATGTTTCAGTTTCACTGTGTACTGTTAATGGAAAACTGATTTCCCGATTAGACACTTACTCCAGGGTATGTATTTACCAGGTATGATTCTCACATCTGTATGGTTTTACAGATGATGAGTGGGAGTAAGTTATTGGGAATTGGGTGATCATCCTCATTTTTGAGGAAGTCACCTGGGTTGTTTGCCAGTCGGCAATTATTTGGTTTTGAATATCCGCGGTTATGCACCAATTTCAAATTGATATATCTGTACGTCTATTTTCATAGAGTGAGATATACCTTTTGATATTATGTCGATGACATTTACCTATATCAGTGGATGGTTAGGTAAGGAGCATTAAACAGCGGTGTAATTCTTCTTAACCATAAGTACAGTTTTCAACCTACGACACACAGTGAAAGAGTTGTTAGACTCAGCGGACTTATACAGAGTATTGTATGTTGTCCAGGGTCCATCAGGACAGAGGGGTTGGTCCTCATACTGTATTCTGTTTACTTATGACTTCTCTAGTTCTTAGACAGGTGTTTCGTAGAAACACAGGGTCGAAGTATTGAGAAGTTATAGGTATAAGAATAAAGTAGAGAACCAGGTGTTGCAAGTATCGGGATTCTTCAAAGTGATCGAAGATGTAGATACTTGTGTATGGTATTCAGTTGATAGTAATGATTAAGAGAACTTGCTTCTCTTTCGGGTTACTCATAATTGGAAGCATTCCTAAGTTGAGTAACGCTGATCGGCCTCTCTCCATTTAGTTAACATGCACTGGAGATAGCTGCATGATTTGAATCTGGTTCAATTAAATCAGTGCCTCTGGTTCTATATTGGATATAGTACAGTTCATATCTTAACATTGTTAAGGTACGGGGAGTTGTCCGGCTTATGATTAAAACCAGACTCTGGATAACTCAAGGCACGTTTCTGTAATGGCTGTTTGTGGGTTGACCCAGGCTATGACGAGGGTTGACTTTCTACCATCTGGGAGATCAATAGAAATATTGTTCAAGACTCGCCACAGTTTTATTAAAAATGGATTTTTTTCAAAAACAGCAGTGGGAGTATGGTAGAACTGGAAGTGATTCCAGAACCGCAAACGATTACTGAAGATTTGATAAGGAACCTGAAGATTCAATCTGATTTGACATTCCATTGGCCACTCCGCAGATAAGGTGGGTAACTTCAGGCACCCGAGAGGTACTCCGGTAGCCTCAAGGACGGTGACAGGGAAGTTCTTGTTTACCCACACTTGCCATTGCTGTCGTTCCAGGCTGCGAGACCCGGCAGGAGGATGAGTATAGCGTCGTTCTGAACTAGCTTCAGAAGTGTACGTGTATATGACTCTGCCAGAGGGTTGTCGTAGTCAGTGGGAGCAGCGGAAGCATTGGTGGACATCAGGCTTATGTCTATTTATAGACTAAAGCAGATGTAGCGGAGATAGATCATCTATTCCTGATGTGACAGTCATAGGTTTGACGTCATCAGAATAGGGGATGGATCTGTTGAGAAGGTAGTAGGAAGTGATATTCCTTTACTACGATCGGTTATACTTTGGTCGTCACACAGTGGTTTCTCCACAAAGGACTTGGACATTATTTCAGACATACTGGTTACTAGATCTATGGTTTTAGATCTAGATTTGGGTGGTTTCCTAATCTGGGTACCTTGACAGCATTCTATGAGTATTTAGAATGGACGACTCCTGGCATGGTGGTGTACCTGCAGGTAATGGAGTCGCCCTCTCTAAAGGTGTCTTACAGACTAAAGGGGAGAGGGATACGCATGATTGGCAGATCACTTGCTTAGGCAATTGAGTCAATCATGAGATGTCAAGTACCACACCAGATGTTGTTCTTGCACTAGATGCAATAAGTTGATATTGATCCAATCCTGGAGGAACAGTCGGGAGGCAGTTATCATTCCAGGCTTCCAAGGTGACATGGACGACAAGGAGGTTGTCAGAGTTGTAGTTTTCCTTCTGACGAGGGGCAGTATTTTGGACAGGTGATCCAAGGAAATACTGAGGGAGGCATGGCGCAGGATACTGATTAAGTTCAGTTGACGATACAGTCTAAGAAGTTTGGATTTGGAGTTCATTTATGAGCTAGATCCCATCAGACATCCAGACATACTCAGACAGGTATTGCTCATTTCGGGAGATGGCTTTCTCCGCGAACTTGAGATATAAAGAGACATAGAAAGAAACATCAGAGCGGATCCACTCACTGAGGCTATTCCTCGAACGCAATAGTTTCGCAAACGAGCTTTGTGAGACTGACAAGTAGAGGAGTTGGGTGTTCGGTATCACATGGGCTATGAGTATGCGACATCGCAATACTGAGCCTTGAGTGCAAGTGGGAGATTGTTGGAGATAGTGCCCTCAGAGTCGATTATTGGATCACAGGCACGTGATTGCAATGATTGAGGGAGGACCTATCCCGGTAGGACAGTCTTACTCGAGATGATAGTTTGCTATCTGGTTTACCTTTATCTTCGTGTACTGCTTTAGGTGACCTGACAGGTCGCTATTGCACGTTGATAAAGCCCCTAGGATTCTTGCTTGACTGCCGGCAGTATGAGGGCGATCATATAAGTGAGAGCTGGAGTCTATTAGCACATCCTTAAAAGGTCCCTAGTCGTAGGAGTTTCGAGACAGGGCATCGATTCTCCAGAGTAGACTAGTGTATACAGTCGAGACCCCGACGAGGGGCGGTGGCCGGTCTCACAAGCCACTGGTGTCAGTTGGATCACCTAAGATGTATACAGGTGCTCATTGGGTTATGAGTACACCGGACAGGACTCGCCGGGAACATGCTAGTTGGTCTTATACCTGACGTCAGATAGCAGTTCCCTGGTGACATGTGTACAGGTTAGTTCATCGACCTGGGGATCGTCATTTGTCTCGTGTGAGTTCCCACTGTGCTTTGATTACTACCCTACCACGGCTCAAAGGAGTCGTGCAAACAAGTTTTAGTTGGGTACAGTCCCGAGCCACATGGAGGCAGTGAGCGGATCTTCGGGGGTTCGTCTCTCCCGGTATTGGGGGTGAGGTCGCGCTGTGTCTAGGAGAGCCATTACACAAAGACTTTGGCCAAGGCAGGAGATTTACTGGTAGGTATTCCAGTAGTATCTCAGGGTGTTCTGGGCTACACTCCGACACGACTTGTACCGCTTTTGGGGGTCTGACTTTTACCAACCCCCTAGGCCCGCCATGCGATGCTCATAGACGAACGGACTGGACTGTACGGATATTGTCACTGACAGGCTCAGTAGGGTGTCAGGATGAGTTCGCTCATCGAAGTCCCTTTTAGTCAATAGCTGGTGGCCCGTCACGTATTGGCTTATACCTCTGACGTGCTAGTGGTTAAATCCACAGCCATAGTATTGACGAGTCTTTAGAGTCCACCACACTTTCAGTTACTCAAGCTTTCGGGCGAAACGCTGTAGAGGCCGTATGGAGATATGGCAGGGTCCGATCAGATACGTGCGGTATTGCACGGATCAGGATCAGACGGTTTGTACTAGTGGCCGTATAGTTATATGGCAGGGTTCGATCAGATGCGTGCGGTATTGCACGGATCAGGATCGGACGGACATTACTAGCCGGCTTTGGTTTAAGCCGGTCCTAGTTTAGTACAGTGTAGATTTTGTCTCATTGCATTTGTATCCGGTCGGAATACAGATGCGGGTGTGTATGCACAGTATCGGGATTTTCCTGTAATTTATTACGAGACCAGTTTTCTGGAGTTGCCAGTTTGCATTCCGTTCCGGCCGGTTTTCCTTTGTTCTTTCCCGGCCGGACTTTTCCGATGGAGGGGGTTATTTGCAGTTTTGCAAATAACACTTTGTGGAGGACTTATTTGCATAAGGTTTGATATGATAAGCATCTTTGCTTTTCATGTATTTATGTGATTGGATTAGATTTGAAATGAAGTGAGGTTTGATGTAAGTTTTGTGATGATTATGTTTAAGGTTATGGTCACCTTTCTACTTTTACTACACTCACTCTCCTTCTTGGTTCATATGATGGTTGATTCCATTTTTCCTCCACCATTGGTTTTTCTAAGTGAGAAAAGAAAGAGAGAAGAAGAAAAGAGAAGAAAAATGAGAGTGATTCATTTTGGGTATATTCATTCTTCATCTCATTCCATTGCTAGAAAATTGAAAGCACCAATTTTCTATATACCATTCCTCCACCTATGGCAACAAACCCCAAAGTGAGACATGCACTCTACACTACACTTCCTACAGCAAATCTTGGACGCGTCGATTCGCCAGCTTCGCGCCCGAGTTGCCTCGGTATTGAGGTGGGAGCCCGTAAAAGATACAGGCGATGTGGTGCCCTTCCGGCGAGGAGGCGACGGACGGAGATCCCGCGAGGAGTTCGGAGTGGAGATGAAGACCGAAGGACTCGGATCATTCGGTATATCTCTTCCCCTTTCTTGTTGTTAGCTTAGACTAGTTTAATGGCACGATCCGGGGTTTAGTGCGCGGTGGTGCCGGTTTGCTAAGTCCGCAAAATTAAAGTTTATCACCGTTTCCGCGTTTGGCCGTCGGATTGACGGCCGGGGCGCCGCCGTGCACTTACATACCCTACCACGGCTCAAAGGAGTTGTGCAAACAGGTTTTAGTTGGGTACAGTCCCGAGCCACATGGAGGTAGTGAGCGGATCTGCAGGAGTTCGTCTCTCCCGGTATTAGGGGTGAGGTCGCGCTGTGTCTAGGAGAGCCATTACATAAAGCCCTCGGTCGAGGCAGGAGATTTACTGGTAGGTATTCCAGTAGTATCTCAGGGTGTTCTGGGCTACACTCCGACACGACTTGTACCGCTTTTGGGGGTCTGACTTTTACCAACCCCCTAGGCCCGCCATGCGATACTCATAGACGAACGGACCGGACTGTACGGATATTGTCACTGACAGGCTCAGTAAGGTGTCAGGATGAGTTCGCTCACAGACGTCCCTTTTGGTCAATAGCTGGTAGCCCGTCACGTGTGGCTAATACCTTTGACGTGCTAGTGGTTAAATCCACAGCCAAAGTATTGACGAGTCTTTAGAGTCCCCCACAGACAGTTTCTCAAGTTTCGGGCAAAACGCTGTAGAGGCCGTATGGAGATATGGCATGGTTCGATCTCATACGTGCGGTATTGCACGGATCATGATCGAACGGATAATAATAGAGGGCTTTAGTTTAAGCCGGATCCTAGTATTGTACCGTGTACATTTTGTCTTATTGCGTTTGTATTCAGTGGGAATACAAATGCGGGTATGTATATACAGTCGCGGGGTTTTCCTGTAATTTATTACGGGATCAGTTTTTTTGAAGTTTCCAGTTTGTATTCCGTCTGGGCCAGTTTTCCTTTGTTCCTTCATGATCGGATTTTTCTGGTGGAGGGGCTAATTTGCAAATATGCAAATTAGCATTTTAGAGGGTGTTATTTGTGATTTGAGGGATTATGATAATACAAGCATCTTTTGATTCCATATTTGCTCATTATGGTTTGCTTTAATTATGAAGGGATTTGTGTAAGACCTTAGAAAGACTTTGATGTGATCATTTTTCTTGTTATCACCCATTTCCTTATGGTCACCCCACACCTAGCTTGTGCTCACCCCCTTCATTTTTTTTCTTTGCCATGATATTGGCCGACCACATTATGAGAGGGAGAGGGATTCATTATTCATGGTGGGGAAATTATTCATCTCTCAATTTTGGCTTGCAAAATAATACACCATCCTTCTACAAAAGTTCTTCTCATCCTCACATCTATATGGCAACTTCACCACCCCATGAGACAAACATTACTACACTTAGCCTACAGCATTCTTGGGCATGTGGTGCCCGTTCCAACGAGGAGATGAAGACCGGAGATTCCGCGAGGAGATCGGAGTGGAGGCCGAAAACCGAAGGACACGGATCGCTCGGTATAGCATCCTATCCCGTCTCTTGTTTGCTAGGATTAGGTTAATGGTTACGATTCGGGGTTTTAGGATGCGGTAGTGCCGGTTTTCAAGTCAAAGAAAATTTTCGTTTCCGCATTTTGGCCTCGGAAAGACGGCCAGGGCGCTACCGTAGTCCTACATGGTATCAGAGCCACGTCATTAACCTAGTCTAGCTTGCTCTAACGTGTTTACAAGTTCGATCGAACGGATTTTCCGAAAACCTAATTTCAAGTGCATCACTTTCTGTCGATTTTGTTTTCTGCTCTTAAAATTTTTCAGTACATTGCAGAATAACATGCAGGGTATTTTAAGAATTCTGGGGGAAAATGGTACTATGATACTGTAGCATGGCCGCAGGACCGCGGCCAAACCCCTGTTCTGGCCGCGGTTCCACCGCAGTAATATGTAATCATCATACCAGTTTTCTACAGAGCTCTTTAAATTTAGAAATAGGGTTTTTGGAATGTTCTGTTTGGGCCCAGATTTTCTTTGAGTGCTACAGTAGTGCTTGGGGCCCACTCCGGAAAATTTAGTCGATCGAATATTTTAGACATGTTAATTCACAGTATTTACATTATATCTGCGACCGTGAATGTCATTTGATCGGTAAATCCAGTCTATCTGCTATATCCCTTTTAGACGGATTTGCGAATGTGACATTCACGTTGATGTTCTGTGTTGTGCTGTGATGTTGCGGATTGGTCGTGGGGATAGCCTGGATGCAATGGTAGTACAGTTTTGTTTTATATGTTCTTTTGATATTGCGGGGCGAGCGTCCGACATGCGGACTGCCGTCACTGCCTGTTTGTATATTATTCTTTTGGGGCACGACCGGGCTGAGGTCGATGTACCCGTTGTATATTTTACTTTCTGTACTAGGATTACCTCGCTGTGGGGTGCACGGATAGCCGGGTTCTAGAGGGCAACGGGCCCGCATCTCATGGCTTTGAGACGGAGGGGGCTTCACTTTAGAATTGGCGGGCTATTCGCCGCACTCGTAAGGGGTACAGGTTGACCCAAGGAGGGGTGCCCAAGTTACCGGATTCCGTGAAGTGCTGGATGGTCCATTCACGTTGCTGAAGGGGGCTGCCTCGCTTCAGGTTTTGGCGGGTAACTTGCCGCGCCCATAGGGGTCTAGGATTTCATTGCATAGGTTATCCACATGACCAGGGGAACGTCGGGTTTCAGTAGCGGTTCTATGAAACCCGGGGATCCCAGATATCTGTATTGTTCTGTGATGCTTATTACATTTCTGTGATGTTGCATTTTATCACGCCTTGAGCGAATATTATATATTAATATATATACTAGTAGATGTTGTATATGTTTTGCATCCGCGCTAGTCCAATCCCCGCTCTGTCGTTAGTTAAGTAACCTAACGGGTGATGACGGGACCCAGTGGCGAATGCGGATGGTATATACGTACATCATTATTTTCGTTCTTTTGTGGTGTGATCAATTGGTGGGACTGCGTTGATTCGGCTCAATGCAAGCTAAACAAACCTATTCTGATGTTGTTGGAACAATTTTCAAAAAACTGTTATTGCAAGGACGTTCTCTTTTGTTTTGCACAGTGGTATTCGGTTATGAATATCCAGCACTTCAGTCGACGAGGCAAGGGCCGAGATCCCTTCACCGGGAGTGACCCCTTGGACAGAAGTTTGCGTCAGGGCAATAACTTCACTATAGTCGATTACTTTTGCTTTGCATCGTGGTATTCAGTTGGATTATCCTGCACCTCATTCTACGGGGAAAGAGCCGAGATCCCTTCATCGGGAGTGACCTCTTTAGCAATGGTTATCGCCACTATATTTTTATAAAAAGTTATCCGGTTCCTTCAACGATATCAAGTTCATTACGTTAAAGGTTTTTCGCCAAAAACCAGCCGTAGCCCTCCGTCATTTCAGATTAGTATTGCTTAGTATTCGTGCTACGTATGTCGTGCATTGCCGAGGCGTAGTGTTCGGTAGCTTTGTAATGCTTTTCTGTCACATGGATAAGTGGATTGGTTAGAACAGTCGTACGGTTATGTTGGCATTGTCAAGGACTCGTACGGGTGGGTTTAACGCAATCAAGATAATGACGGGTTGAACTTGACTAGGACTCTTTGATATGTTGGCATTGTCAAGGTCACTTGGGTCCTAGGGGTAAAAACATACATCGGGAGTTTCTAAAGAAACTGAAACTTGCCAGATATGTGCATACCTTCTGGAGTGTGATAACGTGAGCGTATTCCGTCACGTTATCATGTGATGATAGTTGGATCCCGATTCCCACTGATGAGTTGGTTTACTCCTTGGGTGATCCCGACTAATTCTTCTTTCAGGTTTGGGGAAGAATTTGACGTTACAGTGGGAGGTTTCCTGATTAGATAAAGTGATAACCATTCTGATCTAGGTTAGAGTGCACGCTGAGTGTTTCTTTTCTCTCTCTCTCTTTGGCAGCGACCTTGACCCGACTTTTGACTATGACTCAGTGACCAAGATTAACCGAACCTTCTTAAAACACTGACTTTTGGATTGTCAGAGTTGCGAAGCTCATTGCCACTCCTACTTTTACCTTTTTCTCCAGGACACCCCGTATTACTACGAACGTCCACTTCCATTGGATAAAACCATCGTATGGTTATATACTAACTCGAAGGAATTTATTCGAGGATGGTTTCCGGTTCTGGAGAAAACGAACAGGACTATTCAGTTGTCTTTTTCTTTTACCTTCTCTCAGGTTGCGAGTACTCCTTGGTTTAGGAGATAGTACACCTATTACACAAATTGGATAGTCTTCTTCCAAACCTTAGGCTGGTGCCGAACGGTGGGGAATGAAGAAAACCAATTAGCATAACGATGGTGTACAGAAGGTATTAAGTAAAGACATATCAAGGGATTAGTAAGAGGGCAAAGTAAATTGCGACTGCTGTTCACGACCAAACCAAGTATTTCATTACCACTCCCACTTCACCTTTGTATTTCTCCAGGACACTCTATATCACTACGAAGATCCACAGTTTATTGGATACTCCATCGTATGGTTATATACGAACTCGAAAGGAACTTGTTCCAGTTCGAGGATGGATTCTGGTTCAGGAGAAATAGGAATAAGGTTTGTTCAGGTGTCTTTTATCTTTACCTTCTCTCGTGTTGCGAGTGCTCCTAGGATTAGGACAGTACACCCATTATGCTTATTGGATAGTCTTCTTCCAAACCATAGGCTGGTGCCGAACGGTAGGGAAGGAAGGAAACCATTTGGCCTAAAGGGGCGTGCAGAAGGTAACGACTAAAGACATATAAAGGGATTTGGAGAGATGGCAAAGAAATATACAGTTACAGTTGTGAATTTGGATAATGGAAGAGGCATTACTAAGAATACCCGGATACCCCTACGAAACATTCACATGTTTCAGTTTCACTGTGTACTGTTAAAAGAAAACTGATTTCCCAATTAGACACTTGCTCCAGGGTATGTATTTACCAGGTCTGATTCTCACATCTGTATTGTTTTACAGATGATGAGTGGGAGTAATTTATTGGGAATTAGGTGATCATCCTCATTATATCGGAATTCGTTGTAATTGGTGATATTTGAGGGAGTCACCTAGGTTATTTGCCGGACGGAAAATATTTGGTTTTGAATATCCGCTGTTATGCACCAATTTCAAATTGATACATCTGTACGCCTATTTTTATAGAGTGAGATATATCTTTTTGAAATTATGTCCATGACATTTACCTATATCAGTTGATGGTTAGGTAAGAAGTATTAAACAGCGGTATAATTCTTCTTAACCATATGTACAGTTTTCAACCTACGACACACAGTGAATGAATCACTAGACTCAGGGGACTTATACAGAGTATTGTATATTGTCCAGTGTCCATTAGGACAGAGGGTTGGTACTCGTACTAGATTCTGTTTACTTGTGACTTCTCTGGGTCTTAGACATGTGTTTCGTAGAAACACAAGGTCCAAGTTTTGAGAAGTTATAGGTATATGAATAAAGTAGAGAACCAGGTATTGCAAGTATCGGGATTCTTCAAGGTGATCGAAGATGTAGATACTTGTGTGTGGTATTCAGTTAATAGTAATGATTAAGAGAACTTGCTTCTCTTTCAGGTTACTCATAATTGGAAGCATTCCTAAGTTGAGTAACGCTGATCGGCTTCTCTCCATTTAGTTGACATGCACTGGAGATAGCTGCATGATTTGAATCTGGTTCAATTAAATCAGTGCCTCTGCTTCTATATTGGATATAGAACAGTTCATATCTTAACGATGTTAAGGTATGGGGAGTTGTCCGGCTTATGCTTAAAACCAGACTCTGGATAACTCAAGACACGTTTCTGTAATGGCTGTTTGTGGGTTGACCCAGGCTATGACGAGAGTTGACTTTCTACCATCTGGAAGACCAATAGTGATATTGTTCTAGACTCGCCACAGTTTTAAATAAAAATGGATTTTTTCAGAAAACAGTAGTGGGAGTATGGTAGAACTGGAAGTGATTCCAGAACCGCAAACGATTACTGAAGATTTGATAAGAACCTAAAGATTCAATCTGGTTTGGCATTCCATTGGCTACTCCGCAGATACGGTGGGTAACCTCAGGCACCCGAGAGGTACTCCGGTAGCCTCAAGGACGGTGGCAGGGAGGTTCTTGTTTACCCAGACTTTCCATTGCTGTTGTTCCAGACCGTGAGACCCGGCAGGAGGATGAGTATAGCGTCGTTCTAAACTAGCTTTAGAAGTGTACGTCTATATGACTCTGCCAGAGGGTTGTCGTAGTCAGTGGGAGCAGCGGAAGCATAGTGGACAAGTGGCTTATGTCTATTTATAGACTAAAGCAGATATAGCAGAGATAAATCATCTATTTCTGATGTGACAGTCATAGGTTTGACTTCATCAGAATAGGGGATGGATCTGTTAAGAAGGTAGTAGGGTGTTATGTCCTGGTATTTGGATGACATACACAGAGTAGGAAGTGAAATTCCTATACTACGGTCGATTATACTTTGGATGTCACACAGTGGTTTCTCCACATAGGATATTAATCCAATCCTGGAGAAATATTCGGAAGCAGTTTTAGAACATAACTGGATATTCTACGGATATGATAACGACAGCCTCATTCAGTGAGACGGTTATCATTCCAGGCTTCCAGGGTGACCTGAATGACAGAGTGGCTGTCAGAGTTATAGTTTTCCCTCTGACGAGGGGCAGTATTTTGGACAGATGGTCTAGGGGGTACTGAGGGAGGCATGGCGCAGGATACTAATTAAGTTCAGTTGACGATACAGTCTAAGAAGTTTGGATTTGGAGTTCATTTATGAGCTAGGTCCCATCAGATGCCCAGACATATTCTAAGACAGGTATTGCTCATTTCGGGAGATGGTTTTCTCCGTGAACTTGAGATAAAGAGAGACATAGAAAGAAACAACAAAGCGGATTCACTCACTGAGGCTATTCCTCGGACGCATTAGTTTCGCAAACGGGTTTTGTGAGACTGATTAGTAGAGGAGTTGGGTGTTCGGTATCACACGGGCTGTGAGTATACGACATCGCAATAATTAGCCTTGAGTGAAAGTGGGAGATTGTTGAATATAGTGCCCTCAGAGTCAATTATTGGATCACAGGCACGTGATTACAATGATTGATGGAGAACCTATACCGTTAGAACAGTCTTACTCAAGATGATAGTATGCTATCTAGTTTATCTTTATCATCGTGTACTATTTCAGGTGACCTTACATGTCACTATTGCACGTTGATAGAGCCCTTAGGATTCTTGCTTGACGGCCAGCAGTATGATAATGATCATATACGTGGGAGCTGGGGTCTATAAGCGAATCCTTAAATGGTCCCTAGTCGTGGGATTTTTCGAGACAGGGCATCATTCTCCAGAATAGACTAGTGTATGCAGTCGAAACCCCGACGAGGGGCGGTGGCCGGTCTCACAAGCCACTGGTGTCAGTTGGTTCACCTAAAATGTATACAGGTGCTCATTGGGTTATGAGTACACCGGACAGGACTCGCCGGGAACATGCTAGTTTGTCTAATACCAGACATCAGATAGCAGTTCTTAGGTGACATGTGTACAGGTTAGTTCATTGACCTGAGATCGTCATTTGTCTCGTGTGAGTTCCTACTGTACTTTGATTACTACCCTACCACGGCTCAAAGGAGTCGTGCAAACAGGTTTTAGTTGGGTACAGTCCCGAGCCACATGAAGGCAGTGAGTGGATCTGCAGGGGTTCGTCTCTCCCGGTATTGGGGGTGAGGTCGTGCTGTGTCTAGGAGAGTCATTACACAAAGCCCCCGGCCGAGGCAGGAGATTTACTGGTAGGTATTCCAGTAGTATCTCAGGGTGTTCTGGGCTACACTCCGACACGACTTGTACCGCTTTTGGGGGTCTGACTTTTACCAACCCCCTAGGCCCGCCATGCGATACTCATAGACGAACGGACCGGACTGTACGGATATTGTCACTGACAGGCTCAGTAAGGTGTCAGGATGAGTTCGCTCACAGACGTCCCTTTTGGTCAATAGCTGGTAGCCCGTCACGTATGGCTAATACCTTTGACGTGCTAGTGGTTAAATCCACAGCCAAAGTATTGACGAGTCTTTAGAGTCCCCCACAGACAGTTTCTCAAGTTTCGGGCGAAACGCTGTAGAGGCCGTATGGAGATATGGCAGGGTTCGATCTCATACGTGCTGTATTGCACGGATCATGATCGGGCGGATAATACTAGCGGGCTTTGGTTTAAGCCGGATCCTAGTATTGTACCGTGTACATTTTGTCTCATGGCATTTGTATTCAGTGGGAATACAAATGCGGGTATGTATATACAGTCGCGGGGTTTTCCTGTAACTTATTACGGGATCAGTTTTTTTTGAAGTTGCCAGTTTGTATTCCGTCTCGGCCAGTTTTCCTTTATTCCTTCATGGTCGGATTTTTCTGGTGGAGGGGTTAATTTGCAAATATGCAAATTAGCATTTTGGAGGGTGTTATTTGTGATTTGAGGGATTATGATAATACAAGCATCTTTTGATTCCATATTTGCTCATTATGGTTTGCTTTAATTATGAAGGGATTTGTGTAAGACCTTAGAAAGACTTTGATGTGATCCTTTTTCTTATTATCACCCATTTCCTTATGGTCACCCCACACCTAGCTTGTGCTCACCCCCTTCATTTTTTTTTCTTTGCCATGATATTGGCCGGCCACATTATGAGAGGGAGAGGGATTCATTATTCATGGTGGGGAAATTATTCATCTCTCATTTTTGGCTTGTAAAATAATACACCATCCTTCTACAAAAGTTCTTCTCATCCTCACATCTATATGGCAACTTCACCACCCCATGAAACAAACATTACTACACTTAGCCTACTGCATCCTTGGGCACGTTGACTTGCCAACTTCATGCTCGAGATGCCTCGGTCCAGAGGTGGGAGCCCGTAAAAGAACCAGGCGATGTGGTGCCCGTTCCGACGAGGAGATGAAGACCGGAGATTCCGTAAGGAGATCGGAGTGGAGGCCGAAGACCGAAGGACATGGATCGCTCGGTATAGCATCCTATCCCGTCTCTTGTTTGCTAGGATTAGGTTAATGGTTACGATCCGGGGTTTTAGGATGCGGTAGTGCCGGTTTTCAAGTCAAAGAAAATTTTCGTTTCCGCATTTTGGCCTCGGAAAGACGGCCGGGGCGCTACCGTAGTCCTACACACTATTGCCCGGGACATAACCCTTCAGCCGTGCCGCTAGGCCCATGACCTAATGCGTGTGTGTATCACTAATAACGAAAAATCATCCTCTAAGTCACTATAGCTCGCTAAATGAGTTCAATTCCATATCTATTTCCCCATTTCTCCGGGTCATAATAACTATAAGTATAGGATTAATTGTATACTGGCACGCGCCAAATCACGCTCTTACTCATTTTCATTGCACTGTTCACTTTCACTAATCAATCACTTATCACTAGCGTGCTTGATACAACTAATTCAATACCATTCACGTTCGTCAATGAAAAGTTCGCTATAAGTCACTATGATCGTTTGCTATCACTGAAGGTATCACGGTCGGGTAAAATACAAGAATGATGCAACATAGCAAGTCATATGCGATATGAAACACTATGCATCTTATGATTTCAGAAAAATATATTAATCTACACGATCCTATTTAGAGAAAATGTTACAAAAGAGATAAAAAGTAAACTCAAACAGAGATCTAACAAAAATTAGTTCTAAGTCAACCAGGTTTCAGGTTTGTGAAATGCGGGCGTTTCATTTAAAGTTTTCTTCGCTGGAAATTCAGTTCCTGAACTGAAAGTCCAATTCGCGACACATTTTTCACCCTGTTGGGATCGTAATTAGGCAAAGCTACAGTTGAGTGAAATTTAGATCTTTTAATTATATTTCCAACGCATCATATGGATCGACAATATCCACTATGTGTTGGGAGATACATTCTGTTCAAGGTCGGAACATCCATTCTGTCCCTGCTTGGGACTGCAGTACACTTCGACCGTTTAAAAGGTGTTACAAATATCAAACGACACTGGAATGCAGTGAGGACAATACCGTTAGAAAGCTAATTCAATTCTCTACGTTTTTATGTATGGTTCCGCACACTTGCGCATTTTAATAGTGAGAAACATACGTTCTAAAATGAGTAAAGGTAAAAATTCTGGCTCTGGACTATAGTCTAGAGCCTCAAATCGCCGCAGTTTTCCTTGTAACAGCTTATAAAAATTAATGGATCGACTATGGGGTGATGTAGTTTCATCTATTGGCTTCGATACGAGCCCTACAACATTAGGTTATGAGTTGTATTCAGTTTAATATCGATTTTAGAACGATGCATGAACGGTGAATTTCAGATTCAACGTCGCCTTTTTGGGGCGTCATTACTTGATTTAAACTTCACTATTTTCAACCCAGTTTCTGGCCTGATGTTCGTTATTAGTAAATGGATCTATCTATAATAAGTTCCGCCATATTTGATTTAGTTATCATTCACAGTTTGCATTGGATATTTAGGGTAGCATTCGATAAACGATCGAAACACGAGTTTCCTTTAACCAGTTGAATTAAATATTATCCATATAATATCTATGCATTACTAACATGGTAAAAATGACCTAGTCGAGCTCCCATCAATAAGACGGCACTATGGTTCGCTATACAATGTCGAAGACAGTTATGATCTAAACTAGTTATTACAAATTCGCATCACTTAACGCTTAAAAGAATCATTGCATGATAAACAAGTGAGAGGTTTCACTTGCCTTCGGTCGCTAATATAGAAGCGACACCATGTGCGAGATTCGTCGCGACACACGAGACGATGCGATACTGGACACGGTGCGTAACGCGTGGTGACCCAGTATTGGACACAGTGACAACGTGGACGTGATACGGTAGTGCGCACGGTCTTGTCTTAGTGCATGGTGCGGGTGTGGCATGGCGCGACATGGTACTAGACGCGGTGCTAGACACTGCTGGGCACGGTGTGTGCACTAGACCGGGGCACGGGGTGGCACGGAGGCGACACGGAACTAGACGTGGTGTTGGGCACCACTGGGCATGGAGATGGTGTGGTAGTGGGCACGGTCGCAGCCTCGATGATGGCACAGTGATGGTGCGGCGGTGGCGTATCGTGATGGAGGCGGTGGGGGTGTGGTGGTGAAGGCGAGGGTGGTGGTGGTTGTCGGAGGAGGTTGCAGAGGAGGTGCTGGGGTTGGGTGGAGGTAGTGGTTCAGGTCGATGACGGTGGCGGTTGCTGCAGGCAGCGAAAATAGGGGTTGGGTTCAGAAAGAGGAGGATCTGGTGTAGGGAAGTGGTGGAGCGGAGGTGAGGAAGCGGTGAGCTGAAGGTGTTGGTAGTGGTGCAGGTGGTTGCAGAGATGTGCGTCGGCGGTGGAGAGATCACCGGTGAGTATTTGGAGGGGGGCGAGAGAGAGGTAGAAAGAGATTATAAGAGGGGGAGAGGGAGACATTGAGGATTAGGGGAATTCGATGGAGGGGATCTTGTGGGTTAGGATCGAGTGGGGCGTGGATGAACGGGTCTCGAGGACGAGTGCGAGAGAGGGGGGATCCATAGGGGAGAGAGAGGGGAAGCGAGAGGGTGGAGAGATGGGCGTGGGGGATCTCGGAGACAGTTGAGATCGAGGGCGGGGTCGTCGTAGAGGTGGGTATGGGTCACGAGGCGGCGGCCGCGAGGAAGGGGGAGGAGCGTTGAGGAAGAAGGCGGGAAAATAAAGAAGAAGAAGAAGAGGAAGTGAGGTAACGGGTCGGGTCGGGTCGGGTTTAGGCTGGGCTCGGGAAGGGTTAGGGGATAGGGATTTAGATTAGGAAAATATAAAAAAAAAATATTAAAAGATATGAAAATAATTAGAAAAAAAATTGGGGAAAATATACGGGAAAAAAAATATACAAGAAACTGGGAATTTACAAGTTTGGAGATGTAATGGAAGAAAATACATCTAACTTTCAAATTAGGGCTAAAATATAGGTATTTGAGGATTAAAGTTTTTTTTTTAGTGGAAGAAAGGGGTAAAATGTGTATCAGGAAAATATTTATTAACCATGGTGGATGTCGGTACTTCATATTATAGTTCAGGAGGTATAAGTGCTCAATCCTAAATAGTCCAGAAGGTCTACATGCAATTAACCTTTAAATTAATTAGTGTTTTATACGTACGATGCACATAGATGCGTGACAGATGTTGTATGGTTGTAAACTTGTTATAAATATTATTAGATTTAATTATTTAGCTATGAAAATATAGATCTAAATATAAAGCTGGAAATATTAAAAATGATGGCTTGGATATTGGTGCCCCGGAGAGGGAGTTTAAAATTTGAATGAAATTTGAATTTAAATGTCAACTCACACTTTCCTGAAAATACTCATAACTTTCGAGCGAACCCCTTGTCTTAAATTATTCCCAAACAGTCCTTCAATTAAAATTTTAATTAAAAAATCTATTTTTCTTTCTTTATAATTTCATTAATTAAATGTTTTAATGAAAGGCATTTTGGGAATATATATATATTCAAGCTTTTTTTTGTAGGGGGAGAGGGAGGAGTTCAAATTCTAGAAAGTGAAGGTCATTTCCTGCAATTTAGCCAATAGCTAAATAGGTTGATAATATGAACAATTTAACAGGTAGAGTTTGCGGTGGATTAATTGTGTTTTGAGCGCAACAATCACTGGACTATCTCATATTCATCAGAAATTGGTATTCAACTTAATGCACAAGACTAACATCCCAATATGCAATATTTCCAAACGAATGAAAATATATTGTTCAAAAAAGACAAACCAACAAAATGTAAAAGGTCTCAAAATAATATTTAAGGCCCGCAATATTCAGAGCTTACAAATAAACAAGGAAAAGGTCTCAAAATTAAACTGAAAATTGCACTGGAGGAAAATTTACTCATGATTTACTACATAATTAATTACAATACTTAAGTAGCCAAATTAAACTTCAAATATCTAAGATTGGCCTTGAACTGCGCTGTAAAAACACTCAGCTGAAGATGGAAAGGACGTCGACGGAGACAAGGTCATAGGAACTACTAAGCTTGAATCATCATTCAACTCGAAGCCATCTTCCTCCAAAATTGTATTGAGGTTCGAACAAGAGTTTCTTCGAGAGCTCGTACCCCGAAGGAAAAGAGAAGGCACAACAGCAGCAAACATGGCCTTCAGCGATGGCGGAGAACTTGGAGGTGTGATGTTGAAGTAGAAGGAAGATAGTTGAATTGTTGCCATTTTGTATATATATGAGCTTTTGGTGAAGAAAGTTGTAAGAAGGGAGTGGTGGTTTAGTAGCTTGAAGTTGAAGGAGAGGTTGAGAGGGTTTATATAGAGGGTAGTGTTGAACAAATGCCCTTGGAGTTCTAGCAAAAGGACCATCATTTGTGAAGAAAATTAAGTGGTTAGTAGAGTGAAGAAGGGGTAATTTGGGAAGTGGAGAGATGTGGCACTAGCTTATTTATTTGAAATATATATTTCTAATATTATTCGTATGAACAGCCATGTTTTCCTTCGAGACGGCTGACTGTTTGCTGCTGCCTTTGCAAAAGAAAAATATATATTTCAAGATCCTTGCTCGGTTATCCCTGACTGGTAATTCAATATCCCACGACGCCAGGGATCTAAGCCCTCGCCAAGAGACCCCAAGCAGCAGCAACGCTCGACCAATTCTTTGGAAAGCACCAACCTTCTTGCGACAAAAGTTCCTCCAAATTGTTCAAACGAACGATTACCACCTCGACTCCGGGGGCTGGAGGACACCGACGTTCTTTCACGGCGGTTAACCAACAAGAACTCGAAGGGCGATTGTTATCTAAAACACGGGCCAGCGACCTGCGGCTTAACGCTTGATCGAGGTCAGAACTGACAAGTTCAAGTACTCATGTAGGAAAAAGCATTGTCACGCAGAACAAAAAGACTAAGTTTCAACCCCACTTCCAAAATCTTTTTACAAGGTACTTTGGGCTCCCCAGCCTTACCAAAATTTCCCTGGGGCTTACAAAAAAAAAAGAAAAAGGAAAGGCCAAAAAGTCCAGGCCGCAAGCCCGCCTAGACCTCATGCCCCTCGGTACCATCCCCAGAAGCCGGGACTTCCGCTCCAGCAGCAGCTCCTCCTTCATCGCCCTCTGTCGAAAGCATGACCACCGATAACGGGACCCGAGCGCGGAGCTCACCATCGGAAAACTCCGGAGATTGCGCCTTGACGGCATCAAGAGCTGCGTGCCACGCAATGGCAGAGACGTCGCCGAGATTGACGTAAAACTGGTCCGACCCCTTGTAATCGGCCACCGCCTTTCGAGCTCGAACCTCGGCACCCTTCGCCGTCTGAAGCGCAGCCTCGGCATCCCATCTGTTGGCATCCCTCGCCTTCTTCATTGCTGCATAGCGATCGGCCAGCTCCACCAACTTAGCCGCAATGGCTTGGTGGGACTCACTTAACCGGTGGTAGGACTCCCGGCACTTTGAGACGGTAAGCTCCCCGGCGGCCAATTAGGCTCCAAGGACGGCCATCATCTCCCTCTCCAAACACGGCTCGAGTCGAAGGTCCTCGGCCTCCGAAGATGACTCCCTCGCCAACCTCCTAGCATGGGCATCATCCTCGGCCTCCATGCGAGCAACGAGGGCGCAGTGCTGAAGGATCTGATGAAAAACGGCAGGGAGGCTTAGAGACACTCGAACTGAAAAAAGGACGCTCAAAATAACACATAGGGGAATGCGTACCTGCACCGCCTTCTGAGCTATAGCTGCCACTTGGGCCCTCAGGGTCCCCCGTGGAATCCTGCCTCCAGCTGACTCTTCCATGTCAGCGAGCAGGCTGGCGGCAACGGAAAGCTCGGACAGGGTTCCCCTTCCAGCATGGAAATCCCATCGGGAATCACAGTTGGTAGCATGCGAGAGACCGTCTTCTCCCTCTTAAGAGGAACCCCGTATTCGTCCTCTCCCTCTTCCCTCATTCGGGACTCGGAAACCGTCGAAAGCCTCTGGCCACTGCCGCGGAGATCTTCGGGGGCTCGGGTCGAGGCAGATGGCCCCGTCATCAGCGATTCCCTTGGTGCGGAACTCGGTTCGGCCTGGGGCACAGCCACGCCCCCGGCTCTCTTCTGGGACAGGGCATGGAGGGCAGCAAGAACCCTAGATTGGTCCATTTTTCCTGCCAAGGAGCAAAGCAGGCTCGACTCAGAAGAAAAAGCAACAAAAATGTATATAATGAAGAATCTACGGGGGCTCCCCAAACCCTACCTGATCTATTTCTACAAACTCTTCGGAATACGACATCTAATCTAATGGAGAGAAGTCCTCGGGAGAGAAAACGCAGAGATCCGACCTAAAAAGGAGAGCACCGAGCTAACAAGACTCAGGAAGAGGAAGGTTTGAAGAGATATAGGCCTTGATGGGGACCCCATCTCTATTTACAGCTGTCAGCGTACACATCCAACGGCGACGGTCATCTCCCACCAAAATGACTCATCGTATTCGACGGCCACCATCGTTCCACCTGTCGCACGCGCATTGGTCGTACCCCATCGGACGCCGAAAATCTGTGGCCCGCAGCGTCAGCCAACCAGCACCAGACACGTGGGTTGTCGCTTCGGTGGATGTACGCACGATCCGGCGCATCCTATTGAATGCGAGATTTGGCCCCTAGTCTGCTGACGCCGTCAAGAAAATGCAGCTGATTGCCAGAGAACGCACGCTTACGATATCTACGAAAAGAAGCTCACTTCGGGTGACCCGGCAGACCACCCTCGACCCGACCCGACCCGTGAATGGGTCGAGATAAGAGTAGGGGGCTAATGATGATACTCGATATCGGTGATCTCCCAGATTGTAATACGTGGAAGATGACGTGTCCCGAAACCCACAAGGAAGGACCGAAAACAGCACGTCGGAAGAACACCCAGGTTTGCGACCCTTGGACGTGGCCGAACCTCTGTGCCCGACCACACAACTCCTGTTTCCGCCTTATAAACAACTATTGGCTCACCTCCGAGTCCCGCACAATTGGCTTCCTCGGCCCCCTCAGCTCGTCTCCGGGTACCACAGAACCTAGATACCTCGGCCTCCCGCTCTTCCTCGAGTTTCCTGTCGAGCTCATATTCATCGGTCACATTAACCGACCAACGGCACCTATCGCAGGCGCAACAGCCTCACCTCCGTGAATCTCGCCATACGCGAGATATCCGCCGGTCACGTCCCACGTTCCACGCCATCACAATCCCCCATTAACGAGCTTGTCTCGCCATTAATGGGAGATCCCGCATATCACGCGGGCGTGACACCAGGAGCGTAACGCCCGGCGTAATTCCCGTGCCTGCCTACCTATTGCCACCACTATATAAACCCCTCTCCAGACGGATCAGGTAAGTGAATTTCTCCCCACTAGGCCGTTACTCTGCTCAAATGTCCGCTCTAACTTGATCGTCGGAGGGTCCTCAGTAGTACAACCACCCTGGGACTTCCTTGCAGGTAGCTCGGCCACCATAGCCTAAAACCCATTAAGACTCCACACGCTTCAGGAGGCAACCTCCAACTCAATCTCAGCCGTCCATCGTCGCTCCCAGTAGATCTATGGAAGGTAAGATCTTGACGTGATACGACGTACGTCAGCTGGCGCCGTCTGTGGGAAGTTCTTGATTCCACTGAAAAAAGTTCATCTTCCGATCTCCATTCAATGGCGAATGACCACCGCCTCGATGCCTCTTACGGCCGCCGATCTCTCGGGCCAACATATTCTATGACCTGCTGGGCGCCCCACAGTTCAACACCGAGGTCTGTCGCCTGAGCGCCTCGCCCCGAGCCCCTACGCACTCCTGTCCCTCCTGAGGAGATGTCGGTCAACTCGCCTGCTCACAGGCATGACCGACACCCCCTCCCTCAACGGGGTCACACGAATGGAACTCGTCACGGCAGCTCGAAGACTACCTCGCCGGGCGACCTAAGGAACCTCATCAAAAGGAACCGGGGCTCATAAAAAATCGTAGTCATGTCAGCGGGGGGTACGTCGAGTACGTACGAGACTCAGCACCCCATGCCGGCCGCAGAGGCCAACAGCCGTTAGAGGAAGAAGGCCAGGGAGACCGAGCCGATCATTTTTGACGACGGAGACCTCCACGACATATCCCTGCCCCACAGTGACCCTCTGGTGATCACCGCTCGGGTCCACCAATATGAGGTGCACAGGATATTGGTCGACTCGGGAAGCTCGGTGGACATTCTCTTCTACGACTTCTTTCTGCGCATTGGGCTCACCCCAGAAGACCTAAGGCCGACCTCCCACGTCCTTTCAGGATTCACCAACCACTCTATCCCGGCGGAAGGGATAATCACTCCGCGGTTTAACGTCGGAGAGGCTGGCCGTACGCGAACAGTGCCTGTGGAATTCATCGTAGCGAGAATCCTATCGCCCTACAATATCCTCCTCGGCCGCCCAACGCTGAACTCCCTTCGGGCCCGGATATCGACCTACCACCTGGCGATAAAATTCCCTCTCGATCGAGGCGGGATAGGTCGGGTCTATGGAGACCAGTGGATTGCAAAGGTTTGCTTCACCGGAACGTCGTCGTCTGGGCGGCCAACCGATGATGTCGAAGGTGAAGGTGACATCAGGGGTTCCCTGGACACTCGAGATGAGCAAAAAGAGGCCCGAGGGACCCGGTGGAGCCATTGACAGAGGTCCCCCTTGTAGAAGGGGACGACGAAAAGATTGTTCAGATCGGGTCGCTCTTGACAGGAACTCAGCGAGATGATCTGGTTCATTTCCTCATAAACAACTCCGACGTGTTCGCCTGGGCGCCTGCTGACATGCTTGGGATCGACCCCAAAATCATATCTCACAAGCTCTGGGTAGATCCTACGGTCCGACCCGTCAGGCAGAAAAAGCGAAGCTTCGCCCCGGTCAAATAGAAGGCTATCGAGGACGAAGTAGATCGGCTTCTCTCTGCCAACTTCATTCGGAATGTACCCTATTCGGAGTGGCAGGCGAACGTAGTTCTGGTCAAGAAGTCGAGCGGGAAATAACGCATGTGCGTTGACTTCACCGACCTCAACAAGGCCTGCCCCAAAGACAACTATCCCCTCCCTCGAATAGATCAACTCATCGACAGCTCGGCAGGCCACGAGCTATTGAGCTTCATGGATGCCTTTTCTGGTTACAATCAGATCCGTATGAATCCGGTGGACGAAGATCTTACCGTATTCACAACGGACCAGGGGGTATACTGCTACAAGGTGATGCCCTTCGACCTCAAGAACGCCAGAGCTACGTACCAACGATTGGTTTACCGCAAGTTCAAACCGCAGATTGGCAGGAACATAGAAGTTTACGTCAACGATATGCTCGTCAAATATGCCTAGTCGGTCGACCATACCAAGGACCTGGGCGAGGCCTTCGAAGTGCTCCGCAAGTTCAAGATGAGACTGAACCCCGCTAAGTGCGCATTCGGAGTCACCGGGGGAAAGTTCCTCGGTTTCATGGTCACCCACCGCGGAATCGAAGCTAACCTAGAGAAAATCGACGCTATCCTCAACATGGCCGCACCCAAGACCAACGTCGAGATCATGCGACTTACGGGGCAGGTAGCCGCTCTGAGCCGTTTTATGTCGAGGTCTGGGGAGAAGTGCCTCCCGTTCTTCAAAGCTCTAAGGAAGATCCCGAGGTTCGAGTGGTCAGAGGAGTGCCAGACCGGCTTTGACCAATTAAAGAGGCATTTTGCGACGCCATCACTGCTCACCCGACCAGTTGAAGGAGACGGGCTATCACTGTATCTGGCGGTGTCCGACCAAGCAGCGGGCTCGGTGCTCGTCTGAGAGGTCGACGGGGTGCAGAAGCGGGTGCACTTTGTGAGCCACGTCTTCAAGGACGCAGAAACGAGGTATCCAGCTATAGAAAAGATCGTCTTGGCACGCGATGTGGCCTCAAGGAAGTTACGGCACTACTTCCAGGCGCACACCATCCTCGTCCTTACCGAACCCACGCTGGGGGCTATCCTCGCCTCACCCGAATCCTCGGGCTGCTTAGAGAAGTGGAGGTGGGAGTTGTCCCAGTTTGATATAAAGTACCGCCCGAGGAAGGCCATCAAGGCACAAGCCCTGGTTGATTTTATCGTCGAGTGCACCATCCCCAGCAAGAAACCAGAGTTCACGCCGACCCTCGCGGCTCAACCCTCGGTCGAGGGGAGGTCCGACTCCGTCCCTGAGTGGGTCATTTACGTCGACGGGTCCTTAACCGAGGAAGGCTGTGGTGCCGGCCTCATCATTCGAGGCCCGAACGAGGCGGAAATAGGGTATTCTCTGAAGCTCGGATTCAAGACCTTAAACAATGCAGCAGAGTACGAGGTTTTGCTGGCTGGACTGCGCATGGCCTCAGGGATGGGGGTGAAAACAATTCAAATCCGCAGTGACTCAGCCCTAGTCGTCGGCCAAGTGACCGGCCATTTCAAAGCTCGGGAACCTCTAATGGTGAAGTATATCGCCGAGGTAAGAAGACTTCGAAAGAACTTCGACGAGGTCCAGGTAGAGAAAATACCCAGACAGCTCAATGCCCAAGCCGACACCCTGAGTAAGCTGGCTTCATCCTACTCGGACAACAACAAGCGGTCTATCCTCTTCGAGATCTTGCTACAGCCAAGCGTGGAAGACGGGGCGATAATACTTCATGTTTACATAGCCCAGGAAGAGGACCGAGACTGGAGGAAGCCCCCCGTGTAATTCCTAAGGGAAGGTACGCTCCCGGAAGATCTGAAAGCAGCCCGCCGTCTCCAAGCCAAAGCCCGTCACTTCGTCTGGAGCAATGGGAACCTTTACAAGAAGTCCTTCACCCAGCCCCTTCTCCGGTGCGTCGACCTCTACGAAGCCGACTACATCCTCCGTGAAATCCATGAAAGAGTCGGCGGCGCACATCAAGGGGCCCGCACCTTAATCCAGAAGGCATTTCTCCACGGATACTACTGGCCAACCATCTACGAAGACGCCCAGAAGCTCGTCAGGAGATGCAAAAGTTGCCAACTCCACGGAAGCATACCTCGCCTTCCGGCTACCGAGATAACCGCCCTTACCTCCCTGTGGCCGTTCGCCCAGTGGGGATTGGACATGATAAGACAGTTCTCTACCGGTACGGAAGGGCACAAGTATGTCCTCGCCGCAGTAGATTACTTCACGAAGTGGATTGAGGCCGTCCCCATCAGGAAACCGGATGCCTCCACGGCTATCAAGTATCTATAGAACAACGTGATACTCCGGTTCGGTATACTGAGGTATATCATCACCGACCACGGGACAAACTTCGAGAACATGAATGTGAAGGAATTCTGTAATGAGTATCATATCTTCATGAAGTTTGCCACGGTCGCACATCCCCAATGCAACGGGCAAGCCGAAGTCGCAAATCAGGATGCCCTCCGAGGTCTACGGATCCTCTTAGAAGGACGCCAAAGCGGTTGGGTCAAGGAGTTACCCCGGGTCTTATGGGCCTTGAGCACGTCAAAGAAGACCCCCATTGAGGAAAGCCCTTTCAGCTTCTGCTACGGGACCGAGGCAATGGTCTCAGCGGAGATCGGGCTACCCAGTCACCGGGTCGAACACTTCGACGACGAAGCGAACACCACGGCCCTCCGGACCAACCTAGATATCTTGTTGGAGAAACGAGACCGGGCTCAGATCAGAGCTGCCGCCTATCAGCAGCAAACCGTCCGATACTACAACATGGGAGCCAAGCGCCGCTTCTTCAAGACCGGAGACCTAGTCCTGAGGCGAAACGAGTTCGTCGACCAAGGCAGGCTGCACAAGTTCTCCCATAAATGGGACGATCCCTTCCTCGTCTCCGAGGTCCTTCCCGGCGGAGCTAACCGCTTGCAAGACGCAGACGGACGCAAGTTTCCACGGCCTTACAACGCCAAAAAGCTCAAGTTATACCAGTAAGGGGAATATCCGCGAGTGTGTACTTCTCCTTTGAAAAGGACAATGTAAACTTTTCTAAAGTCCTATCTATTTAAATAATAAGAGAGGAACGCTAGAACACTGCGAAAGAAGAATTTTATTCATTTAAAAAGGTACTATGGGCTCCTCATCCTTACAGAAAAAGAAAAGGTTACAACAGAGGTGGAACGGGGTCAAGGAAGTACTCCCGGTGATACTCAGAATAGATTTTTGTCAGCCGGGCTCTAGCCGCTACAGCCCGCTCCTGCCTATGCTGCACGCGGACCCGGGATGCCACGGAAATTCCCGACCCTCCGTCCTCCGAGATTTGGCCCACTATGTACCTCATCTTGAAACATTTTAGAATCAGAGCCAAGGATCGATCGTGCCTGGCTTTCGAGATGAGGCCGAACAGGAAGATCGAATGCACCTTGTCGAGCGTCTCGTCCAGAAGCTCCTCAGTGAAGGGGTTGTCCAATCTCAGGGACCTCCTCCAGATCGCGTGCATCAACATCTGAAGCAAAGATGAACGCCGAGGGAAAAACCGGCCGAAGTGATCCTCGAGGCGCTGAACCACTCTCCGGTACTCCTCCTCGGCCAGAGATTGGTCGTACAAGGAGACATCACCAAGGGTGATAATCTCCTCGATCAAATACACGCGCCCGGTCATCTCGAAAGTAAGCGGTGCCGAAGGAGCTGCCACCTCCTTCCTTATTTATAACTTCAAACAGAATCTTCAAGGACCCGGATTCTCGCGTTTACCGGCGCGAATCTTGGGAATCGCAGCAACTACTCCAATGCCATGACGCCATGTAGCGAAACTGACGCGGCTTCCCGAAACGTTCTACTTGACACGTGTCATCCGTGACTATTACCCTTCCCGATGCTCTCACGTCGAGAAGATCGGGCGAATCCTTGCGTGACTAGGCAACAACCCTGCTCGGCTATCCCTGGCTCGGAGTTCCCTCCCCACAACGCCAGGGATCAAAGCCCTCGCCAAGAGGCAGCCGAGGGGCTTCACTGCTCGGAGTTCCCTACCCCCACAACGCCAGGGATCTAAGCCCTCGCCAAGAGGCACTGAGCAGCTTCACTGCTCGGTCCATCCTTAGCAAGCCCCCTACGGCCCCTCCAGCGCTAAGGATCGAAGCCCTCGCCAAGAGGCGATTGAGCAGCTTCACTGCTCGGTCCGCCCTTAGCAGGCCCCTAACGGCCTCTCCCACGCTAAGGATCAAAGCCCTTAACAAGAGGCAACCCAGCTCGCCCTTGCTCGGTTATCCCTGGCTGGCAGTCCCTTACCCCGCAACGCCAGGGATCAAAGCCCTCATCAAGAAGCAACCGAGATCGTCCTTTCTCGGTTATCCATGGTTGGTAGTTCCCTACCCTGCAACTCCAGGGATCGAAGCCCTTATCAAGAGGCAGCCGAGCTCGCCCTTGCTCGGTTATCCCTGGATGGTAGTTCCCTACCCTACAACGCCAGGGATCGAAGCCCTCACCAAGAGGCACCGGGCATCAACCCTGTTCGGCCCCATCCTTAAGGATCAAAGCCCTCGCCAAGAGGCACCGGGTAGTAACCCTGCTCGGCCCGTCCTTAGGAGGCCACTTACGGCCCCTCCCGTGCTAAGGATCAAAGCCCTCGCCAAGAGGCAGCCAAGCGGCTACCCTGATCGGCTATCCCTGGCTGGGAGTTCCCTACCCCACAATGCCAGGGATCAAAGTCCTCGCCAAGAGGCACCGGGCATTAACCCTGCTCGGCTTGTCCTTAAGGATCAAAGCCCTCACCAAGAGGCATCGGGAAGTAACCCTGCTCGGCCCATCTTTAGCAGGACTTTAACGGCCCCTCCCATGCTAAGGATTAAAGCCCTTACCAAGAGGCAACCGGGCTCGCCCTTGCTCGGTTATCCCTGGCTCGTAGTCCCCTACCCCGCAACCCCAGGGATCAAAGCACTCATCAAGAGGCAACCGAGCTTTCCCTTACTTGGTTATCCCTGGATGGTAATTCAATACCCCACGACGCCAGGGATCTAAGCCCTCGCCAAGAGGCCCCAAGCAGCAAGAACGCTCGGCCAATTCTTTAGAAAGCACCAACCTTCTTGCGGTAAAGGTTCCTCCAAATTGTTCAAGCGAACAATCACCACCTCGACTGCGGGGGCTAAAGGACACCGACCTTCTTTCACGGCGGTTAACCAACAAGCACTCGAAGGGCAATCGCTATCTAAAACACGAGCCAGTGACCTGCGGCTTAACGCTTGAGCGAGGTCAGAACTGATAAGCTCAAGTACTCACGTAGGAAAAAGTATTGTCACGCAGAAAAAAGACTAAGTTTCATCCCCACTTCCAAAATCTTTTTATAAGGTACTCTGGGCTCCCTAGCCTTACCAAAATTGCCCGGAGGCTTACAAAAAAAGAGAGAAAAAGGAAAGGCCAAAAAGTCCAAGCCGCAAGCCCGCCTAAACATCATGCCCCTCGGTACCTTCCCTAGAAGCCTGGACTTCTGCTCCGGTAGCAGCTCCTCCCTCATCGCCCTCTGCCGAAGGCATGACCACCGATAACGAGAGCCGAGCGCGGAGTTCACCATCGGCAAACTCCGGAGACTGCGCCTCGACGGCATCAAGAGCTGTTTGCCACGCAATGGCAGAGGCTTCGCCGAGATCGACGTAAAACTGGTCCGACCCCTTGTAATCGACCACCACCTTTCGAGCTCGAACCTTGGCAACCTTCGTCGCCTGAAGCGCAGCCTTGGCATCCCGTCTGCTGGCATCTCTAGCCTTCTTCATTGCTGCATAGCGATCGACCAGCTCTACCAACTTAGCCGCGATGGCTCGGTGGGACTCACTTAATCGGTGATAGGACTCCCGGCACTTTGAGACGGTAAGCTCCCCAGCGGCCAATTAGGCTTCAAGGACGGTCATCCTCTCCCTCTCCAGACGCAGCTTGAGTCGAAGGTCCTCGGCCTCTGAAGAAGACTCCCCCGCCAACCTCCTAGCATCCGCATCATTCTCGGTCTCCATGCGAGCAACGAGGGCACAGTACCGAAGGATCTGATGAAAAACGGTAGAGAGGCTTAGAGACGCTCGAACTGAAAAAGGGTGCTCAAAATAACACATAGGGGAATACGTACCTGCACCGCCTCCTGATTTATAGCTGCCACTTGGTCCCTCAGGGTCCCCCGCGGAATCCTGCCTCCGGCCGACTCTTCAATGTCAGCGAGCAGGTTGGCGGCAACGGAAAGCCCGGACGGTACTACGAAACTGGTGTCCCCTTCCTGTACGAAAATCCCATTGGGAATTACAGTCGGTGGCGCGCGAGAGACCGTCTTCTTCCTCTTAAGAGAAACCCCGTCTTCGTCCTCTCCCGCTTCTCTCATCTGGGGTTCGGAAATCGTCGGAAGCCTCTGGCCGCTGCAGCGGCGATCGTCGGGGGCTCGGGTCGAGGCAGATGGCCCCGTCTCCGGCGATTCCCTTGGTGCGGAACTTGGGTCAGCCTGG
The DNA here is from genome assembly GCA_030015575.1 of Agapanthus africanus. Lineage (NCBI taxonomy): Eukaryota > Viridiplantae > Streptophyta > Magnoliopsida > Asparagales > Amaryllidaceae > Agapanthus > Agapanthus africanus. Next base: position 103,642,152 of record CM057345.1, on the reverse strand, counting down.
GGCACGGCCACGCCCCCGGCTCTCTTCTGGGACAGCGCACGGAGGGCCACAAGAACCCTAGATTGGTCCATTTGTCCTGCCAAGGAGAAAAGCAGGCTCGACTTAAAGAAAATGCAACAAAAATATATTTAAAAAAGAATCTACGGGGGCTCCCCAGACCCTACCCGATCTATTTCTACAAACTCTTCGGAATACGACATCTAACCTGATGAAGAGAAGTCTTCGAGAGAGAAAACGCAGAGATCCGACCTAAAAAGGAGAGCGCCGAGCTAACAAGACTCAGGACGAGGAAGGTTTGAAGAGGTATGGGCTTTGATGGGGACCCCACCTCTATTTACAGCTGTCGGCGTACACATCCAACGGCGACGGTCATCTCCCGCCAAAAAGACTCATCGCATTCGACGACCACCATCGCTCCACCTATCGCACGCGCATTGGTCGTACCCCATCAGACGCCGAAAATCTGCGGCCCGTCGCGTCCGCCAACCAGCGCCAGACACGTGGGCTGTCTCTTCGGTGGACGTACGCACGATCCGACGCATCCTCTTGAATGCGAGATCTGGCCCCTGATCCGCTGACGCCGTCAAGAAAATGCAGCCGATTGCCCGAGAAGGCACGCTCACGATACCTACGAAAAGGAGCTCACCTCGGGTGACCCGGCAGACCACCATCGACCCGACCCGTGAACGGGTCGGGACGAGAGTGGGGGGCTAATGATGATGCTCAATATCGGTGATCTCCTAGATTGTGACACGTGTCAGATGACGTGTCCCGAAGCCCGCAAGAAAGGACAAAAAACAGCACGTCGGAAGAACACCTAGGTTTGCGACCCTTGGACGTGGTCGCCCCTCTGTGACCGACCACACAACTCCTGTTCCGTCCTTACAAACAACTGTTAGCTCACCTCCGAGCCCCGCTCAATTGGCCTCCTCGGCCCCCTCAGCTCGTCTTCGGGCTACCGTAGAACCTAGATTCCTCGGCCTCCCGCTCGTCCCCGAGCTTCCCGCCCAGCTCATATTCCTCGGTCACATCGACCGACCAACGGCACCTATCGCAGGCGCAACCGCCTCACCTCCGCAAACCTCACCATACGCGAGATATCCGCCGGCCACGTCCCGCGTTCCACACTATCACGACCCCCATTAACGACTTTGTCTCGCCATTAATGGGAGATCCCGCCTATCACGCGGGCGTGACGCCGAGAGCGTAACGGCCGGCGTGATTCCCACGCCTGCCTGCCTGTTGCCACCACTATATAAACCCCTCTCCAGACGGATCAGGTAAGTTAATTTCTCCCCACTAGGCCGTTACTCTGCTCAAATATCTGGTCTAACTTGATCGTCGGAGGGTCCTCGGTGGTATAACCGCCCCGGGACTTCTTTGCAGGTAGCTCGGCCACCACAGCCTAAAACCCATTGAGATTCCACACACTTCAGGAGGCAACCTCCAACTCAATCTCATCCGTCCATCGTCGCTCCCAGCAGATCTACGGAAGGTAACATCTTGACGTGATACGACGCACGTCAAATACATACATCAAAATTAAAGAAACGTTATATTTATACATCAAATTTCTTTGAAAAATATATGCCATGAAAATTATACTTTTCTAAATCATTGTAAAATATTCCGGTGAACGTTATCCCATTAAAGAAGGCAGGCCTGACCAAATTTGCCCATTTGATTTTGATGATATTGGATATCCATATCTTTGCCGGCATGCGCACGGCAATTAAACAAACCCGGCCCGTCAAGATCAACTCATTCATCATCAATTAAGGCATGAAAGTTACTTATCTATCACATGCACGTGGCATGCTTCTACTTACTATAATAAGATAATATGACATAAAATATAAATTTGGCCAAAAAAAAAGATAATATGACATAAAATATAAATTTCATCAATTATCCCAAAAGGCAAAAGTTATGCATTAGTTGTCAAAAAGAACATAGAGACAATCCATTCGTTTTCATAATAAAACTGACATTTAAAGCAAAAAGTTTTGGGCGGCAAATTACATGAGAAGGTTTTGTGGTTGCAGAAAGTAGAATGACAGGTCCCCTGGGAATGGAAGCTATGCAGGTTTGATATCATTTTAAATGTCATTTCTACAGTACCAAAAGTTTGAACTTACCATGAAGTTTCGGAAAATATTTTTCATATTTTAGGACATTGCAAGCAGTGTGTGGTTTCGGTTTGTTTACAAATATTTCATCAAGTTTGATGGAGCTTCGGATCTCCTTCAGATGTTGTCCTCCGTCGATCTTGCGATGGCTGTCTTGCACCGCCGTGATTTGGTTTTGGAGTTTTTGGGTGTGGATTTCAATGGGTTGGTGTTGGACACCGAGCTACCTGCAAAGAAGTTCCGGAATGGGTGACCACCGTAGGACCCTCCGACGATCAAGTTAGAGCCGAGAAATAAGAGCAGATTAACAGCGTATTGAGATAATTCCAGTTACCTGAGTCGTCTGAGAGAAGGATTTATATAGGGGTCGTGTGGAGCGAGTGGGCGCGAGATCACCGCCGTCAGTTACGTCCCCGTGTTATTCTCGCCTTAAATGGCGGGATGCGCCCATTAATGGAGGGATGTGCTAACATGGGACGCGGATCGTGAAGAGGCGGATATCTCGCCATCGCGATATACGCGGAGCCGTTGCAGGGCGTATGGGATCTGTGCTCCCGATAGATCGGGGGAGGCCGAGGAAGCTCGGCACATCGTAGGCACGGAAACGGGTCTGGAGGCCGAGGAAGCTCGGCACATCGGATGCTCGGAGACGAGCAAGGAGACGTAGATAGCTCGGAGGCGAGTTGTTTGTAGACTCCCAGGTGAAAGCTGAATGCATTCAGAGAGGTCTCCTGGAAGGTCGGATATGTTCCTCGAGATGAAGTCCCGAGGAATACTCACAATGCAACTCATTTATCCCACCTCCGTAACCTTCGGGAAACGTCATCCGCCACATGTCGTAATCCGAGGAGACACTACTTTGAGCATCATCATTAGCCCCCCACTCTCGTTCCGACCTATGCAAGGATCGGGTCGAGAACGGTCTTCTCGGTCTTTCTTCTGCTCAATTTGGTGCCAAGAAATCGTAACGCGGATCGCCTGGGAACGACACGACATTTGGCGGTCGCATCGTTTCGTTCTTTTGGGCCCACGTGTTGCCTCGTCGCGCGCCTGAATCTTCGCGCGTATCCCTGATGGCGTCAGCGGGTTAAATGAAATGATCGCGCTTTAAAGAGAGGGCATTGTTTCAGTCGGTCCCATATTGGGATACGGGCCACGTGTCGGGCGTCGGTTGGCTGACGCGATAGGCTGTCTCTTGTCACCTGCAACCGAAAGGACGTCCCCAACGGGCCGATCGACATGTGAAGCTCTGACGGCTGGCAGGCACGACGTTTCATTTTGGCGGGAGTCGATCTGGGCCGTCGGATGCTTTTTTTGGGGTGTATAAATAGGAGGGAAACCCTCTAGGGCCAACACTTCCGCCATAATTTTCTTTCGTTGTCGAAGGTTGCACGACACTCCTTCTTTTTAAATCGGATCACCCGTGATTTTTCCTCAGCGAGCTCGTTGAATCAGGTTAAATGTCTTCATCTGAGAAGTTTGTAGAGATAGTTAGGGTTGAGTCAGACGATGAGGCTCCGGTTATTAGAGCCGAGTCCAGCGGGTCTTCCTCCTCTTCGGCTTCAGATAGCCGAGAGGGTTCTTCTGCCGCGTCATCTGCGTTAGGCTCGGCCCCTAGAGCCAGGGCTGCCCGTGTCATTCACCGTCGGATGGCGACAAGGGTGCCTAAGGCGCGCATCAGGAACGCCTGCGATGCGCCCTCTGTTTTGAGGAGTGTGGATAAGCTTATCGAGATTTGGGCTCGATTCCATATTCCCTCCAACTACTCGCTTCGCTTAGCTGGAGAGGGTGAGCGGGCGGACCAGGTGCAGAACAAGGAGATTGCCCTATATTTGGAAGCGTTCCAGACTGGAATGCGTCTGCCCTTTTCAGCCGAGGTATGTGGGGTGCTTCGCTGCTTCTATCTTGCCCCGAGCCAGCTAGCACCGAACTCGTGGAGAATCCTCCTCGGGTTTCTGGTCCGGTTGAAACTTGAAAATATCCCCTTCAGTTTGACCCTCCACGTTTCCATCCTCTATTATAAGAATCACCCTGGCACCAGCAAGGATGAGCTGAGATGGGTGTACATTTCCTTCAAAAAATATAGGGGCGGGGTGGACGGGTCGGGTGTGGTAACCGTCCCTTATTCTATCCATGAATGGAAGGAGAAGTTCATTTTCATCGGGCCACCCAAGGACGAGGATTTGCTCGTGCCTACCAAGTAGCACAGGGCCGACTTCCCGAGGGAGAAATAGTTATCTTCACCCGAGGCAAGCGTGGTGTCGTTGTGGGAGCAGATCCAGCGGGCCGACATCCTGCTTTCTGAGCAGGCCCTGAGCTGGGCTGGGCTCAGCCCTGCGCGCTTACTGGAAAGTCAGGGTCGTAGACGATCTATTTAGACTTTGATGAATTTTCTTTGCCCTTTCAACATCACTAACTCTCTTTGTGTATTCCTTCCTTTTTGCAAAGAAAATGAACCGATCTAAGTTCTTAGCTGCCATGGCCGCGAAGGCCCAAAAGAAGACCAGGGGCGGAAGCTCGTCCCGACCGGGTCCGAGCTCGGCCCCAAGGCCTTCCCCGCCGATCAAGTTTTCAGCTGCGTCACCCCGAGTCCACGAAGAGCGCTGTGTGGGGGGGGGGGGCAGAAGCATGCGCGGGATCCGGCGTCCCGGGCTAGAGAGGAGGAGGAGGAGACCGAGTCCACCGACACCCCCCTAAAAAGGTACAAAAGGACGGTTTCTCAGGCGTCTTCTTCTATCGGGATCCTAATGCCGGAGGAGGACTTCTGCTTTGAGGTGCCCTCGGGGCTCTCCGTCGCCGACAGGTTGCTCTTCGACATGGAGCAAGAAGCTGGGGGAAAGATTCCCCGGGGGACCTTGAAGGCCCAGGTGGCCGCCATCGCTCAGGAGGTATTTCAGGGCGGTATCTGTTTTCTTTAAGAATCTTTTTAAGCATATTTTTTTCTTCAGTTTGAACGTTTCTAACCTACTTTTCCTCAGGTCCTCCACCACTGCGCCCTCATTGTAAATATGGAATCCGAGGAGATAGCCCTGGCCATGAAAAAGGCGGGAGAATCGTCCTCGCGGGAGGAGGATCTGTGCCTTCGGCTGCAACAAGCAGAGGACAAGATATCCGCCCTCGAAACCCGGGTGGTCGCCGAGGAGCTGACGAACTCCAAGTATAAGGAATCTCACCGACTTTTGAGTGAATCCAACCGGGATATCCAGACCAAGTTGGAGGAGGTTGGTAACCTTTATAACGCAATGAAGAAATCGAGGGACGTCGGTAGAAAGGACGACCGGGTGGCGCTCGAGGCCGTGAAGCTTGACGAGGTTTGGACGGTGAAGTCCGTGGAAACGTATAAAGCGTCGAACCAGTTCTACACCGACCTCGCCAATGCCTCGGCCATCGTTTCGCACCAGGCACTCGACACCATCAAGGCGTTAATGCCGGAGCTCAACGACAGCGAGCTCCGGGTCTAGTACCCTCTCTCCGAGGATGCGCCGCAGGTGGAAGTTACCGGGGCAGCCACCAGGGGTGAGGCTGCCGGGGAGGTCACAGAGGGTGAGGCTGTCGGTGGAAGCGCCGACCCAGAGGTCGCCGTTTTGGTCCCCAATGCTGGAGTCGAGCAGGGCGAGATCCTCCTCGAGCCTACGGCTTGAGCTTTCCTGCCTAGGGGATCTCTCTCTCTCTTTCTTTTTTTCCAAAGTTTTGTAAGCCTCCGGGAATTTTTGTAAGGCTGAGGAGTCCAGAATACCTTATATTTATTTTTGGATCATAAATAAAGTGCACCTTCTTCTTCATTGTCCAAATGTTTAGCTCGCATACTTTTGTTTGTATCTTCATTCTGCAAGTATATTTAGCTCGTCAATAGACTCATCCCGTGAGTGTTAGGTCGTGGGTTGGTGTCCGGACTTTTTATGCGACGATCGCGCGTCGAGTGTAAGTCGAGTAACAGAAGGTCGGTACCATCTCGTTCCCCGGAGTCAAGGTGGCGATTGCTCATTTAGCATGAATCGAAAAATAGCTAAGTAAGAATAGATCGGTGTTGACCGATCCTTCCTTGACTAGGGCGTTGGTTCCATCTTTTCTTAGGGCAGGAACCTACCCCATACGGACGATCCGAACAGGAGTATGTTCGATGGCCTCTTGGTGAGGGCTTTAGATCCTTAGCGTTGATAGGTAGGAAGCTGCCCGCTAGGGATAGACCAGGAAGGAAGCTACTCGGTGGACTCGTTAAGAGGTCTTTAGGTCCTTAGCGTTATTGGGTAGGAAACTACCTGCTAGGGCCGGACCAGGCAGGGAGCTGCTCGGTGGCCTCGCAATGAGGGCTTCAGATCCTTAGCGTAGATGGGTAAGAAGCAACCCGCTAGGGATGGACCAAGCAGGAAGCTGCTCGGTGGCCTCGTTAAGAAGGCCTCAGATGCTTAGCGTAGATGGGTAGGAAGCTACCTGTTAGGGATGGACCGGGCAGGAAGCTGCTCGGTGGCCTCGCAATGTGGGATTCAGATGCTTAGCGTAGATGGGTAGGAAGCTACCCGCTAGGGATGGACCGGGCAGGAAGCTTCTCGGTGGCCTCGCAATGAGGGCTTCAGATGCTTAGCGTAGATGGGTAGGAATCTACCTGTTAGGGATGGACCAGGAAGGAAGGGAGCTGCTCGGTGGCCTCACAATGAGGGCTTCAAATCTTTAGACTAGATGGGAAGGAAACTACCCGCTGGGGTGGTCCGGGCAGGGAAGCTGCTCGGTGGCCTCGCAGTTGTTGAAGTCGAAAATTGCACCCCGGTTGACCGAGTCAAAATCAAGGTCAACCCCAAGCCAAGTGGGCCCAAGCCCAGATCAAGTAGGCCCATGCCCGAGTCGAGCCGAAACATGAAGCGGCCGTCCTCCCCATGCAAATCGTGTAAAAAATAATTTTGATGTAATTTTTATGGGCATAAATCCAATTTTTTGGCTTATGTGCAAAAAGAAATGGCACATGAACCATGAGATGGGCAAAATGCCATTTTTGTAAAGCCCAAGAGGCTATATGTAAAGTGTATAGCCTATAAAGGCCAAGATAATGAAAATATCTCAACAACTTTTTTTCTCTCCAAAAATCCAGATCTGTGATCTTCTTCTTCCTCAAGGTTCTAAAACCTTCTTTTTTCTTTTGAATTAAATCAAGAGTTTTACTCTTCCTTTTATAAAACTAAATAGCTTTTCACCACAAAACCCACAAAGGGGAACTCAGATCTTCCATCAGATCTCAAAAAGAAGAGATTTTTAAAATCTCACACTTCTTGATCTTCAAAATCCGGCCAACAAAGGAAGAAGAAGGAGACCCATCTTCAGAAACCCCACTTTGGGGAAGAACTAGGGCTCAAGGGGAGAAGCCCTTCATCAGCTTCAAAACATTTTAGGAGTTTCACTCCACCCTAATTTCTCTTTCAAGAGTTTCTCGGGCTTAAAGCCTCTTTTCCTCGCCGGCGCCCAAGCGCCCGAGTGCCTTGCGCTCAAGCGCCCAGCGCCCACGTGCCGACACGTAGCGCGCTAGCGCTCGAGCGCCTAATGCTCAAGCGCCCAGCGCTCAAGCGCCAAGCGCCCACGTGCCGATATGTGGCACGCTAGCGCCCAGTGCCCACGTGCCGACACGTGGTGCGCCCGGCGCTCAAGCGCCCGGCGCCCACGTGCCGACATGTGGCGCGCAAGCACTCGAGCGCCCACGTGCTGATACGTGGTGCGCTAGCGCTCGAGCGCTTAGCGCTCAAGCGCCCAGTGCCCACGTGCTGACACGTGGTGCGCTAGCGCTCGAGCGCCTACCGCTCAAGCGCCCAGCGCCCACGTGTCGGATACGTGGCGCACTAGCACCTAAGCGCACAACACCTAAGCGCACAGCGCTCAAGGCGCTGGCCCCATGCGTCCTTTGGGCACTTTTCCCCTTTTTTATATGTATACATGCATATATATGTATAGACACACACACACTCCACAACACTGTCTCCCTAAAAAATTTTTTTGGGCCGGGACGCTGCCCCGCATCCGCAAGAGGGCTGCTAGCCCCCTTGACCCCCAGCCCGCTATCCGGGTAGCGGGACCCCCGTAAAAACTTTGCGTGGCTCCCGATATATCCAAAATCCCCTTTCAAAACACAACACACGTACACTGCACATTGAGTCCGCATGGCCAGTTTAACCCGTCAATCGGAGGTTTCCTCGCTCCAAAGGCGAGGGGTAATTAACGGCAGCTTAATCCGCGGCTGCCGGAGATTCGAATCCCCACAATCAATAAACCCCGGCCTACCCTAGGTAGGGGGAATCTGTAGTACGCTTGACAAGCGCGCGTGTATTCCTATCTCAATGGGGTGACGAAAAACACCCTACAGATTCTGGCACGCCCGTTGGGACCAATCTCTCCTCTCATATTTCGGGTTAAACGTTCATGCGAACTCAATCAATATACATACCTATATTTATACTGAAATAATACTCTTTCATGCAGGTTTTCAAGCAATCATTTTTCGACAATGACTCCAAAGATGAACTCAGCTCTCAGCACGGCTCCCGTTTCCTACATGATGAAGTTAGACTCCAGGATGGTCCTTCCGGCCAGTCTCGGGCGACAGTGGGAGGAGCCGCTGCTACAGTTCGGCTCTATTCTGTTCGTGTCAGCTAATTCCATTCCTGCACCTCAAGCTCCGGTAATAGACAAGCCGGTCTCGAAAGGCAAGAGGCCAAATGTGGTGGTCTCGAAGGCGTCCCAACTCAAACGCAAGTCGGTGTTTGAACGAATCTCCTAGGTCCTAGCTGGGGGCAAGGCCGTCAACACCAACAAAGCAACCTTTCGAGTGAGCTCCGGCAGTGCCCCTAACAACTGCTCGATCGGGTGTCTTCTCTAAGCTCCCCGCTAATCGACTCACGGTGGCTTCCCAGGAAATGGATGCCCGCCAAGCCCTTAAAATTAAGAAGCTAAGGCAGAAAAGGCTCAGGTATAGAGCTAACAAAAGGGCTAGGGCTCCTGCTAGGCTGAACCTCATGAGGTTCGAGGAACAGGGTTACCCTGCCAAAGAAGAGGAAATGGCTGGATATGTGGTCCATACTGTCTATGTGGTAGGCACGCGCAGCATGAGCAAGGATGGGGCCACCACATCTCAAATCCAATCTGGCTTGAATGTGGTTGCCGCTTCCCAAAAACAGCCGCCTCCGCTGGGTGATGAAAACCCCCTTGATGAGGATGATAGGCGGAAAGACTCTTCGGTCCATAAGGAGTCAGGCTCGGAAAGCGAAGATGTGCCAACTTTCCGACCTAAGACCGCAGAGCAGCAACTTCTCCAAGAGCTCCGAAAACAGCTCAGAAGCAAAGACAAGGAGATGGCCAAGCTCTACTCAAAGATCGACGACTTGACAAATGTCGTCTTACGGCTTACGGCCCAACTTTCCTCTCAGCCGCCCAATCAAGCGCAGGGCTCTGCTCATGAACTGGAAAATGGTGTCCCGAGACAGCCGACGCCCATTCCCTCAAACCCAAAGGTGGGCAGACCGCATGAAGGCTTGTCGCATCCTATCTCGGGAAATGTCTTGGCGGACGATAACAGTAACCCGCTAACTCAAGATCAAATCATGGATTTGGTTGCCAACAAAGGCAAAACATTGGTAGCCGAAGCCGGAGAGCAAAAGGATGTCAGCAGTAGCGGGAGAACATATCCTGCTCGGTATGATCTTGTGGAGTTTCCCACTGGCTATGTCGTCGCCAAATTTGAAAGGTTCGATGGGACGGGAAATGCGAACCGGCACATTGCCCAATTTAAAGCATCATGCGCAAATACTGGGGGCAATGATGCGCTCCTTCTCCGTCAGTTTGTTAATATTTTGACGGATGTTGCTTTCGATTAGTATGCAAGCATACCAGATGACTCGATCACGACGTTCGCTCAAATAGAATCCTTGTTCAAGCAAAGGTTCATGAGTGTCAGCGATAAAATCACCATTGCCGACTTCGTAAGGACAGAGCCAAAGAACAACGAAAGCAACATGGATTTTATAGTCCGATGACGTAATCTCTCTGTCAAATGTGAACCGCCGTTGGAGCAAGACCAATCCGTCAGTCTTCTTATAGAAAATCTGAAGGATTGGATGAAACCTTTCCTATGCACCGCAGGACTTAAAACATTCCAAGAGCTGACCAAAAAGGTCCAAACGTTGGAACACTCAAAGCCCGAGTCCGCTCAGGATCTTCAGTCCACAAACAGACCGAAACCTTGGAGGGACGACAACCGAAAAGGCGGAAGTTCTAACAGCACCGATTCTCTAAATAAGCAGAGAGCGGGCGGAGCAAAAACTAACAAATCTCGAGAGCAAACTTTGGAGGAAAGAACAAATAAGGTTTACTCGTTCCGAAGGGACAAGGTCCACAAAAAGGCTAAGTGAAGCGAACAGGACTGATCATCCCAACTTTTGCCCATACCACCGAGTGCTGGGACACACTATTGAAGACTGTTGCATCTTCAAGGATTGGGTCGAGAAACAATACAAGGTGGGAAAAATATCATTGTCTCCTGGTGTGTTAACAAACAATCGAGCTGCGACCGCCAATTTCATACAAATGGAGACCGAAGTCCTTCAGGGACCTGATTCTCTCAGACATCTGCCTTTTTCTAAAAAGAGCGGACCAAGGCAACAAGCTAAGAGCCAAGCGAGGAACATTGCCAATGAACAAGCAATAGACGGGTACACAACCCATACAGTCTATATGATGGAGCTCAGAGGAACAAGTCCTCCTACGCCTTATAACTATGACAATGACGCGGTTGTTGCCATCCAACATCGGCCCGATCCAAATCATGAAGAGCTCGCTCAGGCTATTGAGCCAAAGGAACCCGTGGTTCATGCTGAGACAAGTTCAGGCGGTAGGGATGACACTGTTGTCATACCCGAAACTATAGAACAAGCATTATTCCAATGGCTTCAAAGGAAACTTCAGGACAGGGATGAGAAGATGGCCAAGGTCCATTCTAAAGTCGACGAGCTGGCAAATGTCGTGGTGGATCTCACGACCCAGGTTGCCCGATTGCAATTACAGCAAAATCAAATTTTGGTTCGTGAGCTGGGGATTGATATCCGGAAGCAGCCGACCGATGCTCCCTCCAGCCTGAGAGTGGAACACCTTTGTGAAAAACGGACGCGATCAGCCTCCAGTCCCTCCGATACGTACACTGAACATGGTAAGTAGACAGTAGGCGAACCAAAGACTTATCGTCCTCAGGGTCCAGCATCAGTAAGGGCACCTATTCTAATGGAGAGAAAGAAGAAAGTATACTCCTTCAGGAGGGATAAAGTCCGCGAAATATTCATGGACGCCTTGAACAACGGTCTTCAACTGCCTATTCCAAAGAGGCCATGATTGGTAGAGTTTTTGCGTGCTAAGTTTGTTACCGCAATCAAGACGGTTTCGCTTGTAGCTAGCCGGTTGAGTACGGGTCGTCCGCAGGGAGATGGGAATCTTTTTCTATGTGCTTTAACGAGTTAAGTCCAAAAGTCCAGATTTGTTTGTGATTAACTAAGTGTTAAAATGATATGTAAAGAGAGCTTGTTAGGGTTAGGATTAGGTTAGTTTGAGTTAGGAGTCGCTCACTTCTTTCGTTGCCACTCTTAATATCGGTGTTACGGTAATCGGCAACAACGGGGATTAGCACGACTAGGAAGGAACTTACGAGTATATGCTAGGCTTTCCAACGCATAAGTTCTTCCTTTTGGTACTTGTCCGTCCGTTCTTGGCTCTTAGCCTTAACCTCCGGTTAATTCAACCACAAACGGTCTCACTACGGAATCACCGCTATCATGTAGGATAGGGTGCCGTGGGGAGCGGATTGTGGTTCAATTAACGGGAGTTCGATTTAAGATGTTGGGCAAGGAAAGAGTGAGAGAGATTTCCTTCTCTCAAATTTCCCTTATCCTACCCTAACAAGTATGGAAACTACTCACCCATTACAAGAAGAACAAAAAATAAAACAAAGGAGGAAGATAGAAAGAAGGAGATTAGAAGATAACAACTAGCTATTTGCGACCTCACCTTGGCAAGGATCAAACGTAAGCATCATGGTTGTTTAAGGATAAAGGAAAAGAGAATAAGAAAGAAACAACAATAAATAATAACAACTAAATTATCAATTGAAGATTACAAGAAATTAACATAACAAGAGAAAGACAAGTATAATAACAAAAAGAACTTCTTTATTCATCATTCTTCACTTATAAAAGCTCACTACAAGTTTTTTAATGGAGAAGAGATGAGAAGAGGAAGAAGAACAACAAGTATTCTAAAATCTAAAATACAAGATTAAGCACCCTTGGCTTTGGCAAGTTCTGGACTATTTATAGGCAGGGAAATGGAAACCTAGGGCAAAATTCTGCCTCTATATGAAAAGACCAAAATAACCCTAAAAGCCCACCTTCTGTCGCCACCGTACAGCCGCGGTTCCGCGGCCTAAGCATGCTTATGCCGCGGAACCGCGGCGCTTTGGAGGAATTGGCTGCTCGGATTTTCTGTGCTTCTTAGTGTTGATGTTTGGATCAGTTTGGTACACTTTGTTTCTCAGAATCTCTCCACATTTCTTCCAGATTTGCAGCATGTCAAAAGGTGATTTGATGTGGATCTTTTTATCATGATTTCCTCGAGCTCCGCGTAGATTTCTTGGATCTTGTGTTGCCATTGAGCCTTGTGTATGAAAATGACATTGATTTGCCATTTTGTCTCTCAAACTGGTGTGTGGCAACATACGGATAGAGAGCGGAGACCCGTGTTTTATCTGTGGTTGGCAGGAACCCGGATTTTGTCATGTTTTTCCATGAATTTCACCGTTTAGAGCCGATAACCTGTATCCTGTAATTGACTAGCAAACACGGCTCAAGAGTACCTACCGATAAACAATATGATAAAAATTGGGCGGTATAAAAATGCAAAAATATGATATGAACAGGCCACATGAGATGAACATGACTGGCAATCCCATATACTGCCCATATCACAGAATGGTGAGTCATACCATTGAAGACTGCTATGTTTTCAAAGATTGGGTGGAGAACCAATACAAACTCGAGAAAGCCTCACAGTCGTCAGATGTACTGACAAGTCACAGAGCTACGGTCATTAACATAGCCCCGCCAAGATCAAAATTCGAGGAGCTGGGATAAGCAAACCACTGACCACCACGTCGTTAAACTGGGAACGACAAACCACCAAGTCTTTAAACTGGGAATAATTGACCACCACGTCACTAAACTGGGAACATTCGACCTCTAAGTCGTTAAACTGGGAATGTAAAAAAATGTGTATAAATAAAAAAAATGTGTAAATAAAAGAAGAAAAAAGAAAAGCCAAAATGATGAGGCAACTCGCAATAAAAATCTGCGAGTAAAATAAAGATGAAAATAAAGCCGAAATGATGGGGCAACCGTGAATAAATAGCCGAAATGATAGGGCAATCGCGATCTTCGCGATAAGAAAAGCTGAAATGATAGAGCAATCGCGGTAAAACAAAAAAAAAACAACGGCGAATGATGAGTCGCTCCTGGTACCATATTCCAGTGCAGCGATGCAGACGCCAATTAATCCAGTTTCCCAAAATTCTTCCGGCCCTACGGTTAGTCCCCAAGTTGACTACTGTATACAATCCACGGGCTTAAATAATTCTCATCATATCCATGCCCCACTGTGATCACCAGTTATGCGGCTGGTCTCCGCCTTTGGAATTATGCTCCATTGAGAAGACCCACTCATGTGTCCTCACGATACATGAGGAGAACAAACCTTTGTGGGATCCTTACGACTCATAAAGGAAAAACAAACTTAGGAGTCCTCATGACTCCTAAGGAGAAAATACACCAGCGAGATCCTTACGACTCGTAAGGAGAAAATGCTTTTATGGGACCCTCACGACCCATAAAATTGAAAAGCCTTAGGCGATAGGGATCTAAACCTGACTCCTAAGCCATTGCTCTCCAATCCCCAAGTGGCGAATGATGAGTCGCTCCTGGTACCATGTTCCAGTGCAGCGATGCAGACGCAACCCAAATTCCAAACTCAAATTCCCAAGCGGCGAATGATGAGTCGCTCCTGATACCATATTTCAGTGCAGCAATGCAGACGCCAACCAAATTCCAAATCCCTAAATGGCGAATGATGAGTTGCTCCTGGTACCTTGTTCCAGTGCAGCGATGCGGAAGCCAACCAAATTCCAAACTCAAATTCCCAAGTGGCGAATAATGAGTTGCTCCTGGTACCATGTTCCAGTGCAGCGATGCAGACGCCGACCAAATTCCAAACTCAAATTCCCAAGCGGCGAATGATGAGTCTCTCCTGGTACCATTTTCCAGTGCAGCGATGCAGACATCAACCAAATTCCAAACTCAAATTCCCAAGCGGCGAATGATGAGTCGCTCCTGGTACCATATTCCAGTGCAGCGATGCAGACGCCAACTAAATTCCAAATCCCATACCCTAACGGCGAATGATGAGTTCCTCCTCGTACCATGTTCCAGTGCAGCGATGCAGACGCCAACAAAGTCCCGAAATTTTTTTTCGGCCCTACGGTCTGGATCATACATCCTGCAAAACCGTATACAATTCACGGGCGTAAAACGATCCCAATCTCTCCCAAGTTCTACTGGTGATACCACATTCAAAGTCCAAAAAAAAAATGAAAAAAAATAAAATTAATAAAATTAAAAAAAATGGTTTGTCCACAAGAAAATTGGGCACGGATGAAAACCCGAAAGGGCTCCGTGAGTAAAAATAGCAGGACTACCGACGAGTTTGTGAAAACCTGAAAGGGCGCAAACTCGTAAAAAAGAGATGAAATGCACTCGCAAAGTCCTCTCGACTTTGTGAGGAGAAAATTCCTGCGTGAGATCCTTACGACTCATAAAGGAGCAACACACTTAAGAGTCCCCACGACTCCTAAGGAGAAAATACACCTACGAGATCCTTTCGACTCGTAGGGAGAAAATGCTTTTATGGGACCCTTAAGGCATATAAAATTGAAAAGCCTTAGGTGATAGGGATCTAAACCTGTCTCCTAAGACACTAATTCCCAAATCCTCATGGGGAAAATGATGAGTTACTCCTGGCATTATTCCGGTGCAGCAATGCAGATGCCAAAAAAAAAAAATCCCAAATCCTCCCGGGGCAAATGATGAGTTGCTCCTGGCATTATTCCAGTGCAACAATGCAGATGCCGAAAAAAAAACCAATTCCCAAATTCTCCCGAGGTAAATGATGAGTTGCTCCTGGCATTATTCCAGTGCAGCAATGCAGATGCCGACAAAAAAAACCAATCCCAAAATCCTCTCAAAGACAGATGATGATTCGCTCCTGGTACCATATTCCAGTGTAGCAATGCTGATGCCAACTCAAATCAAACAAATCATACAAACCAATTCCAATATCGACTTCTGCGTCAATCAACAGACACTCCGTAACGGGGAAACGTCAAGCAGACACTTCGCCTCGGGGACACGTCGACCAGCGACACTCCGTACCGGGGAAACGTCCAACAACAGACACTTTGTAACGAGGAAACGTCAAGCAAACACTCCGCCTCGGGGACACGTCAACCAGCGACACTCAGTCTCGGGGAAATGTCCAACAGCAGACACTCCGTCTCGGGGATACGTCAACCAGCAGACACTCCGCCTCGGGGACACGTCGACCACCGACACTCCATACCGGGGAAACGTCCAACACAGACACTCCGTCTTGGGGACACGTCAACCAGCCGATACTCCGCCTCGGGGAAACGTCAAGCAGACACTCCGTGCCGGGGGCACATCGACAACAGACACTCCATCTCGGGGACACGTCAACCAGCCGATACTCCGCCTCGGGGAAATGTCAAGCAAACACTCCGTGCCGGGGGTACATCGACAACAGACACTCCGTCTCGGGGACACGTCAACCAGCCGATGCTCCGCCTCGGGGAAACGTCAAGCAGACACTCTGTGCCGGGGGCACATCGACAACAGACACTCCGTCTCGGGGACACGTCAACCAACCGACACTTCGCCTCTGGGAAACGTCGACCAGCGACACTCCGTACCGGGGAAACGTCCAACGCAGGCACTCCGCCTCGGGGAAACGTCGACCAGCGACACTCCATGCTGGGGGCACGTCTACTAAATCACTCCGGGCCAGGGAAACGTCTACCACGGACACTCCATCTCGGAGACGCGTTAAGCATCGACCGTCCATGTCGTAAAAAGGGCAGTGCATCCCAAAAGGTGGGAACCAAAGTAAGTCGCCTCCACGCAAAAGAAGATCCATCAATTTCATGCATATGACTTACATATGTGGTGTGCATTTATTGATGGGAGGGCACTTTGTTGAAGTCAAAAATTGCACCCCGGTTGACCGAGTCAAAATCAAGGTCAACCCCAAGCCAGGTGGGCCCAAGCCCAGGTCAAGTCGGCCCATGCCCGAGTCGAGCCGGAACATGAAGCAGCCGGCCTCCCCATGCAAATCATGTAAAAAATAATTTTGATGTAATTTTTATGGGCATAAAGCCAATTTTTTGTAAGCTCATGGCTTATGTGTAAAAAGAAATGGCACATGAACCATGGGATGGGCAAAATGCCATTTTTGTAAAGCCTAAGGGGCTATATGTATAGTGTATAGCCTATAAAGGCCAAGATAATGAAAATATCTCAAAAAATTTTTCTCTCTCCAAAAATCTAGATCTGTGATCTTCTTCCTCCTCAAGGTTCTAAAACCTTCTTTTTTTTCTTTTGAATTAAATCAAGAGTTTTACTCTTCCTTTTATAAAACTAAATAGCTTTTCACCACAAAATCCACAAAGTGGAACTCAGATCTTCAATCAGATCTCAAAAAGAAGAGATTTTTAAAATCTCACACTTCTTGATCTTCAAGATCCGGCCAACAAAGGAAGAAGAAGGAGACCCATCTCCAGAAACCCCACTTTGGGAAAGAACTAGGCTCAAGGGGAGAAGCCCTTCATCATCTTCAAAACATTTTAAGATTTTTACTTCACCCTAATTTCTCTTTCGAGAGTTTCTCGGGCTAAAAGTCCCTTTTCCTCGCCGGCGCCCGAGTGCCTTGTGCTCAAGCGCCCAATGCCTACGTGCCGACACGTGGCGCGCTCGCGCTCGAGCGCCTAGCGCTCAAGCGCCCAGCGCCCACGTGCCGACACGTGGCGCGCTAGCGCTCGAACGCTCAGCGCTCCAGCGCCCACGTGCTGACACGTGGCGCGCTAGCGCTCGATCGCTTAGTTCTCAAGCGCCCAACGCCCACGTGCCGACACGTGGCGTGCAAGCGCTTGAGCTCCCAGCGCTCGAGCGCCTACGTGCTGACACATGGTGCGCTAGCGCTCGAGCGCCCAGCGTCCACGTGCTGACACGTGGTGCGCTAGCGCTCGAGCGCCTAGCGCTCAAGTGCCCAGCGCCCACGTGTCGGATACGTGGCGCGCTAGCGCCTAAGCGCACTGCACCTAAGCGCACAACGCTCATGGCGCTGGCCCCACGCGTCCTTTGGGCGCTTTTCCCCTTTTTTATATGTATACATGCATATATATGTATAGATACACATACACTCCACAACACTGTCCCCCTAAAAAAAAAATTTGGGCCGGGGCGCTGCCCCGCACCCCGCAAGGGAGCTGCTAGCCCTTTTGGCCCCCAGCTCGCTATCCGGGTAGCGGGACCCCCGTAAAAACTCTGCGTGGCTCACGATATATCCAAAACTCCCTTTCAAAACACAACCCACGTACACTGCACATTGAGTCCGCATGGCCAGTTTAACCCGTCAATCGGAGGTTCCCTCGCTCCAAAGGCGATGGGTAATTAACGGCAACTTAGTCCGCGGCTGCCGAAGATTCGGATCCCCATAATCAATAAACCCCGGCCTACCCTAGGTAGGGGGAATCTGTAGTACGCCCGACAAGCGCGCACGTATTCCTATCTCAATGGGGTGACGAAAAACACCCTACAACAGTGAGGGCTTCAGATCCTTAGCGTAGACAGGTAGGAAGCTACCCGCTAAGGATGGACCGGTTAAGAAGCTTTTCGGTTGCTTCTGTGGGGTTTGCCTAGCACCATGCCTAGGGTTTGTTTTACATCAAACATGCTACAATAAAAATTTTAGGGGTGCTAAGCAAAACCAACCATGAATCGAACTAGAAATTTAGGGTAACAAAAACAAGTATCATATACTGACAAGTGTCTAACACTAAGAGGGGAGAATTACAACCATTGTAGACCTCCCTCTTGGATCCTTGGATCAACTTGGAGTTTTAACAGGTTTGCTTGAGTCCTTCGAAGTCCACGACGATCCACCATGGAGTCCCTTCGCACAATCTCCTAGCTTCACTTGATCAAGATGGAAGTGAAGCAAACAATCTATACTAGTGGGCTAGACTAACAAAGATTGGTGATGTGGGTTGTGTTCTTACTTAAAAACCTTTTCTTTTTCTTTTCTTCACTCACTTTCTAAAACCTAGAGAGCATGAAGAAGGAAGAAGAAGAAGGAGGAGATGGCTTAGCTCAACCCTTGTGAGAAAAAGAGAATAATGATAATAATCAAGAGAGAGAGAGAAGGTCATCTCTCAATCAACCATGGTTACAAAATATCTAGATATCTTGATATTGAGTTAACAAAAACCATAGGTAATAAAACCATGGTTTTGACTTTGGTCAACTAAAGAAGAGTGTAGAAACCCAACCATGATTTTATTTCCATTTTTGTTTTTCTCAATAATCAAAATATAAAAATATTTCTCCATGTGAGTCTTGCATTTCCATCACCTATGTATCATCAACCATGACATATGTATGCATGCATGTGTGCATTCATATCAATATATACATACATACACTCATGCATACATCATAAAGAAATAGATTTTAATAAATGAGCTAATAGTCATTAATATTAAATCAACACTTGATTTAATAATCCGGTCATATCACATACTACCCGACAAATAGTAAACGCTAGATTAAAATACGGTATCATATACTCGCATTTAATCAAGCTCCCGCGCATATCCCGATATGCACCCCACATCGTTTTGCCTGAGCTAGGAAACCCCTCTGTGGGACTCTAAGATCGTCAATATGCTAGAAGTAGGCAGTGATCATATCACATACCCACAAACCTCAGCGACACCAGCTGTACGTAACGGCTCCCAGGTATTGAGTGATCAAAAGAAAAACAAGCAAACCTGTCAAAACTCCCGTCGAGCCAACCGGCAACACTTACTGTACATTCCGGTATCTTCGTCAGATATGCTACATATCGAGTCTAGGGATGGTATTGTCGACCCCAATAACTCAATAAGTCATGCCGGTATATGGCCTATAACAGATCGAGAAACTACTGATAATACTTATCAGTAAATCTCATCATCCCTGGCCAGGGACTTCCTGTTATAACCAATCGAGTATAGCGCAACATCAACCCTAATACCGGGAGAGACGAAACCCTTCATATCGCTCATTGCATCCATGTGCCTCGGGATCGTACCTAAAATCCACCTGTTTGCACGACTCACTAGAGCCGTGGTAGGGTGGAGATCAAAGTACAGTGGGAGCACACACAAGACTCTATGACGATCTCGGGTCTACAGACTAACCTGTACCAGTGTCACCTGAGAACTGTTATCCGAAGATAGATATAATACCACATAGGAGTTCTCGGCGAGTCCGTTCAGTGTACCCAGTCTCCACTGAGCACCCGTATACAATCTTTGGTGTCACCACACCAATGGATATGGGATCATCCATCGCCTAACATATGGGTCAAGAAACGTATACACTAGTCTACTCTGGAATATCGATGCCCCATCTCGATACACCCATGACTAGGAACATTTTAAGGATATGATTATAAACTACACATGTCCCACTAGTATGATCTGCATTATAATCCCAGTAGTCAAGCAAATATCCTAAGGGCTTTATCAATATGTACCAAATAAGTAATATGCATGATCAAGTGAACATGTCAAGATAAAGAACAACCAAATAGCATACTATCATGTTGAGCAAGAATATCCTCTGAATATATATATACACATACCGATACATCCATTATCAAATAATGGCCTCTAAGGCATACATATATCCAACAATCTCCCACTTGCACTAAGGCCAATTATTAGCGTATCTCATACCCAACATCTCAAAAAGTCGCTCATGCTGCGGCTGAGGGATGGCCTTTGTGAGTGGATCCACGGTGTTATTCTTTGTATCTACTCTCCGAATTATGATCTCGCGGCGATCAACTATCTCCCAGATCAAATGATATCGCCTCAGGATGTGTCTGGACTGCTGATGGGACCTGCGCTCTTTGGCCAATGCCATAGCCCCATTATTACCACAATACAATGGTATTGGATCAATAATGGTTGGAACTACTCCTAGCTTCGAGATGAACTTCCACATCCATACGGCTTCCTTGGCAGCATCATTTGCAGCAATATACTCAGCTTCCATCATGGAGTCTGCAACAGTATCCTGTTTGGAACTCTTCCAATATACCGCCCCTCCATTGAGGGTAAATACAAATCCTGAGATAGATTTGTTGTCATCCTTATCACTCTAGAAGATCGAATCGGTAAAGGCCTCCATTTGGAGATCCCTGTTACCATACACCAAGAACATTTCTTTAGTCCTTCGCAAGTACTTAAGAATGTTCTTCACAGCTGTCCAGTGATTCTCCCCTGAGTTGGATTGATACCTGCTTACTACACCTAGTGCATAAGTTACATCAGGGCGGGTACATAACATCGCATACATTATAGATCCTACGGCTGACGCATAGGGTATAATGCTCATGCGAGCTCTCTTTTCACCAGTCTTTGGGCAAAGGCCCTTGGAGAGAGTGACTCCATGAAAAGCGGGTAAGACACCCCGCTTGGAGTATTTCATACTAAACCTATTTAGGATGGTGTTAATGTACCTGGTTTGGGACAATCCCAACAACCTTTTAGATCTATCCCTATAGATCTTCATGCCCAATATGTAAGAGGCGTCACCCAGGTCCTTCATGGAGAAACTTTGTGATAAGAACAGTTTGACCGATTGTAGCATAGGAACATCGTTTCCTATCAGAAGAATGTCATCCACATACAATACGAGGAATGCGACAGTATTCCCTACAGTCTTCTTATAAACACAAGGTTCATCTGGATTTTTTTATGAAATCAAACTCTTTAATGATATCATCAAAACAGATGTTTCAACTCCGTGATACCTGCTTCAATTCATAAATGGATTTAAGCAACCTACATGCTTTCCCGCTGCTCCCACTATCAATGAAGCCCTCTGGCTGATCCATATAAACGCATTCTTCTAAATCACCATTTAGAAAAGCAGTTTTAACGTCTATATGCCAGATTTCATAGTCGTAGTGAGCAGCAATAGCAAATAGGATCCGAATGGATTTAAGCATGGCTACCGGAGAGAAAGTTTCGTCATAGTCCAATCCTGGTCTTTGATGAAAATCTTTCGCTACAAGCCTTGCCTTATAGGTCTCCACCTGCCCATCTACACCGATCTTTTTTTAAAGATCCATTTGCACCCTACGGGTTTTATCCCAGAGGGTACAACTTCTAAAGTCCATACTTTGTTGGTGTACATAGACTCCATTTCGGATCTCATAATATCCAGCCACTTTACAGAGTCACCACTCGTGATAGATTGCTGAAAACTGGCATGGTCATCATCATCCATGATGTAATCTTCTCCATCACCATCAATGAGAAAATCGTAGTATCTCTCCGGTGGGCGAGAAGTCCTACCAGATCTACGGAGTGGCTGAGGTCCATAAGATTCTGTTGCAACATCATGTTCAACCAAGTCATTATTTGTAACTTGCGTCTCTAGACCCTCTTCTAGATCTACTACATTGCCATCAGTATCATTTGGAAAAATTTCATTTTCTAGAAATGTGGCATGTTGAGAAACAAACACCTTTTGTTCCTCCATGTGGTAGGAAAGATATCCAAACGAATGTTTTGGATATCCCAAAAATATACACTTAACCGATCGTGTCTCGAGTATGTCTGGATTTTGCTTTTTAACAAAAGACGGACAACCCCAAATCTTAACTCGTTTAAGAGATGGTCTCTTCCTATACCATATCTTATATGGAGTGGTATACACGGTCTTGGTTGGAACCCTGTTCAACAGATATGCTGCATTCTCCAATGCATGCCCCCAAAAGGAGAGAGGTAACTTAGCATCACTCATCATGGATCACACCATATCCAATAGGGTGTGATTCCTCCGTTCTGACACACCGTTGTGCTGTGGTGTGTAAGGGAAGTGAGCTGAGAGAGAATCCCATTCTTTTAGAAAGTCCGAAAACTGCATACCGAGATACTCTCCACCTCGATCTGATCGAAGTTTCTTGATACTCAAACCTGTTTAATTTCTACTTCAAGTTTGTACTCTTTGAATTTCTCGAAAACTTCAGATTTATGCTTTAATAAAAACACATGACCGAATCTTGAGAAATTATCAGTAAAAGTTATGAAGTAAGAAAAACCGCCTATCGCATGTGTAGACATTGGCCCACATACATCACTTTGTATGAGGCCCAAGAGTTCTATAGCTTTTTCTCCGTGTTCAGTAAACGGAGTTTTGGTCATTTTCCCTTTGATACAAGACTGACAAGTCGCATAAGATTTATATTCAAAAGGATTTAATTATCCATCTTTATGAAGCTTGTTTAGTCTTGTTTCGTTAATATGACCAAGTCTACAATGCCAAATAAAAGATTCATTTATGTCTAAAAATTTTCTTTTATTTGTGTGTTTTATGTTGAAAACTGTGTGTTGATTTAGGACGTATATCCCGTTATTAAGTGTACCATAACCAATCAACTCTTGATTCATTTTAATATTCATAACATTATGCTGCAATACAAAATGATATCCTTCATTGTCTAACAAAGAAACAGATATATTACAAAGTATACTAGGTACATAATAACATGGGTTCAAAACCAATATACAACCCGACGGCAACCCCAGGTGATACTCTCCCACTGAAACTGCATGTACATTGGAACCATTTCCAACTCAGAGAGTGTGATCACCGGTCTTCAAAACTCTGCTATTTCTCAGTCCCTGCACACAATTGCAGATGTGAGAACCCGAACCGGTATCCAATACCCAGGGAGCAGAGTTTATGGAAAAACAGTTTTCAGTCACAAACACACCTGAAGCGGAAGCATTACCATGCTTCTTTTTCCTGAGATTAGCAATATACTTGACACAGTTTCGCTTCCAATGTCCCGACTTCTTGCAGTAGAAACATTCTCCTTTTCCTGACTTCTCAGCCTTGGATTTGTCTCTTCCTTGTGCCTTTTTATTTCCACCTCTCGGTTTGTTAGGTTTCTTCGTATTCCTTCCCCTGGCCTTGGCTTTTAGGATGGAAGAGGAAGATTACCCAACAATCAGAGAGGGATTCTTTGCCTTGAGCGTGCTCTCCGCACTTCTCAACATATTGAGAAGTTTGGGTAGTGACTTCTCCATGTTATGCATGTTGAAGTTTACTATGAATGGAGCAAAGGCAGGAGGAAGAGACTGTAGAACAATATCAACATACTGTTCGTTCTCCATTGTCCATCCGATGCCCTCAAGCTCTTCAATAAGAGCTATCATCTTCAAAACGTGATCATCTACTGGTGTGCCAGGAGCCATCCGCATCAGAAACAACTTTCGAGACGCCTCGTATCGTAGGGTACGAGATTGCTCCCAATACAACTCCTTTGTATGGAGAAAGATGGATTGAACATCCGTCTGCTCATGCTGCTTTTGATGTGTATTGTCCATCGATGCAAGCGTGAGGCATTTGGCAGTGGTACAGTCAATATCCCATGTTTTGCAGATCTTCCTATCCGCGACAGAAGATTCAGGGCCTGGGATGGGAGGGGCTGAAGCAGTGAGGACATATGATACCTTATCATATATGAGAGCAATGTTAATGTTTCTCAGCCAGTCTTTATAGTTCGATCCGGTTAGCTTATTTTTCTCTAATAAAAGCTTAAGTCTAGTCATGGGTATCTGCCATTAGCAGAAAGAAAAGAATATACTCAGCGAAATCTCTTGCAAAGATTAGATTGGTTATTTATCTTATCTAATCGATGTCTCCCGCTGCTTTTATCAAATTTTCCTTCAAACCTTAAAAAGAAAATTAGCCAGGATTAATTATATTCTACAACTTCGCTAACCGTTCAGTCAGGCCAGTGTCGGTACTTTGAAGGAGCTTCCCCGTGCTTTCGCACGGACCTAATTACAATAAACCTCGTTTTCCCGGAGACGTAGCCCCGTTGACATTTTTCTAGACACCTAATGGGTTAGCTAATTGTAAAGTGCAAAACTCTCCTGGGAGCAACTATTTTCTCACAGTGGGATCGGGATCCAACTATCACATAGAAGGTATGTAATCTCATTGCAAATTTCAACTCTTGAAACTCCCGATATGGTTTATACCCCTAGCACTCATGACCTTGGCTATGGTCAACATATCATAAGCACTAGTCAAGTTCTACCCGTCATTTCATGATTAATTAGACCCACCCACATGACCCTTGGTTATGGTCAACATAATCATGTGACCGTCCTAATTAATCACATCATATGCTGTGCAGGAAGACATCACTTAGCTACCGTACACTACGCCTTGGCTGTAGTCAACATACGTAGCACGAATACTAAATACTTTACTTTCTAAAATGACAGAGGACTGCGAATGGTTTTTAAGAAAACCTTTAATGCTTTGAACTTGATATCGTTGTAGAATCAAATGGTTTTAAAAGGAGTGGCTTAAGCTCCGCATTTTGAAAACTTGCTTTTTCATAAAAAGCCGAGTAGGTTTCAAATCCGATTCTACATCTTTTATGTTTCCTTTTCTTTATATTAATCTCATTAATGTAGTCCCATCATTTTAAGTTCTTAAGCCATCACAGAAAAGAAACGAAAATAGAACGTACGCTTATGCCATCCGCATTCGCCTTAGTGTCCTGTTATGCACCATTAGGTTACTTAACTAATGGCATAGCGGGGCAGGACTAGCGCGGATGCAAAATATAAGCAACGTTTATTATATATCATATATATAATACACCATTCATCTCAGCATATAAAGTGATCACATCACAGAATATCAACGGCAGAAGCACATATATGAAAATATAGGATATATTAGGAGCTCCGTATTTTGTATTTAGCCAACAGTAGAAAATACGGATTCTACGGTCGTGATGAGTAGCCAATCCCATATCCCTAGACCTCAACGAGAGCGGCTAATGACCCTACCAATTTAAGAGTTAGGAGACCCGGTCTCGACTCCTCGAGATAGCCTCCCACTGGACCCTAGAACCCGGTCACTTATTCTCCCCACCTTGGGTCTAACCTAATGCGGAAAAGTAAATAACATATAACAATGGCGACATCATCCTCAACCTGGAAGTGCCTCAATAAAAGAATATTATATACAATGAATTTTACATGAATGAAAAGAAAAACTCTCATCTCACATAAAAACCCTGGCCATTCAATCACGACGATCCTATACATCACATCTCAGCAACACATAAAATCATATTTCATCAACGTAAGTAAGTATGCGTACCCCAATTGTCATTAATGTATAGCAACAAAACCGACGATACACCACATAATACACTTACGATCGTAGAGAAGAAAGTGAAAAACTACAACAATAGGAATCATCACTGCCTTTAGACATCATAAACCCGGAATATCACATATTCTGTATTTCATGCCCAACGATTCAAATCTTACATTTGGGTCTCATCTATGAAAATACATTTTCAAAGGAAGTCGGGTAATTCAACAAAATTCCCGATTCCACCGAGACCGAAATGTTAAATTTACACGCAACTAATTACTTTTCACAAAACTAATTAGTGTAGATTCCAATTATTGTATCACATTCACAAATATCTATACGATGTTAAACGTTTCGATCGAATCAATAAACAACCACACTTCCCAGAGAGCTCAACACTTGAGCAAAGTTAAAATACCAAAAACATGCCACAGTACCTATGGATCAACCGTAGAAGGGTCAACCCTTGCCTCACCTATAGCGCCGCGGAATTACGGCAAACCTTTGGGTTTGGCCGCGGTTCCATGGTCATAGAATTGAGTTAGGATTTCGTTCTTCTAGAGGGTCCATAGAATTACCAGCATGATTTTTCAAATATTTTTAACTTGGAAAATTCCAACTTTTGGAAAATTTCCAGAGAGGGTCATGAGGTGGTGTTTGATGTTCGTTCGAACTTTTTAACTTCGTCAAAGTTACCTGAAATGATGTTAAAATTACGACTACGAAACATTCCGAATATACACTACAGAAAGATAACATCACATACAATCTTTAACAAAAACAAACAATACCTGAAACACCAAAACCCAGAGACCAGAGCACCAGACAAAAACGAAGCCCAAACTTCATGAGAAAACCGGCCAGGCCGGGTATATTAGGCATTTCGCCAGGTCAAATCCGGTGGAATGACCTTGTTTTCGTTTGGTGTTCATATTACATCATATGTAATATTCTGCAACTGTTTAAAATTTTTTAGAGGCTCTGAAATATTCGACAGAGACTGTGGTTTAGTTTCAAGGTTTCGGAGTTATTTCAGTTTCGTAATTTATCTAATATCGTCTAAGTTTCTAGCTTGGCTCTGATACCACTGTGGGGTTTGCCTAGAACCATGCCTAGGGTTTGTCTTACATCAAACATGCTACAATAACATTTTTAGGGGTGCTAAGCAAAACCAACCATGAATCGAACTAGAAATTTAGGGTAACAAAAACAAGTATCATATACTAACAAGTGTCAATACTAAGAGGGGAGAATTACAACCTTTGTAGACCTCCGTCTTAGCTCCTTGGATCAACTTAGAGTTTTAACCGGTTTGCTTGAGTCCTTCAAAGTCTACAACGATCCACCACGGAGTCCCTTTGCACAAGCTCCTAGCTTCACTTGATCAAGATGGAAGTGAAGTAAACAATCTATACTGGTGGGCTAGACTAACATAGATTGGTGATGTGGATTGTGTTCTCACTTAAAAACCTTTTCTTTTTCTTTTCTTCACTCACTTTCTAAAACCTAGAGAACATGAAGGAGGAGGAAGAAGAAGAAGATGGCTTAGCTCAACCCTTGTGAGAAAAAGAGAATAATGATAATAATCAAGAGAGAGGGGGTCATCTCTCAATCAACCATGATTACAAAATATCTAAATATTTTGATATCGAGTTAACAAAAACCATGGGCAATAAAACTATGGTTTGGACTTTGGTCAACTAAAGAAGAGTGTAGAAACCCAACCTGATTTTATTTCCATTTTTGTTTTTCTCAATAATCAAAATATATAAATATTTCTCCATGCGAGTCTTGTATTGCCCTCACCTATGTATCATGAACCATGACACATGTATGCATGCATGTATGCATTCATATCAATATATACATACCTACCCTCATGCATACATCATAAAGAAATAGGTTTTAATAAATGAGCTAATGGTCATTAATATTAAATCAACACTTGATTTAATAATTCGGTCATATCACATATGACTCGACCAATAGTAAACGCTAGATTAAAATGCGGTATCATATACTCGCAATCAAGCTCCCGCGCATATCCCTATATGCATCCCACATCGTTTTGCCTGAGCTAGGAAACCCCTCTGTGGGACTCTAAGACTCGTCAATACGCTAGAAGTAGGCAGTGATCATATCACATACCCACAAACCGTCAGCGGCACTAGCTGTACGTAACGACTCCCAGGTATTGAGCGATCAGAAGAAAAACAAGAGAACTGTCAAAACTCCCGTCAAGCCAACTGGCAATACTTTCCGTACAGTCCGGTCTCTTCGTCAGATATGCTGCATATCGAGTCTAGGGATGGTATCGTCGACCCTAATAACTCAATAATTCATGCCGGTATATGGCCTATAACAGATCGAGAAACTACTGATAACACTTATCAGTAAATCTCATCAGCCCTGGCCAGGGACTTCCTGTTATAGCCAATCGAGCATAGCGCAACATCAACCCCCAATACCGGGAGAGACGAAACCCCTCCTATCTCTTATTGCCTCCATGTGCCTCGGGACCGTACCCAAAATCCACCTGTTTGCACAACTCAGTAGAGCCGTGGTAGGGTGGAGATCAAAGTACAGTGGGAGTACACACAAGACTCTATAATGATCTCGGGTCTACAGACTAACCTGTACCAGTGTCACCTGAGAACTGCTATCCGACGATAGATATAATACCACATAGGAGTTCTCAGCAAGTCCGTTCAGTGTACCCAGTCTCCACTGAGCACCCGTATACAATCTTTGGTGTCACCACACCAATGGATATGGGATCATCCATCGCCCATCATATGGGTCAAGAGATGTATACGCTAGTCTACTCTGGAATATCGATGCCCCGTCTCGATACACCCACGACTAGGAATATTTTAAGGATATGCTTATAAACTACACATGTCCCACTAGTATGATCTGCATCATAATCCCAGTAGTCAAGCAAATATCCTAAGGGCTTTATCAATATATACCAAATAAGTAATATGCATGATCAAGTGAGCATGTCAAGATAAAGAACAACCAGATAGCATACTATCATGTCGAGCAAGAATGTCCTCTGAGTGCGCACACACACACACACATATACCGATACATTTACTATCAAATAATAGACTCTAGGGCATACATATATCCAACAATCTCCCACTTGCATTAAGGCCAATTATTATCGTATCTCATACCCAACATCTCAAAATTATTGTAAGGCTGGGGAGCCTATAATACCCTTTAAACAATAAAGTTTGTTTTTGGTGGTAGGGTGTTGTCTCCTTTTTGGAGGTGTATTGTCTCTTTTTTCTCTTCTTGTACAATTTTTTGACTTTAACTAAATGCCAACAGGAACAACTTTATTTATTTCAGAAAGAGGATACAGATACATTTTTTTCATTTGTACAACTTGAGTATTTCAGCGTTGTAAGGCCGGGGAAAATTATAACCCCGAGCGTCCTGCAGGCGGTATGTCCCGCCGGGCAACGCCTTTTTTACGAGTAAAGGTCCATCACACTTCGGGGAGAACTTATGCAGCCTGCTCGTGTCTGCGAACTCGTTTCTTCGTAAGACCATATCTCCTGCCTTGAAGGCCCGATATTTAACCTGGGCATTGTAGTAGCGAGCGGTTTGCTGTTGATAGGCGGTCGCTCTGATTTGTACAGCTGTGAAGAACATTCTCAAGTACTTACGAAGGACTAAAGAGATGTTCTTGGTGTATGGTAACGGAGAACTCCAGGTGGAGTCCTTTACCGATTCCAGCTTCCAAAGTGATAAGGACGACTCTAAGTCGCACTCGGGATTTGTCTTTACCCTCAATGGAGGGGCGATATGTTGGAAGAGTTCCAAACAGGATACCGTTGCAGACTCGACGATGGAGGCTGAATACATCGCTGCCAACGATGCTACCAAAGAGGCTATCTGGATAAAGAAGTTCATTAGTGTACTTGGTGTGGTTCCATCCATTGAGCATCCAATACCTCTGTATTGCGATAACAATGGAGTTGTGGCTTTGGCCAAGGAACCCAGGTCCCATCAAAAGTCCAGACATATTCTGAGGCGGTATCACCTGATCAGGGAGATAGTTGATCGCCGGGAGATCGAGGTCAGGAGAGTAGATACGAAGGACAACACTGCGGATCCACTCATGAAGGCCATTCCCCAGATACAATTTGAGAGATTATTCGGGATGCTAGGTATGAGATACTACAGCAGCTGGCCTTAGTGCAAGTGGGAGATTGTTAGTTATGTATATGCCCTAGAGGCCATTGTTGTAAATATGATGTATATTATAATGGATGCTTGGATATATATAGAGAGGACTTTCTTGCTCGTCATGATAGTATGCTATTTGGTTTCACTTTATCTTAACATGTTGACTTGTATTGGTTTACTGTCTTACTCTCACATGTTCATAAAGCCGTTAGGATCTGTACTCGACTACTGGGACTATGATGAGATCATACTAGTGGGGCCACGGTAGTCGATGAGTACATCCTATAACTGTTCCTAGTCGAGGGTATACCGAGACAGGACATCGATACACCAGAGTAGACTAGCGTATACGCATCTTGACCCATATGATGGGCGATGGATGATCCCATATCCATCGGTGTTTGACATCAAGGATGGTGTACGGGTGCTCAGTGGAGACTGTTAGTGTTTATGCCCTAGAAGGCCATTACTGTATCATACTAGCTTGTATATTACTTAATGGAAGCTTGGGATATTCACATGTATATAACAGTCTTGCTAAACATGGTAGTATGCTACTTGGTTTTTCTATCTTAATATGTGAGTATACGTATTGATAGAGCTCTTAGGATCTTGCTTGTCTACCAGCGTTGTGATGGCAGTCACACTAGTGGGGGCTGGGTAGTCTACAAGCACATCCTTATTCAGGTCCCTGGTCGTTGGATTATCGAGACAGAGCATCGATACTCCGGAGTAGACTAGTGTGTACGCTTCTCATCCCAGTTGGGGAGATGGTCTGTCCCACAGCCGTCAGTACGTCGTACTGGAGATAGTATACAGGTGCTCGTTAGGTTACGGGTACACCGGACAGGACTCACAGGGAACTGTTGGTTGGTTTGATACCAGTCGTCAGTGAACAGTTCCCAGGTGACATGAGTACAGCGTAGTCCGCAGACTTGACACTGCTACTTCGCCTCGAGTGTGTCCCACTGTTCTTAGATTGCTACCCTACCACGGCTCTATGGAGTCGTGCAAACAGGTAGCAGTTGGGTGCAGTCCCGAGCACTTGGAGGCAGTGGCGGTTAGACAGGATTCGTCCCTCCCGGTATTGGGAGTAGATATCGTGCTGTGTCAGAGAGCCATTACGCAAAGTCCCTGGCCAGGGCAAGCGAGATTTGCTGGTAGGTTCCAGCAGTTTCTCAGGGTGTAATGGGCTTCACTCCGACACGACTTATACCGCTATTAGGGGACTGACGCTTGCCGCCCCCCTAGGCCCGATATGCGATAGTCTTGGACGAACGGACCGGACTGTATGGAGATTGTCACATCAGACTCAGTAGGAGTTCGGATGGGTTTACTCATCGGCCTTCTTATCGACAACTACCTGGGGACCGTTACGTACAGCTAGTGCCGCTTGCGGTCTGTGGTTAAACCCACTGCCAGCGTAGTAGTCGAGTCTCTAGAGTCCCACACAGAGAGTTTCCTACTCCAGGCGAAACGATATAGAGGTTGCATGGTTTTGCGACAAAGGGTTCGGACGCATACGTGCGTTTACGCGCGTACGACTTTCGGACAGTTTTTACCAGTCGGCTTTGGTTTAAGCCAGTTACTGGTATCCGGTTATTGGATTTATACAGTCTAAAGTTTTTCCGTATTTTTACGGATCGGAGGGGCGTTCTCGTAATTACTCGAGAAGCTTCTAGAAGATGTGACTAAGGAGGTTTGTTTTGGAAAGAGAGTGAGTCATAGTGGTGATTCATTCACTTCATTAATGCACATTTATTGCTTAATGACTCATGCTAATGAATCATCACAAGATATTTTGTGAAGCATGCTTATTCATTTCCTTTATTGATTTTTAGAAAATAAGAATGCTTCATAATATTATGATACACTCTCTCTCTTCTCTCATTATCTTATCACACATTCTCTCTCCTCAAGCTCTCATCTTCAAACCCTAATCCTTAATCCTCATGTGTTGAGATCAAAGGATTAGTTAGACTAAACAATCCATAACCTTCACTCTATATCATCCTCTCATCTTTGATTAGCAATCAAAGTTGATTAGTTACCTCAAGTTAGAGGTTTAGCTTGGTGTTTTGCTCTCGGGTGGATCGTCTACTACCTAGAGAAGGCCGAGGAGAACAAAGGAGGACGTAAAGAAGAAGGACCGGTTTCATTAGGTATAATCCCTAATCTTTTGTGTAATGAAACTCATAGAATACGGTTATTTAAAGTTTAGCTTCGATTCAAGCGGTAGTCGATGTTCGTTGTTTAAACTTGATAAGTTTTTGTAAATTCCGCCTCCCCATAAGTACTGGGGTGTACTACATCGACTTACAGTGGTATCAGAGCCTCGCTAAACACTAAATAACTTAATCGCAAATTTGTACGAATTTCGAACGAAAAAAACGAACCCGGAAAACCCTAATTCTGTTTAGTTTCTGTCGAACTTAAAATCAAGTCCTAAAATTTTTTTAATGTGTTCAGAGAACTAGAAAGAAGTCCAGGAGAACACCCAAGAAATTCGAGCCCATGAATCGGCAACTCGGCCGCGCAAGCGCGGCGGATCGGTGGGATCCGCCGCCCTTCCGCGGCGCTTTGGCCGAGTCATGGACTCGTCTTTCTTGTGTGGGTCCCCTGTGACATTTGGGGTTTTCTGGAATATTTAATTATTGCTCAGGTTACTGTTTAACAGAGCAGATTTTGGAGCAATATTGATGTTGTTTATTCGATCGAAAAATACGGTATTTGCGTATTGGATTATATCTGTGATTGTTTAATGTGTTCGTAAACCTCCCCCAACTGCTAGTATGTCGGTTGGCAGGGGGTTGCACATTTCTGAAATGGTTATATCTGTTTGTGCATATAAACTGTATTGGACTGTTGTGGTGTATAGCCGGGGTTAGCAAAGGGTTATTGATTAATTCATTTGTTGTAAATGTAATTTGTTGTAATATTATTTTCGCGGGGCACTTCCAGGTTGCGGTCGTAGCCACCGTTGTATTATTTCATTTTACTGTTTTTGCTCCTAGGACTGACCCAAGGTGGGGTACACAGACTGCCGGGTGGGTAGTTTGCCGTACCCGTAGGGGTCGAGGGTGGGGTAAACGGCTATTCATCACAACTGTGTAATCTGTCTTTTCTTGCAGGCTCAAAAGAAATACAGATTGCTTGCAAATCCAATATTGTTTATCTGTGTTCTGGAATGAATATCATTGCGTCAGACGAATGTAAAATATCTATATTTATTATAGCTATTTAGACGTCACTTATGTTTTACACCCGCGCTAGCCCAGCCCCCGCTCTGTCGTTAGTTAAGTAACCTAACGGGTGATGACGGGACCCCGTGGCGAATGCGGATGGCATAAGAGGACGTTATATTTTCGTTGTTTTCTGCAATGATAGGTTAATGATGGGACGCATTATCTATAATGCAAAGTAAAACAAACCAAAGTTTCAATCGTTGGAACAATTTAAAAGAAACCACTCGGTTATTTTTAAAACAGATATTTTTAAATGCGGAGTCTTAACCACTCCTTTTAAAAGCTATCAGGTTCCTTCGGTTATATCAAGTTCACTACGTTTATGGTTTCGCCAAAACCAGTCGTAGCCCTCCGTCGTTTCATTTGGGTATTCAGTAGTATTCAAGCTATGCATTTTGGCCAAAGTCAAGGCATAGTGTTTGGTAGCTACTGGGTTTTCATTTGTTGCATAAGATAGATGAGTTAGTTTGGGACAGTCGTATTATCATTTGACCAAAGTCAGGGGTATATACGGATGGGTTCAAATTGACAAGATAATGACGGGTAGAACTTGACATGTGACTTATGACATTTTGACCAAAGCCAAGGTCATAAGAGCATGGGGCAAAAACTTATATCGGGAATTTCTAAAGAAACTGAAATTTGCAAAGAGATGCATACCATTTGGAGTTTGATGAATGTTGGTAGGATTCCTTCAACATTATCATACGATGATATTTGGATCCCGATCCTACTGTGAGTATATGCTACTTATCAGGATATTCGTCGCTTAACGATCAATGCTATAAACCTAGTAGGTGTCCAGAAAAGTGTCAGCGGGGTTACGCCCCCAGAGAAAAGAGGTTATTTAATTAAGGAACTTCGCGAAAGCGTTGGAAAACCTCCCTCGAAGTATCGACACCGGCCTGGCTGAACGGTTAAGCAAGTATTGTACGGTGAGAATAGTCTTGGCTAATTCTTCTTTTATGGTTTGAGGAAGGATTCGAGAAACAGTGGGAGCCATCCAGTTTAGATAAACTAAAAACCACTCTAAACTTGCAAGAGCATCATGCTAAAGAGTTTTCTTCTCTCTCTCCTAATTGCAGCGACCCTGAAAATGACTGGACTTAAGTTACTTTTAGAGAAAAATATACTGACGGGGCCAAACTATAAAGATTGGCTGCGGAATGTCAAGATGGCTTTGACCTATGACAAACTGGGGTACGTCCTCACCGCTACAGCACCTGCTGTCCTTGGTCCCAAATCCAGCAATGCGGATAAGGAAATCCGTAAAACCTGGGATTTAGATTGCGCGAGAGCCAAGTGCATCGTGCTTGCCTCGATGAATAATGAACATCAGAGGAGGCACGAGGATATGTCCTTAGATGGCATATTTCTCCATACAAAGGAACTTTATGGAGAGCAATCTCGTATAGCAAGATACGAGACCTCAAAGAAATTGTTTCGAGCGAGGTTGGCTGTCGGGTCATCGGTAGGTGAACATGTCCTACAGATGATTGGCTATATAGAAGAGCTCGCAGACCTTGGGACGACTTTGGATAATGAGCTCTATACAGACCTTGTTCTCCAGTCCCTTCCTCCCACCTACGCCCAGTTTATCCTCAACATCAATCTTCAAGGAAAAGAAGTTGAACTTGCGGAACTCCTAAACATGTTAAGGAGTGCGGAGGGCACCTTGCAGAAAGCAAGGGAAACACCCGCTATGTTTGTTGGCGGAGCATCTTCTTCCGGGTCCAAGGCTAGGGCCAAAGGAAGGAAGAAGAAGGCCGCACCCAGACCTAGAGGAGGTGTTAGTAAGGTGGGAAAGAAGGGAAAGAAAAAGTTTACAGCACCGGTAGTTGGCCTGGATGAGTGCTTCCATTGTCACAGGAAAGGGCACTGGAAGAAGGATTGCAAGGCGTGGAACGCCAAGAACCAGGAACCGAAGCAAGCTGTGGCTTCGACTTCAGGTGTGTTTGTAATTGAGAATTGTCTGTCGATCAACTCTACTTCCTGGGTATTGGATACCGGGTCAGGATCTCATATTTGCAATTCATTGCAGGCACTGAGAAACCGTAGAGTGCTGAAGGAAGGTGATATGATCCTCAGGGTTGCTAACGGAGCTAGCGTGGGAGCTGCGTCCGTCGGGGATTATCACCTAGGATTGACGAGTGGACACATTTTGGTTTTACATAACTGTTATTTTGTACCCAGCTTAACGTGTAATATCATATCAGTTTCCTTGTTATCAAATAAAGGTTATGATTTCACGTTTGTAAGAGATGTTGTCAACATCCACCTTAATCATGGTTTGATTGGGTCTGGTACTCTAAATAACGGCATATATGTGTTAAACCAACTCCAAATTTTCAATGTCCAGAACACACTAAAAAGAAAGTCTCCAGATTTAAATAAAGCTTTCTTATGGCATTGTAGACTGGGTCACATCAATGAGAGAAGGTTGACTAAGTTGCATAGAGAAGGATATTTGGACACGTTCGAATATCAAACTTATGACACTTATCAATCTTGTCTCAAAGGAAAGATGACAAAGACTCCATTCACTGGACAAGGAGTAAGAGCGAGCGAGCTCTTAGGACTCATACACAGTGATGTATGCGGTCCAATGTCTACACATGCGAGAGGTGGTTTTTCCTATTTCATTACTTTCACGGATGATTACTCAAGATACGGATTCATTTATCTGATGAAACATAAATCCGAGGCTTTTGAGAAATTCCAAGAGTATAAGAATGAAGTAGAAAACCAAACCGGCAAAAGTATAAAGACACTTAGATCTGATCGAGGTGGAGAATACTTGAGTGCCGAGTTCCTAGGTTACCTAAAAGAGAAAGGAATTCTCTCTCAGCTTACTCCTCCATACACTCCACAGCATAACGGTGTATCGGAGAGACGGAATCGAACCCTATTGGATATGGTACGATCCATGATGAGTAATGCTGAGTTACCGCGATCTTTCTGGGGTTATGCGCTTGAATCAGCGGCATATCTTCTGAACAGAGCTCCTACCAAGACTGTGCCTACCACTCCATATCAGATGTGGACTGGGAAGAAACCCCATCTTCAGCATATGAAGATTTGGGGATGTCCAGCTTTTGTTAAAAAGCAGCATGTGGACAAGCTCGAGGCACGATCAGTAAAATGTATGTTTGTGGGATATCCAAAGAACTCCAAGGGATATTATTTCTATTACGCAGAGGAACAAAAGGTTTTTGTTTCTCGTAATGCCCATTTTCTGGAAAATCAGTTTTTAGAAAAGGAAATAAGTGGGAGCGAAATAGAACTGGAAGAAATTCCAGAACCACAAACTACTGCTGAAAGTTTGGTAGAACCAGAGGTTCAAGAAGAACAGAACATTCCCGCACCCCTCCGCAGGAGTAGTAGGCCGTCTCATCCGCCTGAGAGATACTACGGTTTTCTCATAGACGGGGATAGAGAGGATTGCATCATAGATAATGATGAACCTACTGACTTCAGGCAGGCCATCCAGAGCGGCGACTCGGTACGATGGCTAGATGCAATGCGGACCGAGATGGAGTCCATGTACACCAACAAAGTATGGACTTTGGACTTTGCTCCAGATGGGATAAAACCCATAGGATGCAAATGGATCTTCAAGAAAAAGATTGGTGTAGATGGACAGGTGGAAACCTATAAGGCTAGACTTGTTGCAAAGGGTTTTCGTCAAAGACCTGGTTTGGACTATGACGAAACCTTTTCTCCAGTGGCTATGCTCAAATCCATTCGGGTCCTTCTTGCTATTGCTGCCTTCCATGATTATGAAATCTGGCAGATGGACGTAAAGACGGCTTTTCTGAATGGAAATTTAGAAGAGAGCGTCTATATGGATCAGCCAGAGGGTTTCAATCAGAGTGGGAGCAGCGGGAAAGTATGCAAGCTGCTTAAGTCCATTTATGGACTAAAGCAGGCATCGCGGAGTTGGAACATCTGTTTTGATGAGACAGTCAAAGAATATGACTTTATCAAAAATCCATATGAACCGTGCATATATAGTAAAGTTGTGGCCAGAAGTGTCGTATTCCTCGTCTTGTACGTGGATGACATTCTATTGATAGGAAATGACATTCCTATGCTACAATCTGTCAAAGGATTCTTGTCACACAGGTTCTCCATGAAAGACCTGGGTGATGCTTCTTACATTCTGGGGATCCGGATCTATCGTGATAGATCCAAGAGGATGTTGGGACTTTCGCAGTCCAGGTATATCGACACTGTACTGAAAAGATTCAGTATGGAAGATTCTAAGCGCGGTAATCTACCGGCTTGTCACGGAATCACCCTCTCCAAAGAGATGTCTCCCAAGACTGATTTGGAAAGGGAACGCATGTCTATTATACCCTACGCTTCTGCGGTAGGCTCTATAATGTATGCGATGTTGTGTACCAGACCAGATGTAGCTTACGCACTAAGCGTGGTAAGCCGGTATCAGTCAGACCCAGGGGAGAAACACTGGATAGCAGTAAAGAACATTCTCAAGTACCTGAGGAGGACTAAGGAGATGTTCTTGGTTTACGGCGGAAAAGACCTCAGGTTGGAGGCCTTTGCTGATTCCGGCTTCCAGAGTGATAAGGACGATTCCAAGTCCATGTCGGGTTATGTCTTTACCCTCAATGGAGGGGCGGTGTGCTGGAAGAGCTCCAAGCAGGACACCGTTGCTGACTCGACGATGGAAGCGGAGTATATAGCTGCTTGCGATGCCGCAAAAGAAGCAGTCTGGATGAAGAAGTTCCTAACAGAACTTCAGGTGGTTCCTACCATAGTTGATCCAATACCTCTATATTGCGACAACAACGGAGCTATAGCTTTAGCGAAGGAACCAAGGTCCCATTAGAAGTCCAGACACATCTTGAGGCGGTATCACCTGATCAGGGAGATCATTGATCGTCAGGAGATCGAGGTTCGGAGAGTTGCTTCAGAAGAGAACATTGCTGATCCATTCACGAAGGCCCTTCCTCAGATTCAGTTCGAGAGGCTACTCGAGATCATTGGTCTACGATATGCCAGTACATGGCCCTAGTGCAAGTGGGAGATTGTTAGTGTTTATGCCCTAGAAGGCCATTACTGTATCATACTAGCTTGTATATTACTTAATGGAAGCTTGGGATATTCACATGTATATAACAGTCTTGCTAAACATGGTAGTATGCTACTTGGTTTTTCTATCTTAATATGTGAGTATACGTATTGATAGAGCTCTTAGGATCTTGCTTGTCTACCAGCGTTGTGATGGCAGTCACACTAGTGGGGGCTGGGTAGTCTACAAGCACATCCTTATTCAGGTCCCTGGTCGTTGGATTATCGAGACAGAGCATCGATACTCCGGAGTAGACTAGTGTGTACGCTTCTCATCCCAGTTGGGGAGATGGTCTGTCCCACAGCCGTCAGTACGTCGTACTGGAGATAGTATACAGGTGCTCGTTAGGTTACGGGTACACCGGACAGGACTCACAGGGAACTGTTGGTTGGTTTGATACCAGTCGTCAGTGAACAGTTCCCAGGTGACATGAGTACAGCGTAGTCCGCAGACTTGACACTGCTACTTCGCCTCGAGTGTGTCCCACTGTTCTTAGATTGCTACCCTACCACGGCTCTATGGAGTCGTGCAAACAGGTAGCAGTTGGGTGCAGTCCCGAGCACTTGGAGGCAGTGGCGGTTAGACAGGATTCGTCCCTCCCGGTATTGGGAGTAGATATCGTGCTGTGTCAGAGAGCCATTACGCAAAGTCCCTGGCCAGGGCAAGCGAGATTTGCTGGTAGGTTCCAGCAGTTTCTCAGGGTGTAATGGGCTTCACTCCGACACGACTTATACCGCTATTAGGGGACTGACGCTTGCCGCCCCCCTAGGCCCGATATGCGATAGTCTTGGACGAACGGACCGGACTGTATGGAGATTGTCACATCAGACTCAGTAGGAGTTCGGATGGGTTTACTCATCGGCCTTCTTATCGACAACTACCTGGGGACCGTTACGTACAGCTAGTGCCGCTTGCGGTCTGTGGTTAAACCCACTGCCAGCGTAGTAGTCGAGTCTCTAGAGTCCCACACAGAGAGTTTCCTACTCCAGGCGAAACGATATAGAGGTTGCATGGTTTTGCGACAAAGGGTTCGGACGCATACGTGCGTTTACGCGCGTACGACTTTCGGACAGTTTTTACCAGTCGGCTTTGGTTTAAGCCAGTTACTGGTATCCAGTTATTGGATTTATACAGTCTAAAGTTTTTCCGTATTTTTACGGATCGGAGGGGCGTTCTCGTAATTACTCGAGAAGCTTCTAGAAGATGTGACTAAGGAGGTTTGTTTTGGAAAGAGAGTGAGTCATAGTGGTGATTCATTCACTTCATTAATGCACATTTATTGCTTAATGACTCATGCTAATGAATCATCTCAAGATATTTTGTGAAGCATGCTTATTCATTTCCTTTATTGATTTTTAGAAAATAAGAATGCTTCATAATATTATGATACACTCTCTCTCTTCTCTCATTATCTTATCACACATTCTCTCTCCTCAAGCTCTCATCTTCAAACCCTAATCCTTAATCCTCATGTGTTGAGATCAAAGGATTAGTTAGACTAAACAATCCATAACCTTCACTCTATATCATCCTCTCATCTTTGATTAGCAATCAAAGTTGATTAGTTACCTCAAGTTAGAGGTTTAGCTTGGTGTTTTGCTCTCGGGTGGATCGTCTACTACCTAGAGAAGGCCGAGGAGAACAAAGGAGGACGTAAAGAAGAAGGACCGGTTTCATTAGGTATAATCCCTAATCTTTTGTGTAATGAAACTCATAGAATACGGTTATTTAAAGTTTAGCTTCGATTCAAGCGGTTAGTCGATGTTCGTTGTTTAAACTTGATAAGTTTTTGTAAATTCCGCCTCCCCATAAGTACTGGGGTGTACTACATCGACTTACAGAGACTGGGTACACTAGACGGACTCGCCGAGAACTCCCTGATGGTGATATACCACACGTCAGATGGCAATTCTCCGGTGACACTGGGCAGGGTAGTCTGTAGACCCGAGATCGTCATAGAGTCTTGTGTGATTCCCACTGTGCTTTGATTTCCACCTTACCACGTCCAAGAGGGCGTGCAAAACGGTGGCTTTTGGGTGCAGTCCCGAATCACATGGAGGCAATGAGCGATAAGAGGGGATTCGTCTCTCCCGGTATAGGGAGTTGATGTTGTGCTGTGTTCGATTGGCTATAACTGGAAGTCCCTGGCCAGGGCTGATATAGAGAATTACTGGTAAGTGTTACCAGTAGTTTCTCGACCCGTTATGAGCCTCACATCGACACGACTTATCGGTTACTGGGGTCTGACGTATACCACCCCTAGACTAGATATGCAATATATCAGACGAAGAGACCGGACTGTACGGGAGTGTTACTGATTGGATTCACAGGAGAATGTACAGGCTAGCTTGTTGATCTTCTGATCGCTCAATACCTGGGTGGCTGTTACGTTTAGCTGACCGTTTGCAGCTTGTGGGTGTTTGATATGATCATCACCTGCTACCGGCGTATTGACGATTCTTTAGAGTCATACACAGAGGTTTCTTGACTCAGGCAAAATGGAGTAGGGGCACATATGTGATATGTGCACGACCGAGGATAATGCGATATGAGATACCGTATTATATTCTCGCGATATTTAGATATGAGCCGGGTCATCGGATCAAGTGTTGATTCGATGAATCGGTACATGATATAGTAGTCGGTTGCATTCGATATAGCCGGGTTGTCGGATCAAGTGTTGACTCGATAATTTAATGTATAATAATATATATGATATATTGCATTACATTATCTAATATTGGCTCACTTTATTATTTCATTTTTGTAGGTTTCCTAGGCACTCTCAAGAGGTCTCACAAGGCATCAACCATGCCCGTTTCAAAAATTACGGTGCCGAGAAAGCCTAGACTACGGATCGTTGGCTAGAATTCTAGGCGACAAATGAAAGTAGTTAACAACTTAACAAAAAGGGAACGAAAATACAACCTTTGTAGATCCGGTACTCCACCTCCATAGCTCCGCAACGAAGTCCCCTCGCTGTCCTAGTGAATTCCCGGGCTCTAGCGTCGGCTTCATCGGAGAATAGGCGAGCTAGGTCGTCGATGTCCATGCCGAAGATGATCTACGTCGAGGTATCGCTAGATCAAGCTCCACCTTCACCAAGCCATGAAAACTTATGAAGGAAACACCCTATACTACTTGGCAAGAGGTAGAGGATGAAGAAATAGGAAGTGGGTAGACTTTAGAATTGGATTTCTCACTCTAATTCATCAATCACCATTGATGGATGCAAGGTTTTCTTCTTGAGTTCAAGGAAGAAGAAGAAGAATGTTATGATGAGTTATTTAAAAATGGAAAAGAAATTGAATACTTATCATATTCCAACCATGGTTTAGTGTAGAGACTAAACTAAGGTTAAGTGAATGGTTAGGTTAGGTATGAAGACAAAAATGGTGACTAAGTCAAAGCTTCATGAAGCTTCAACATATATCCAAATAAAGCCACCATTTTTCTTTTCATTTTCCAAAAAGAAAATAAATAAATAAATGAATAAATAGATATTAAAAACAAAACCCTAACCATTTAAATAACCATGGTTTAATCTTTACACAAACTCAAGTAAGCTTGTATCATCAAACATGATACAAACAAGTGCACAAAAGTATATCACATATACAACTTGTGAACTTCAAGTGAGAAAATCCATTTAAAGTGAACCAATACTAGTTAATGCAAAGTAATATATCAAATATGTAATTATACATTAAATCATTAAATCAACACTTGATTTAACGATCCGGTCGTATCGCATATAACCGACTAGTATCCTATGTATCGGCTTACCGAACCAACCCTTGATTCGATAACTAGGTTATATCGCATACAACCTTTCGATACATTCATCGCGAGAATGTAATACGGTATCACATACACGAATCATTCTCGGTCCCGCACATATCTCATACGTGCTCCTATTTCGTTTCGCTTGAGCCAGGAAACCTCTGTGTAGGACTCTAAAGACTCGTCAATACGCCGGCAGCAGATGATGATCATATCAAGCACCCACAAGCCGCAAGCGGTCTGCTAAACGTAACGGCCACCCGGGTATTGAGCGATCTGAAGATCGACGAGCAAGCCCGCTCACACTCCAGTGAATCCAACCAGTAACACTACCGTACAGTCCGGTCTCGTCGTCTGATATGTCGCATATCTTGCCTAGGGGTGGTAAATGTCAGACCCCAATAGCTCGATAAGTCGTGTCGATATGAGGTCTATAACAATTCGAGAAACTACTGGTAACACTTACCAGTAAATCTCAGCAACCCTGGCCAGGGATTTCCTGTTATAGCCAATCGAACGCATCGCAACATCAACCCCCTATACCGGGAGAGACGAATCCCCTCCTATCGCTCATTGCCTCCATGTGACTCGGGACTGTACCCAAAAACCACCGTTTTGCACGCCCTCTTGGACGTGGTAAGATGGAAATCAAAGCACAGTGGGAACCACACAAGACTCTATGACGATCTCGGGTCAACAGACTACTCTGTACCAGTGTCACCAGAGAACTGCCATCTGACGTAAGGTATAATACCATCTGGGAGTTCTCGGCGAGTCCGTCCAGTGTACCCAGTCTCTACTGAGCACCCGTATATCTCCTCTGATGTCAAACACCGATGGATATGGGATCATCCATCGCCCATCTTTATGGGTCGAGAAGGTACACGCTAGTCTACTCTGGTATATCGATGCCCCGTCTCGATACACCCACGACTAGGGACTTTGAAGGATGTACTTATGGACTACCATGTCCCCACTAGTATGATCCGCATCATAGTCCAGGTAGTCAAGTACACATCCTAAGGGCTTTACCAACATGTAATAGAGAGACAATCAGTATACATGTTAAGGTAAAGAGCAACCAGATAGCATACTATCATGTCGAGCAAGAAAGTCCTCCCTATATATGTCCCAGCATCCACTACAATATACATTCTATGTACAGTAATGGCCTCTAGGGCATACATATAACTAACAATCTCCCACTTGCACTAGGGCCATCTGTAGCAGTGGTCGAAGTATCTCATACTCAACCATCCCATAAAAGTCTCTCTCTGGGAATAGGCCTTCGTGAGTGGATCCGCCGTGTTATCCTCTGAGTCTGCTCTCCTTGCCTCGACCACCTTGGTGATCAACCATCTCCATGATCAGGTGATACTGCCTTAGAATAAGTCTGGATCACTGACGGGACCGGCGTTCCTTGGCATAAGCCACAACTCCATTGTCTCACAATGGTAGGAACATAGTTCATCTCATGAACCATTATACATCCAAACAGCCTCTTTGGTAGCATCTTAAGTAGCGATG
The DNA here is from genome assembly GCA_030015575.1 of Agapanthus africanus. Classification (NCBI taxonomy): domain Eukaryota; kingdom Viridiplantae; phylum Streptophyta; class Magnoliopsida; order Asparagales; family Amaryllidaceae; genus Agapanthus; species Agapanthus africanus. Next base: position 103,598,564 of record CM057345.1, on the reverse strand, counting down.
TATCCTGCCTTTATCGTCTAGTATGTCACGGTATCTAGCTTGGAACTCTTCCAACATACCGTCCCTCGATTGAGGGTAAAGACAATGCCTGCGACTGACATTCAGTCGTCTTGATCACCCTGGAACACTTCCAGTGATTCTCCCCAGGATCAACTGATACCATCTCACTACAACTAGTGAGATTCCTAACATCCAATTAGATCTATCTCATAGATCCAAAATCCAGGATTTAGTAGGTATCATTTTGATCCTATATGGAGAATCATTGTGATAAGCGGAGATTGACTGAGCGTAGCATAGGAAACTCCTTCCCTATCTTGAGTATGTCATCCACGTACTCTACGAGGATCACCACCATACTCCCTACTACCTTTTTGTATAAACAAGGTTCATCTACCATTTTGATGATGTCAAACTCTTTGACTAACACATCAAAACAGACGTTCCAACTCCGCGATGCCTGCTTTATCAGATAAAGCATCTTGCTCACGTTTCCGCTGCTCCCACTGTCTACGAGGCCCTCTGGCTGTGTACTTATAGACACACTCTTCTAAAACATCATTTAGGAAAGGAGTCATGGCACCCAACCGCCAGATATCATAGTCATGGTATGTAGCCGTGACAAGTAGGATCTGGATGGACTTAAGCATAGGTACTGGAAAAGGTTTCATCATTATCCACGCCTGGTCAATGACGAAAACCTTTAACAAGTCTAGCTTTGAAAGTCTCAACTTTTCCATCTACACCAAGTAATCTTCTCATGATATACTTGCTCCTGATGGGGATTTAACCCTTCATATATAGCAACCAAAGTCCATACTTTGTTGGTGTATAAGGATTCCATCTCAGATCGATAAGCATCCAGCCATTCTTACAGAGTCTTACTCCTGATGGCCAGCTCGAAGCTAGTTGGGTCATCATCTCATGATGCAATCCTCGCTCCCACTGTCATAGAGAAACCGAAGTATCTCTCAGGTGGGTGAGGAACCCTACTAGATCGGCGGAGAGGCTGAGGTTCATTGGAATCTATTGAATCCTTTGGTTCTGTCAAATCATCAGCTGCAGTTTGTATAGCTGGAACATTTCCAGTTGTACATAACAGACGTTGCCTCGAGCTTGTCCGGATTTTGCTTTTAGACATTGGCCGGACAACCCCAAATCTTAACTGACTTAAGAGATGGGCTCTTCCCTTTCCATATCACATATGAAGTGGTAGGCTACTGATTTGATCGGGACCCTATTCAATAGGTATGCAGCTTCTCAAGCGCATAACTCCCAAAAGGAAATAGATAACTCAGTAGTACTCATCATAGAGCACACCTTATCATATAGGGTGTGATTGCTCCGCCCCGATATACCATCGTGCTATGGTGTAAACGGAGGAGTAATGCTGAGAGAGAATCTCATTCTCCTTTAGAATAGTCCAGGAATTCCATGCACAAGTATTCTCCTCCCTGATCTCATCATAGGACATAATACTTATACCCGTATTTTGGTTCTCTACTTCTAACTTATATTCTGTGAATATCTCAAAAGGTTCGGACTTATGTTTCAATAGGAACTTATGTCTGAATCTTGAGAGATCATCAGAGAATGTAACGAAGTAAAAAAGAACCGGTCTTGGTATGTGTAGACCGGGGACTTACATACATCAACATGTATCATCCCAAGAGTTCAGTAACTCTTTCTCTGTTTCCAATAAACAGAGCTATGGTCATCTTATCTTTGTGACATGACTGACGAGTTTCACAAGATGTAAATTCAAACTGATTTAAATATGCATCGAAATGTAACTCAGCTAGTCGGGTCGCATTGATATGACCTAGTCTACAATACCTCAAGAAGGATTCGTTCATTTCTGAACTATTCCTCTTGTGTGTGTTCTTTATACTAAGAAGTGTAGTTTGATTTAGAACATCAACGCTTTTAGATAACGTGCCTGAACCGATCAACTTTTGATATAGGAAATGTTCAAAACATTATCCAACAATACAAAATTATATCCTTTCTTTACTCATAAAGAGACTGATATGATTTTGTATATCAGGTTCGGTATCTAATAGCATTCGTTCAGAATCAATGTATTGGTAATACAGGGTGACAGTGACCGACAGACTTGGCTGCAACACTTGCCCCGTTTTCTGCCTCATGAAACTTATCACCCGTTCTCAGTTCTTTACCTATCTGTAGCCCATGTAATATATTACATATGCGGGATCCTGATCCGGTATCATATACCCAGGATGTAAAGGATGCAGAGAAATAGTTCTTTGTAATGAACATACCCGAAGATGATGCATCATATGCACTTTCTTCGTTTGGGCGACACGGGAATTCTGGTAATCCCCAATTTCCTGCTCTGTCTTATAACAATTATAAGTAGGAGCGGGACCAACGTTCCCCAGCTCAGTATAACAAGCGGGTTCTGTCAAATATTCCGTATTATTATCTTAATTAAGGCGTGATATGGTCGCTACCTGGAGAGAGAGAGAAGAAAACACTCAGCGTGCGCTCTTGCAAGAATAGATTGGTTATTATTTTATCTAATCAGGATGGCTCCCACTGCTTTTTATCAAATCTTCCTTCAAACCCTAAAAGGAAAGACTAGCCGGGATTAATTACACACTACAAGTTCGCCAATCTTTCAGCCAGGCCAGTGTCGGTACTTTGAGGGAGGTCCCCCGTGCTTTCGCACGAACCTAATTAATGTAAAGCTCGTTTTCCCAGAGGCGTAGCCCCGTTGACACCTTTCTAGACACCTACTTGATCGGCTAATTGTAATGTGTAAAACTCTCCCAGGAGTAACAATTACTCGCAGCGGGTATCAGGATCCAACTATCTCATAGAAGGTATGCAATCTCATTGCAAATTTCAACACTTGAAATTCCCGATAATATTTTGCCCCAAGCGTCCTATGACCTTGACGGAGGTCAACAAACCATAGGCTACTAGTCAAGTTCAACCCGTCATTTCTTGATCGAATTAAACCCACCCGCACGACCCTTGACGGAGGTCAACAAGGCCGCACGACTACCCTAATCCAATCTGCATCATATGCATAAGCAGATAAATACTAGTTAGCTACCGCACACTACGCCTTGACGGAGGTCAACAAACGTAGCACGAATACTAAATAGGACTTATCTGAAATGACGGAGGGCTACGACAGGTTTTTCTGAAAATCTATTGCGTAATGAACTTGATATCGTTGTAGGATCGAATGATTTTAAAATGGAGTGTTTTTGAGGCTTTTCTAGTTTTGCTAAAGGAGTCACTCCCGGTGAAGGGATCGTCGGTCCTTTCCTCGTCGAATGAGGTGCGGGATATATCACATATATCACCGTGCAAAGAAAACTCTTAAAAGCAATCAAAAGACAAATCGAGTGTGTAGCATCTGCCAGTTATTGCTAAAGGAGTCACTCCCGGTGAAGGGATCTCGGTCCTTTCCCTATCGAATAAGGTGCAGGATATATCATATATACCGCTGTGCAAAGCAAGAACTGTAGCTACCTGTTTTATTTTGAAATCCGATTCTACAACATCTTAGGTTTCTTTTATTTCATTAATCTCATTAATGAAGTCCCATCATTTAAGTACCTAATCATCACAGATAAATACGACGTACACTTATGCCATCCGCATTCGCCTCGATGTCCCCTCGTGCACCGTTAGGTTAGGTAACTAACGACAGAGCGGGGCAGGGCTAGCGCGGGTGTAAAACATAAGTAACGTCTATATAATATATCATATATACTATATACTGTATCTATCACAGAACATCACATGATCACATCACAGATATCGCAGCAGAAGAAACATATGAAATATTGGATATACTAGGACGTCCGTGTTTTCAATACGAGCCAGTATAAAACACAGATTCCACGGTCGCGATGAATAGCCAAAACCCACACCCCTAGACCCCTACGAGAGCGGCAAGCAACCCTACCAATTCTAGAGTTAGGAGACCCGGACTCGACTCCTCGAGTTGGTCTCCCACTGGACTCCAGAACCCGGTTACTTGTACCCTCCTCCTTGGGTCTATCCTAGTGCGGAAAAGTAAATAATATACAAATGGTGACAACATCCGCTACCTGGAAGTGCCCCAATAAAAGAATATTACATACAAGTTTTTACATGAATGAAAATGAAAAACACTCATCTCACATAAAAAACCCCGGCTATTCAAACGCGACGATCCAATATAACATATCCAGCAACACATAACATCACATGTCATCAACGTAAGTAAACATGCGTATCCCAATTGTCGTTGACATATAGCAACGAAACCGGCAATATCACATATTACACTTACGGTCACAGAAAAGAAAGTGTAAAACTACAACAGTTGGAATCCGCAACCACCTCAGACATCGCATGCCTGACCAAATGAATTCCTTAGACATCGCATGCCTAACAATTATAAACCCCGCATTTTAGTCTCATTATCGAAAACACTTTTCAATGTCAAGTCGGGCAATTCAACAAGATTCCCGACATCCTGATCGAATGCTCGTCGCAAACTTTAGTAGACGGCCCCACCCCCGACGCCGTCGACGAAGTGCACCAAGGCGGAACACCGCCACCGCGAGCACCTGAACGGATGCTTTCGGCGACGGGGTTCTCCTACAGTCACTTGGTCGGGGCTATGGGGTGTAGCTGTCTATTAAGTTTACCCGGCGAGTATCCGCGTACGCTACGTGATTGCGACGGACTTTTGATCACATCAAAATTCCGTGGCAACCGATCAAGTGAGACTAAACTGCTATGTTTATAACATTCATTCAGTTATCTCATAACTTATTGTGAATTCCAATTATTGTATCACATTCCGGATAAACAGAAAATGTTAAACTTTCCGATCGAACAATCGAACACCCAAGTTTTCCCGATACAGATCAACACATGAAACAAGTCTAAAAACATTCAGTTCGTGCCTCAGTACCAACGGTCCAGCCATAGAAGGGTCAAGCCAACGCCTCACATGTGGCACGCCGTACTGCCCCAAACCCGAAGGTTCAAAGGGCAGTTCAAGACGGTCACATAATCGAGTTAAGGTTTGTTGTCTTCTAGAGGGTCCATCGCGTTACTTGCACTACTTAGAACGTCGTTAAACTATGGAAAGTTCCTACACTTGGAAATTTCCCGGCAGGGGAAAAATTGGGTATTTATATCCGGTTGAACTTTTTAACATATTCTAAAATTTATCCGGAAAACACATAGACACAGTTTGATAATCCGATCGAATATACGAAGTCCCAACACTATCCCAGAAAACTCAACTGTTGAGTAAATATTAAAAATTTCCAGAAGACTCAGCACTACAAGACAAGAATTACTGTGCAAGCCACGTGGTGTAACTCCACAAAGTGGCCGCGGAACCGCCGCGAATCCCATGGTGGGGGCCGCGGTTCCGCGCCTCCTTAGTGGTGTTAGCATCACGTGCTTCACAGTAACTCATACAATTCCCTGCTGAATTTTTTGGAAATTTTTAATCTGGAAAAATCCCAGTTTTTAGAAAAAATCCAGAGAGCACTTTGTGTTAGGGTTTCGGGTTCGTTCGGGTTTCAAACTCCGTCTAGACATCGCCTAAGGCTCTAGCTAGGCTCTGATACCACTGTAGGGTTCCTAGGCACTCTCAAGAGGTCTTACAAGGCATCAACCATGCCCATTTCAAAAATTACGGTGCCGAGAAACCCTAGACTACGGATCGTTGGCTAGAATTCTAGGCGACAAATGAAAGTAGTTAACAACTTAACAAAAAGGGAACGGAAATACAACCTTTGTAGATCCGGTACTCCACCTCCATAGCTCCGCAACGAAGTCCCCTCGCTGTCCTAGTGAATTCCCGGGCTCTAGCGACGGCTTCATCGGAGAATAGGCGAGCTAGGTCGTCGATGTCCATACCGAAGATGATCTACGTCGAGGCATCGCTAGATCAAGCTCCACCTTCACCAAGCCATGAAAACTTGTGAAGGAAACACCCTATACTACTTAGCAAGAGGTAGAGGATGAAGAAATAGGAAGTGGGTAGACTTTAGAATTGGATTTCTCACTCTAATTCATCAATCACCATTGATGGATGCAAGGTTTTCTTCTTGAGTTCAAGGAAGAAGAAGAAGAATGTTATGATGAGTTATTTAAAAATGGAAAAGAAATTGAATACTTATCATATTCCAACCATGGTTTAGTGTAGAGACTAAACTAAGGTTAAGTGAATGGTTAGGTTAGGTATGAAGACAAAAATGGTGACTAAGTCAAAGCTTCATGAAGCTTCAACATATATCCAAATAAAGCCACCATTTTTCTTTTCATTTTCCAAAAAGAAAATAAATAAATAAATGAATAAATAGATATTAAAAACAAAACCCTAACCATTTAAATAACCATGGTTTAATCTTTACACAAACTCAAGTAAGCTTGTATCATCAAACATGATACAAACAAGTGCACAAAAGTATATCACATATACAACTTGTGAACTTCAAGTGAGAAAATCCATTTAAAGTGAACCAATACTAGTTAATGCAAAGTAATATATCAAATATGTAATTATACATTAAATCGTTAAATCAACACTTGATTTAACGATCTGGTCGTATCGCATATAACCGACTGGTATCCTATGTATCGGCTTACCGAACCAACCCTTGATTCGATAACTAGGTTATATCGCATACAACCTTTCGATACATTCATCGCGAGAATGTAATACGGTATCACATACACGAATCATTCTCGGTCCCGCACATATCTCATACGTGCTCCTATTTCGTTTCGCTTGAGCCAGGAAACCTCTGTGTAAGACTCTAAAGACTCGTCAATACGCCGGCAGCAGATGATGATCATATCAAGCACCCACAAGCCGCAAGCGGTCTGCTAAACGTAACGGCCACCCGGGTATTGAGCGATCTGAAGATCGACGAGCAAGCCCGCTCACACTCCAGTGAATCCAACCAGTAACACTACCGTACAGTCCGGTCTCGTCGTCTGATATGTCGCATATCTTGCCTAGGGATGGTAAATATCAGACCCCAATAGCTCGATAAGTCGTGTCGATATGAGGTCTATAACAATTCGAGAAACTACTGGTAACACTTACCAGTAAATCTCAGCAACCCTGGCCAGGGATTTCCTGTTATAGCCAATCGAACACAGCGCAACATCAACCCCCTATACCGGGAGAGACGAATCCCCTCCTATCGCTCATTGCCTCCATGTGACTCGGGACTGTACCCAAAAACCACCGTTTTGCACGCCCTCTTGGACGTGGTAAGATGGAAATCAAAGCACAGTGGGAACCACACAAGACTCTATGACGATCTCGGGTCAACAGACTACTCTGTACCAGTGTCACCAGAGAACTGCCATCTGACGTAAGGTATAATACCATCTGGGAGTTCTCGGCGAGTCCGTCCAGTGTACCCAGTGTCTACTGAGCACCCGTATATCTCCTCTGATGTCAAACACCGATGGATATGGGATCATCCATCGCCCATCTTTATGGGTCGAGAAGGTACACGCTAGTCTACTCTGGTATATCGATGCCCCGTCTCGATACACCCACGACTAGGGACTTTGAAGGATGTACTTATGGACTACCATGTCCCCACTAGTATGATCCGCATCATAGTCCAGGTAGTCAAGTACACATCCTAAGGGCTTTACCAACATGTAATAGAGAGACAATCAGTATACACGTTATGGTAAAGAGCAACCAGATAGCATACTATCATGTCGAGCAAGAAAGTCCTCCCTATATATGTCCCAGCATCCACTACAATATACATCCTATGTACAGTAATGGCCTCTAGGGCATACATATAACTAACAATTTTCTCACCGGGTAATACATTGATATATATGCGATATATGTTAATTGTATTATTTTCTTTTGTTACAAATATATAATATATATGTGATATATATTATTGTAACATGATATGATTACTAATGCAACATGTTTAGTGGAGATTAAACAAGGTTAGGGTTTGAATTGGGTTAGTTCTTTCATGAACATTCTAGAAGCTTTTCTTTTGTCACGAGTTAAGATATTATGGTTGATATTTTCTAGTGACTCATTGTTTAACCCAATCCAAACCTTAGTTAATTCTCTACATGGGTTAGCCTAGTCATAGTTGAGCATGGTTACATTATTAATCATATATCATTTCATTATTCATCACAAAAGGATTAATGCATTATTTTCTTCTTCTTCTTCAACCTTGAGCTTTGAGAAAGCTTACTAGGTTTTCATTTTGTGATGATTAAGAGTGAGAATTTGATATAAAAAGAAAACATAAATACTACTCCATCATCCTCATCTAATCTAACCAATTAGATTAGGGTGTTCACCTCATTAGAGAGAGAGAGCTTGAGTTATAGAAATTTCGACGTAGATCATCGGAGAAAAGGAACACTACAAGCCAGCATGGATCGTTCGAGTCGTGGAGCCATTCTTGAGTCCGGGATATCGTGGATCGCGGCGAAGGGACTTCTAGTCGGAGCTTATGAAGCGAAGGAGTGGACTACAAAGGTTGTAATCCCTCACTTTTAGTTGTAAAGATGTTTTCTTGCATGTTAAACCCTAATAATCTAGCAAAGATCCCGGCTTTGGGTTGTTCGGCACGTCTAAATTTTAAATCGGGCATGGTTGATGCCTTATAGACCTTTGTATGACTGCCTAGGAACCCTACAGCCTGGAAATAGTGCTGTAGTTTTCTTCCGGCGACAACTAGTGCTAAGACTATCTTTTCTATGGCTGGGTATCTTTTTTCCGCGTCCTTGAAAACGTGGCTTATGTAGTAAACCGAATTCTGTACACTGCCGAATTCCTTGACGAGCAATGAGCTTGCTGTTTCCCCCAATAAAGGAGCAAGGTTCTGTTCAAAATTTGAAAGGCGGCGCCAAGAGTTAAAAACTCAGAGGCAGCGCCTCACGTGCCTTACACGAGGACGCCAGCGCAAAGAGTTAAAAACTCTGAGGCAGCGCCTCACATGCCTTGCACGAGGGCGCTAACACCAAGAGTTAAAAATTCTTAGGCAACGTCTCACGTGCCTCGCACGAGGGCGCCAGTGCCAGAGCTAAAACCTCTCTGTTAGACAGAGCCATTGGATCAAAGATCTAACGGAGATGATAAATCATCAAAATGCAGAATTAAATTCTGTTGAGGAAATATTCCTCAAATCTTTCTAAACAAGAAAGATTACTCTCTGTAAAACAGAGTATCGTTGGATTAAAAATCCAATGGCGATTAAAGAGTCACCGATCGACAGAATAAATTCTGTGTGGGAAAATATTTCCCTAATCTTGTTAAAAACAAGAAAAATATCTTCCGTAAAACAGAAATCCTTGGATCAAAAATCCAACGATGGTAAATATCCCCGAATCAATTAAAGATCTCTCAATGAGAGATTTCTTCAACTAATCAACAAACTTCTTCTTACTATATAAAGGACCCAAGACTTCAAGTCTAAAAAAGAGGAACCCCCTCATAAGCTTAAAAAAGAGAGAAAGCTTTGAAAGAACATAGAATAAAATTCTCAAGGAAGAAGAACTCTCTTCTTGGAAATTTTAGGTAAACAGAAATAGAAAGAGATCCTGTGGATCATTCAAAAAAAAGAGGAGAGAAATAAAGAGTACTTAGCACTCAATGGCTGGCGCCCGGCGCCCAGCTCCCCATGTATCCCTCACGTGGGCGCTATAACATAAAGAGTGCTTAGCACTTAGTGGCCAGCGCCCAGTGCCCAGCATCCCATGTGTTCCTCATGTGGGCGCTATAAAATAAAGAGTTCTTAGCTCTCAGTGGCTGGCGGCCAGCGCCTCACGTGACCCTCATGTGGACACTACAGAATATAAGAGTGCTTGACACTCATCATTCAGCACCTAGCGCCTAGTGTCTCGCATGCTTTGCACGTGGGCGCTATAAAGAGTGCTCAGCACTCCACATGTAGAGACAAATGAAATGAGAGAGTAAAGTGTGAGCGTCAGAACTCACATAAGTGCTCAGCACTTTTTTCAAGAAAAAGGGGGACTGAGCCCATACCAGTGCTTAGCACTTCTTTTAAATCAAAGGAAAATTGAGTGGGACAAGCCCAAGTAGGCTAGGTCCCTAATTCAGATCAACTGAGCCCATGGACTCATCGTTTCCCAAACATGATTCATGACATAAAAAAAAACCAACCGAGCCCCCAACTGCTCGTATACCTTTAAGTCGATCTTGATCTCAAAATAAATCAACGATCCTTAAATCAAACCAAACCTAAATCTAATAATATACGGATTTGGACTAATCCACGCCCTATGGGCAACGAGACAAATTAGTCTCTGTATACAATCCACGGGCAACCAAAAATAAAACAAACACACACGACACGAAGTGAACTTCTGGAGCAGGAGAAAGCGGTTATCGCTACACGGTAATGTAATTAACTGCAGGGGCTTGCGCCTGCGGGGAAGAGCGTCCCCACAATCAAAAACCCCCTCAGAAAAAAGGGGGAACCTGACGAAGTCTGCTATAATGGTCGCATCTGTCCAAACCTCCGATACACGGTGTCATAAATCAACTTGGAATCTTCGGAGAGGTGGATGGATAAACCCAAATAGCATTTGCCCCCAAATTTAGGCAAGACGACCTACGCGGTTCGTCCCCGTTTTCGACGGTAAACAGATTCTGGCACGCCCGGTGGGGCCTTTTCCTCTTTCCACTCCACACTTCGTGTGTCGTGTTTGTGAACAAATCGCGGTTTATTATGGTTGCCCCTGGATTCGAGATACTAAGATTTGGTGTCTTGCTCCTTTTTAGAGAAGTGAACATCGATGGCTTTCAGGTGCACCAACTGCAAGAGCAATTCCCGCTCCGTCCTGACTGGAGGAGTGACTTATGGGCCAAATGCGGCTTACATCTTTTCAATGCCAGTGGAATAGGTGACTCAGGCCACCACTGGATTGTTCTTTGGGACTATGCTCCCGCCAACAAGCTTCGGCGCCCCAGTGCCATAACAGGAAGCTCCAAAGAAGTCGGTCTTTGATCGACTTGCAACTACCACGGCCCCTCTCAACGGGTCTTCCAATTCTAACACCTCGGTCTTCAACAAGCTAAGCCACAGCTCAAGTGGGCCCGCAAAGAGTCTCACGATACCTGAAAGGGTTATCCCAAAATGGATAGCCGTTTTGGCTCCGGCGAGAGAAGTCATCAAAGGGGTGTCTCCTACCAAAGGCTCGGTCTTCGCAAGATTGGCCGTTCCAACTCCTTCTTCCGGCAAAGTCATCAAGACTGCTTCCCCTACCAAAAGGGCGGCCTTCAAAAGATTGACCATCCTTTCTCAATAGACGTCAGTCTTTAATAGGCTGGCGCCAGCAGTAGCCCTTCATCAGAGCAGGGGTTATGACGAAGCCGCTCCCGCAACTGAGGCAATCCAATCTGGAAGGCATGCTGGACGTCGCCACTGGCGCCGAGTGAGGAAAGCTGGGGGCAGTTCCCCCTCTAGAGTTACCCCACCAGCTCCAATGGTGAAAATTAACGCTGCTGTTCTAACTAGGAACAACTTCGATCTGCTCAGGAGGGTATGAAATAACTCCCTAAGCGCTGTATTGAAGAAGTATCCCCACCTGCTGAAAACATGATGCAGGCAAAACCGAAGCAACCCCCTCAGCGGTTGTCCTCCAAAATCCACAGAGTTTGGCTGAAGGTCCAAGATTCTGTGATTGATAAAGACTACTCTTGCCGACTGAAGAAAATGAAGGCTCGGCAAGAGGAGGACCATCCCTCCGTCGTACAACAGAAGGCATCGTCTACATGGGTGCCTGTTACAATGGTCCCTCCGAATTCAACCTCCCATAAAAGAAGAAGGCCGGAGAAAACTCCACTGCCTACGACGAATTCCAAAGGCACTGGACCCAAACGCCCCAAGTCTGGGGGCATGATCGTGCACACGGTATACATGGATGCCGGGATAGAGGAAAGTCATGCTTCCGTAAGTCATCGACCACTCACTCAGTCGTTGATAAAAGCTCAGGAGCAGCAACAAAAGCTCTAAGAAATGCTGATGAAAATTTCAGCACTCACCGGCCATAAAGAAATCCTGGAATCATCGTCTGAGCAGCGCCATGAACAAGAGACCGACACCGAGTTCCTGCGGAGGGTGCTGGAAAGGAAGGATAAGGAGGCCGCGGAACAGGCCGCTAATATAAAGCAAATGACACTTCTGTTCCAAAACATGGTTGGGATGATGATCCAGCCGGAACCTCCAGCCGAAGACACTCCAATAGTCATCGAAGACGATAGAGGGAAAACGTCAAACCCTCCTCCGGCTGTCTCAGCAGCCCAGGAAGAGACAATCTCCAAGGCTGCCCTTGATGACTACATAGCTCAACAAATACGAGCTCATCAAGCGAGTTAAGCGGCTGTCCAAGTCGTCAGAACTGGGCGACCTTATCCAGGCTGGTACGATCAAATCAAGTAGCCGCCAGGATATACGATCCCTAAGTTCCATATGTATAAGGGGACGGGCAATCCACACCGGTACGTTGCTCAATTCAGAGCTTTGTGCGGTAATACTGGAGGCGGCGAAAAACTGCTGCTTCGCCAGTTTGTTGGCAGCTTGTCGGAGACGGCATTTGAATGGTACTCCGAGCTCCCAAATGACTCCGTCAAAACATTCATGGAGATGGAATTACTACTCACACAGTGGTTCACAAGAACAAGCGAGCACACCCCGATCACGACATTAATCAATGCCTGGGTGAAGCCAGGAGACACCTGGGTTCAATACGCAATTCGGTGGTGGAACCTATGGTCAAAATGCGAACAACGCATAGAGGAATTTCCTGCCATAGGCATGTTCCTCAAGCGACTATATCCCAATTTATGATGTTCTTCAAACCGACCACCTTCCAGGCCTTGATCGACAAACTGGCCCAAATGGACCAGATGGGCCATAGGCCGTCCTTTTCGAAAACAGATCCCCGGAATGAAAAGGGCAAAGGGAAAGCGACCTTCGTTGCCAATGCTCAACAGCAACCAATTGACCCGAAACCAGTTGCTCGCCAAAGTGACACACGCCCACACCGATCCCTCGAAGAGAAGCTAGGACGTCCTTACTCGTTTCCCCGAGATAAAACGAGGAGTCTGTTCGAATTGGCAGTGCGCAACAGACTTATCACTTTGCCGGATCCGAGACGCCCACTACAGCCTGGTGATGTCAACAGTCCTAACTACTGCTCCTACCACAGAGTATTGGGCCACCCAATTGAGGATTACTATGTCTTCAAAAATTGGGTCGAGGACCAGTACTAACAAGGCAAGTTTGTGCTGTCCAAAAACTGAATGGTGAACCCGCCACAGAAGCACACTCCTAAAAAGGTAGATACGCCGGGGGCATCATGCTCGTTTATGAAAGAAGCTTCTTGGGAAGTGGTCCTTTCAGCTAAAACTAAAAGATGCTGAAGGATCTTCAAGCATGTTCGGTGATCAAATGGAAAAGCCCGCAGGAGCCCGAGATCATTGAGGGGATACTTAAACCGCGCCCAATGCCGAAAACTACTAACAAGGGGCAAGACCTCCAGGCCAAGCCTTCGAAGTCTTCAAAGGAAAAGAAGAAGACCAAGAAACCCGTGCAGCTCGACGACAATCGTACGGATTTGCAAAAATACATCGACACACTGGATGAATACAACCAAAAGGCGCCGACCCCAGTCATACTCAAAGAGTTTCTCAACCACATCTTTGAGAACGGAGACAGTGACATGGATGAAGGAAACAACTCGTCAGAAGAACCCAACGATTATGTAGCGAGTTGCCACATGGTCTCTCACTTGTCGTTAAAAGACGAAGAAGCTCCGTCGGCATCAGAAAGCAACACAGAGGAACAGGGGGCAGGACCGGCGTCAGAATCCCTGGAGCCGTCAGAAGACCCAATTGACAGGATGCTAAGTGAAGCCCTTCAAAAGAGCAAAGCTGACCGAGAACGTGAAACGACCATATACGAAAAGGCCAAGCATCGGCGCTAGGATGAAGAAGCTGCGGTAAGGAAGAGTCACAAAGTACTCCAACCAGATCGAAGCACACCCGCGGCAGAAAAAAGCAGGTTTAAGAGGGGAAACGGTTCGCCAAAAACCTGTCAATGGGAATGAAGCTGCCCATTCTCATGGAAAATACTCTCGGGAGTACATGCCTCGATGAAGCAGATGTACATTTGAATTACTGCTTGTACCATCGGAGGGTCACACACCCCACCGAAGAGTGCGATGCCTTCAAGAAGTGATGGCAAAGATACGTTGCTCACCGGCAACACTTCAAGCGGATGAAGCGCAAAACCCATCGACAACAAAGAAGCGTGACAGACAAGCGTGAAGGAATGGCTGGCAACTATCATATGGTTGATACCAGTTCGACAAGAGTAAAATCTCAAGTTCTTACCTTCGGGAGTGATTCTGACGAAGAAATAACTCTCGGCCCTCTCTTCAAAGAATCTACCTCTGGAAAAGAAGAAGAAGAGGTGCAAAACTGCGAAAACATTCAGCTGTGTAACTGTACGTTGCCTGAAAAGAACCTCGGGCCTACAAACAAGGGTTCAAACAAAAGTGACAAGGGAAAAGAAAAAAGTCCCCGAGGAAATCACCCTCGGTGATAGAGTCGTCAGAGAGCTCGCAGCCGAGGACCCGCCTGAGAAAAATAAGGTGGATTACAATGTCTTGGAACACCTGAGGAAGATACCCTCACAACTGAGCATGCTGGATGCTCTCCTCCTGTCCAAAGAGGCACAAGATTCTTTGATCAAGGCACTGCAAGAGCTTGATCAGTTCCAAGATTTCTTTGCGGAAGAAAAGATGAAGGACGAGCTGGCAGAGGTTCATACAACTGACATCACATTCGGCGATGAAGATCTCCTCCTCGGAACGTGCGATCAAAACCGTCCTTTATACGTCACTAGGTATTGCCATGACATCAAGATAGGAAAAATCCTGGTTGACAATGGGTCTTCCGTCAACCTTCTCAACGTGAAGGTGTTAAAGGATATCTGCATGAATGTTAAACACCTGGCCCGGGACAAAATTACTATCTCTGGGTTCGAATCGCAGTCATCACGGACGGTTGGGTTCATAATACTAACATTACGCTTTGGGATGCTCGTCACTGACATCAAATTACATGTCATCGAGTCCAAGACTTGCTACAACGCTTTGCTCATCCGGCCTTGGTTACACGAGTACAACATCATCCTTTCTACAGAACACTAGTGTATGAAGTAATTAAAAGATGACCTCGAGTACACCGCTACAGGGGACCTAAACCCATTCTCCGTAAATGAAGTCTGCAAATATGAAGACGCCAAGTACTTCCTACCAGATTCCTTGTATTCTCATTTGAGAATGAAAGGAATTATAGTTTCATACAATATCTTAATTGAATTTTATGTAATGATCAATAATTTTTTTTCTAAGCCGTAAACCCGAGAACCGACAAAAAGCCGTCGCCACTATTTCGATCTTTAGGAGCGATACCGAGAAGGATGAAGAGATAGTCTACTCGGGGCAACCCTAAGGCAAGAGGCCAGGACTATCTACTCCTATTTTGGTCTTTGGCAGTGACTCTGAGGACGATGCCAACGCAATGTTCTCCGTCCACCAGTCAGCACAAACCTTCACTGGTGCTGATCAGAGTTTACAAATCACCATGGTTCCGCAGCGGCATTACAGGGAACTTGATACGCTTGATACATACAGCATACAAGAGTTGCAGACTTTCTACGTCCCTCCTAGGTGAAAAGGTGAAAAGACGATCCTCTTCTATCGATCTACGGAGACTAAAGTAGAGAAAGAAGTATGGCATGGTGCCAAACTTGCGCTCGATAGGCTTCAACCAATCCGTCTATCCAGATATTACGCAGAGGGATTGAAAAGGTTATTAAGATGCCAAGGCGTACCCTTCAAACAAACCGCTCGACAAGCCTAGTTCTACAACAAGATTTGGGACGTTCGTGGGACTCAGCGGAAGATGCCTAATGGGGGGGGGGGGTGGAGACGACTGGGCTTGGATACGTTCGGTCTAAGAAATGGGAGCGATTCTATGGCTTCCATGTTATAAATGACTTCGGCGGAGAAGGGGATGCTCTTCCAGAAGCGCTGATATTGAACCAGAGCGAAATCCCGCCGTAAGAATACCAAGTCCGTCATTCAAAGAACATATTGACAAGCTAATAAGGGAAGCGGGTCAAAAGGTTCGGGATGACCACAGCCGCGAAATGGCCATTTACGAGAAAGCCAGGACGCAACGCCTCATTCAGCAGTCTACAGAAAGAGAAGACTATGATTCCCTTCACCCTCAGCCCGCTGTGCGCTCTCAGCAAGGTGAAGAATGGGAATGACGTTCAAAAACAGCGAAGCGAATCCAAAAAGCCACGCGATCTAGAAAAAGTCAGCTGGAATCCGTCTTTTATGAAGAAAATGGGTCGGGAATACTCGTTCCCTCAACACAAGACGAGAAAAATATTCAACCTTGTCATGAAGCATCAAATGATGATGCTCCCGAAGCCTCGGTATCCCGAACAAGTAAATGATGTCCATCATCCGGCTTATTGCTCCTACCATCGAGCAATAGGACATCCTCTTGAAGACTGCTTCACCTTCAAAGACTGGGTTGAAGAACAGTATCAGCAAGGTAGGTTTGCTCTATTCGACGGTTGGAAGGTAACCCCACCACAAAAGCATGAGCCAAAAGCAACCTATATAGCAAGAGTAGAACAAGATCAACATCGGTCTTGGAAACGAACTCGTACCTGCCATGTAATAACATTCTCAAAGGAGGGAGAGCATGAGAATATGGACAACCTCTCCCATTGCTTCGCAGATGAGGATGAGGACAAGGTGATCTCAGAGTTTCCACCGGTGCCAAAAGAATTGGAGGATGGAATACACACCACGGCAGACAATCTAAGGAAAATTGACTTAGGAACGGAAAACGATCCAAGGACAACGTTCGTCAGTGAGCTATTGTCTAAAAGACAGGTAGCCACACTAAAATACGTGCTTACTCAATATAAAGACTGCTTCGCATGGAATTATTCCGAGATGCCGGGACTAGATCCAGAAATAGCGGTGCATAAACTGGCTATATCGTCGGACGTTAAGCCAGTCAAGCAGGCGCCAAGAAGAATGCGGCTTGAACTTGAAATGAGTATTAACAACGAAGTCAAGAAGCTAATTGACTCCGGCTTCATCCAAGAAGTTCAATACCCTGACTGGATCGCCAATATCGTTCCGGTAATGAAGAAAAATGGGACAGTGCACATCTGTGTGGACTTCCGAGATCTCAACAAAGCTTGTCCGAAGGATGACTTCCCAGTACCGGTTACCGAGTTGATGATCGATAACACATCCACCCATGAACTCTTCTCCTTCATGGATAGGTCTTCGGGGTATAATCAAATAAAGATGCATCCTGAAGACCAAAAGCATACTGCCTTCCGGACTCCGCTGGGCATATTCTGCTATAAAGTGATGCCCTTCGATCTGAAGAACGCTGGCTCTACCTACCAGAGGGCCATGAAGAAGATCTTTGCTGACCTCATACACGAGATTGTTGAATGTTATATCGACGACCTCATGGTGAAAAGCAAATCGTACGAGGAGAACTGGGAGCATTTGAAAATAGTGTTCCAGCGTCTTCGGAAATATAATTTGAAGATGAACCCTCTGAAATGTGCGTTTGGAGTCTCCTCAGGCAAATTCCTAGGATTCATCGTACGACACCGAGGCATCGAAATAGACCCATCAAAGATCAAGGCGATTATGGAAATGCCCTCGCTAAGAACTCTCAAACAATTGCGGTCTCTCCAAGGAAAGCTCGCGTATATCCGAAAGTTCATAGCCAATCTCTCCGGAAAATGCAGCCCTACAACCATCTAATAAAGAAGGGACCCCGTTCGTTTGGGATCGTAAATGCCAAAATGCACTGGATGAAATCAAGCAATATCTGCTGAACCCGCCGGTACTGACCGCTCCGGTCAAGGGAAAGTCCCTTATCTTGTACACAACAGCCCTTGAAGGTTCTTTAGGAGCGTTATAGGCACAGGAGAACGATCAAGGAAAGGAGAGAGCTCTCTACTATTTGAGTCGGGTTCTCCTAGGGGTAGAAAACAATTACTCCCCCATTGAAAAGCATTGCTTGGCACTGATCTTCGCGATAACGAAGTTTCGACATTATGAATTGGCACACGAGGTCCATCTCATATCAAAAGTGGATCCTCTCAAATATTTGATGTCAAGATCCATACTAACAGGAAGGCTTGACAAATGGGCCCTCCTCTTAATAGAGTTCTCGATTACATATCGACCTCTCAAGGTAATGAAAGGCCAAGCCATCGCCGGCTTCCTCGCGGAGCATTCGACACCTGCCGACTCCCCCTTAAATTGCGAGCTACCGGATGAACATGCGTTCGACATGAAGGATGAGGAAAATGACCCTCAATGGGAACTTTACTTCGATGGGGCATCTTCCATGAAGAAGCGAAAGCACAACACCCCCATAATCAAAGCTGGGGTAGGCCTTATCTTCGTGACTCCATAAGGAGGGATAATGCGTTTTGCCCTTTCCTTAATGGAGCCAAGAATAAACAAAGAAGTGGAATATGAAGCTTTGATAGCAGATCTTGAGATCTTTGTCGATATGGGGATCAAAAACCTCCTCATATATGGAGACTCCCAGCTGGTCGTTAGCCAAGTAAATGGCGACTACCAGACGTGCAAGCCAGAGTTGGTAAAATATGGCGAAAGAGTGCAGCAATTGCTGGCTCAGATCTTCTCCTTCATCCTGAAAAGAATACGGCGTGCAGAAAATAGCAAGACGGATGCATTATCCAAGCTTGCTAAGGAACTGGCTGACGAAAATCTCGATGACATAAGGATCATTCTGCAAAACCGCCGGATTCTCGCACCGGCAGAAATATCTCCGGAGTTGTCTGAAGAAAAGAAAGCAACCAAACAAGCAGCCTTCCAAATAGAGGATGAAGAAAAGGATAAGGATTGGAGAGAGGTCTTCATAGACTAATTCAAATCCCATCGAACACCCGAAAACGCATCTTCGAAGCATCAACTAATGAAACGAGCTCTGCCTTTTGCCTTCGTCAATGATACTCTATATAAGAGATCGTTCGACAGTTTGTGGTTAAGGTGCCTAGGACCGGAAAAAGCAAGGAGAGTCTTCCAAGTGACTCATGACGGACTCTGCGGTTCTCATCAAGCCGGGCCAAAGATGAAACTGAAGATCAAAAGAATGGGTTACTATTGGCCCACGATGATTCAGGACTGCCTCGAATATGCAAAGCAGTGTCACTCGTGCCAAATTCACGGGGACTTCATCCACCAGCATCCGAATCCGCTACACCCAACGCTGGCTAGTTGGTCGTTCGAAATGTGGGGAACCGATATAATTGGGCCTATCGAACCAGCGTCATTTAAAGGACATCGGTTCATATTGGCACGACCGATTACTTCTCTAAGTGGGCAGAAGCAATACCGCTAAGGGATGTGAAGACGGAGAACATCCTCCATTTTTTCAGGACACATGTCATCTACCGGTTCGGCACCCCGCGATGGATCATCTCGAATAATGGGTCGGCCTACAGAAACTATAAGATCAGTCGCTTCGCACAGCAGCATAATATAGACTGGAGATACTCTTCAGTCTATAATCCCGAGCTAACGGTCTAGCTGAGGCTTTCAACAAGATCTTGACGAAGATCATAAAGAAAACGGTGTCCAGAAACAAAAATGATTGGCACGAGAGACTGTATGAAGCTCTTTAGGCGTATCGAACCACGTTCAAAACGGCCACGAATACAACGCCATTCGCATTGTTATTCGGCACGGAAGCGGTACTTCCCTTGGAGATAGAGTTACCGTCTCTACGAATGGCAATTCGATATGAGCCGACGGATGAGGAAAATACCCATCTTCGACTTGAGGAGCTCGACGCCCTCGATGAAACCCGTCTCATGGCGCAACAAAACCTGGAATCTTACAAAGTAAGGATGACGCACTCATACGAAAGACTAACTAGTCCAAGAACATTCCGCCAAGGCGAACTCTTACTAGTCGTAAAAAGACCTATGATCCCCAACTGTGCAAAGCGGGGGAAATTCGAGCCAAACTATGAGGGTCTGTACATCATAGACAAGGTCTACCAAGGTGGGGCCTACTTGCTCATGGATATACATGGCGAAAGACCTTTCCAGCCAATAAATGGTCGGTTCCTTAAGAAATACTACGCTTGAAAAGTCACAACTCAGGTTAATGATAGATTACAACGCTCGTGTCCATTCGCTGTCTCCCTGAGTCCAGACTCTATAAGTAGTATCCGGCAAAACTTCGCCCCAAAGATGGCCGTGGACCGAGATGTCCCTAAACTAACAATGGAACATAATATCTTTAAACTAAGTACGTCGCTTCAAACACGGCGATAGTGGAATTCAAGTCTACAAGTCCCAGCGGCGAGGACTGCAACTCAAATCCCACTGGCAAACAGATGGGTCACCTGCGGTGAAACTATTTTCGAGTGTTTCATCATTAAAAAAAAACGGTACGTCCACAAGCGAAATGGGCATGGATGAAAACCCGAAATGGCGCCGTGAGTAAAAACAGCAGGGCTACCGGCGAGCTTATGAAAACCCGAAAGGGTGCAATCTCGTTGTTAAAAAAAATTTAAAAAAAAGGTACGTACACAAGCGAAATGGGCGTGGATGAAAACCCGAAAGGGCTCCGTGAGTAAAAACAGCAGGGCTATCGGCGAGTTTGTGAAAAACCGAAAGGGCGTAGACTCGTAAAAAAATTCATATGCACTTACAAGGTTCTCTCGACCTTATGAGGAGAAAATACTTGCGTGAGATCCTTACGACTCACAAAAGGAGAAACACACTTAAGAATCCTCATGATTTCTAGGGATAATATGCACTTGCGAGATCCTCACGACTCACAAGGAGAATTCCCCGCCTGTGAGACCCTCACGGCTCACAGGATTTAAAAGCCTTAACATACAGGAACCTGAACTTGTTCTTAAGCCATCACATTCCTCAAATTGCCCTACAGGCGGTCAATATTGATCCTTGTATACAATCTACGGGCATAAATAAACTTTCCCTCGCCCAGTTCCACCAATGGCACGAAATTCCCCCATTTGATGAACAACACTTGTAGGTCCTCTAGACTTGCAAGGAGAAAACATTCTTATGAGATCCTTATGACTTACAAGAGAAGATATCACTTAGGAGTACTCACGACTCCTAAGGAGAAAATACACCTACGAGATCCTCACGACTTGTAGGGAGAAATACCTTTATGAGACCTTTACCACTCATGAAGTCAAAAAGCCTTAGTTGGCAGGATCCTAACCCTGTTTGCTAAGCCTTCTCTGTTCAAATCAGCAAGGCAAATGATGATTCGCTCCTGGCAACATTCCAGTCATAGCGATGCTGATGCCTAAATCGATAGCAAATTCCAAGTCCTTTCACGGCAAATGATGATTCGCTCCTGGCAACATTCCAGTCATAGCGATGCTGATGCCTAAATCGATAGCAAATTCCAAGTCCTTTCACGGCAAATGATGATTCGCTCCTGGCAATATTCCAGTCGCGGCGATGCTGATACTAAGATTGGTATTAGATCTCAAGTTTCATACTCGCAACAAAAATCGGCAAGCCAAAAATGCATATGAAATAGCTAAAATGATGGGACGACTCGCAATAAAAATCAGTGGGTAAAATATATCATATAAAAATAGCCGAAATGATTGGGCACCACGAGAACCAACCGAAATGATTGGGCAATCGTGACTTTCGCGATCTAAAAGCTGAAATGATGGAGCATCACGAAAAGAAATAAAAAGAAGTGATGAAACGTTTGCCTTGCAGCGAGTCCACATCGACCCCCATACACAATCTATGGGCACAAATGAAAAGGGAAACCACGTTTTCCCACCAGGCTCCATTAAAAGGAGATCCAAGCCTCGACGGTTCACCAACAACCTAGAGACTGCCTCGGAGCCCTGGCAAAGTCCCTAGTTCCAGGTCCCGACGGTTCACAAACAACCTAGAGACCACCTCAACATTCGTCTCGATACAGCGGACGCAATGTCACCTCGACGTTTCTTCTCACTCCAACAGGATGCAGACGCAACGTCAACAATGCTAAGCCATGGCAGGTCCCTGGTTCTAAGTCTCGACGGTTTATCGACAGACTAGAGATCAACAACGGCGTTTCTTCTCACTCCAACCGGATGCAGACTCAACATCGACAAAACGGAGCCATGGCGGAGTCCCTAGTTCCAAGTCTCGACGGTTCATCGACAGCCTAGGGATCAACAACGGCGTTTCTTCTCACTCCAGATGGATGCAGACACAACGACAATAAAGCGGAGCCATGGCAGAGTCCCTAGTTGCAAGTCTCGACGGTTCATTGGCAGCCTAGAGATCAACAACGACATATCTTCTCACTCCAGTAGGATGCAAACGCAACGTCAACAACCGGCCCCAGGTTCAAAATAATGGAGCTACGACAAAGTCCTTAGTTCCAAGCCTCGACGGTTCACCAATAACCTAGAGACTATCTCGGAGCCATTGCAAAGTCCCTAGTTCCAAGCCTTGACGGTTCATCGACAGCCTGGAGATCAACAACGGCGTTTCTTCTCACTCCAATAGGATGCAGACGCAACGTCAACAACCGACCCCAGGGTCAAAACAACAAAGCCATGGTAAATTCCCTAGTTCCAGGCCTCGACGGTTCACCAATAACCTAGAGACTACCTCGGAGCCATGGCAAAGTCCTTAGTTCCAAGCCTCGACGGTTCACAGACAACTTAGAGACAACCTCGACATTCGGCTCATTACAACAGACGCAATGCCAGCACACGAAGCAAAGGAAAATCCCTAGCTTCAGGGTCTTGAAGGCAACTCAAATAAAACCTGAAAGACTATCGGAGATCATCCCAAACCAGCGCGGAGTGGTTATGTCTCATCGGGGCTCCCAAACTGAGCCTAACCTCAAGTAAAACGCGGTATGGAAAATCCTTAACGCTTGCTTTTCCGACGGCAATATGACCTGGAAGATTACTTGAAGACGTCTTGTCCAGCCATCGAAGGGATCAGAGACACGAAAGTCGCGGGTCTACTCGAACAGCAAGATTGCATATCGGGGAATGTATCAGCCAACGACCTTTGTCGTAAAGAGCAGAGGTTAACTGTGAAGTTAGGACGTTTCTATGAGAACTTCTCGACTCATCTCGACTCGTAGGGAAAACAATGTTCCTGCGAGAACTTCTCGACTCGTAGGAAGAAAGGTCTTCATGAAGCCCTCACGGCTCATGAAGTTGAAAAGTCTTAGGCGACGGGGATATCAATCTGTCTACTAAGCATTGTGGCCTTACAAGTAGGTCCAAGATGGACTATTGTATACTATCCATGGGCCACATTCTTTAAAGTCGAATATTGACAAGGAGGAAAAAACCACTTCCGAGTCCTCTCGACTCGTAAGCGGGAAAATTCTTTTGTGAGATCCTTACGAATCTCAAGAGAAAATGCACTTAAGAGTCCTTACGACTCCTAAGGAGAAAATACACCTACGGGATCCTCTCGACTCGTAGGGAGAAAAGTCTTTATGAGACTCTCACGGCTAATAAAATTGAAAAGTCTTAGGCGGCAGATCCAAACATGTTTCCTAAGCCATCGCTATCCTATAAGGAGGTCAAGATGGACTATCTACGGGCCACATTCGCCGAAATTACATACCACTGAAATGAAGAAGCTACTTATGAGTCCTCACGATTCGTAAAGAAAAAATACCTGAGTAAGATCCTTGCGACTCTCAGAGGCGATGAACACTTAGAAATCCTCACGATTTCTAAGGAGAATATGCTTTCCCGATGGTAATATGACCTGGGAGATTATTTGAAGACGTCTTGTCCAGCACCGAAGGGATCAGAGACACGACAGTCGCGCGACTACTTGTTCAGTTGATAAAACTGCACATTTTTTATTACATTTTTCCTACTATTTCTATATTAGAAAAGGTGTTTATTATAATATATGATACATATGAGGGTTTATCTGTAAAAATACTATTTTTCATATGTTGATATATTATAAGTAACATTTGGTAGGAAAATGTATGCAAAGATATCATTGACCAAATCTTAATGTTGAAATTAATATCTCAATAAAACAAAACTCCACTAATATTATTTGTTAAGATTGTGCAGATTTTTTCAGGGCTAAAAATCAAGGGAATCAAAGTTGTTAAAGCAAACCTGCCTAATTAAGAAAGCAAACTAAAGAAATCAAGTCTGGCAGTAACTACGAGAATATTTTCAGCTTCTGAGATTCAAAAGATCACAACGTGGCAATATAGATGAAGCTCCAGAGAAATCACTAAATGATCCTCATACTTGGCCGCGGATCCGCCGCGATTTTGAAGACTTAGGAGATGGGATTTTTTCTGTTGGATACTAACTACTTGCTTCCAAATTAGGAAGCTAAGTTTCTAGCTTTGGGACTATAAATAAAGACCGAGAGCCTCTTGGAAAAATCATCAAGTTGACGAGATCACGAAATCCAAGACGACTCACGCATCTAGACTGATCATCAACGGTTCATCTACCTCCTTAGAAGAGATCGAGAAGCAAACTAGTATTTGTAATCATTTTCTAAGGAAACAAAGTGTAATGAATATTGTTGATTGATAAAAGTAGCTCTTTTTCCTATTCTATTTCTTTGTATTTTAATTATGCATTTTCTCTCCATCTCTTTTTCTCCCAACATGCGCGAGTAATTCTCCGCTTGTTAGGGTTCGTAGGATTATGGTAGGTTAATAGATGATGAAAATATCTAAACTCTTTTTACGTCCTATAAAGTTTATAAACTTTATCAAAAGAATCATTAACATCCTAATCGGGCGCGCTACCAATTCATTGTTAGTCTCAACCGCGATCAGAGATTAGATTAACGATTGTTTTGGTAAAGGCTAGATATTAACGGAGTTCCATGTCGAGATAGGGGTTAAGAGTAGGAACCCTTTTCCCTCCAGAAACCCTAATCTACACGCATCACTGTCATTCTAGTTTTAAATCTATTAAAGGATAAAAAGGGTAATCTTTAATTAATCATCCATAACTACTAAATCCTAATGAACCCTACAAGCCCCCCTTTTTATATAAACTTACCTTCGTAGTTAATCTAGATCTATATTTTGCATTAGTGTTTAAACGTAGATCTAGATCCTACAACCATTCTTCAATATTCTTTATTCTTCATCCTTTCTTTCTCAACACATCTAAAGTAAGAACAAAAGGTTCCACGTTTCCCAGAGGACGACCCGTACTCACCTCGGTCTAGCTACGCACGATACTGTTCTGATTGCGGTTATTCTACAAACAAACACTTTTTCAAACCAATCAAATGGCGCCGTTGCCAGGGATACGTGCGTAATTTTTTATTCTTATTCTTTGTGTTGAATTCTTATCCGATCTATATCATAATTAAAACAAAACCACAAATTGCATATTTAACGATTTGTGTGTAAATTTTGCAAGGAGATCTGGAGTCACAGACTTGAGGAAACAGGAGACAGAGACATTCTTAAGAGATCCAGAGGAGTACAGGAGGCCACGTAGAAAATTTCATCTAGTGATCCATCCTTCTTGCGGCGGATCCGCGGCAGATAGCCCATATTCACGGTGGTAGCGCGGCAGGTTTGGAGATCAAGGGCTTCAATCTTCTCAGGTAAGATTCTAACCTCTTTCTCTCTCCTATCAAATCCAATAAAATCTCTTTTCTGCAGGATTCTTTGCAAAATATCGCCGCTCAAAAATCTTTTTGCAAAGTTTTGTGATTGGTTTTGTTTTGCATATTTTAATACGGACTTTAAGAGGCAAAGACCAAATCCAGATTAGGTGGGGATTTCATCACCCTTCCTAAGCCCCACAAATCACAAACCGAGCATCTGCATCAACCCTACATTAATTTAAAAAATATCTAGACCAGACTCTAAGGACTGTCGCGCTCAATAAGGACAGAGGAAGGTCGTGGGTAATCTATCATTTATCCGCATTACTTTTGTGGTGTCTAGGCAAGTGTGTCTAAGGCAAGTGATTACTTAATTAGGACTACTACTTATGTAGTGGACAACCTCCCACTTACCTGGCACTTACCTGGCTACACGAGTAGTAAAGAGGTGGTAGAGGATTGATCCTACGGCTTGTCCTTTGGAAGTCTAGGAGCGGTCTAGAGACTGATCTAGGTAACCTTAGTTCTAGGGTTGTTTGTGCATTTTTGTGTGATTTGTTTTAAGTCCCAATTTTTCAAAACAAACCAATTTTAAATCACACACACGCTGCCACTTGCGCTAAACCCGCTTAGTGCATGCTTGGCTGGACATGGGATTCTAATGCCCGTCTTGTCCGCGTTCCTGCTATCGACGCCGAAGTCGATACTTCTTCATCTTCTTTTCCCCCACCACACACCACATCGACCGAGATAGA
Organism: Agapanthus africanus; assembly: GCA_030015575.1. Classification (NCBI taxonomy): domain Eukaryota; kingdom Viridiplantae; phylum Streptophyta; class Magnoliopsida; order Asparagales; family Amaryllidaceae; genus Agapanthus; species Agapanthus africanus. The sequence continues at coordinate 103,572,037 of CM057345.1, read as the reverse complement.
CGGTACTCCATCAGATTATAACACCACGCTGCCACCGCCCGTAGGTGCGCAGAATCCACCGCGCATCTCTTTCCAAGAGAAATGTTATCCTATCCGTGGTCCTCTTCCCACTTGTCTATCTATTCCACCAGCTAACGGGGATAATTTCGAAATTAAACCCCCACTGCATCAATCTGCTGCCCAAATTTCACGGGCTTGAGTCAGAAGACGCGTACGTTTTCATCACTAAATTCGAAAACGTATGCGCAATGATGGGTACTTCACAATTGACTGTAGATGCTATGCGCTTGCGTCTTCTCCCATTCACTCTGTGCGACTTGGCAGAAAAATGGCTTTATAATACTTCCGCACACTCTATCACTAATTGGGATGAATTCGTAATAGCATTTCTTAAGAAGTTTTACCCTAACCACAAGACCGCCCGTGTTAGGAGCGAGATCAACCAGTTTACCCAGCTTCCCAATGAACCATTTTGGAAGTGCTTTGAACGTTTTATGGATCTACTTGTCCAATGTCCTCATCATGGAATCAATAGATGGGATTTATGTCGAATTATATATGAGGGCATTAATCCAGCGACAAAGCAGATGCTTGAAACAATGTGTCAATGCAATTTCATGTCTAAAGATGAAGGCGAAGCTTAGAAGTATTTGGAAGATCTCGCTGAAAACACTCTACAGTGGGAAAGCGTAAGACCACTTTCATCTAGGGGAGGTATTCACCTACTCGATGTTTCCATCACAGTGAAAGCCGAAATGGCAGCGATGCAGAAGAAACTCGACGCTATTGAGAACAAATTTTCATCAGTCTCCCTAAATCAGGTCACGCTTTCCAAGACCGTCTGTGGTTGCTGTTCAGATCCTTCACACTTAACGGAAGAATGTCCTATGAATGCATCGTTTCAAACTAATGCTGCTTTTCAGCAGCGACCTAGAAACGATCCTTATTCTTCCACGTACAATCAAGGATGGAGGAATCATCCTAACTTTGCTTGGAACCAAACCCAACAAAGCAATTATCAAAGACCTCCTCCACAGCAACCACAACCACAAAGTCAGCACCCCTTTCAGTCACAAAATTTTCAAAATCCGGTCAACTCCTCTGCACCACAATTGGCCGATACTGATAACTCTTCACTCGCACAAACTTTGGATTTGTTTATGAAACATTCCATGCAAATGTCGGCTGATATGAAGTCTTCTATTGATACCCCAACGAAAGACTCCGCCTCCCACGGTGAGAGTATTAAATCAATAGAAAACCAAATTGTACAGTTGAACGCCGCAATGAGTGCGAGAGAGAAAGGGAAACTCCCATCTCAACCTATACCTAATCCTGGCCACTCACAAAGTTATAATGTGAGTGTCGTTACTACATTGAGATCGGGAAAAGTGCTGAATAACCGAGTGGGTGAGCAATGTGATGATGTTAGTGACACCAATGATACCCCAGCTTCTTCTTCTTCCCCTAATTCGTCTAGTCTCCCACCTTCATCCGAGCCTATTCTCCATTTTCCCCAAGGCTCTGACACTTCGCCCATTTCCTCGAATCTACCGAAAACGATCCCTACTCCAATTCTAGGATCCACTCCATCCCCACAATCTTCTCCAATGTTGGATCAAACCCTTATTGATAAAGCACCTTATCCAAACAGGTTAAGGGGCAACAGACCAAGTCCACAAATGGAGAAAATTGTGGAAATTTTTAAGCAAGTTAACATAAACATTCCTCTCTTAGATGCGATTCAACAAGTTCCATCCTATGCGAAAATCCTAAAGGACTTGTGCACTAGGAAGAGAAAAGTTCAAGTACCTAAAAAAGTTTTCCTTGCGAGTAATGTGAGCACTGCTTTTACACAACAACTACCTAAGAAACGAAAGGACCCCGGAAGTCCTAAAATTTCTATTTCTATTGGGGGTAAAAATATCAATCGTGCTCTACTCGATTTAGGTGCTAGTGTTAACTTACTTCCGTATTCTGTTTATGAGCAATTAGGGATCGGAGAGTTAAAACCTGCGCATTGCATTCTTCAGATGGCCGATCAATTTATCACCCAACCTAGGGGTGAGCTAGAGAATATGTTAATTAAAGTCGGGGAATTTATATTTCCCGTGAACTTTATCGTTATAGGTACACAGCCTGTAGCGAACCCACGGAATCAAATTCCGGTGATCCTTGGTCGACCCTTTTTGGCCACTTCCAACGCAGTAATCAATTGTAGAAACGGCTCTATGACCCTATCCTTTGGAAAGAAGTCAATTGAGCTTAACATTTACAAGTTGGGAAGTGAACCCTCCGAACCCTATGCTCATGTGTGTTCTGTCGAATTAATGGATGTCGACAGCAACGAATTTGATCAATTTCATGATACTGACTCTTTTCATATGTTGTTGTTTGACCCAACCATGTATTCTTCCACCGAATTGTCCGGGTCAACATCTAACGCTGATGAGGAACTTTTTATAGAGTCTGACGATCACCCCGATTTTTCTGATGAGATTATTCTTCGGGGTATCGATGAAAGCTTTGAGGAAATTTTCGCTGATGAACTCGCATTTTTAAAAGACACGAGTGTTGAGATGAATCAACTCCAAGATAAAGAAATTGAACCTCCACCCCTTCTTCTGGACAATCATGATAATGCAAGTAATCCATCATTACAATCACTATGTCGTCTCTCCAAATTGAGACGCAATCCTTTTCCATTACACCTCTTATCACCTCCCCACTTTTTCATGTCGAAAGGTGACATGTTCTTCCACCAACCTTGGTGCTTCATCGATAAATTTTTTGAATGGTTTGTGTTGACTTTCGGTCTTTGCAAAGCTTTGCATTGACCAATAACCTCGTGTGATTTTAAAAGATTAACATTGTTTAACTCAAGTTTGGGGGGGGGGTTATATTTTGGCTCTTGAAAGAAAATGATTTTTACAAAATTGTGAGCCAAAAAGAAGTTTGGGGGAGGATTTCACTTGCATTATTTCTTGTCCCCTTTTTCCTCCCAAGTCTACAAGTTTTTGAGCTTAACAGATGACATCAGTGAGGACACTGCTGTAAACAGGTTTGGGGGAGGTTTGTGCTTATTTACACATCAATTTGCATCATATTTTGCATAAGCACAGCATTTTCAAAAAATTTTAAAAAATTTCTTTTATAACAAAAGAGTAGAAAGTGAAAAATTATATATGAAAGATAGGAATAGTTTAAGAAAACCAAGAAAATTAGAAGTTTTCTTAAGCGAACTAGTAATAAGTAGTTATGAGCTGTTGTCCCAAGGGTTAGTAAGATGAAGGAAGTCACTAATCTGAGGATAAAAATAATTCTGAAAAATAGTTTCTATTTTGGAAGCCAAACATTTGAATGTTGATACCCTACTATATGCACTTACACACGTCTTAAAACTCGGGATAGTAGAGGATATCTTGAAATTCTCTTGTCTAAAAGCCAAAGTATGAAGGAAATAATAAATGAAGAAAATATAAAAGTGGTGAAAAGAAAAATGAACACTGGTTTTGTTATCGCCAATGCAGCAATAAAAAAATATAGCGAGGGTGCTTCATCACCTAGTGCCTTAGACCAACTGGTTTGGGAGTCACTGCTAAGCCTTAGGTGGTGCAAGACGAGGAAAATACTATCACCTAATCAGCAAGCACATAAGTAATCGATCGGTTAGTCCCTTAAGAAGTATTAACGTTCGCATGAAAATGTGTGAGCAAATCCATAAATATTCATCAAATTAAAAAGTACTAAGGTAGATAGACAAGAGTATGATAGCTTGAATTGAATTCTCCGAGTGTAGGGATGTCCATTACACACATGTAGGGTTATATGATCGTTGTTTGGATGAAAGGTAGGAATGAAAAATAAAGACGATGTTTTATTGAGGGATAATGTGATTTCTAACATCTTTTCATGACTATTAAGATAAGGCTCATGACAACTGAAAAGCTAGTGTAGTTGGAAACTCTCAATTTTCAAAGTATTTCTTTTATGGTTCTTATCTTTATATGTAAATTTCAGCATCTCTCTTTTATTATAGGATTTTGTGGGTGTAATCCGCTAAAAACCCTCAGGAGACAACACTCCTCCTACTAGGGATACCTAGAGGTTTAACGGCTTGTTGCACATGCTTAGTGCAATCGTGTTTGCCTACGAAAGTGTTTTTAGTTTTCTACTTTCTGTTTATTCTTCTCTTGAATAAACTAGTTTGCTCGGGACGATCAAAAATAAGTTTGGGGGTATTTGTTCAGTTGATAAAACTGCACATTTGTTATTACATTTTCCCTACTATTTCTATATTAGAAAAGGTGTTTATTATAATATATGATACATATGAGGGTTTATCTGTAAAAATACTATTTTTCATATGTTGATATATTATAAGTAACATTTGGTAGGAAAATGTATGCAAAGATATCATTGACCAAATCTTAATGTTGAAATTAATATCTCAATAAAATAAAACTCCACTAATATTATTTGTTAAGATTGTGCAGAATTTTTCCGGGCTAAAAATCAAGGGAATCAAAGTTGTTAAAGAAAACCTGCCTAATTAAGAAAGAAAACTAAAGAAATCAAGTCTGGCAGTAACTACGAAAATATTTTCAGCTTCTGAGATTCAAAAGATCACCACGTGGCAATATAGATGAAGCTCCAGAAAAATCACTAAATGATCCTCATACTTGGCCGCGGATCCGCGGCCAAACCCCCCTATTGGCCGCGGATCCGCCGCGATTTTGAAGACTTAGGAGATGGGATTTTTTGGTTGGACACTAACTACTTTCTTCCAAATTAGGAAGCTAAGTTTCTACCTTTGGGACTATAAATAAAGACCGAGAGCCTCTTGAAAAAATCATCAAGTCGACGAGATCACGAAGTCCAAGACGGCTCACGCATCTAGACTGATCATCAACAGTTCATCTACCTCCTTAGAAGAGATCGAGAAGCAAACTGGTATTTGTAATCATTTTCTAAGGAAACAAAGTGTAATGAATATTGTTGATTAATAAAGGTAACTCTTTTTCCTATTCTATTTCTTTGTAGTTTAATTATGCATTTTCTCTCCATCTCTTTTTCTCCCAACATGCGCGAGAAATTCTCCGCTTGTTAGGGTTCGTAGGATTAGGGTAGGTTAATGGATGATGATAATATCTAAACTCTTTTTACGTCCTATAAAGTTTATAAACTTTATCAAAAGAATCATTAACATCCTAATCGGGCGCGCTACCAATTCATTGTTAGTCTCGACCGCGATCAGAGATTAGATTAACGATTGTTTTGGTAAAGGCTAGATATTAACGGAGTTCCATGTCGAGATAGGGGTTAAGAGTAGGAACCCTTTTCCCTCCAGAAACCCTAATCTACACGCATCACTGTCATTCTAGTTTTAAATCTATTAAAGGATAAAAAGGGTAATATTTTATTAATCATCCATAACTACTAAATCCTAATGAACCCTACAAGCCCCCTTTTTATATAAACTTACCTCCGAGTTAATCTAGATCTATATTTTGCATTAGTGTTTAAACGTAGATCTAGATCCTACAACCATTCTTCAATATTCTTTATTCTTCCTCCTTTCTTTCTCAACACATCTAAAGTAAGAACAAAAGGTTCCACGTTTCCCAGAGGACGATCCGTACTCACCTCGGTCTAGCTACGCGCGACACTGTTCTGATTGCGGTTATTCTAGAAACAAACACTTTTTCAAACCAATCACTACTCGAACAGCAAGATTGCATATCGAGAAATGCATCAGCCAACGCGACGGTATGACGGATAAAACTCTAGTACCACAGACCCTAACGGATCTCTGTCATAAAGAGCAAGGGTTAACTGCGACATTAGGAAAGGTATGCCTACAAGCCAAAGGGAGGTAAACTAAACAAGCTCCGAAATGAGTTCATGAACTAGAAACTCCGAAATGAGTATATAAACTTCTAAGTCAGGACAACAAAAGAAAGAAATACCAGTATGAAATAAAATATGTCTTTTATTCATGAATTCAAGTGAATATAAGATACATTTCATAAAGGAATCGAAATGAATTAATGTTATTCATGAGTCACAAGTTTACAAACGGTACAAGAAAAGAGGTACATTGACAGTTATTAAGGAGGAGCCGTCTTCAACAAATTGACAAGTCGCTCGCGCGCTACTCTCAATCCTTTCTCGTGGTTAGCTGCTGTGGCCAACTCTGCTTCAATTTGAGTCCGTTGCTGCAAACAGGATGAAAGCTTTTCATCAATTTCTAGCATGGCATCTTCGCAGTCCTACATGACCCGCTCGGTGAAGTCAAGCGTCCGCCTTAGCGTTAACCCGTCCGAAATGCATCGCTGGAGGTTGTCAAAAATGGCATTTAACTGCGCAGCATTCGCTTTAACCTGGGCACACAACCGAACGGATTCGCTGGAGGCCGCCTCATGTTCCTTTCGTCTCAGGGCCGCCTTTTGTTCAAAATGGTGAATGAAAGGAACACTATGCTCGACCAATGCAGCCTGCTGAGAGTTCGAGGCCAACACCTCAGGAGCGAGACGATTGTGCTCAATCTCGTGCAGGCAAGCCTCGATCTTTCTGCAATAATCAACCCAAGAGCCGACGAGATCTTCATTATGGAAGTTCATGAGTGTTGCCAGCTTTGGATTAACTTCAATGGAAAAATCCGTAGCAGAAGTGAGGGCCTCAGCATTGAGATCTTCGATAAACTCGCTTAACATTCACCGGCTATTTGCGGCGCCCCTGGAGGATGTGCGTTTGGCAAAGGACCCTGTGGGCATTGGAATGTGAGACTCAAAAGGAGCTGGAGCCGGTGCAATCGCTGCAAAATGGATTACGGTAAAATTTCGACTCGAGAGACAAAGGAAACACATAAGGGATGGGGTCTATCATACCGGCTGTGGCAGGCGGCAGAATGGGGAGTACTGGAGGCGCGACTATTCTTTCGTCTCCTCTTCCGACCATTGACACTGTGGTCAACGTAAAGAAGACTTAGAAACAATAATTCTACTCATAAAAGAAAGGTGAGAACACTAGATGAACAATATACTGACCAATAGCAGGAGGTGGAATGATTTCCGACTAAAAGGAAAAATGTAGGCTTAACACCTGGTACAAATGGTCAAAGAGAACTCCTGCCGAGTCGCAACAATATACAGTCAACACAAGGAAGAGTATGTCCATAGTGAAATAGATAAGTAAGAAACCCATACCTTCCAAGATTTGAGGAGGCATAGAAGAAGGCGAAGGGACAGCGACCGACGACACTTCTTCAGACGGCATAGCCTCAGGGTTCACCGCGCCTATGCTCAAGACAAATAGAATATCATCAGAAGGGCTGGACAGGATTGAAATACTCGTAAACAACAACCCAAGGACTACCTGAAAGATCATGGACCAAAACCGTGATGAAAGCGTCACCAGGTGTAATGGCTTCTTTACTCTCTCTCTCTCGGAGGAATAGATTCTGCACCCATAGCTTCATCCCCTGACCCGACGAGGGCCATCGTAACACTTGCGACGCCCACCGATACCAAGGAGCTATAAGGAGAAAGAGAGGCAGTCTGGACAGTCCTAGATTCCCGAGAAAGAGTAGCCACTTCGGGCTCTGTAGTCGTCTGCGTTTCACCTTCCATACCATCGCCAGGACTCGGCCATGCGTAAAAGAAAATGCGTATGTCAAAATTCGAGGACCGAGTTCTAATAAAAAACTAGGCATTACGTTACCTTGAAGTAGCATTTCAGTTTCTTCCCGAGCCACGCGTGCAACCAGTCTATGGGCGGTAGACAGGGCAAAGGGAACATCCGCCGAAGGAGTGTCGGCAAGCGGAATACTGCTTGAGCCTGCACCTGCGGCCAAAACGGCATCGCGTTCCCTCGCCGCATGCTTCCTGCGCTTCCTTTCAGTTTGAACAGTGAGAACTGACCTCCTTAAGACTACCGACAAGGGGACGTCATCATCCGAACCGAGCTCTGCTTCGGAGCCGCTATGGCGTCCATCATCAGCTGCTTCAGCAAAGCCTCCTGTGGTGACTTTGGGATGGCCATGGCCATAGTAGCTGGCTCTAGAAGCTTTGATGCTTCGCCACTTGGGAATGGCACTGCACTTGGAACGAACTGAATTACGGTAGTTCCTGCAACAGGGTGAAGAAAAGGGTCAGATCACGAATAAAAAGAGTAATTACGTAATGAAACGAATTATACCAAAGCCCAAAGAAGCACGGAGCTTCTCTTCCTCCTCGAACATCTCGAGGGAAGTCGCGAGAGCCACTTCGGTAGAAATACCTATTGAAGAAGAGAACGTTAATAGAAGCCTAATAAAGATAGAAGGGATAGATGCAGAAGAATATAACCGTAGTATACCTGACTCCGCGATAGAGATCAATGCGGCTTCCCCGCGAGCCAGTCGCTCGGAAGATGCGAGGGCAGCCTGTAGATCAGTATCGGTCGTAGGCGTGTCGAACAAACCCTCGTTGGTAGCGTATTCGCACAAACCTTCGTTGTAGGGAGCATATGGCTCCTGGACGAATATGACATTGGTAGAAAATAGAGACTTCTTCTTTTTCTGCGAACGGACACTAGCGACTGATAACAAGAGCTTGCGCTTGACAGGCATTTTCGGGTGGCGGGTCCCAATTTCCGTACCAAATCCAGATTTCGGGGACGCCACAGATACCGCAGTTACAGGAACATCAGAATGAAGCCTCTCAGGGAAGAATCGAGGGACTACGGCTGTAGTAATTTCCCTTAAGGAAGGGCGAACGGTAGTCCGTCTCTTTAAGAGGACAGATGGATTGCCAGCAGGGACTGCATCCTTGTGATCGAGTAATAACCGCCTTTCTTCCCTGATAAAAGCACCTGTCGCATGCTGGTACCACGCCATGTAGGCATTCGAAGCTTTCGGCACATAGCTCGGCTCGCTGATGAAAATTAGACCGAGTATTTAGTCGAATAAAATGGTGCAGTGCGCTGCGAATAACCTCTTCCATAGCGACCGGCTCGGCTAAGAATGCCTCGAGAGGAATGCCCTAATTGTAACCCGACTGTTGAGCGAAGCGGTGCGGGTTATACTTCATGAACAGTGCCGAGGTGTTTTGCCTGAACACTAAAAAGCTCGGCCTAATGGAATACAAGTGCAAGATTTCCTGAGCCTTCAATGTAGAAGCCCTGTCTCTGAAAGTGTCACGCAACGGTTGTACCACTTTAGTAGATTCCTTGCCAATAGTTAAGACTCTATCGACAAAAGTCATACTATCTCCAACCATACGCGGGTGAAGGACCAACCGTCGAGCCTCTCGCTGCGATGGATCTAATGCAGAAACGTCAACCAGATACATGACTCGGGAAAAGTTGTAGCTGTCATAGAAGTGGGGTCATTTGTGAACACCGAAAGCACCCAGCACGTGCATCTCGACCCAGGACGTGAAGTAGTGCAACGGAAGATGTACAGGTTTTACCCCTGGCTGAGTAGTATATGCCGCTAAGCTCAAGCCATGATATAGATGAGCTAGCCCTATAATCCCAACGGCTACACGCGTCCCTATGATAATGCGGTGGGCCGAATAAAAAAACGGACGACCTCATATAGCGAGGGTGCATTTGAAGCACAAACCAACTCAACCACAGGCTGATGAACCCCAGAAAGAACGTCTATTCATCGACGTCTGAAGCAGTGAGCTTTGCAAAAGGGACGACCGGAGTGTCTGGAATGAAAAAATTTTTTAGATCCGCTTCCGCCGTCGGCTGGTTATCCAAACCGAAACCAAATGAGTTTTCAATCTTGGCGAATTTCAGGGCTTGTTTTGACAAGGCTTCTGGGCGAAGAAAGCGGGCGATGAAATCTGCGAAGCCGACTCCATACCCTCCAGACTCTAAAAACAGTCTCTCATAAATGTTCAACACCTTGATTAGGCTCGGGAACCGATGTTGAATGTTATTCTCCAGAGTGAGACCCATTACCACTGATTTGGTGGCAAAGATGTACTCATCAGGGGGAAGTATCTCCTCTTAATGTTCTCCTCTGACGTGTAGGCCTGAAACTTCTGCAAAAACCTCCAAGGAAATTGAGACTTCCCGGTCCGATAGAAGAAATGTGTGGGTTGGGATGTACCACTGTTCCAGAAAAGCTTTAACCCACCATACATGAGGAGCGGGATATTAGAAGAGGGAAGCATATATGGCAGGATATAGCCCAAGCTTCAGCAGCAGCGACTTCCAGTAGCGACTTCTTGGCCGACAAGATATACCGGGCCCATTGCAGGTAGCCGGCTGATTGGCAAGGAGTTAACCCTATCATATAGACTTGTCCCCAAGGGCGCGACTCGCCTTGACATATGCGCCGCCTGAAAATATCCAAAGCCATCGGCGGCTGTACGGGTATTGATGCCATAGAAGGTGAAGGCGACCCTCCGAAGTCTAGTTGACCTCTTCTACAACATAATTCACTTGAGGCGAATCGGCGTAATGAATTGCTGAAATTGGCTCTGAGGGCGCTGCATAAGAAAAATTGCGCCGGCCCTGGATAATCTGATTGTACCATGACCCCCATAGGTGAAGGGATTTTTGCTCCGGTTCATGATCTTTAATAAGCGCGAAGTCTTCCTAATCCACGGGCGCGTCGGCGAAAGAGCTCTCTGAACGTACAAAAGGGAAAGAAGAGTCGGAAGCCATAGTACCTACACAAAGAGAGACGAGGGTTAGTTATCAACGCTATAATCTGAACTCTGACACTTGGTAATTAAAAATTGTACCGCACTGCAATGCAGAAGAAAGGGATAAAGGGGGACCCACAAAATTAAGGTGGCGTCTCATCATTGATGGGGCAGTCACTCATTAAGGATGGAATCCTAAAAGGATTCTCATTTAATGAGAAACCTCATTGGGATAAGGAGTTAAACTCCCTCGAGAGCTGTGCGCTGCAAACAGATTTCACATCTGTCAACTTTAATTAAGAGGGGAATAAAATTCCCCAAAAATTTCTAAGAGCTATGCTCTATAAAAACAATAGAATAATCTACCAGAACCCTCAAAAGCAAAGCTTTTTAACAAGGCCCATGATCTTTAAAATCTGAAAGAAAAATCCTAGAAACTCTAAGAGTTCTTCATGGAAGATGAGCAATGCTCTGATTAATGGGTTAAGCAACCCTAAAATACATTTTAAGATCTACGATCTAAGAAGAGCAAAGCTCTATTCATGGGTTCGATTATAATCCTTACCAAATTTTGGGGCAGAGTTCTAACTCTAGAAAGGATTTCTTTGGGCAGAGATCTAAACTCTGAAAGGAGAAATAAATTCTCAAAGAAGAACAAGAGAAGATGAACAGAAGTTATCTCAAAGGCCAAAGGCCCTACTTATAGGCACAGGAAGACGATTCAACTTCCAAGAAGATCCAACGATGGAAAAGCTGCCACCGCTGCACTCAAGTGTGAGCCACGTGAGCGCAACAGTGGGGGGGCATTTGTTTCCCCCAATAAAAGAGCAAGGCTCTATTCAAAATTTGAGGCAGCGCCTCACGTGCCTTGCACGAGGGCGCCAGCACCAAGAGTTACAAAATTCTTAGGCAGCGCCTCACGTGCCTCGCATGAGGGCGCCAGCGCCAGAACTAAAAGCTCTCTTTTAGACAGAGCCATTGGATGAAAGATCCAACAGAGATGATAAATCATCAAAATGCAGAATTAAATTCTGTTGAGGAAATATTCCTCAAATCTTTCTAACCAAGAAAGATTACTCTCTATAAAACAGAGTATCGCTGGATTAAAAATCCAATGGCGATTAAAGAGTCACCGATCGACAGTATAAATTCTGTGTGGGAAAATATTTCCCTAATCTTGTTAAGAACAAGAAAAATTTCTTCTGTAAAACAGAAGTCCTTGGATCAAAGATCCAACGGTGGGTAAAATCCCAAAATCAATTAAAGATCTTTCAATGAGAGATTTCTTCAACTAATCAACAAACTTCTTCTTACTATATAAAGGACCCAAGCCTTCAAGTCTAAAGAAGAGGAACCCCCCATAAGCTTAAAAAAAGAGAGAAAGCTTTGAAAGAACAGAGAATTGAATTCTCGAGGAAGAAGAACTCTCTTCTTCGAAATTTTAGGTAAACAGAAGTAGATAGAGATCCCGTGGATCATTCAAAAAGAGAGAGAGAGAGAAATAAAGAGTGTTTAGCACTCAGAGGCTGGCGCCCAGTGCCCCAAATTGGCGCTACAACATAAAGAGTGCTTAGCACTTAATAGCTGGCGCCCATTGCCCAGCATCCTACGTGCCCCTCACGTGGGTGCTATAAAATAAAGAGTGCTTAGCAATTAATGGCTGGCGCCCGGCGCCTGACGTGACCCTCATGTAGGCGCTACAGAACATAAGAGTGCTTAACATTCATCATTCAGCACCTAGCACCTAGTGTCTCGCGTGCTTTGCACGTAGGCGCTATAAAGAGTGCCCAGCACTCCACATGTAGAGAAAAACAAAAGAGAGAGTAAAGTGTGAGCGTCAGAACTCACATAAGTGATCAGCACTTTTTTGAAGAAAAAAGGGACTGAGCCCATACCAGTGCTTAGCACTTCTTTTAAATCAAAGGAAAATTGAGTGGGCCAAGCCCAAGGAGGATAGGTCCCTAATTCAGATCAACTGAGCCCATAGACTCATCATTTCCCAAACATGATTCATGACATCCAAAAAAAACCAACCGAGCCCTCAACTGCTCGTATACCTTTAAGTCGATCTTGATCTCAAAACAAATCAACGATCCTTAAATTAAACCAAACCCAAATCTAAGAATATACGGATTTGGAATAATCTACGCCCTACGGGCGACGACACAAATTAGTCTCCGTATACAATCCACGGGAAAAAAAAATGAAAAAAACACACACGACACGAAGTAAACTTCCGGAGCAGGAGAAAGTGGTTATCGCTACGCGGTAACGTCAGAGCGTCCCCACAATCAAAAACCCCTCAGAAATGAGGGAGAATCTGACGAAGTCTACTACAATGGCCGCATCCATCCAAACCTTCGATACATGGTGTCATAAATTAACCTGGCATCTTCGGAGAGGTGGACGGATAAACTCAAATAGCATCTGCCCCCAAATTCAGGCAGGACTAACCACGCGGTTCGTCCCCATTTTCGGCGGTAAACACCTGCAGCCTGATCGGAGACCGTGAGGTATAATAATAGCTCGCCGCCTTCGACTGGTCGAGTGAGCAGTGGGGGAGTTGATAGGCGTGCCTTGAGCTTTTCGAAAGTGCTCTGACACTCCTCCGACCATTTGAACTTAGGAATTTTTCTCAGGGCTTTCAAAAATGGGAGGCACTTCTCCCTGAATCTTGACATAAAGCGACTCAGAGCGGCCATTCTCTATATAAGCCACATGATCTCAACATTGCTCTTCGATGTGGCCATGTTGAGAATGGCGCTGATCTTTTCTGGGTTCGCTTCGATTCCTTGATGGGTGACCATGAACCTGAGGAGTTTTCCGCTGGTGACTCCGAACGCACACACAGCTGGGTTCAGCTTCATTTTGTATTTGCACAGGACGACAAATGTCTCCCCGAGATCTTTGGAGTGCCCGTCTGATGAGGTTGATTTTATGAGCATGCCGTCGATATAGACTTCCATGTTCCTCCCGATCTGCGGTTTGAACAGTTTGTTAACGAGACGCTGATACGTGGCCCCGGCATTCTTAAGTCCGAAGGGCATCACCTTGCTGCAGTATACCCACGGTCAGTGGTGAAGGCGGTCAGTTTTTCATCGGTCGGGTTCATCCTGATCTAATTGTAGCCCGAGAAGGCGTCAATGAAGCTCAATAGTTCATGGCTTGCCGAGCTGTCTACAAGCTGATCTATCCGAGAGAGGGGGTAGTTATCTTTAGGGCAGGCCTTGTTTAAGTCCGTGAAATCGACGCACATATGCCATTTCCCGTTCGCCTTCTTGACCATGACTACATTTGCCAGCCAATCAGAGTAGTCCAGATTCCTGATAAAGTTACTGGCGAGCAGTCGATCCACTTCATCTTCTATCGCCTTTTGCTTGGCCGACGCAAAGCTTCTTTTCTTTTGTCATACGGGCTTTGCTTTCGGATCGACCCTGAGCTTGTGGGAGATCACTCTAGGGTCAATTCCGGGCATGTCCGCCGGCGCCCAAGCAAAAATGTCTGAATTATCTCGGAGGAAGCGGATCAGTTCTTCGCGGCGATCCCTAGTCAGGAGAGAGCCGATCAGGACCGTTCGGTCATTGACCCCTTCTTCGAGTGGTACATCTATTAATGATTCTACTGGGGCACCTCTGACTTCCATTTGTTCGTCGCACGTATCTAAAGAACCCTGGAAGTCAGGTGTGTCCTCAAAATCGTCGCTTTGATCTCTGGCAGTGGACGTCGAGGTGAGGCAAATCCTAGCGGTTTGCTGGTCTCCGTGGGCCCGGCCTATTCCCCTTGATCTAAATGAAACTTGACCGCAAGGTGATAAGTTGAGATCTGGGCTCGGAGAGCGTTTAAGGTCGGACGTCCTAAGAGAATGTTGTAGAACGAAGGGACTTTGGCGACGAGGAAATCCACAGGTACGGTCCGTGTATGTCCCGCTTCCCTAATGTTGAGTAGGAGGGTGACCAATCCTTCGGCAGGGAAGGAGTGATTGGTGAACCCCGAGAGTACATGGGAGGTAGGTCGAAGGTCGGATGGTCCTGGTCCCATACGCTGTAAGCAGTCGTAGAACAGGATATCCGCCGAGCTCCCTGAGTCGACCAAAATCCTCTAGACCTCGTAACAGTGGACTCTGGACGTTATTACGAATGGGTCGTTGTGAGGAAAGGATATACCGTTGAGGTCTTCATCGGTGAAGATGATGGGCTCATCTTTCCTGCCCTTCTTTTGGGGTGGAACGCCTACATTCTCGACTGGGAGTAGGCGGTGGTTTCAACCAGCTTCCCGAGCAGGATTTGAGGTAACGACCACGATTTGTTCGATCGTTAGTTCCCCGAGAAGGGCTGGTTCTCTTGCTTCCACTCTTCCTGTCGCTTGTCCCGCAAGAACTTCGCCAAGTGGCCGGAGCGGATCAACTCCTCGATGTAGTCACGAAGTTGTTTGCAGTTTTCGGTCGGGTGGCCCTGTGGCCTATGGAAGACGCAGTACGGGCCTTGGAGACGCTTGCTCGCCCTTTGGGTCACCGGCGGGAGTTTGAAGAACCTCTCGCCTTTTGCCTCCTCCGGCGGCTCGGTCTGGGATATGTTTAGGGGAGTGTACTCCTGAAACCTCGGTGAGTAAGGTTTCGGACGATTGACCTTCTTCTTCTCCTCTCTGCCCTGTTTCTATTAGTCGGTTTGGTCGCCTCTGGGAAGATTTGAGTTCACCTCGGCCTCGAGTTGGATCTCCCGCTCGATCCAGGCTTCGGCCATGGTCTTAGGTTGCGCTAATGCTAAAGAGTGGAGCCACTCTTTATGCTTAAGACCCGACCTCAGCACGGTGATGACCGTTTCATCACGGTGCTCGGGGACCTTGAGGAGCACGTTGTAGAAGCGGGTGACATATCCTTTGAAGGATTCTTTGTCTCCACTCTTGATGGTTAATAAATAGTCGACCGTACTCTTCTGCCATCGATTCCTGACGAAGTGACCGAGGAATTGGGAGGCCAGCTCGTCTAAGGTCGAGTTGGAGCATGGCGTATCCTTGGAACCAGTCCCGTCTAGCCCGAATGAGGGTGGTAGGGAAGGCTCGGTATTGGGCCACGTCGGAGTTATTATGGAAGTTCATGCCCGCCGTAAACGTGTCTAGATGGTCCTTTGGATTGGATTTCCCGTCGAAGAGAGCAACCTTGGGCGGTTTTTTCCTGGACAAGACATGCTCGGCCAAAGTTCTTCCATAAAGGAATTTGTCAGCGAATCGGCGGAGTATCGGGCATCTTCACTGGACGCTTAGCCATCCCAGCGTATGCCTTCAATCTTCTTCTCGAGGGCCTCGAGTCGGTGGTGGTAACCCGAAGATTCCGCACAGTTGGAGTGGTGGCTATCCCTGCTCCGGGTCTGCGCCAGGGTGTGGCTTTGATTTCGCTCTATCAGGCGTCTCAGATCGTCGGGCGTGAACCTTCTCGAGTGGTCCCTACGCTCGTTGTTCACGCGATCCCGACGAGAGTGGGGGCGTCGGTCATGCCTGGAAGCAGGCGAGCTGATCGACACCTCCTCAGAAGGAGAGAACGCGCGACGGGCGTTGGGGAAATGGCCCAGTCTTCCCTAGGAATATAGCGTGGAGCTGTTTGGCACCCAGCGGGTCATGGAATCAATCGCCGCGTGTGGGTTAAGGTGGACAGAGTCGGCCCGACGGCGCTCAGGGACGCTGTGATGAGGGTGAGGTAGATCGAGGGCTTGAGTGTGCCCGTCCGTCCTTCGGCGGACGTCGTTATCCCTAGGAGGGAGATCCGCGCTCTGGTGGGTAGGTCCCGCCGCTTGAACGTTGATCGCACGCCGAGAGCGTGTCGGATGTTCAAAGAATTAAAGTATGACCGCGATCAGGACGGTGTCGCTATGCAGCTAGCCGGTTGAGCACGGGTCGATCCACAGGGAGATGGTTGTATGTCCTTTCTTGTTTTAGACGAGTCAATAAAGAATTGTGTATATGTTTGTTTGAACTAACCTATGTGTTCGTATTTATATTCAAGTAAGCTTGTTAAGGTTAAGGTCGGTTAGTAGAATTAGGATTAGTCTTGTGCTTGTCTTTTGCCATTCTTAAGACGGTGTTGGGATAATCGAAAGTAGCAGGGATTAGGAGGACATAGGAATGTGATTTGCGAGTTTAAGCAAGCTTTCCAACGCTAAATCCATTCCTAGTGCCACTTGTCCGTCCGCTAAATACGCTTATTTCCAACCCTCGGCCAAACACCCGCAACCATGTATCCAAATAAGTCGCAACTACATGTCACGTTGTAGCGCGCTTAAAGGACTTCTCAACTTAGGTCGCGACTACATGTCACGTATAGCGCGCCTAAGTGAGGGGGTTGCGTATGTTTGGTCGGGGTCCGTTTCAAGATGTTTGGCGAAGAGAAGCACAAGGGATTTCTCCGTCCCTCATACCACCTTCCTTAGCCTTAACAAGAGGAAAATTATTCACACATGATAAAAGAAAAGAAAACAAAACAAGAAGGAAGAAAAGAGGAAAATACGGTTTTACAAGTGAAGCAAGCTAACTCTTGGGTCCTCACCTTAGCAAGGAACTCCGACAAGTATCATCGTTTGAAAATACGGATAAGAGAAGAAAGGAAAAGAGAACAAGAAAGGAAATAACAACAACTAATTAACAACAAGAATTAAAATTACAATACAAGATAATAAAATTACAATAAAAACACAAGATAAGAAAAACCCTCATCTTCATTGATCTTCCACTCAAAAAGCTCTCACTACAATTTGCATGGAGGAAATATGAAGAAGAAGAAGAAGAAAAATTAACACTACACTAAATCCTAACAAAAAAACTAGATCAAGAATGTATATCTACAATGGTTCAGAACCGGGGTATTTATAGGCTGTGTTCTGAAACCCTAGGGCAATATTTTCAACCTAAATTCACTGTGCCAACAACCCCCAAAATTTCACCAATCACGGAGCATAAATGGCCGCGGATCCGCGGCCATATAGAGGGCTTGGGTTGTCGTTTTCCTGTGGGTTTCTTGTGTTGCTATTTTCTTCTTTTTAACATGTACAGATTTTCAATATGCTTCCTTGATTTCTTCAGTTTCCAGAAGTCAATAATGATGGCTTCATAATTCAACACATTTGAATTTATCTCCATCGGGTCCCACACATCTTTGAATATCTTCATTGGGCCCCACGCATCTTTGAATATCTTCATTGGGCCCCACACTTGACCAGAAATGACGACTGTTTTCTTCCTGTCTTTTGAACTGGTAAGCGGTACTAGACGGATGCGGATGACTGGAATCCGGCTTTTATCTGTCTGTGACAGATGTTCTGGATTTTGGCGTAACTGTGGAGATTTGTGTTGATTTGCAATATTTGGACTGGAAATCTGTAACCTGTAAATATGTAGCAAACACGGATTAAAAGCACCTACCTATAAACAAACGAGCATAAGAATGGGCGGTACAAAATGCAATATTCTGGTATGAACAAATACCCCCAAACTTAACTTTTGCTCGTCCCGAGCAAAACCATTTATTCACAAAAATAAAATCCTAACCGCACTTTCGCAGGGAACGCGATTGCACTGAGCGTGTGCAACAAGCCGTTAAACCTCTAGGTGTCCCTAGTAGGAGGAGTGTTGTCTCCTGAGGGTTTTCAGCGGATTACACCCACAAAATCCCGTCAAGCTAGTGTCATAAGTTAACTATGATTCTACTCCTACAGTTTAGTATTTATGTTAGAAACTCTATCATCCTAAGTTAGAGATATCCAACCCTAATGCTTCACACCTCCTATCTATTTACCCTTAGAGTATATACGTTCCAAAAAAGTTTAGAAAGATGTCGGTTCTCCTGAGTTTTCCTTCTAAAGCGTGGCCTCAAATCAGGGATTTTTATCAACTTTACAGAAAACACAAGTCTTATTCTTCATTTCTATCTCTTATTCAAATATCGATTGTATACCCCTACGTGTGTGTATATTTGCACCCCTACGCTCAAGAATTCAATTCAAGCTATAATACCCTTGCTCTAATACCTAATACTACTTCTTTTCATTAAGGATGGACGGATTTGCTCACACACCTTTCATGCGACTATTAATGCTTCTTGAGGCACTAACGGCCGATTACTGAATGTGTGAACTTAAAGCGTAAATAGCAGTTTCCAGGTCTTGACTTTATTCTATTTTTTCTTTTTTTTCTCTTTTTTCTTTTTCAAGACCGGATATATTTTTCAATATGCTCTTTTGGTGTTTAGCTTTAAATACCGTTTTTTCTTTCATACTAGGCTTTCAGGCAAGAGTATTTCTAGGTATCCTCTACTATCTCAAGTTTCAAGGTGCGTGTAAGTGCAGTTTGTAGGGTATATACTTTCTAAATTCGAACTCAAGAAAAGAAACTATTTTTCAGACTTATCCTCCAGTAAAGCTTCAATACTTTCCCTTCATCTTGACTTAACTCAAGAACTGAACTCAAGATTACCTATTTCTCAAAAAAAACTGTAAGGACGTATAATCACCAAGTTTAAACAGAATGAGGGTTATTTTTAGGGTTTTCAAATCCTAAGCCTAGAATTTAGTTATTTCTATCATATCAACTAAACTTTCGGAATAAAGATCTAAGTTACCCTATTAGCTAACTTGACGACAAAGTTTTTATATTTTTTGGAAAATTTTTCGATTTTTATGGGTTTTTAAATAAGGTATGCAAATGCAAAATATACAAATGAATGCGAAGGAAGAAAGCTTACCGAGCACACCCCCAAACTTAAACTTGACAGTGCCCTCACTGTCAGGCTATACCAAGAGGGTCAAAATTGCCGGCGCTCCCTAAAAACAAATTATATACAAAAAAAAAAAAGAAAACAAAACAAAAATTATATACACCAAAAAGCGTCCCCCCCAAACTTAAGTGAAACAGTGCTTCCACTGTTAAGCGATGAAGTTCAGGATTAGGGGGGAAAGAACAGTATCAATCTATACAAGGCCTTACACAGGCCAAAAGTGAGCACCAACCATTCAAAAATTTTATCACTATAAAGCAGTGGCTGGTGAAAGAATACGTAGGGAAAAGAGATGGGAAATACGCGAGACCGTATGGAGATAGAAGTGGGATACGGTCTCGGTATATCAGAAGAAGAAGAATGGCGGAAGGGAAAAAGAAGTGGAGTACGAACTCGAGGGTGCAAATGGAGTGAATAGATTAGCACAATTTGTGATGAGTGATGTGTAAAAAGCGATTGTGCTAATCTATTAACCTGTCGAGAGATTGGGTCAAATCCCTCAAGATTCGTAAGAAGCCATGGGTACGCCGAACTTGGTAAATCAGACATATGAAATGAAAGTGATACGGGTTCTTACAAGGTCGGAATGATGGAAAGGATGGAGGGAAGTGGTTGAGGAAGGGTATCGGTTAAGGGTTCAGGAGGGTGTACACAGTCAGTGGAAGAAATAGGATGAATTGGAAAATCCGACTCATCAATTATAACTGGTTCATCCTCAAAACTATCCTCAGAATTCTCCTCAAAATTTAGCACATCCATGCACTTCTCTTCAAAATCAAGACGCATATGAAGTTCGGGAAAAACATTTAATGACTCGGGATGATGATTTGAAGAGACAAACTCAGCCAAATCTATGGGTTCATCATCCAAAATATTCCCAGCGTCAATATCCTGAATCAAGTGAAAATCAATATTCTCAGACACCTCATCAAAAGCATGGATATCAATCAATTCAGGTTCTAGAGTGGAGGTGTAGAGGTCAAGAGGATTGGGTATGGTTTCACACAAAAGGGTCCCTTCACAATCTGGCAAATCAAACACTATGAAGTCATACAACTCATTATCTGTTCTAGCTGTAATCAATGAATCGGCTGCAACACTAGATAGACATTCAAAAACGGAGTTGTGAGAGTCAGGTTGAATCGGGTAGGCTTGATTCGGAAGGGGGTACATCTCACTCTCTCCACTCAAATTCTCAGCCTGTCCTACCGCCTCATCATACATTGGGAAATGTGGAGCTAGTTGGAAACTAGCTACCGGGTCAGTAGGTTGTATGAGAGCGGCCATGGATGCATTCAAATCCATCATCTGTTGGCTTGACGCTACCCTAAAATCTTCCAACGACTGTTCCAGACTAGACATGGGTTGTGAAGGGGTTTCAGTAAAAAATTCAAAGTTGTTTGGATACTGAAAACTCCCAAATGACGGTTCTGAAGCAATGTCTAGGGAAGGTGCAAAAGTCGGGTAGGATTGGTAGGAATTGAATGGCTGGACAGGAGCAGGATCAATATTTGGATAAGAAGGTGAATGGAATTGTTGATCCCAAGAATTTGGAGTGGTGAAAGGAGTGAAAGATCGGCCACGAGATAGTTCAATTCGTTCAGCAAGAGACATTGGTCTCGGAGTTACAACATGACTCGAAGAAGGGGTATCAACGTAAGAAGGGGTGAATGTTTGAAATGGTTGATACGAAGTGGATTGCGGGGTCAAATTGTTTGTCCTAGACGCGTCTATCCGATCTCTCAATGAAATTTTTGGCATGGATGGGTCGTTCGAAGTTCGACCAAAACAAGAACCGTAGGATGTAATGTCTGGTTGTGGGTACCAAAGTTCGGCAAGAGTTTTGCGAGGTGGGGTACCCATGATATGAAGAGAGAAGGAAAGAAAGGAAGAGAAGAGGAGGGGAAAAATGAATGATTTTTTTTAAAATTTTTTTTTTAAATATTAACAAAAGAATGAAGTATACACAAAAAGAATATGGAAAAAAAACAATCACGACACAAAAATACCACACACCTAATCGTTCTAGGGTTCACCTAGGTCAACTTGACCTGCTCGAGAACTCGATTGTTGAAGTAAAACTGTGTCGAGAAACGGGCTCAAGATACACTGATCACGAGGCCAGGTAAGTGCAGAGAGAAGGGGAGGTTTTCCAACGCTTTCACGAAGTTCCTTAATTAAATAACCCTTTCTCTTTTGGCGGTTTCGCCGTTAACACTTTCCTAGACACCCCGTAAACAATATACCGTTAAGCGAGGTTCTAAACACAGTCCACTTCTCCTAGTGAGCGCGAAGTCCTTAAGGCTTAAAGTCTAATTTCTTTTAAATTTTGTGCGGGTAAACGTTATGCACAAGTTCGTGATTTGTGGGCCACGGAAAAGGTGATGAAATCCTTTATCGTATCTTGTGGGGTTCGCTTGCCCTTAAGTCCGTATTAATGTATGCAATGCACAATTCAATAAAAATTCTATAAAGAATCAAAAAATTGTTTTTTTTTAATTTTAGCACGGCACTGCAACAAATACGGGTTAGTCAATTTTGGCGTTTGCTAGCGAACTTGCAAAGAATCTTGCAAAGAATAGTATATTGGATGCGTCGGATTTGAGAAGAAGGTGTTAGGAAAGTACGTACCGTTAAGTTTTTGGGTTAGGAAACCCCCGTTGAATCAAATCCGGTAAGCTTGAAAGGTTCGCTTGCGCGGGTCAAACTACCCGGATCTTTGGCACTGTACTTCGTAATCACCTTAACTTTGAACGTACACTTTGCTCCCCACAATTGCAGTTTGCAAATCCGCAAAAATCTGCACTCTTGCCCACAAAAATGATCAAAAAAAACAAAAAGATTTTTTTTTTATAAATATATACAAAAAGAATATTAACCCGAATAACAAGAAAAGAAATACGCTACCGTCTCCCCGGCAACGGCGTCATTTGATCCCACGCCGAGAGCGTGTCGGATGTTCAAAGAATTAAAGTATAACCGCGATCAGGATGGTGTCGCTATGCAGCTAGCCGGTTGAGCACGGGTCGATCCACAGGGAGATGGTTGTATGTCCTTTCTTGTTTTAGACGAGTCAATAAAGAATTGTGTATATGTTTGTTTGAACTAACCTATGTGTTCGTATTTATATTCAAGTAAGCTTGTTAAGGTTAAGGTCGGTTAGTAAAGTTAGGATTAGTCTTGTGCTTGTCTTTTGCCATTCTTAAGACGGTGTTGGGATAATCGAAAGTAGCAGGGATTAGGAGGACATAGGAATGTGATTTGCGAGTTTAAGCAAACTTTCCAACGCTAAATCCATTCCTAGTGCCCCTTGTCCGTCCGCTAAATACGCTTATTTCCAACCCTCGGCCAAACACCCGCAACCATGTATCCAAATAAGTCGCAACTACATGTCACGTTGTAGCGCGCTTAAAGGACTTCTCGACTTAGGTCGCGACTACATGTCACGTATAGTGCGCCTAAGTGAGGGGGTTGCGTATGTTTGGTCGGGGTCCGTTTCAAGATGTTTGGCGAAGAGAAGCACAAGGAATTTCTCCGTCCCTCATACCACCTTCCTTAGCCTTAACAAGAGGAAAATTATTCACACATGATAAAAGAAAAGAAAACAAAACAAGAAGGAAGAAAAGAGGAAAATACGGTTTTACAAGTGAAGCAAGCTAACTCTTGGGTCCTCACCTTAGCAAGGAACTCCGACAAGTATCATCGTTTGAAAATACGGATAAGAGAAGAAAGGAAAAGAGAACAAGCAAGGAAATAACAACAACTAATTAACAACAAGAATTAAAATTATAATACAAGATAATAAAATTACAATAAAAACACAAGATAAGAAAAACCCTCATCTTCATTGATCTTCCACTCAAAAAGCTCTCACTACAATTTGCATGGAGGAAATATGAAAAAGAAGAAGAAGAAAAATTAACACTACACTAAATCCTAACAAAAAAACTAGATCAAGAATGTATATCTACAATGGTTCAGAACCGGGGTATTTATAGGCTGTGTTCTGAAACCCTAGGGCAATATTTTCAACCTAAATTCACTGTGCCAACAACCCCCAAAATTTCACCAATCACGGAGCATAAATGGCCGCGGATCCGCGGCCATATAGAGGGCTTGGGTTGTCGTTTTCCTGTGGGTTTCTTGTGTTGCTATTTTCTTCTTTTTAACATGTACAGATTTTCAATATGCTTCCTTGATTTCTTCAGTTTCCAGAAGTCAATAATGATGGCTTCATAATTCAACACATTTGAATTTATCTTCATCGGGTCCCACACATCTTTGAATATCTTCATTGGGCCCCACGCATCTTTGAATATCTTCATTGGGCCCCACACTTGACCAGAAATGACGACTGTTTTCGTCCTGTCTTTTGAACTGGTAAGCGGTACTAGACGGATGCGGATGACTGGAATCCGGCTTTTATCTGTCTGTGACAGATGTTCTGGATTTTGGCGTAACTGTGGAGATTTGTGTTGATTTGCAATATTTGGACTGGAAACCTGTAACCTATAAATATGTAACAAACACGGATTAAAAGCACCTACCTATAAACAAACGAGCATAAGAATGGACGGTACAAAATGCAATATTCTGGTATGAACAAACGCGGACGAGGGCGTCTACCAGCGTTGTAAGCCAGTCAATCCGAACGGAAAAGGCGTGGATAGCATTAGGAGGGGGAGGCGAGCCGCTCCCGCCTCCATTGCGGCAGCTCGTGATTGGATCGTTGCGATCGCCGCTCGCCATTGGATCGAGGGCAGATTATAAACTTTTTTGGTGGAACAAAATAAGTCTTTTTTCCCCACAGACAGCGCCAACTGATGGAGCTTCGGATCTCCTTCAGATGTTGTCCTCCATTGATCTTGCGATGGCTGTCTTGGACAGCTGTGATTTGGTTTTGGAGTTTTTCGATGTGGATCTCAATGGGTTGGTGTTGGACGCTGAGCTACCTGCAAAGAAGTCTCGGGATGGGTGACCACCATAGAACCCTCCGACGATCAAGTTAGAGCTGAGGAATAGGAGCAGAGTGGCGGCGTATTGAGGTAATTCTGTTACCTGAGTCATCTGAGAGAGGGGTTTATATAGGGGTCGCGTGGAGTGAGCAGGCGTGAAATCACCGCCATCAATTACACCCCGCATTATCCTCGTCTTGAATGGCGAGATACACCCATTAATGAAGGGATGTTCTAGCGTGGTACGTGGATCGTGGGGAGGTGGATATCTCGCCCTGGCGATATACGCGGAGCCGTTGTGGGGCGCATGGAATCTGCGCTCCCGGTAGTCGAGGGAGGCCGAGAAAGCTCGGCACGTCGGAGGCTCGGAGATGAGCTTGGAGGCTGAAGAAGCTCGGCACGTCGGAGACGACCAAGGAGACTAAGATAGCTCGGAGACAAGCTGTTGGTAGATTCCCAGGTGAAAGCGGAATGCATTCAGGGAGGTCTCCTGGAAGGTCGGACATGTTCTCCGAGATGAAGTCCCGAGGAATCCTCAAATGCAACTCGTTTATCTCACCTCCGTAGCCTTCGGGACACATCATCCGCCGCGTGTCGTAATCCGAGGAAACGCCACTTGCGAGCATCATCAAAGTTGGAATTCAATTTTCCAATCTAAATACTCTGTAATATTATTGGGCACAAAAAAGGTTATTTAATTCTGAAATTGATGGGTGATGTGATTTTTTAGTTTTTTTCCAAAGAAATCAAACAAAAGAAACACGTTTTATGTGCAATGCACGTAATTAAGTGTCATGTTGTTATTATTTTACAAGTGTGATCTATGTAATTAACTTACCACGTCATTTTCATTTTATAAGTGTAAATTAATAAAGAAATTTATCATAAAAATTTCTATAATTAAGGCAATACATGTGTAAAAAAACGCCAGTATATGTTAAAAATATATGAGAGAACATTCCTTGGACTTTATTTAAAAATTTGTTATTTTGCCCCTGCTTAATTTTCTTAGTATATTTAGGTAATGGAAAACTTTTTATTAGTTGTTACTTAACATTCATCACTCTTTTTAGCTAACTATTAGGCTTATATGGTGGAAAATTCTGATCGGCCCCCTCTTTTAAAATCACTTTCTGTTTTTTTCTGACTGCTTAAGTTTACTGGCAAAATATTGAAATATTCCACGATTTTTTTGTGTTATAGCTTCCTAAATCTTAAATGATTGACAAAAATCAGAAAAAAAATCTTATGTTTAAAAATTTCGCGATTTCCATGTGCTGCTTGTAAAATTTTACTATCTTCGTTCTATTTTAAGTATCTATTTTTTGCTTTTTGTGCTTTTTTGATATACATTCACTATAAATCTCATATTTTGAAAAACAACCATTAAAATTAACTATTTTGAAAAACAACCCTTGAAACATCTAACTATACTAAATAGGCCCATCAGGTAAATTTTTTGTGTTAACCACGTTAGGTTAGCCGTTATGACGCAAAAAAAAGACAATTTTGTCCTTCTCCAACCATGTTCATGCTCCTCTCCTAATTGAGGTTATCAATTTTTAAACCCAAGATGGAAAATGAATCAAAAATGAAAAATCGAACATCCTCAGCATCAACCAAGTAAGCTCTATACTCCTCTCAAATCATTTTAATGCCTAAGACGAGTCTAGGCTTGTTCAAGTCAATCACAGCCTCAACAAATTTGGTTCTTGAATTTTCATCCATTGAGGCAATTAATCGAAAACTTGATGGGTGTGTGAGAATTATTAAGTCTTCGAAATCTTCAAAAAGTCCAAGATCCCCTACAATTTAAATGAGCTCAATATCAAGGTAGCATGTTGGGGTTGCTAAAAGGAGAAGGATTTTCAATTGAACGACCACTAAGTTTGAAATCAAATCGATGATTATGCTTGATGGATTTGAGAGAGATGAAGGAGACATTGAGGAAGGAGCATGCCTTATTGGGGGCAAAGGAGAGATGATGGTGGTTGAGAGGAGAATGAGAGAATTAAGGAGGAAGCTAAGCATGTCTCGTTGAGAGATGAAAGAGAGATTGAGGATTTCATGGTTGAAGTGGAGAGAGATTGAGGGTACTTTGGACAAACTTTCACCCCTTTAACTACATTTAGGTATAACCCAAGGCTTAAGTTTAACCAGGTTGTGGATATAATATAATATCACAGAGAAGACAATACACGGAACAATGCTAACAACCAATCCATGCAATCATCAACGCAAATAAAAACGAAAGATAAAACACAAAAGTACACAAGAATAAGAGAATCACAATCGAAAAGAGACAAGAGATTTGTTAACGAGGTTCACCCAACGTATTGCTAGTCTCCGGCAGAACGGAATCTGCAAAATTCTACTAGATCTTGAATCAAGTATTACACCCATGAGATTTCTCTCAAATCTCTCTATATTCATAGCAGTCACCCTCTCTCTTTATAATAGTCTCAATAGACATTTAATTTGCCTCAAAAAATATCATATGAGAGACCCTACCTAATTCTATACAGATTAAAGATAAACCCAGAAATTAAAAAAATATTCGATATCCATAATAGACCGTGTCTGCCTCCTTGAGCCGTCTCAACATGCTCATGAGCCTGCTCATATACACAGAGAATGTTAGGTAATTTCATCATCTTGTAAGACTGCTCATAAAGACTTAAGTCGTCTCAAGCATAGGGTAAAGATGATGAAATTACCTAACCTTCTGGAGCACTTGTAAGCCGTCTCAACGTCCCGTGAGCCGGCTCAAGATCAACTGTTAGGAAGAAACTCCATAATATCATCATTCTCCTACTTGGAGATTCTTCTATCTTGATTTACAAAACAGTAAACTTTACACGATCCTACTATCTACTCTCTCATCATCAAATCATTATGGAGAGATTCACCAACCTGCAACGGAGATCCAGTTTATCTCTATTTACGACCTTGGTGAATATATCTGCAGGATTCTTTTCTCTCGCGATCTTCTGCAGTGTCAACTCATCATCATCCAATACTATGCTTATAAAATGGTACCGCACCTTGATGTGCTTCGTCTGAGAGTGATATACAGTGTTCTTGGCCAAGTGTATCGCACTTTGACTGTCGCTCCAAAAGGTATTGAAATCTTGTTTCTTACGCAATTCCTCGAGTAATCCTTGTAACCATATCATATCTTTGCTGGCTTCCGTGAAGGCCATATATTCGGCGTTCGTCGTTGATAATGCCACAATCTTTTTCAACTGGGAGACCCAACTGACTGTTGTTCCCCCAACTGTGAATACGTACTCTGTTGTGCTTTTCCCACTATCTCGATCACCTGAGTAGTCTTCATCAACATAACCTTACACATTTAGAGAGTCACCCCCGAAACATAAACAATGACTGGATATTCCCCTAAGATATCTCAATATCCACTTCACTGCATTCCAATGCTCATTCCCCGGGTTTTGTATGTACCTGCTCACAACTCGCACTGCTTGTGCAATATCTGGTCTTGTACTCACTATTTCATATATCAAACTCCCAACCGTAGATGCATATGGTACTCATGCTATTTCATCCTTCAGCTCTTGAGTTGTCGAGCACAACTCTTTACTGAGTTTGAATTGCTTCGCTAAAGGCGTACTTATCGGATTTGATTTGTCCATATTGAACCGCTTCAAAACTTTCTATACGTGGTCCTTTTGAGATAGCCATGGCTTTTGCTGCTGTCTATCTCTCATGATCTTCATGCCCAGAATTTGCCTGGCTGCTCCCAAATCCTTCGTAGAGAATTTTTCAGCCATTATCTTTTTCAGACTTTGAATTTTCTGGAAATTCAGACCCGCTACCAACATATCGTCCACGTAAAGTGACAAAGTAATATATTCTCCATCCTCAAAAGTCTGAACGTATACGCGGTGATCTGAATCATATCGCACAAATCATGTCTCTAGCATGAACTGGTCGAATTTGAGATATAACTGCCTTAGAGCTTATTTGAGACCATACAAACTCTTTCGCAGTCTACAAACCATATTTTCTTTCCCCTTCACCTCGTATTCTGGTGGCTGCATCATATAGATTTCCTTCAAATCTCCATGAAGGAACTCCGGTTTCACATATATCTGCTCTAAGTGCAAATCGTCCACCGCCACGATACTGAGTATCACCTGAATTGAAGTCATCTTCACCGCTGGGGAAAATATCTCCTGATAGTCTATCCCATGCCGTTGCGCATATCTCTTGACTACCAAACAAGCCTTGTACCGCTTCATACCATCAGCCTTATCTTTGATCCTGTACACCCACCTATTCAGCAATACCTTTCGACCCTTGGATAGCTTCAATAGATCCCATGTACGGTTCTTCTTCAAAGAATCCATCTCTTCATCCATAACTTGCTCCCACTTCTTGCTAGCACTGTTTTGTGTCGCCTCTATAAGGGATTCAAGCTCTCCCGAATCTGTGTACAATATGAAGTCGGTCATTAATCTTTCAGGTAGCATCCACTCTCGTGAAATTCTTCTCAGAATTGGTACATCTGGTTGCTAAACTTGGTTTTCAACTTGTTCTTGAACCTGGTCCTGCACTGCAGTGCTCGTCTCCTCCATATTCTGATCTCTATTTGTAGGCACCTGACTGCTCTCCTGAGTTCCATCAAACTCGACGGACTCATATACTGCACCATTCTTGGCTTGCCTCGCTTCCTTATACAAGTGTTTCTCATCAAAGACGATGTTTCGGTTTCGTATTACCTTCTTGCTTGAGTAATCCCACAACCATTATCCGAACTCATTTACTCCATGCCCGATGAATGCACACTTCCTAGACTTGGATTCAAGCTTACTCCTTTCCGCCTTATCTATCAACGAATATGCAATGCAACCAAACAAATTTAGGTGCGAATAATTAACCGGTTTACCTGACCAAAGTTCTTCCGGAATCCCCTCATCGAGTGCACTTGCTAGGTTTCTGTTGATCAGATACACAACAGTATCGACAGCTACTGCCTAAAGGAATTTCGGCACATCTGCATCCAAGTTCATGCTTCTCACCCGCTCTAAGATCGTTATGTTCAGCCTTTCAGCGATGTCGTTCTATTGCGGCATCCCCGGTACTGTCTTCAACCAACGTATCCTTTTCTATGAGCAAAACCCCTCAAACTCTTGTGTGCAATATTCCCCGCCATTATCGGACTTTATGAACTTAACCTTTGTCCCCGTTTGGTTCTCCACCTGTGCAATCCAGTATTTAAAGAGACCAAACACATCGGACTTTTTCTTCATTGAATAACCCAGGTCTTCCGGCTTACATTATCAATGAACGTCATGAAGTACCGATTTCCTCTATAAAACTTTACCGAGGCTGGTCCCATACATCCTTATGTTGTATATAGTGCCCTTAAGACAATTATTATAATTACATGTAGGCGATTATTGTAATTGAAGGAGGACCTATACAGGTAGAGCAGTCTTACTCGAGATGATAGTATGCGATCCGGTTTATCTTTATCATTGATGTGTATACGTTTTACTTATTATTATGTATCACTAATACATAATGATAAAGCCTATAGGATTCTTTCTTGACAACCAGCATTATGATGGCGATCAAATAAGTGAGAGCTGTGTAGTCCATAAGCACATCCTTAAATGTCCCTAGTCATAAGAGTATCAAGACTGGGCATCGATATTCCGAAGTAGATTAGTTTATACATTTTGAGAACCCGACGAGGGGCGGTGGCCGGTCTCACAAGCCATTGGTGTTGTGCCACCCAAGATAGTATACAAGTGCTTACTAGAGCTGAGTACACCGGATGGACTTGCCGAGAATTTCTATATGGTATTATATCTATCGTCGGATGCAATTTCTCTAGTAGAATGAGTATAGCTTAGTCTTTTGACCTGATATCGTCATTTATCTCATGTGAGTTCCCACTGTACTTAGATTACTACCCTACCACAGCTCAAGAGGAGTCGTGCAAACAAGTTTGAGTTGGGTACAGTTCTGAGCCACATAGAGGCTGTGAGCGATTGTCAGGGATTCGTCTCTCCTGGTATTAGGAGTTGATATCGCACTGTGTTCGGTTGGCCATCATCCTAAATCAATAGCTACGGTGGATGAGATTTACTGATATGAGTTTAGTAGTTTCTCGGTTGGTGATGAGCTTGACTCCTACATGACATATCGGGTTATTAAGGGTCTGACGTTATCCACCCCCTAAACCCAGTATGTGTCATGTCCCGCTTCTCAGTAGACGGAAACAATGTCGTGTCTGTTCCACTCCGAAGGACGGCCAAGACATGGACTGTCTTGCCTGAGATTCGGTGCAGATGCTAATTGGTGTTATCCGTCTATCTCTCCGAAGATGCCAAGTTGATTTATGGCACCATGTATCGAAGGTTTAAACGGATGCGACCGATGTAGCAGACTTCATCAGATTCCCCCTCGTTGAGGGGTTTTTGATTGTGGGGATGCTCTTCCCTGCAGGCGCAAGCCCCTGCAGTTAATTACGCTACCGCATCGCGGTAACAACTTTCTCCTTCTCCAGCTGGTCACTTCGTGTCGTGGGTGTTTGTTTTGTTTGTGCTTGCCCGTGGATTGTGTACGGAGACAAATTTATGTTGTCGCCCGTAGGACGTGGATTAGTCCAAATCCGTATTTTCTTAGATTTGGGTTTGGGGGTTTGGTTTAAGGACACGTTAGCCATATTTGAGGCTAAGATCAACTTAAACGTTTGTTAAGGATACGTTAGTCCAATTTGAGACTAAGATCAGCTTAACAGGATCGTTTAGATCCGACAAAAGAGCATTTGGGCTCTATTTTCCAGTTTAGGGACGTAGTGGTCCATTGAATGTATGACCGTCGGGACCCATCACCTCTCTGACGACGTTGAAGGATCACAACGACAGATGTCAGAGGAGTTCAGAGATGTACCCTTGAGCCAAAGTTGGTTGGGAGATCTATAGTCCAATTTGGGACTAAAGTCTGTTTGAAGGTTTTGGTTTAAGGATATGTTAGCCATATTTGAGGCTAAGATCAACTTAAACATTTGTTAAGGATACGTTAGTATGATTTGAGACTAAGATCAACTTAACGGGATCGTTTAGATCCGACAAAAGAGCATTTGGGCTCTATTGTTCCAGTTTAGGGACATAGTGGTCCATCTCCAGTTTAAGGACATAGTGGTCCATTGCCAGTTTAGGGACATGGTGGTCCATTGCCAGTTTAGGGACATGGTGGTACATGTTCCAGTTTAGGGACGTGGTGGTCCATCTCCAGTTTAGGGACGTGGTGGTCCATCTCCAGTTTAGGGACATAGTGGTCCATTGAATGTATGGCCGTCGGGACCCGTCACCTCTCTGACGACGTTGAAGGATTACAACGACAGGTGTCAGAGGAGTTCAGAGATGTACCCTTGGACCAAAGTTGGTTGGATGATCCATAGTCCAATTTGGGACTAAAGTCTGTTTGAAGGTTTAAGGATACGTTAGCCATATTTGAGGCTAAGATCAACTTAAACGGTTGTTAAGGATACGTTAGTCCAGTTTGGGACTAAGATCGACTTAACGGGATCGTTTAGATCCGACAAAAGAGCGTTTGGGCTTTATTGTTCCAGTTTAGGGACATGGTGGTCCATTTCCAGTTTAGGGACATGGTGGTCCATCTCCAGTTTAGGGACATAGTGGTCCATTGGTAGTTTAAGGACGCATTGGTCCATTGGTAGTTTAAGGACGCATAAGTCCATGGGTTTAAGGACCCCACAGTCCGTATGGGTGTGTTTAAGGACGCATTAGTCCGTTAGTTTAAGGACGCATAAGTCCGCGGGGTTAAAGACCCCACAGTCCGTATCTTGGTTTAAGGACGCATAAGTCCATGAGTTTAAGGACCCCACAGTCCGTGTTGATGTGTGGTTGTCGGGACCCGTCACCTCTCTGAAGACGTTGAAGGATTACAACGACAAATATCAGAGGAGTTCAGAAATGTACCCTTGAACCAATGAGTTGGTTGAAAGAGCAGATGTGCTCAGTTCAAGATGATTTGAGGACTTATGGCCAGTTTGGGCTAAGTCCAATTATGTTTGAAATATTGGCCCTTTGTTGGCTCATTGAAAGAGAGGCTTTGCCTCTAGAAACTTAGCCAATTGGGCTAAAGTTAGTGTTAAACACTAAAGACCAACAATGTTGAACACTGGAATTAAGATTAGCAAGTTAGTGTTTAACACTAAAAGTTAATCAGTGTTAAACACTAGCAACGGGGCTTTCAAATTAGTGTTAAACACTAAAGCAAATCAGTGTTAAACACTGGTAGCAGAGATTTCAAATTAGTGTTAAACACTAAAGCAAATCAGTGTTAAACACCGGGAACAGAGTTTTCACATTAGTGTTAATCACTAAGAAAATCAGTGTTAAACACTGCAAATAGAGTTTTCCAAATTAGTGTTAAACACTAATAAAATCATTGTTAAACACTGCAGATAGAGTTTTCCAATTAGTGTTAAACACTAAGGAGGGAGGGGTCATGTGCGGACACGTGAGAGCGCCATGATTTCCCTTATTTTATTCTGCAGGTAAGTGTTTAACACTTTTAATTTCCTGGCCATCACGTGTGGACACGTGATAGGCATCCATCCATTCGATATTAAAGGGATCTGTTAGGGGTCACTTGGGGACACGTGAGGGCGCCCTAAATGTGAAGCCAGATCTCCTTTGTTTTATCCTCAAATCTGTGAATACGTGTTAAACACTTTTCATCTTTATTTTAGAGCATCACGTATTGGCACGTGATGGGGGTTTATGCATCGATAATTACAGCACTTGCTGAGGGGTCACGTGGGGACACGTGAGAGCGCCCAAAGCTTCTTTTCTTTTGCTTTGCCATTAAGTGTTAAACACTTTCATTTTGATTTTAGAGCATCACGTGTTGGCACGTGATGGGGATCTGTGCGCCAATTGTTAAAGCATTTGCTGAGGGGTCACGTGATAACACGTGAGAGCGCCCAAAGCTTTCATTTCCTTTGCTTTTTCTTTCTGCGTTTTGGGAGTCACGTGGGAGCACGCGAGGTGATGCTTCAAAGTTCTTTGCAGGGGATCTTTTCAAGGGTCACGTGGGGGCACGTGACCCTAGTTCTTTTCATGAACAGAGATCTTTTAAGAATTGAATTCTTTGTAGGGTTAAACCCTAATTATGATTTTGGAGGAATTAAATTCCTATCATGAAAGAATTAAATTCTTATTTAGGATAAAACCCTGATTTCTTTTTAAAGGAATTAAATTCCCAGATATGTAAAAGAATTAAATTCTTGATTAGGGTTAAACCCTAGTTTCATTTTAGGAGGAATTAAATTCCTGTGATTTTGGGAGAATTAAATTCTCAAAACTCAATTCCTCCTCTGTGTTTTAGATCTGCATGGCAGGATCTCAACCCAATGAGAATTAAATTCTCAATTAATAGGGAGATGTGCACTTTGCAGATCCTCCACCAGAGAAAGAACTAAGTTCTTTTCTTTAAATAAGAGTTAAACTCTTTTGAGAATTAAATTCTCCTTTGAAGCCTCTCTTTTCTTATCTAGGGTTTTTCTTTTGCAGAGAATTAAATTCTCCTCTCTTTGCTTTTTTTTTTCTCTTGAGAATTAAATTCTCCTCCCTCTGTTTCTCTCTCAAAAAAGTAGATCCCTTCTATTCTTTTCTTGGCTCCTATTTATAGGAGAAGGAAAAGAATCAATTTGTTCAGCAAATCTCTCATTGAAAGATTTGATTTGTATGTTGAGAGATTTGATTTGCATTCATCATTAATCTGGGCCTTTAGATTGTTAAGTGAATTTTATTCACCATTGAATTTTAAATCCAAAGATATCCATTTGTTATCTCGGTCAGATTTAGAGGGGAAATCTTTCCAAGTCCAAGATCTTTCCATAAATTGGTGATATTTAATCACCTTGGATTTTTAATCCAACGGTCCCCATAATCCTTTTCCATCTGGAAAGATTTAGAGAAAATTTTAGAATTTAATTCTATTAACTATAAGACTTTCGAAGCCAGTCACGTGCTGACACGTGACCCTTGGTCACTTGTGAGCACGTGACCCCCAATTGAGTCATCTTCTCAGCGTTCATTCACGCTTCAGTTTTAACCATCACGTGTAAACACGTGACCATTGGTCACGTGTGAGCACGTGATACCTCATTGAGGTAACTTCTGATTTTTAATCAGGGAACAAATTTTAGAATTTAATTCTATTCATTATTTTAGAGGCCTTAAGAGCCCATCACGTGTATGCACGTGACCCATGGTCACGTGTGAGCACGTGATACCCCATTGGGGTCTTTTCTGAGTTTTTATTATATCTTTTAGTTCCTCCAGCGGGTTCTTAAAGGTCCATCACGTGTGGATACGTGATGCCTCATAACTTTTGATCTCGGATGAATTATGATGCCCATAATATATCAAATCGAAGGGTTTTTCGAGATGCTTCCAATACCATCAGAATTTAATAGTTTCTCCTTCGGGAACTTATCAAAATACAGGCCGGAAGATATTGGTTCGCATTTCCTTAAGCGTATCGCTTCCATTTTATACCTTGGACTCTTCTGCGCAGAAATTTTCGGCGGGAACAAATGCCCCCCCCTACTTTGCCCACGTAAGTATATACGTGGGTGAAGTAGTGCAAAGTAATACATAGCGTATGACCAATTTCGGGTTGGTATATTACTTTCAGAATCTTGATCTAAGAAGATAACGAGCGGACACAAGCGTCGTCATTTATCATTGACTCAAATCTCGACTCTTAAGAGATATAGTTCCAAACCCTCATCCCCATGAGCCGCGCCCTTCCATTTTTTATATCTTACTCTGGCGTGAAGTAGTTTATATGATCATGAGTAGCTTCTCCATTTCAGTGGCATGTATCTTTGGCAAGTGTGGCTCATAAATGGTCCATCTTGACCTCTTTGCAGGGCGGTGATGGCTTAGGAGACAGGGTTAGGATCTGCCACCTAAGACTTTTCAACTTTATGAGCCGTGAGGGTCTCATAAAGACTTTTCTCCCTACGAGTTGAGAGGATCCCGCAGGTGTACTTTCTCCTTAGGGGTCGTGAGGACTCCTAAGTGTGTTTTCTCTTGAAAGTCGTAAGGATCTCACAAGAGAATTTTCCCGCTTATCAGTCGAGAGGACTCGTAAGTGGTTGTTTCCCTCCTTGTCGAGATTCGAATTTGGAGAGTGTGACCCGTGGATAGTATGCAAGAGACCGTTTTGGGCCGACTTGCAGGGTCCCAGTGCTTAGGAAACATGTTTTTTTAATCCCTACTGCCTAAGGCTTTATCTCACGAGTCGAAACGAATCGAGAAGTTCTCGTAAAGACATCAATTTCCTTACGAGTCGAAACGGATCGAGCAGATCTCGCAAGAATATCCTGACGTCACAGTTAACCTCTGCTCTTTACGACAGAAGTCCGTTAGGGTCTGTGGTACTTAGGGTTTTGGCCGTCGTACCGTCGCATGAGCTGATATATTCCTCGATAGGCAATCGTGCCGTTCGAGTAGCCCTGCGACTGCCGTGTCTCTGATCCCTTCGGGGGCTGGACAAGACGTCTTCAAGCAATCCTCCTTGGCAGTTTGACCGTCGGAAGAGCAAGCGTTAGGAATTTGCCATGCCGCTTTTTACTTGAGGTTAGGCTCATTTTGGAGAGCCCCGATGAGTCATAACCACTCCGCGCTGGTGTGGGATGATCTCCGATAGTCTTTCAGGCTTTATATGACTTGCCGTTAAGACCCTGAAGCTAGGAATTTGGCCTTTGCTTTGTTTGCTGGCATTGCGTCCTCTGTATCGAGATGAATGTCGTGGTTGTCTCTAGGTTGTTGATGAACCGTCGAGGTTTGGAACTAGGGATTTTGCCATGGCTCCTTCTGGTGATGTTGCGTCTGCTGTATCGAGACGAACGTCGAGGTGGTGACCACTCCATGTGGGATGATCTCCGGTGGTCTTTCAGGCTTTATATGACTTGGTTAAGACCCTGAAGCTAGGAATTTGGCCTTCGCTTCGTTTGCTGGCATCGCGTCCTCTGTATCGAGACGAATGTCATGGTTGTCTCTAGGTTGCTGGTGAACCTTCGAGGTTTGGAACTAGGGATTTTGCCATGGCTCCTTTTGGTGATGTTGCGTCTGCTGTATCGAGACGAACGTCGAGGTGGTGACCACTCCATGTGGGATGAAATCCGGTGGTCTTTCAGGCTTTATATGACTTGCCGTTAAGACCCTGAAGCGAGGAATTTGGCCTTCGCTTCGTTTGCTTTGGCGTGTCCGGATTCTGTTGGAGGAAGGACGCTATGGTGACATCTCGTCTGCTGTATCGAAATGATCGTCGAGGTGGTGACCACTCCGCGCTGGGATGATCTCCGGTGGTCTTTCAGGCTTTATATGACCTGCCGTTAAGACCTTGAAGCTAGGAATTTAGCCTTCGCTTCGTCTGCTGGCATTGCGTCTGCTGTATCGAGACGAATGTCGCAGTTGTCTCTAGGTTGTTGGTGGACCGTCGAGGCTTGGAACTGGGAATTTTGCCGTGGCTCCGTTTGTTTGAGTGTCACGTCTGAACCCTGCTGGAGGAAGAATGCTGGGGTGACATCTCGTCTGCTGTATCGAGACGAACATCGAGGTGGTGACCACTCCATGCGGGATGATCTCCGGTGGTCTTTCAGGCTTTATATGACTTGCCGTCAAGACCCTGAAGCTAGGAATTTGACCTTTGCTTCATTTGCTTTGGCGCGTCTGAATCCTACTGGGGGAAGAACGCTGGGGAGACATTTCATCTGCTGTATTGAGACGAACGTCAAGGTGGTGACCACTCCATGCGGGATGATCTCCGGTGGTCTTTCAGGCTTTATATGACTTGCCGTCAAGACCCTGAAGCTAGGAATTTGGCCTTTGCTTTGGCGTGTCTGAATCCTGCTGGGGGAAGAACGCTGGGGCGACATTTCATCTGCTGTATTGAGACGAACGTCAAGGTGGTGACCACTCCGCGCTGGTGCGAGATGATCTCCGAATGTCTTTCAGGGTTTATATGACTTGCCGTCAAGACCGTGAAGCTAGGAATTTGGCCTTTGCTTCGTTTGTTGGCATCGCGTCCGCTGTATCGAGACGAATGTTGTGGTGGTGACCACTCCATGTGGGATGGTCTCTGATTGTCTTTCCGTTTTTATATGAGTTACCGTCAAGACCCTGAAGCTAGGAATTTGGCCTTCGCTTCGTTTGCTTTGGCGCGTCCGAATCCTGCTGGGGGAAGAACGCTGGGGTGACATTTCATCTGCTGTATCGAGATGATCGTCGAGGTGGTGACCACTCTGCGCTGGTGCGAGATGATCTCCAATTTTCTTTCACGCTTTATATGACTTGCCGTCAAGACCCTGAAGCTAGGAATTTGGCCTTCGCTTCGTTTGCTTTGGCGCGTCCGAATCCTGATGGGGGAAGAACGCTGGGGTGACATTTCATCTGCTGTATCGAGACGATCGTCGAGGTGGTGACCATTCCGCACTGGTGCAAGATGATCTCCGATTGTCTTTCAGGCTTTATATGACTCGTCGTTAAGACCTTGAAGCTAGGAATTTGGCCTTTGCTTCATTTGCCTTGTCACGTCCGAGTCCTGTTGGAGAAAGAATGCTGGGGTAACATCTCGTCTGCTGTATCGAGACGAACGTCGAAGTGGTGACCACTCCGCACTGGTGCAAGATGATCTCCGATTGTCTTTCAGGCTTTATATGACCTGCCGTCAAGACCTTGAAGCTAGGAATTTGGCCTTCGCTTCATTTGCTGGCATCGCGTCTGCTGTATCGAGACGAATGCCGAGGTGGAGCTGGGATTTTGCTGTTACTTCGCTTGTTTGACCATGGGGTCTTTCGTTGAAGTTGCATCTGCATCCCGCTGGACTGCAAAGTAATGTCGTTGTTGACATCTCGTCTACTGTATCGAGACGAATGTTGAGGTGGAGCTGGGATTTTGCCGTCGCTCCGCTTTGTTTCGACCGTGAGGTCTTTTGTTGGCGTTGCATCTGCATCCTGCTGGACTACGGAGGAACGCCATTGCTGACATCTCGTCTGCTGTATTGAGACGAATGCTGAGGTGGAGCTGGGATTTTTCCATCGCTCCGCTTGATGGTGTAACATCTGTGTCATGCTGGAATGAGGAGGCCCACCATTGTTGGTCTTCGGGCTGCAGATATGGCCATTGAGATTTGGAACTAGGGTCTTTGCCATGGTTCCGTTTCGTTGCGACTCTGAGGTCGATTGTTGACGTCATGTCTGTATCTGGTTGGAGTGAGGAGAAACGCCGTTGGTGATCTCTAAGTTGTCGATGTTGACGTCGAGACCCTGAAGCTCGGGATCTTCGTTTGCTTCATTTGTTAATATTGTGTCTGCAATATTCCGACAAATGTCGAGGTTGTCTCTAGGTTTTCTATGAACCGTCGAGATTTGGCTTCGCTTTCTGATGGAGCCTGTTGGGAAGGTATGGTTCCCTCTTTGTTTGTGCCCCTGGATTGTATATAGGGATCAATGCGATCTCACCTGTAGGGCAAAAAGTTTCATTCTTTCATTTTTTTTATTCTTTCCGCGATGCTCTATCATTTCAACTTTTTATATCGCGAAAATCGCGATTGCCCAATCATTTCGGCTATTTTTCGCGGTGCCCAATCATTTCGGCTATTTTTCTTTTTACTCGCTGCTTTTTATTGCGAGTTGCCCAATCATTTCGGCTATTTTGCATGCATACATTTTTACTTGCTGATTTTGTTTGCAAGTTGCCCCATCATTTCGGCTATTTCGTATGCATTTTTTTTTGGCTCGCTGATTTTTTTTTCGCGAGTAGGGGATTTGGGATCTGATACCAATCTTGGCATCAGCATCGCTGCGACTGGAATATTGCCAGGAGCGAATCATCATTTGCCATGAAAGACTTGGAATTTGATACCGGTTTAGGCATCAGTATCGCTGCAACTGG
This sequence comes from Agapanthus africanus, assembly GCA_030015575.1. Taxonomy (NCBI): domain Eukaryota; kingdom Viridiplantae; phylum Streptophyta; class Magnoliopsida; order Asparagales; family Amaryllidaceae; genus Agapanthus; species Agapanthus africanus. The sequence continues at coordinate 103,532,706 of CM057345.1, read as the reverse complement.
GATATTGCCAGGAGCGAATCATCATTTGCCTCTGTCGATGTTGAACAAAGGTGGCTTAGTAAACAGGGTTAAGGGTCCTGTCGGCTAAGGATTTTGACTTCATGAGCCGTAAGGGTCTCACAAAGGTATTTCTCCCTACAAGTCGTGAGGATCTTGTAGGTGTGTTTTCTCCTTGGGAATCGTGAGGATTCCTAAGTGCATGTTCTCTTGTAAGTCGTAAGGATCTTACAAAAGGTTTTTCTCCTTATAAGTCGAGAGGACTTACAAGGGTTGTTTGCTGTACAAGCATATCCCTAGTCACGGATGGGACTTTGTTAGGGAAATATTTATTCGTGCCCGTGGATTGTATACAAGGGTCAATATGAGCCGCTTGTAGGGCAATATCGAAGGTTGTGGGGGTTGCTTAAGAACAGGTTAAGGTTTCTGTAACTTAAGACTTTCAAATCTTATGAGCCGTGAGGGTCCCATAAGAGAGTTCTCCTGACGAGTCATGAGGATCTCGCAAGTGTATTTTCTCCTTAGGAATCGTGAGGATCCCTAAGTGTGTTGCTTCCTTTGTGAGTCGTAAGGATCTCACGCGGGTGGTTTCTCCTCACAAGGTCGAGAGGATCTTGCAAGTATCCTTTAACGAGGTTGCACCCTTTCGGGTTTTCACAACACTCGCCGGCAGCCCTGCTGTTTTTACTCACGGAGCCCTTTCGGGTTTTCATCCGTGCCCATTTTGCTTATGGACATACCATTTTTTTTAACGAGTCTGCGCCCTTTCAGGTTTTCATAATACTCGCCGGTAGCCCTGCTGTTTTTACTCACGGAGCCCTTTCGGGTTTTTATCCGTACCCATTTTGCTTATGGACATACCGTTTTTATTTTATATATTTTTTTTTACGAGGTCGCGCCCTTTCGGGTTTTCACGAACACTCGCCGGTAGCCCTGCTGTTTTTACTCACGGAGCCCTTTCGGGTTTTCATCCATGCCTATCTCGCTTGTGGACCTACCATTTTTTTTAACCACGTCAACCTGAAGATGCCGCGGGTTGGGAGTAGTTTAACGACGTTTCGGTCATTTGCAAGTTTTAGGACATTGCGGTCCATCGTTAGTTTAAGGACGTTTTGGTCCGTGGTCGCCGTATTTGAGGCGAATCTCTAGTTTACTGACTTTTCGGTCTATGGGGCTTTCCCTATGAATGAGCATGATGCCCCCGGCATATCCATCTTTCTCGGAGCATGTGGTTGTGGCGGGCTCACCTTCTAGTTTTCGGACAACGCGAACTTGCCCTGTTGGTATTGATCTTTAACCCAGTTTTTGAAGATGTAGCAATTTTCGATCGGATGGCCCAATACTTGGTGGTAAGGGCAGTAATTAGGATTGTTGGCCTCATTCAGTTGTAGCTGGCATTTCGGCTCCGGTAGAGTGATAAGCCCGTCGCGCACTGCTAGTTCGAACAGCCTCCTTGTTTCATCCCGAGGAAATGAGTAAGGACGTTTCAACTTTTCATAGAGGGGTTGCCGCTTGTTGCTTTGGCGAACAACCGGTCTAGGGCCACTTGATTGTTGTTGAGCGTTGGCGATGAAGGCCGTTTTTTCCTTCCCTTTATCCTTTTTGTTCGATTCTTTGTTTGCGGGTCCGAAATTCTTTCCGGATAGTGTGCGATTGCACGGCTGAATGTTCTCGCAACTCCTCAACTCTTTCGTTTTAGAGATGGACTCCTTAAAAAGAGGGCCAAGGGCTACATTTTCGTCGGAATTGCTCCCGAATGTGAGAACTCGCGGTCCTTCAGGATCAACCTTATGACAATAGCCGGTAATTCTTTTACGCTCATCTGTCGCATTTTTCTGCTGTCTACGAGCTTCACGCTTTGTCCTGTTGAAGTGTTGCCTGTGAGCGACATACCCTTGCCACCAACTCTTAAAGGAGTTGCAGTCCTCAGTAGGATGTGCGATCTTCTGATGATATAAGCAGAAGTTAGGATGTACTTCCGCTTCATCAAGATGTATGCCACCAGGAGACTTTTCTCCGAAAGGGGGCAGCCTCATCCCCATCGATATCGCTTTGGCGAATCGTTTCCTTGTCTTGATCCTGCTTTCATTTGCGTCGGATGTACTTTGATCCGGTGGGAGTGTTTCGACCCTTTCATCTAGTCACCGGCGTTTGGATTTCTCGAATATGGCCATCTCGCGCTCTCGATCAGCTTTGCTTTTAAGACGGGCTTCGTTCAGGAATGTATCAATCATTTCGTCTGATGGTCCTAGAAGTTCTGGCTCAGGATCTGCCCCCAGCTTCTCTGTGTAAGGAGCTCCTTCGTCGTTTATCAACGAGTGAGAGATCACATGGCAACTTGCCACATAATCTTCAGATTCATCCGACGAGTCTTCTCCATTGTCATCATCTCTGTCCTTAATGACGTGGCTGAGAAATTCTTGGCGTGTGATTGGAGTCCGCGCTTTTTGATTGTATTCTTCCAATGCGTCAATCTGCTTTTGCATGTCCGTGCACTTGTCACTAGGCTTCACGGGCTTTTTGGTCTTCTTCCTCGATGACTTTAATGGCCGAGTGTGAGCGCTTTGGCTATCATCACCGATCTTTGGAATTGGGCGCGGTTTCAGCATCCCCTCGATGATTTGAGGTTCGAGCGGGTTCTTCCATCTGACCGCCGGGCGCGTATGAAGATCACTCAGCATCCTTTTGGTTTTGGATGAAAGCACGACCTCCCAGGGGGCTTCTTCAACAAAAGAACAAGTTGCCCCCGGGGTGTCTGTCTTCTTAGGAGTGTGCGGTTGTGGTGGGTTTACTTTCCACTTCTCAGACAGCGCAAACTTGCCTTGTAGGTACTGATCCTCGATCCATCCCTTAAAAACGAAGCAATTCTCGATCGGGTGGCTTACCGTTTGGTGGTAAGGGCAATAATTGGGATTGTTGATATCGCCTGGCTGCAACGGACGTTTTGGATCCGGTAGATTGATGAGTCTGTTGTGCACTGCCAGTTCGAACAGTTTCCTCGTTTTATCCTGGGGAAACGAGTAAGGACGTCCCAGTCTCTCCTCGAGGGATGGGCGTGGACGCACGTTGTTTTGGCGAACAACCGGCTTTAAGTTGCTCGGTTGTTGTTGAGCATTGGCGAAAAAGGTTGCTTTCCCTTTCCCCTTTTCATGCCGAGGATCCGTCTTTGAATGAGATGGTGTGTGACTCATCTGATCCATTTAGGCCAACTTATCAATTAAAGCCTGGAACGTGGTCGGTTTGAAGAACATCATGAATTGCGAGATGGTTGCTTGCGGATCAAGAGTGCCCACGAACATACCTATCGCAGGTGCTTCTTCGATCCGCTGTTCGCATTTTGACCACAGATTTCGCCATCGTGTTGCGTATTGAACCCACGTTTCGCCTGGCCTTATCCTGGCGTTGATCAGTGCTGTTATCGGGGTGCGTTCACTAGCACTCGCGAATCTTTGTGTAAACAGCAACTCCATCTCCGCAAATGTTTTGACAGAGTCGTTAGGTAGCTCCGAATACCATTCGAATGCCGTTTCCGCTAAGCTGCCGACAAATTGTCGAAGCAACAGTCTGTCATCGCCTCCAGTATTGCCGCATAAGGCCTTGAATTGAGCGATATGCTGATGTGGGTTCCCTGTCCCTTTATATACGTGGAACTTAGGGATCGTATATCCCGGCGGGTAACTGATTTGGTCATACCAGCCCGGATAGGATCGTCCAGTTCTAACAATTTGCGCAGCCGCTTCATTCACTTGATGAGCCCGTATTTGATGAGCTATATAGTCATCCAGCGCAGCCTTGGAAATGGTTTCATCTTTGGCTGTTGAAAGAGTCGGAGGAGGATTAGATGTCTCTCCTCTATCGTCTTCAGTAATGATCGGAGGGTCTTCAACTGGAGGGTCCGGCTGTAGCATCATCCCTACCATATCTTGGAAGAGAAGCGCCATTTGCTTTATGTTAGCTGCTTGCTCTGCGGCTTCTCTGTCCTTCTTTTCGAGGACTCTGCGTAAGAAGTCAGCATCAGTTTCTTGTTCGTGACGCTGCTCTGATGATGCCTCCGGGCTTTCTTTTGGCCCGGTGAGTGCGGCCATTGCAATCATCATCTCCTGAAGCTTCTGTTGTTGCTCCTGGGTTTTCGTCACGGATCGGGTGAGCGGTCGGTGACCCGTCGAACCACGGCTTTCCTCCTTTCCAGAAGCCATGTATACGGTGTGCACCACCATGCCCCCAGACTTGGGGCATTTGGGCTTAGCGTCTTTGTGGTCTGCCACGTTTACCGGGGCTTTCTCTGGCCTCCTTCTTTTCTGAGTGGTTGACGTTGAGGGGGCCGCTGTCGTGAGCACCCAAGTAGTCGTCATCTTTTGTGTCTTAACAGGACGGTTTTCTTCCTGCCGGACCTTCAGCTTCTTCTGCTGGCGGGAGAAATTTCGATCAATCACTGAGTCTTGGACTTGGCGCCAGACCTTGTAGATTTTAGAGGACAGCCGCTGAGAGGACTGTTCTGGTTTGGCTTCCGCAACATTTCCCACGGGAGGAGGGGATCTTTTTAGTACGGCGGTAGGAGAGTTTCTGCGCACCGTGTTCAGCAATTCAAAGCTGTTCCCGGTTGGAACAGCAGCATCGATCCCCACCGTTGGAGTTGGCGGAGTTATCCCAGATGGGGAGTTGCCCCCAGCCTTCCTTACTCGGCGCCAATGGCGACATCGAGCGTGTCGTGTGGATGGAGTTGTCTCAGCCGTAGGGGTGACCTCCTCATGCCCCCTGCTTTGAGGAGAGACCGTTATTGGTGCTAGCTTGTCGAAGACTGACACCCGTTGAGAAGCAATGTCTAATCTGTCAAGGACAGATCTCTGAGCAAGGGAAGAAGCTTTGAGGACCTCGCCTGGAGCAGCAACCGGAATGGCCAACCTTGTAAAAACTGACTTCTTGGAAGGAGGAGCATTTCCAATGATTTTGTTCGCTTGAGCCGGGATAGCTATCCGCTTTGGGATTGCAGCTTCGGGTATCGCGGGTTTGCAGACGTTCTGGCCCAGTCTGTTAAAAACTGAGGTATTGAAGCTGGGCGACCCGTTGAGAGGGGTCGCGGCAGTGGTAAGCCGATCAAAGACCGACTTTTTTGGGGCTTCTTGCAACGTCATTGTGGCATTGAAGCTCAACGGTGGGAGCATGGCCCCGAAGAATAATCCAGTGGTGGCCTGAGTTACCTGCTCCACTGGCATCTTGAAAAGGGAGGCTGCTTGGGGCCCATAAGTCACTCCTCCAGCAAGGACCGAGCGAGAGTTGCAGTTGCAGGCAGTGCAGTTTGAAGCCATTGATCTTCTGTTTTCTGCACGGAGCAAGACACCAAATCTTAGTACCTTGAATCCACAGAAAACCACAGTAAACCGCGATTCGTTCGCGAACACGACACACGAAGTGTGGAGTGGAAAGAGGAAAAGGTCCCACCCGGCATGCCAGAATCTGTTCCCCTCCGAAGGATGGCCAAGACATAGACTGTCTTGCTTGAGATTCGGGGCAGATGCTAATTGGTGTTATCCGTCTACCTCTCCGTAGATGCCAAGTTGATTTATGGCACCATGTATCGAAGGTTTAAACGGATGCGACCGATGTAGCAGACTTCATCAGATTCCCCCTCGTTGAGGGGTTTTTGATTGTGGGGATGCTCTTCCTTGCAGGCGCAAGCCCCTGCAGTTAATTACGCTACCGCATCGCGGTAACAACTTTCTCCTTCTCCAGCTGGTCACTTCGTGTCGTGGGTGTTTGTTTTGTTTGTGCTTGCCCGTGGATTGTGTACGGAGAAAAATTTATGTTGTCGCCCGTAGGACGTGGATTAGTCCAAATCCGTATTTTCTTAGATTTGGGTTTGGGGGTTTGGTTTAAGAACACATTAGACATATTTGAGGCTAAGATCAACTTAAACGTTTGTTAAGGATACGTTAGTCCAATTTGAGACTAAGATCAGCTTAACAGGATCGTTTAGATCCGACAAAAGAGCATTTGGGCTCTATTTTCCAGTTTAGGGACGTAGTGGTCCATTGAATGTATGACCGTCGGGACCCATCACCTCTCTGACGACGTTGAAGGATTACAACGACAGATGTCAGAGGAGTTCAGAGATGTACCCTTGAGCCAAAGTTGGTTGGGAGATCTATAGTCCAATTTGGGACTAAAGTCTGTTTGAAGGTTTTGGTTTAAGGATACGTTAGCCATATTTGAGGCTAAGATCAACTTAAACATTTGTTAAGGATACGTTAGTCTGATTTGAGACTAAGATCAACTTAACGGGATCGTTTAGATCCGATAAAAGAGCATTTGGGCTCTATTGTTCCAGTTTAGGGACATAGTGGTCCATCTCCAGTTTAGGGACATGGTGGTCCATTGCCAGTTTAGGGACATGGTGGTCCATGTTACAGTTTAGGGACATGGTGGTCCATCTCCAGTTTAGGGACGTGGTGGTCCATCTCCAGTTTAGGGACATAGTGGTCCATCTCCAGTTTAGGGACATAGTGGTCCATTGAATGTATGGCCGTCGGGACCCGTCACATCTCTGATGACGTTGAAGGATTACAACGACAGGTGTTAGAGGAGTTTAGAGATGTACCCTTGGACCAAAGTTGGTTGGGTGATCCATAATCCAATTTGGGACTAAAGTCTGTTTGAAGGTTTAAGGATACGTTAGCCATATTTGAGGCTAAGATCAACTTAAACGGTTGTTAAGGATACGTTAGTCCAGTTTGGGACTAAGATCGACTTAACGGGATCGTTTAGATCCGACAAAAGAGCGTTTGGGCTCTATTGTTCCAGTTTAGGGACATGGTTATCCATTGCCAGTTTAGGGACATGGTGGTCCATTTCCAGTTTAGGGACATGGTGGTCCATCTCCAGTTTAGGGACATAGTAGTCCATTGGTAGTTTAAGGACACATAAGTCCATGGGTTTAAGGACCCCACAGTCCGTATGGGTGTGTTTAAGGACGCATTAGTCTGTTAGTTTAAGGACGCATAAGTCCGCGGGTTTAAAGACCCCACAGTCCATATCTTGGTTTAAGGATGCATAAGTACATGAGTTTAAGGACCCCACAGTCCGTGTTGATGTGTGGTTGTCGGGACCCATCACCTCTCTGAAGAAGTTGAAGGATTACAACGACAAATATCAGAGGAGTTCAGAGATGTACCCTTGAACCAATGAGTTGGTTGAAAGTGAAGATGTGCTCAGTTCAAGATGATTTGAGGACTTATGGCCAGTTTGGGCTAAGTCCAATTATGTTTGAAATATTGGCCTTCTGTTGGCTCATTGAAAGAGAGGTTTTGCCTCTAGAAACTTAGCCAATTGGGCTAAAACTAGTGTTAAACACTAAAGACCAACAACGTTGAACACTGGAATTAAGATTAGCAAGTTAGTGTTTAACACTAAAAGTTAATCAGTGTTAAACACTAGCAACGGGGCTTTCAAATTAGTGTTAAACACTAAAGCAAATCATTGTTAAACACTGGTAGCAGAGATTTCAAATTAGTGTTAAACACTAAAGCAAATCAGTGTTAAACACCGGGAACAGAGTTTTCACGTTAGTGTTAATCACTAAGAAAATCAGTGTTAAACACTGCAAATAGAGTTTTCCAAATTAGTGTTAAACACTAAGAAAATCAGTGTTAAACACTGCAGATAGAGTTTTCCAATTAGTGTTAAACACTAAGGAGGGAGGGGTCACGTGCGGACACGTGAGAGCGCCATGATTTCCCTTATTTTATTCTGCAGGTAATTGTTTAACACTTTTAATTTCCTGGCCATCACGTGTGGGCACGTGATAGGCATCCATCCATTCGATATTAAAGGGATCTGTTAGGGGTCACGTGGGGACACGTGAGGGCGCCCTAAATGTGAAGCCAGATCTCCTTTGTTTTATCCTCAAATCTGTGAATAAGTGTTAAACACTTTTCATCTTTATTTTAGAGCATCACGTGTTGGCACGTGATGGGGGTTTATGCATCGATAATTACAACACTTGCTGAGGGGTCACGTGGGGACACGTGAGAGCGCCCAAAGCTTCTTTTCTTTTGTTTTGCCATTAAGTGTTAAACACTTTCATTTTGATTTTAGAGCATCACGTGTTGGCACGTGATGGGGATCTGTGCGCCAATTGTTAAAGCATTTACTGAGGGGTCACGTGATAACACGTGAGAGCGCCCAAAGCTTTCATTTCCTTTGCTTTTTCTTTCTGCGTTTTGGGAGTCACGTGGGAGCACGCGAGGTGATGCTTCAAAGTTCTTTGCAGGGGATCTTTTCAAGGGTCACGTGGGGGCACGTGACCCTAGTTCTTTTCATGAACAGAGATCTTTTAAGAATTGAATTCTTTGTAGGGTTAAACCCTAATTATGATTTTGGAGGAATTAAATTCCTATAATGAAAGAATTAAATTCTTATTTAGGATAAAACCCTGATTTCTTTTTAAAGGAATTAAATTCCCAGATATGTAAAAGAATTAAATTCTTGATTAGGGTTAAACCCTAGTTTCATTTTAGGAGGAATTAAATTCCTGTGAGTTTGGGAGAATTAAATTCTCAAAACTCAATTCTCCTCTGTGTTTTAGATCTGCATGGCAGGATCTCAACCCCTTGAGAATTAAATTCTCAATTCATGGGGCGATGTGCACTTTGCAGATCCTCCACCAGAGAAAGAACTAAGTTATTTTCTTTAAATAAGAGTTAAACTCTTTTGAGAATTAAATTCTCCTTTGAAGCCTTTCTTTTCTTACCTAGGGTTTTTCTTTTGCAGAGAATTAAATTATCCTCTCTTTGCTTTTTTTTTTTCTCTTGAGAATTAAATTCTCCTCCCTCTGTTTCTCTCTTAAAAAAGTAGATCCCTTCTATTCTTTTCTTGGCTCCTATTTATAGGAGAAGGAAAAGAATCAATTTGTTCAGCAAATCTCTCATTGAAAGATTTGATTTGTATGTTGAGAGATTTGATTTGCATTCATCATTAATCTGGGTCTTTAGATTGTTAAGTGAATTTTATTCACCATTGGATTTTAAATCCAAAGATATCCATTTGTTATCTCGGTGAGATTTAGGGGGGAAATCTTTCCAAGTCCAAGATCTTTCCATAAATTGGTGATATTTAATCACCTTGGATCTTTAATCCAACGGTCCCCATAATCCTTTTCCATCTGGAAAGATTTAGAGAAAATTTTAGAATTTAATTCTATTAACTATAAGACTTTTGAAGCCAGTCACATGCTGACACGTGACCCTTGGTCACGTGTGAGCACGTGACCCCTAATTGAGTCCTCTTCTCAGCGTTCATTCACGCTTCAGTTTTAACCATCACGTGTAAACACGTGACCATTGGTCACGTGTGAGCACGTGATACCTCATTGAGGTAACTTCTGATTTTTAATCAGGGAACAAATTTTAGAATTTAATTCTATTCATTATTTTAGAGGCCTTAAGAGCCCATCACGTGTATGCACGTGACCCATGGTCACGTGTGAGCACGTGATGCCCCATTGGGGTCTTTTCTGAGTTTTTATTATATCTTTTAGCTCCTCCAGCGGGTTCTTAAAGGTCCATCACGTGTGGACACGTGATGCCTCATAACTTTTGATCCCGGATGAATTATGAGGCCCATAATATATCAAATCGAAGGGTTTTTCGAGATGCTTCCAATACCATTAGAATTTAATAGTTTCTCTTTCGGGAACTTATCAAAATATAGGCTGGAAGATATTGGTTCGCATTTCCTTAAGCGTATCGCTTCCATTTGATACCTTGGACGTTTCTGCGCAGAAATTTTTGGCGGGAACAGTGTCAAGTCCGCGGTATATTTATTCAGAGAAGGTCTTTCCCTAAATAAATATACTAAGCGTATTGAAACAATAATACACAATACAAGAATAAATGGAGACCGTATAATTTTCAACAAACATCTTTATTTAATTCAAACTTAAAATATTTATAGATACATGAATTCAACTGAAAAAGTAAATACAATAAAATAAATGCCTAAACAGGCGGCATACATAAGCTGAAGAAAAAGATAGTTAGTCTAAAACCTGAACCGCGATCTAGTTGTACTCCTCCTTTGTAGCGTCCACCTCCTCGGTATCTGACTAACATTCCAAGAAAATAAAGGTGGGTGGAATGCCCATCAGCGAACTAACGCTCGGTAAGTCCCAAATGTAAAAGTGGAAAGTGACAAATATAAAATAATCACGAAATAATGTATATAACGAGTAAAAGTATACGTAAATGAACATGGTATATGTACTATAGGTCTCTATATGGTCATTATGTTAACATTAAGTTCTAAGTGTGAATGTCAACGCAACCGTAGAAGTATTCATGAACTCATGAGTGGGGCCTCAGGAGCAAGGAAACACGGGCCCATTTCATGTGTTAGTATCGGGACTCTAAACTGTGGAGGATTCGACCTGACTGAGATTCGAGTAATTAGAAAAAAGGGTTAATACGGGACTCCTAAAACTCCGTTGGATTCAAACAAGAAACTATCCCAAACACCCCGAGTATAATATATATTATAGCTGTAAGATATTCTTAGTTAATTTGATTTGTTGATTATAACATGTCTTAATCGAAACCATAGATTGCAAAAATTGAAGAATGAAGTCGAGTAAGTCGAGTAGAATGCGAGTCATGTCAATTGCAATCCTGAGTCGAGTCAAGTTAGTCGAGTAGATTGATTTCGAGTTCACGTTCAAGTTTAGATTTGAGTTTGTATTCAAGTTATAATCATTTTCATATGAATGGATTTAACTTTTGGATTTTCTTAAGTTCGGAAGTAATCGGACAACTGCTGCATATGGACAGCAGGATTTGTGTCTTTTTCCAAGACAATTGTTATTGATAACTCCGTTAATTTGCAGTGTTGTCTAATCCAAATAAGCAAGCACTCGCTTTCTTCGGCTCCCTGGAGCTCAAGAGAAATGATACTGCTTAAACCTATATTAATCTAGAGTCCTTAAATATTTATTATTGTTGTTTACATTGTATTTATATGGTTTGCATTTCTCGAAGGAATTTTATGAAAAATATTTTAATATTGTTTAAAAATAAATCTCGAGGGTGATTTATAATATTTAGAGTTTTTATGAACATGCATTTTAATTTCAATGGTATTTTGGTGATAAAATCTAGCTTTTAAAAGTTTTTTGTATTTTAATGAAAACCACTTCTTTTATAAACTTGGTGGTATTTTATTAAAAATTTAATCTTTCATTTAAAAATATATATTTTAACAATTTGTTTTTATTGAAAATACGGTTTCATAATTTTATATAATTTTTAAAATTTTAATTTATTTAAAAAGCCGTATTTCTTTTAAATCATATTTTCATTTCTTTCGAGACCGAATTCTCCGTGAGGAGCTCTGTATCTCTCTCTACTATCCTAAGGACGTGCGATAATCCGCACAATCTACAAGCGTGTTCTCTTAAGAGGGTTGTAGAGGCGTAATTACGAAAGGTGTAAAAATATCGATAAAAACCTTTTTGTAAAAATCGCATGAAACGTGTTCTTTAAATTAACCATACATCTAAAATATCGTGCTGTGAAACCATAGTGTATATGATGGGATAGGTCATTTCCCCATGAATTTCCTAGAGGTATATATGCAAATTATCGAATAAAGGGTTATATTAAAGTTCATGATATTTTTCTGAAATTGTTCGATTTGTGTTTAAATCGCATGAAATTTTAACTACATAAAAAGGTAAATAATGTGAACAATATTTTGAAGTGATATTAGAGGATTAGTATAATTTATTTGACCTATTCAAATTAATAAAAGTGTTTAAAAGGCAAGATTTTAAGTTTAACTCCACTTTGTCGATATATTTTTAGAATGCGATGTGAGTTGAAATGAAAGGGAAGAATAGGGACTTACGGATTGTGTAGTGTTGAAAATAGAGTAAGGAAAAGAGAGAGTGTCTTCGTGGTGTTGTGGTATTGTCGGGAGTGGCTCCGGTCTTCAATGGAATAAAGTCGATCACTAACTCCACTTGACTAGTCTTAACTCTTCTTGAACTTAGAGAATTTTTTATAGAGATTTTTAGAATAGGGAGAGTTAAGTGGATGGGATGTATTTATAGTGTAGAAGTGGGGGGGTGTGGTAAAAGAATTTGAATTAAAAAGAATTAAAATAGGATTAATGACGGAAAAGGGTCTCTGGTTTAATTCAGAGAAATCAAACATTACAGAGGAGTAGAGGGGAGCTAAAAGGATGCACGGGTAAAGAATGGAGGCAAATGGAGGCATCTTGACCGCCGGTAGCGACTAAAAAAGGATTCCGACTAATGGATTTGTGCCACATGGCTTGAGACTTTGGGCATGGGTATTATTCTGTGTTAACTCCTCATTTATTCCGTTTGATCTTTCTGAAACTTTTTGATTCTCCGTGTATTGCACGTGCAACTCTTGGGCTTCCAAAAAGTTAAAAAGAAAAATTATAAAAATAATTGGGACTGATGAGATTCGAACACGCAGACTATGAGACAACAGTGGAGAGTATTAACCAGTGAGCTACAAGTTGCTTCTTATTTTTATTGAACAAAAATAACTTATAACTCCTAATCAGATAGAAATACCCTTTCTATACATTGAAACAAGTTACATTTGTATAGGGATTTCAAAGTCATTACAGTATGTGATACTCTTAGACGAAGAGACCGGACAGTACAAAGATTGTCATATTCAGGTTCGGTAGGGTACAGACGAACTTGATTGTCAACCTCCTTTTCGGCATATACCTGGATAGCCGTTACGTACAGCTAGTGCCGCTGACGTGCTTATGGTTATGGATTTATCCAGTAATCACTGCCATCGTATTATCGATTCTATAGAGTCCCACACAGAGGGTTTTCCGGTTCAAGCGATATGATGTAGATGACGTTTGTTGGTATATACAGGTGTCCAATTAAATATGTATACATGCAACACAGACTTTAATCGGACGGTTGATAATATTAGTGGCTTAGAATTAAACCGGATTATTAAATCAAGTTTTTGTTTAATAATTTACACACACACACACACACACATATATATGAGAATAATGGAGGAAAGAGGCCATAGGAGGGGATTTCCTCCTATGGCGTCGAAAAAAATACAAAATCCACCATTTTTTTCAGACGACCAGCATCCATCATCATCATCGTTATCATCTAAGATGTGCATACATCAAATTTCATGTGATTCCACCACTTTTTCACCGTTGAATGAGCAATGCAAAAAGTTCTGCTGTCGGTAAACCATTAATTTTGCACCAACTAAATCAACGGTGAAAAAATGGTATAATCACATGAAATTTGGTGTATCCACATCTTAGATGATAAAGATGAAGATATTGTATGCCGATCGTCGAAAAAAATCATGGAGGGTGCATTTTTCCGACGCCATAGAAGGAAATTCCCTCCTCTGGCTCCTTTCCTCCATTAACCTCTCTCTCTCTATATTAATATAAATATTCTAGTATTATTGTTCACTATTCATTTTTTTCTCTTGGTTATTCGTATTTTTATACGGATACGCGTATATGTATTTCAATACGTATACCGGGTTGTATTCCATATTTATACGGAATTTGTTCTAGAAGAAGGACACCTCATTTATGAATATTCATGAAATGAAGTGGAGGGTGAGATGGCTTTGAGCATGGTTGAAAACATGTAGAGAAGAATGAGCTTTCATTTGTTTATTACAAAATGTGTGATATTTTATTTCTATGGTTGAAAAATTATGAAGCCATTCTTTTCTACATTATATTCTTCATTCTCTCAATTCTCACAACCTTAGCTCATTTTGGTTATGACTACATCTTCGGCATCCTCCTCCTTCATCTTGTATGCTCTCTTGAGTTTCAAATTATAGAGAAAATTATAGTGGAGAATTCCTCCATCCCTACTCTCCATTCCTAATGAGTTTGGAGCGTCTGTTGCTTCACTAGGTGAAGCTGAAACTTGGGTCGGTTCTCTCAGGTGAATTATCTTCAACAAGTGTGGTCGCCATTCAAATTTGTTCCCGACGGCTTACGAGGAGCTTGGAGGGGTTTTCTACGATTGGGTGGACACGCGTCAAAGATTGTATTCCCTAAACCTTTTATACTAGTTTGCTGGTTTTAAGTATGGATGTATTCTTGGGTTTGTGTGACTTGTGCTTGCATGAATTTTTGTTTTCGTTTTTGCTTTGGCCGCAGGTGTCACGGCGCTAGCAAAACACACTAACATGGTATCAGAGCCAATCTATACACCTAAACTAGCTCGTTTGACCTTAGAATACCATCGTTTTCGCCGATGTAAAAACCGCAGTTTCAGCTTGGAAAATTCATCCACTATTGTGCATTAAATCGTTGTTTTCATGCTTTTTCTCGATCCCCGAATCTCTCATTTTTGAACAGGGGTTCCTTAGGGGATCGAGGGTGACCCGTAGACTCTCGGGAAGCCTTTTTTCAAACCGTTTTTTGCTTAATAGGGGCTGATTTTGACGACTGAAAATTGCAGTGCAGTGCTTGGATGTCCAAAAATCCATACTTTTTGCGTGTTTCGATCACTGCGGGCTCTTGGTTCGGACCAAGAACCCGCGAGGAGGATCGTGGGTACCCAGGGGAATCCCCAGAGGTCTTGGTTGGGTCGTTCGGGCTCTTGGTGTTAGCGAAAAGAATGGATTGTTTGGATTTTAGAGTGCGCTCGATTTTTGTCGTTTGGAATTTTGAGTGTTCACTTCGGGGTGATGAATTCTATGGTCATGGTTTTCGTATATGTGTACATGTGTTGTTAAATGCCGTCTAATTGCTATATGTTTGATTAGACGGTGTTGCACACTTGCTTGTGTTGCTTGTTTCTGTGATATATATCTTGTTTATGGTATAGACGGATTGTCGTGTCGGTAGCCCCTCATGCGATTTGGTTGTACAGTTTTGATTTATATTGTTGTATTCATTTGTTCGGAATGAGCTTCAACTTGTGGCCGCCGTTTTCGTATTATGTATATTCTTTTATTGGGGCTCGACCAGGATGCGGTTGATGTCACCGTTGTATATTTCTTTTATGTACTAGGATTTAACCCTGAAGAAGTGCTCGAGTAGTCGGGTTCTAGAGTGCATCAGGTGTCCATCTCATAAAGTTAAGACCGGGCCACTTCACTCTACAATTGGCGGGTTTCTCGCCGCACTTATAGGGGTTATAGGATCGACCCGCGGAGAGGTGCACAAGTTACCGGATTCTATAAAGCGGCGGGTGACCGACTCATGTCATTAAGGGCGAGTTACCCAATTTCTAGAATTGGCAGGTGGCTTGCCGCACTCGTTAGGGTCTAGGATCGACTTTGTACGAGCTATCCACACGACTGGGGAACATCACGTCTTATTTGCGGCTCAAATGAAACACAGGGCTCCTAGTTTATCTGCTATTCCATATTGTTGTTCGCATACTTGTGATGATTATTATCCGCCTGTGATGATTATTGTCTGCTTGTGATGTTGATATTTATATATATATATATATAATATATATATATATATATATATATATATAGTAGATACTTCTATATGTTTTGCATCCGCGCTATCCCTGTCCCCGCCCTGCCGTATGTTAAGTAAGTTTAAGGTGAAGACCCGGGACCATGTAGAGAATGCGGATGACATATAAAAGCATGCTATTTTGGTTGTTTCTGGTGTGGCTTAGAAACTTATTTTGATGGGACTGCATTATATCTTTAAATGCAAGGAAAACAAACCTATTTGATGTTGTCGGAACCAATTTTTAAAACTACTCGGTTTTCTTCAAAACAATAGTCATATTCTTTTGCTTTACATTAAGGTATTCGGTTAGGAATATCCTGCACCTCATTCTATGAGAAAAACGCCTTGAACCCTTCACAGGAAGTTCACTCTTAAGTAAAAGTTTATGTTACTAGTTTTAAAAGTGGAGCCTAAACCACTCGAGTTCTTTCAACGGTATCAAGTTCATTACGTTAAAGGTTTTTAACTTAAAACAGCCGTAGCTCTCCGTCATTTCAGATTAGTATTACTTAGTATTCATGCCGCGTATGTCGTGCTCAGCCGAGACGTAGTGTTCAGTAGCTATGTAGTGATTTTCTGTTGCATGTTGATGCGATTGTTTAGGACAGTCATACGGTCATTTTGTCTCAATCAAGGACTCGTACGGGTGGGTTTAATGCAATTAAGATAATGACGGGTTGAACTTGAGTAGGACCCTTTGATATGTTGGCTCAATCAAGTTCACTTGGGTCTTAGAGGCAAAAACCATATCAGGAGTTTCAAATATAAGGGAAACTTGCCAAGATTGCGCATACCTTCTGGAGTGTGGTAATTTTGGTCGGCTTCCATCAAAATTATAATACAATGATAGTTGGGTCCCGATTCCCACTGATGGGTAGGCATTACTGCTTGGGAGATTTTCACTTAACAATTAGCTAATCGATTAGATGTCTAGAAAGTGTTAACGATGTTACACCTCTGCGGAAATGAGATTATTTAATTGGGTCCGTGCGAAAGCACGGGAAACCTCCCTCGGAGTACCAACACCGACCTGGATGAATGGTTAGCGAACTTATAAGGTGTATATGATCCCGACTAATTCTCCTTTTAGGCTTTGAAGGAGAATTCGAGAAGATGGTGGGAGCCATCCTGATTAGATAAAGTGGTAACCAATCTAATCTTGATAGAGTGCACGCTGAGTATTTCTTTTCTCTCTCTCTCTAGTTACAGCAACTCATGACTTACCTTAAACTAAAACTCAAGAACCAAGTTAACCGAATCTTCTTACACACTTTGGTTTTGGATTGTCATGATTCATGACAAAATCACATATTTCCCTACTACTATTATTTTCCCTTTGCATTTCTCTAGAACATTCTGTATTACTACGATAATCCATATTGTTTAGAAAGGTCATCGTATAGTTACATACGAACTCGAAGAAATTATTTCAGTCAAGAATGGCCACTGGTTCATGAGAATTTGGATAGGATTATTCGGTTGTCTCTTCCTTTTAGTTTCTCTCAGATTGCGAGAGCTCTTTGTATTAGGAGAGTACACCTAATATGTTTATTGGATAGTCTTGTTTCATATCTTAGACTGATGCCGAAAAGAAGAGAAGGAAGAAAACTAATTAGCCTAAGTGTAGTATACAAAAAGTAAGATGTAGAGACGTATAAAGGGTTGGAGTGAGAGCAAATAAAATTGCGATAACTGTCGTAAATCTGGATAATGGAAGAGACACTACTAGGAATACCCGGCCACCCCCTTGAAACATTTATATTTCAGAATTTCCGTGTACTTGTAAATGAGAATTGTTTTCTCAATTAATTCTGACTCCAGGGTATGTATTTACCGGATTTGGATCTCACATCCGTACATTCTTACAGATGCTGAGTAGGAGTAGAATATTAGGAAATGGATGATTTGATCTTCAATATCGGAATTCGTTGCAATTGGTGATATTGTATTAAATCGCCTGGTTTTTCCTAACGGCAAATATTTGGTTTCGAATTGTTAGAGTTCGGCACCCGCGCCGCGGAAATCGTGCGTGAGGCAGAAGCGAAAACAAAAACTTTTTGCGGGCACCGGACGCACAAACCCAAGAATTTGATCCAAACATCCTAAACTAGAAAACTAAAACAAGGAAGGTTGAGAAACTACAACTTTTGTCGCGTGTCTACTCAATTATGGAAGACCCCTTCAAGCTCACAGCCGTCGGGATCGCGCTTGAATATCAACCACCCTCGCCGAAGATGATCCATCCAGGAGAAACCGAAGGAGGCTCTAACCGATGATCTAAACTCGCTAGGTATGGATGGTCGGTGATGTAGAAATTTTTAACTAAAAATTTTCTTTCATAAACCATGCTCAAAAGGAGAGCAAGAAGAAGGAGAGGTGAATGAAGCATGAACTCACCAGATAAAAAATCATCATCATCCAAATGAAAAGAGAATGGCTAAATAAAAACTACAACCATGAAGCAATAGTGTATCAATAAATGCACACCACTATCCAAGCCATCCCTTATCACCATGCTTCATTAAAACCCATTTTCCACCTCATTTCTTTATTTGATTTTCCAAATGAAAAGCAAATATGAGGTGTCTATCTTCCAGAAGTATTCCCGTATAAATACAGAATACATGTATCGCTACATATATGCGTATCCGTATAAAAATACGGATAGCACCAAAGAGAGAAAATAAATAGCGAACAATAATACTAAAATATATGTATCAAAATACATATATAAATTATTAAATCAAAATCTGATTTAATAATCCGGCATAATCCTAAGCCGGCTAGTATTATTAACCGCCTGATTAAAGTACGTGTATCCCATACACGTATTTAATCGGACCCCTGCACGTATCAACATATGGCTCCTACATCTTTCATCTGAACCAGGAAAGCCCTCTGTGTGGGACTCTAAAGACTTGACAATACACTAGCAGTAGGTTTAACCATAAGCACGTCAGCGGCACTAGTTGTACGTAACAGCTATCCATGTATTTATCGAAAGTGGGGTCGACAATCAAGTACGTCCTTATTCTACTGAGCCTGAATGTGACAATCTCCGTACAATCCGGTCTCTTCTTCAAAGAGCATCGCATATCGGGTATAGGGGGTGGATAACGTCAGACCCCTACTAACCCGATAAGTCATGTCTGAGTCAATCTCATGACCAACAGAGATACCACTGATCAACCATCAGGAAATCTCATCCACCGTGGCTATGGATTTCTAGTGATAGCTGACTGAATACATCGCGATATCGACTCCTAATACCAGGAGAGACGAATCTCTGACAATCGACCACTGCCTCCATGAGACTGTACCCAACTAAAATCTGTTTGCACAACTCTTTTGAGCCGTGGTAGGGTAGTAATCAAATTACTGTAAGAACTCACATGAGACAAATAACAATTTCAGATCAAAGGACTAAGTTGTACTCATGCAACCTGAGAACTTCCATATGACGATAGATATAATACCATCTAGAAGTTCTCGGTGAGTCCGTCCGGTGTACTCACCTCCAATGAGCACCTGCATACTTTCTTAGGTGACACAACACCAATGGCATGTGAGACCGGCTACCGCCCCTCATCGGGGTCTAGAAACGTATACACTAGTCTACTCCGGAATATTGATGTCCGGTCTCGATACTCCCACGACTAGGGAAATTTAAGGATGCGCTTATGGACAACCCATCTCCCATATATATAATCGCCATCACAATATTGGTCATCAATCAATAATCCTACGGGATTCATCAATGATGAAGATAAACCAGATAGTATACTATCATCTCGAGTAAGACTGTTATACCTGTATAGGTCCTCTCTCAATTATCATAATCGTCTATTTGCAATCATAATAATTGCCTTGAGGGCACTATATCCAACACGCATAACCGTTGTTATGCACCAATTTTTAAAATGATATATCTATATCTTTATTTTATAAAGTAAGATATAAATTTTGAAAATTGTGTTCTAAACATTTACCGTTATCGGTTGAGGATAAGATAAGATGAATTGAATAACGGTGTAAGACACTCTTGACCAAAATACAGTATTCAACTTACAACAAATGGAATTTGAGTTAGTTTACTCTTGGGAATTATACATGAAAATGTGTGTTGTCCAGTGTCCTTCGGGAAAAAGGGTTGGTATACTTATTTTATTCAGGCTTACCTATGAGTGCTCTGGTTTTAGACACGCATTCATTGTAATGCAAGGTCCAAAGATTTTGAGAAGTTTATAGGTATAAGAATAGAGTAGAGAACCATACGTTGGAAGTATCGGGATTTTTTGAAATGATCAAAAATGTAGATACTTATGCTAGGTATTCCATCATAGTATTGAGAACTTAATTCTCTCACAGGTTACTCATCCGTGGGTGCGCTCCTTGATGAATAATGTCGTATTGGTCTTTTTCTATTTAGGAGATATGCACTGGAAACAACTGCATGGCATTTGAATCTGGTTCCATCTAAATTAGTGCCTTTGATTCTATATGGACATGGATTGGTTGCATATCTTAAGGTTGTTAAGATATGGAGTTATCCGGTTTCTGTTTAAAAGCAGAATCCGGAAAAATTCAAGGCACGCTTCGGTAATGGTTGTTGTGGATTATCCCAAGCATTCGCTAGGGTTTTGTTTCTACCATTTTCAAGGTTAATGGGTATATTGTTCTTGACTCGCCACCTTTTTATAAAAGGAATCTTTTTATAAAAGAAACTAGTGGGAGTATGGTAGAACTAGATGTGATTCCATAACCACAAACAGTTACTGAAAATTTAGTAAAATCTGGAAATTCAAACTCCGCAAATTTAGAGAGCTCAGCCACCCAAGAGATATTTCGATTTTCTCGTAGACGACGACAGGGAGGTCAGCATCATAGTTATGATAGCCCTACTAGTTATCTGCAGGTCATAAGAAGTGGTAACTTTTAGATGACCAGATGTTTTATATCTAAGTTGGACTCCATGCAATTCAGCAAATTATGGATTTTAGACTTTGCTGGGTGCTCCTGAAGGGGTAAGACCCATTAGGAGCATGTAGATCTTTCGAGATCTGTGCAGGTAGAAAAATATTAATCTAATATGGCTAGACTTATTGTAAAGAATCTCATCAAATACCCGTTGTGGATTATGATAAGACTTTTATTTTAGCGTCTACACCAAAATCCATATGGATATGACTTACCACTGTTGCTATTCAAGACTATGATATCTGGCAAGAGAATGACTATAAAGTTTTTCTAAATGGAAATTTAGAAGTGCACGTGTATATGACTCTGCCAGGGAGTTATCATAGTCGGTGGGAGCAGCGGAAGGTATGCAAGTTGCTTATATCTATTCGTAGACTAAAGCATGGATAGGGAGACAAATCATCTGTTTTGATATGACAGTCAATTTGATTGATTTTATCAAAACAACAGATGAACCTAGTAAAAAGGGTATAGAGAGTACTGCCCTGAGATTTAGATGGCATACTCCTGATAGGAAGTGATGTTCCTATACTACAATCGGTTAAAGTTTGGTTGTCGTAAGGTGGTTTCTCCACATTGGATATGTATAATATATCAGAGATTCTGGTGACTAGATCTATAGTTTTAGATCTAGATTTGGGAAGCGTCCTAATCTGGGTATTTAGGAAGCATTCTAAAGTGCTTTAGAATGGAAGACTCCTGGCGTAATAGTGTACCCGCATATGATTGAGTCTCCATCTCTAAAGAGATGTCATGTAGACTGATGAGGAGAGGGACTGGCATTAATGATACATTATTTTTTAGGTAATTGAGTCAATCATGCAATGTCTTGTACAAAACCAGATATTGCTTTTGCGCTTTCTGTATTAAACAGATATTAATCCGATCCTGGAGAAACAAAATGAAGCAGTTATGAACATAAGAGAATGTCCATGGTATATGGTAACGGCAGCCTCCTCCAGGAGGCGGTTATCGGTTTAGGCTTCCAAGGTGACCTAGATGATAGAAGTGTTGTCAAAGTTTTGAGTTTACCATTTTCTAAGGAGCGGTATATTGGATAAGGTTCCAATAGGGATACTGAGGTAGAAATGGTACAGGATACTGGTTATGACTCAACGGAGAATACAGACCAAGAAATTTGTTGGATAAAGTTGTTCATTTATGAACTTGGTCCCATCATGTATCCAGACAAATTCTTGAAGCGGTCTATCGCTCAGTTCGGGAGGTTGTTGATCTCCGCGAAATTGAAATATAGAGAGATGAAGTTGGAACATTATAGCGGATTCACTAACTGGGGCAATTGTTCTCTGCCAAAAGACCGGACCGAGACGTTGGGACGTCTGTCTTGAATTTGGGGGCAGATGCTATTTGGACTTATCCATCCACCTCTCCAAAGATATCAAGTTGATTTATAGCACCATATATCGGAGGTTTGGACAGACGCAACCGTTGTAGGGTGACTTTATTAGATTCCTCCTTATTTGTGAGGGGTTTTTTGATTGTGGGGACGCTCTTCCATGCAGGCGCAAGCCCCTGTAGTTAATTATATTATCGCATTGCGATAACCACTTTCTCCTTCTCCAGCAGTTCACTTCATGCCGTGTGTTATTTTGTTTGTTAAGGGTTCCCGTGGATTTATACGAAGACTAGTTTATGTCATCGCCCGTAGGACGCGGATTAGTCCAAATCCGTATATTTCAGATTTGGGTTTGTTTTATTTCAGGACCATTAATCTAGTTTGAGATTAAGATTAACATAAATATGTAAGAATTTGAGCTCAATTTATTTTAGTTAAGAATACGTTAGCCTTATTTGAGACTATGATCAATTTAGCAAAATTTTAAGAATCGTTTTTATTTAAGATTCAACAACTGAGCATTAGGGCTTAGCTGTAAGAAAACTTTTTCAGTGGGGCTAAACCAATTTGGGCTCAGTCTGCTCAGTCTTTTTTTTGGTTCAAAAGTGCTAAGCACTTATTTGGGCTCTGGCACTCACATATGTATCATGTGAAGCCTTCAGTTATGGGCGCTGCCGAATCAGTGCTAAGCACTCAGTCATTTTGACTATATATAGTGCTAAGCAATTTTTATATGGCGTCCACGTGAGGAGCATGTACGGCGCTATCCCCTTTATTTTGTTGAGCGCCCACATGTGTTTCACGTGAGGCGCCGAGCGCTGCCCAATCAGTGCTAAACACTTAACCATTTTGGTTGTATATAATGTGCTAAGCACATTTTATTCAGCGCTCATGTGTATTTCAAGTGAGGCGCTGGCCCACTATTTTGGACACCCACGTGTTTTCACGTGAGGCGCTGGGCGCTGTTAGGGGTGTCCACGTGGGAGGCACGTGAGGCGCTAAGTTCCTTTCTTTTTCGTAGTTTGAATCTCTTTTAATAGCATTTTAACCATTGACGGCACCAAGATCTTTGTTTTGAAAATCTGGGATCAGGTTTTCTTCAAGAACTAAGTTCTTATGTTTTTTCTTTTATAAAAACTAAGTTTCTTTTAGGGTTAAACCCTATTTTCAGAGGAATTAAATTCATATAGGATATGTTGTTTTTCTTTTTCGTAGTTTTTTCTGAATCTTTGATTCTCAAAAAAGAGATCGTCCCGATAAGAATTAAATTATCAACTTGTGGATGACTTGCCTTGTGGATCTTAGATCCAAAAAAAAGAACTAAGTTCTTGAAAAGGGTTAAACCCTTAGATATGATATGATAAGTAAAGGAGATGTTTTGATCTCTGCGGTTTCTTTACCTAGAATTTGAGAGAAGGAAGATCTTCTTCTCTTTTGAGAATTAAATTCTCTGTGGTTTTTGAGAGCCTTCTGTATTTTTTCAAAAGCTTGTTGGGGTTCCCTCTATATGAGACTTGAAGTCTCGGGTTCTTTATATAATAGATGCAAATTTGTTAATTAATTTGAGAAAATCTCTCATTACGAGATTCCAATTGATTTTATTGGTCTCAAAGATTACTTAGGGAATTTTATCCACCGTTAGATCTTTGATCCAAGGATTTTTGTTTTACATAATATGTTTTCTTGTTTTTAATAAGATTGTGAAAATATTTTCCCATGTACAACATTTTATTCTGTAAAACGATGATTTTTAATCACTGTTGGATTTTTAATCCAAGAGCTCTCTGTTTATAGAGAGTAATTTTTTTTTGTAAAGATTGAGAAAATATATTCCCAAAATAGAATTTTATTCTATTATTGGATGTTTGATCCAACCCAGAGTATCCTTCTCACTTAGAAAGATTTGAGAGATATTTTTTACTAATAGAATATAATTCTATATTCTGATGATTTATCATCTCTATTGCATCTTTGATCCTACGGCTCTGTTTAACAGAGAGTATCCCTGTTTTTTGGGAAATATCCTCTGTAGAATTTAATTCTACTGATTTTATCTTGGGTGCCGGCGCTCACGTGTTGTGAACGTGGGCGCCACTTAAGAATTTAATTCTTATATATGATAGGCGCTCTTGTGCATTGTACATTGGCGCCCACGTGAGCTTCACGTGCTGCGCAACTATAGTATTTAATCCTAAAGGGTTGGCGTTGGCGCTCTCGTAGGGGGCACGTGAGGCGCTACCTCATTAAATTTTAATAGAGCTTATCTCTTTTATTATGTTTAAATATTAGGGGAACGACAATTTCTCGAACATGGATGTTTCTCAAACGAGCTTTACGAAACTGATTGGTAGAGAAATTGGGTATTCGATAGCATACAGGATGTAGATATGTGATACTGCAATAATTAGTCTTAAGTGCAAGTAGGGGATTGTTGGATATAGTGCTCTCAAGGAAATTATTGTAATTGCTGGTAGGCGATTATGATAATTGAAAGAGGATCTATACAGGTAGAACAATCTTACTCGAGATGATGGTATACTATCTGGTTTGTCTTTATCATTAATATGTATATGTTTTACTTGTTATTACGTATCGCTAATACATAATGATAAAACCCATAGGATTCTTGCTTGACTACCAGCATTATGATAGCGATCATATACGTGAGAGCTGGGTAGTCCATAAGCACATCCTTAAATGTCCCTAGCCGTGGGAGTATCGAGACTGGGTATCGATATTCCGAAGTAGACTAGTGTATTCGTTTCTAAACCACGACGAGGTGTGGTAGCCAGTCTCATAAGCCATTGGTGTTATGTCACCCAAGATAGTATACAGGTGCTCACTGGAGGTGAGTACACTGGACGGACTCGCCGAGAACTTCTAGATGGTATTATATTTATTGTCAGATGTAAGTTCTCTAGTGGTATGAGTACAAGTTAGTCTTTTGAACTGAAATCGTCATTTGTCTCGTGTGAGTTCACACTGTACTTAGATTACTACCCTACTACGGCTCAAGAGGAGTCGTGCAAACGAGTTTTAGTTGGGTGCCGTCTCGAGCCATATGGATGCAGTAAGCGATTGTCAGGGATTCGTTTCTCCTTGTATTAGGAGTCGATATTGCGCTGTGTTCGGTTGGCCATCACCCAAAATCCGTGGCCACAGTGGATGAGATTTACTGATATGAGTTCAGTAGTTTCTTGGTTGGTGATGCACTTGACTCCGACATGACTTATCGGGTTATTAGGGATCTGACGTTATCCACCCTCTAAACCCGGTATGCGATACTCTTAGACGAAGAGATCGAACTGTACGGAGATTGTCATATTCAGGCTCAGTAGGGTACGACGGACTTGATTATCCAACTCCCTTTCAACATATATCTGGATAGCCGTTACGTACAGCTAGTGCTACTGACGTGTTTGTGGTTATGGATTTATCCAGTAATCACTGCCAGCGTATTGTCGAGTCTTTAGAGTCCCACATAGTGGGTTTTCCCGGTTCAGGCGATATGATATAAATGACATATATTGGTAGATACAGGTGCTCGATTAAATATATATACAGGCTACACGGACTTTAATCGGACGGTTGATAATACTAGCGGTTTAGGATTAAGCCGGATTATTAAATCAAGTTTTGATTTAATAATATATATATATATATATATATATCAATATATGTATTTTAGTATTATTATTCACTATTCATTTTCTTTCTCTTGGCTATTCATATTTTTATACGGATATGCGTATATATATTTCGATATGTATACCGGGTTGTATCCCGTATTTATACGGAATTTGTTTTAGAAGGAGGACAGCTCATTTGTGAATATTCATTTATGAATATTCATGAAATGAGGTGAGGGTGAGATGGCTTTGAGCAAGGTTGAAAACCTGTAGAGAGGAATGGGCTTTCATTTGTTTATTACAAAATGTGTGATATTTTATTTGTATGGTTGAAAAATTATGAAGCCGTTATTTTCTACATTCTATTCTTCATTCTCTCAATTCTTAAAACCTTAGAACAATTTGGTTATGGCTACATCTTCTTCCTTCTCCTTCTTCATCTTGTATACTCTCTTGAAATTCAAATTAGAGAGAAAATTATAGTGGAAATTTCTACATCCCCACTTGTTATTCCTAACGAGCTTGGAGCGTCTGTTGCTTCACTAGGTGAAGTTGGAGGTTGGATCGGTTCCCTCGAGTGGATCATCTTCGATAAGGGCGGTCGCCATTCAAGCTTGTTCACGACGGCCTACGAGAAGCTTGGAGGGGTCTTCCTGAAAATCCATGTCACGTACCCCACGAACTTGCAGGGAGGCGGAATATATGAAAAACAATTATCAAAGCTTCGTAACACGGACTTGAGCGCACGAATCGTATCTAAACCATTACTAGCAAACTACGAGAGGTTTAACTACTCGGATTCGAAGTTATACCTCACGTTACTTGTCCTTCGGGTCTTCATCGCTGTCCTCCACTCCTTGTAGGCTCCTTGGAACGTCGGCACCTCAACGGTCTCCTCGAGTCAAAGACGATCCACCCGAGAGCTCCTACTCCAAGCTTGACCTCTAACTTGAGGTAACTAGGTTGCTCAAAGTGCTAATCTAAGCTACCTAGGGGATTTAGAGTTGGAGTAGGGATGTATTAGTCTAGCTAACCCTTGATCTCAGCACATGAAAGGTTAGGGTTAGGATTTGAAGAGAGAGAGCTTGAGGAGAGAGAAGGTGAGAATGAGAATCCTTTTGGATAAATGATACATATCATATATATTAAATGAATAATAAATAATGATATATCATCATGTTTCATTAATACACTAAGTGATTCATCACATGAGTCATATGAATCATAAATGAATCATTAACTCCATGGATGATTCACTCTCATGACTCATTAATCTAATAAATGCAAATGCCATATTACCCTCCAAGTCATCATCCTTCTAGAAGCTTCCCGATAAATTACGAGAACGCTCCTCCTATCCGTGAAAACACGGAAAAACTTTAGACTGTATAAATCCAATAATCCGATACTAGAATCTGGCTTAAACCAAAACCGACTAGTAAAAACTGTCCGAACATCGTACGTGCGTAAAAACACGTATGCGTCTGAACCCTGTCGTAAAACCATACGACCTTTATATCGTTTCGCCCGAAGCAGGGAAACTTTCCGTGTAGGACTCTAAAGACTCGACACTACGCTGGCAGTGGGTTTAACCATAGACCGCAAGCGGCACTAGCTATACGTAATGGTCCCCAGGTAGATGCCGATAAGAAGGCCGATGAGGAAACCTATCCGAACTCCTACAGAGCTTACTGTGACAATCTCCGTACAGTCCGGTCTGTTCGTCTAGGACTATCGCATATCGGGCCTAGGGGGCGGCAAGCGTCAGTCCCCTAAAAGCGGTATAAGTCGTGTCGGAGTGTAGCCCATTACACCTTGAGAAACTACTGGAAAACCTACCAGTAAATCTCACTTTCCCTGGCCAGGGACTTTGCGTAATGGCTCTCTGACACAGCGCGATATCAACTCCCAATACCGGGAGAGACGAATCATGTCTAACCGCCACTGCCTCCAAGTGCTCGGGACTGCTCCCAACTGCTACCTGTTTGCACGACTCCTTTGAGTCGTGGTAGGGTAGCAATCTAAGAACAGTGGGACACACTCGAGGCGAAGTAGCAGTGTCAAGTCTGCGGACTATGCTGTACTCATGTCACGTGGGACTATTAACTGACGACGGGTATAATACCAACCAACAGTTCCCCGCGAGCCCTGTTCGGTGTATCCGTAACCTAACGAGCACCTGTATACTATCTCCAGTATGACGTACTGATGGCTGTGGGACAGACCATCTCCCTAACTGGGATGAGAAGCGTACACACTAGTCTACTCCAGAGTATCGATGCCCTTTCTCGATAATCTTACGACTAGGGACCTGTATAGGATGTTGCTTATAGACTACCCAGCCCCCACTAGTGTGACTGCCATCACAACGCTGGTAATCAAGCAAAAGATCCTAAGGGCTCTACTAATATGTATAAGCGATACGTTACAAGAAACATATGCACATATTAAAGTAGACATAAACCATGTAGCATACTACCATTTTTAGTAAGACTGTCAATACAACTGTGAATATCCCAAGCTTCCATTAAGTAATATACAAACTAGTACGATACAGTAATGGCCTTATAGGGCATAAACACTAACACTTCCACGATTGGGTGGACACGCATCAAAGGTTGTATTCTCTAAACCTTGTATACTAGTTTGCAAGTTTTATGTATGGATTTATTCTTGGGTCTATATGACTTGTGCTTGCATAAATTTTTCTTTTCACTTATGCTTTGGCCGCGGGTGTCGCGGCATGAGCACAACACACTAACACCTTATGCACCATCTCTAGCTTCTTGTCTACTTTGCTACGCCTCAAATCTGAAATCTGAGTGCACTTTGCTTCTCACAAAAACCCAACTCACCAGTTTCAGCCCCGAAAGAAGCCTCCTACCATGAAGAATCTTCATATTCATCTCGTTGAAGTTACCCAATCTCTTGTGCCACAACAAAATCTCAGAATCTACTTCTGAACCTGTCACTAACGCAATTGAACCTCCACTGCTCTCACTGAAGGAATATAACGAATCGCTCAATTTACCCTTTACGACTGTTCCCTGATTAAAAATCAGGAACTACCTCAATGAGGTATCACGTGCTTGTTTACCGCCGGAAGCCGGGAAGACTGAACGTCTTGCCTGAATCTGGGGGCAGATGCTAATTGGTGCTATCCGTCCACCTCTCCGAAGATGCCAAGTTGATTTATGGCATCATGTATCGAAGGTTTAAACGGATGCGGCCGATGTAGCAGACTTAGTCAGATTCCCCCTCGTTTGAGGGGGTTTTGATTGTGGGGACGCTCTTCCCTGCAGGTGCAAGCCCCTGTAGTTAATTACGCTACCGCAACGCGAGAACAACTTTCTCCTTCTCCATATGGTCACTTCGTGTCGTGGGTGTTTGTTTTGTGTTTGGTTGCCCGTGGATTGTATACGGAGACTAAGTTATGTTGTCGTCCGTAGGGCGTGGACTAGTCCAAATCCGTATCTTTCTTAGATTTGGGTTTGGGGGGTTTGTGTTTAAGGATACGTTAGCCTTATTTGAGGCTAAGATCAACATAAACGTTTGTTAAGGACACGTTAGTCTAATTCTAGACTAAGATCAACTTAACGGGATCGTTCGGATCCGACAAGAGAGCAATTGGGCTCTAGTGCTTAGTTTAGTGACATTGCGGTCGATAATTAGTTTAAGGACATTACGGTCCATTGTTAGTTTTAAGACATCACGGTGGAGGTTAAGAACATCATAGTCCGTGAGTTTAAGGACCTTACAGTCCGGTGTTAGTTTTAAGACATCACGGTCGAGGTTAAGGACATCATAGTCCATGAGTTTAAGGACCTCACAGTCCGATGTTAGTTTTAAGACATCACGGTCGAGGTTAAGGACATCATAGTCCGTGGATTTAAGGACTCCACAGTCCGACGTTAGTTTTAAAATATCACGGTCAAGGTTAAGGACATCATAGTCCGTGAGTTTAAGGACCTCACAGTCCGATGTTAGTTTTAAGATATTACGGTCGAGGTTAAGGACATCATAGTCCATGAGTTTAAGGACCCCACAGTCCGTAAAATGTATGGTTGTTGGGACCCGTCACCTCTTTGAAGACGTTGAGGAATTACAACGACAAGGAGTGAAGAGATGTACCCTTGAACCGAGATGATTTGGTTGAAAGAGCAGATGTGCTCAGTTCAACATAAGTTGAGGACTTATGACCAGAATTGGGCTAAGTCCAATTAAAATGTTTTAACATTTTATTTTTTGTTCCGGCTATTAAGCCTTTTATTTGGGCTCAGCCCCTTTAATAATGCTAGGCATTAGGCTCTGACATTTTTGTCTTTGTCAGATCAGAGCATGTTCTGACAGTGCGCCACGTGGCGTGTCAGGCGTTTTGAGCCAATTAAAGAGCGCATTGCGCTTCTGTCAGGTAGCGCACACGAAGAGGACACGTGTCGCACTTAGCGCTAAGCGCTGGTTCATTAGCGCATTGCGCTTTCCATTTGAGCGCTTTGCGCTAGTCTGTTGGTGCGCCAGCGAGCGACACGTGGAGCGCTTAGTGTTGAGCGCTAGCCCATGAGCGCGGTGCGCTATTTCAGAAGCGCAAAGCGCAGATTGTGT
Organism: Agapanthus africanus; assembly: GCA_030015575.1. Taxonomy (NCBI): domain Eukaryota; kingdom Viridiplantae; phylum Streptophyta; class Magnoliopsida; order Asparagales; family Amaryllidaceae; genus Agapanthus; species Agapanthus africanus. The sequence goes on along the minus strand of CM057345.1, from coordinate 103,502,622 downwards.
CTTTGGTTGACACGTGGAAACTTTTGGCGCTTAGCGCCGGTCCAACGAGTGCAAGAGCGCAATTCATGGGTGCAAGGCACTTTTCGATAGTGCAAAGCACTTTTGATCAATTTTAAGATCAAAGAACAAATTTATGTTCTTCAAAGGAAGCTTTGCCTCAAGATCCAAGAACAAAGGTTCTTGTTTTTATAAAAGGCTCTGCCTTTATAAATTGAAGATCTGTGGATGAAGTAAAATACTTCTTCTTATTATTTTTTTATAACTAGATCTTTTGATCTTTTTTCTTATCGTCAAAGACCTGGGTCTTTTTTGTTTTTTAAGATCTATGATCTTTTTAGAAGAGGATTCTTCTTTTTATGATATGTTTTCATCTCCGTTTTTCAAGAATATAGTTCTTTTTTACCTTGAATATGAAGAAAACTCTTCTTTTCTTAAGAGCTTGCTCTTTTTTTTTCCAGAAGGTTTTTCTCTCTCTTCTTCTGTATTCTCTCTATGTTTTTTTTGACTTGAAGTCTAGGGTCCTTTATATAGGGCCAAATGATTTGTTAAATCAGTTTTGAGAGACCTTTCTCTGATTGATCTGGGAATATTTCCCACCGTTGGATCTTTGATCCTAAGGCTTCTGTTTTACAGAAGATAATCTTCTTGTTTTAATAAGATTGAGAAAATCTTTCCACGCAGAATTTGTTCTGTCTTTGGTAATTCATTATTTACCATTGGATCATTGATCCAGCGGTGCTTAAAGCACAATCTTGTTGTTTGGAAAGATTTTGAGGAATCTTTCCTTAAAAGAATTTAATTCTGGTTAATTAATGATTTATCATTATTACTAGATCCTTTGATCTAACGGTGGGAATTTTTAATTCCAGCGCTGGCGCACCTACGTTCAACAAGTGGCGCGCAGCGCAGAGCGCAGCGCAACTACACTAGCGCATCCATTCTTAACCCATGGCGCGCAGCGCCACTGCGCTAGCGCACCTGTGTTAGATACGTGGCACGCAGCGCAGCGCAACTGCGCTAGCGCAGCTTTGTTTGACACGTGGCGCGCAGCGCAGAGCGCTGGATCTGAAGCGTTGCTTCAACTTTTTAAATTTTGAATTTTGAAAACAGAGCTTTGCTCTGATTGGGGTGCGCTGCCTAGGGCTCAGCGCTCCTGGCGCTGGCGTGTCGGCTTTTTACACATGGCACGCAGGATCTGAAGCGTTGCTTCAATTTTTGAATTTTGAAATTCAAAACAGAACTTTACTCTGATTGGGGGAAACAAATGCCCCCTACTATTGCGCTCATGTGGCGCGCACGTGAGTGCAGCGGTGGCAACATCTGAGCCCTTGGATCAACTAAGAAGTTGAAGAGGCAGTTCATTGCCTATAAATAGGACCTTTGGTCCTTTAGATAATTATCATCTTCTTCTTGAGAATTTTTGCTCAGAGCCTTGCTCTTTTGTTAAGAACTTTCATGAGTCAGAACTCTTAGGTAAATTTTAGAAATTTTAATTTTAATAAATTAGGGTTTTTATCCATTAACAGAGCCTTGCTCTTCATAGATCTTTGATCTAAAGAAAACCCTTTTAGGGTTTCATTAATAGAGCCTTGCGCTTTTGACCCATAAATCTAAACAGATCTTTTCTTGGGGTTTCTTATCCCATGAATTAAAGCTCTGCTCTTTTGATAATACGTAGATATTTTGATCTTTTGATGAAGAGCTCTTAAGAGTTTTTTCATGGATCTTTAAGATCCCAGAATTTTAATTCTCAAGAATTAATTTTAATAATCTTTGATAGATTTTCCATCATGATTACAGAGCTAGGCTCTTTAAGGAATTTTATTCCTTCATGACCAGAGTTTGACAAGTGTCACTCTGTTATAGAGCTTTGCTCTCAAAGGGAGATTTTCTCCTTCTCCCGAGAGATTTCTCATTCAATGAGAAGATTCCTTGAGGATTTCCTCATTAATTGACAGTCTCATCCAATGATGAGGCTGTTTTATTAATTGATGCATTGTCATCTGGATTTTGTGGGTCCACCTTTGGTCCCCTCTCCACTGCATTGCAGTGTGGTACGAATTTTAAAGTGCCGAGCGTCGGGATTTTAAAAATTAAATTATGACACTGAAAATTGAATTCCGTTCTTTCTTGCAGGCAACATGTCTTCCGATCTTTCTTTCCCGTTTTTTCGTTCAGAGGGAGGATTCCTTGAGGCACCGGTGGACCGGGAGGTTCTTGCGCTCATTAGAGACTACGACCCGGAATACAAAAATCTTCACCTGTGGGGTAGGTGCTACGACCAAATTATCAAAGGTCGCCGAAGCTTCTCTTGTGCGACGCCGTCAGAGCCGATCTCGTCGATCTCGTATTGAGATGTACCCCCGGTGAACTATGCCGTGGAGGTCGTTAATTGGACTTCGGAGGGTCTTCTTCAACTTTCGATTGCCGCCATACCCATGCAGCTGTCGGCAGCTTTGGATACTCTGGGGCGGTGCATATGCCAGGGTGAGTCATGCCCTTGGGGACAACCCTACAACATCGGGTTGACACCTCGACATTCGGCCGGGTATTTGCAGTGGGCCAGGTACATTTTGTCAGCGAAGAAGGCGCACCTGCTGAAGATCGGTCTATACCCTGCGGTTTACGCCTCGCTGTTCCAGTATTCTGCTCCTCCGACATGGTGGATTAAGGCATTCGTGGAGCAATGGAACATCCCAACCCATACCTTTCTTCTACTGGACAGAGAAGTTTCCATCTCCTTAGAAGAATTTGCTGAGATTTTTGGTTTTCCGGTTAGGGGGAGCACTATGAGGAGCTGCTTTCTCCAGATGAATACGTTTTTGCCACGAAGCCGGTGGTGATAGGCCTAACGCCGGAGAACGCCATCCAACACCAGTTTCCCAGCTTAATCAAGGTGCTAAACATGTACGAGAGCCTTTTCTTGGAATCCGGAGGCCGGGGGGTCAGTTTCGCGGACTTCATTGCTCGGTTTCTTCGCCGGAGATTGTGTTGCAAGGAGATGAAAAATTTGCCAAGCTCGATGACCCCTTCAGGTTTGGTTTGGACCACCGACCAGTGTTGGAAGACGATGATAGGGGGTTTTACCTTCCCGATGCCGCGATCGTCCCTCTGTCGGAAATCGCCGCTCCGGGCATTGACGAGGAGACTTTCTTTATCGGGTTTCTCGGGCTCTGGCTGTGTTGGTTCGCACTCCCCATGCACCCTCGCTATATGAGGATGTCCGTCTTCTACCCAGCACATCGAATGGTGGCAGGAATACAAGTGGCCATCGGGATTGCCGGGCTGGCCCACCTGTACCATGGTCTTAGCGTGGCGGCAGATACAACTAAACCTGGGGTGCAAGCTGCCAATTTCCCGATGCATTACTTTACTTCGTGGATGGAAATGCATGTGCTCAGGGTGTTTGGTATTCATAAACGACCCTCGTTTTAAGAGAAGTGCAGATTCTTGAGAATTATGCGGCTGATCGACGCTTCTATCGTGAATCCGTCTCAGCGGGAGGCTAGGGGTTTGCTTCTTCGTCCGCGCATAGTCGGGGCCGGTATGTCTTTGACGGACAAAGTCCTGACAATCTTCCAGGAAACTTCCAAAACGGTGTTGGCATTGCGCGACTCCTTTAAGGACGGGGCCTCGGTGTTGAAAGCTCGGAAGATTCTTCACCTGTACTCCATTAGGCCGGGCTTCCTCGTATTCAGGCAAAATGATGCGGCGCTTTTTATGAGATACAACCCCCATCATTTTGCCCAGCAGCTGAGCTTTAACCAGGGGGTTCCACTGGAAGCATTTTTGGAAGAACCTGCTGCCACCAGGGAGGGAATACGGGGTGCGCTACATCATTTCATGCACTTGAACACGGGCTCACACTTCTTCATTAGCGAGCCGAGTTGCATTCCAAGGGCCCTCAACGTATACGGGGCTTGGTATCAATACGCAATGGGCGCTGTCATCAGGGAAGAGAGGCGGCTGCTGCTCGATCGCAAGAGTGCGCCTCCCGCCAGTGATCGCAACGTCCCCTTGAAGTGACGGATCGCTGTCCTTCCTCCGCTAAGAGGAGATGCTGCAGTTGAGCCTCCGCGTGTGCTAAGCCCCACACATGGATTACCCCATGATCCTGTGGAGACGGTGGATGTGCCCTCGGTGCCCCGCGTTCCCGTGGAGATGGTAACCGTAGCTTCACCCGAATCTGGCGTGGGCTCGGATATCGGGACTCGCCGTCCCAAGGTGCCTACGAAACGAAAGCTGGTGCTGGCTGCGACCGGAGTTCGCGCGTGGAAGAGGAAGAAGAAGTCGATCCTCTCTGCTGACGTTGTATTTGGTCAGGAACCTCATGCTCCTTACAGCGAGGGCTTGAGTGAGTACGGGACCAACGAAGGCCTATTCATGCTGCCAGATGACACTGATCTGGCGGTTGCCATCGCAGCTTCCGAGCGATTGGCAAGACGCGAAGAGGGGTTGGCTAGACTCGTGCGATCAGGTAATCATTAGCAGTATTTTTCGCCATTGCATCATACCTCTATCATTGTTTTTCGACTAATGCATTTCCTTCTTTAATAGGTATTTCTACCGAAAAAGCTCTCGCTGCTTCTCTCAAGACTTTTGAGGAGGAACGACTTCGAGCATGTTTAGGCCTTGGTACATTTCGGTTCGCTATGTTTCTGCATCTGTTTCTTATGAGTAATCTGACCTTCTCTTTGTCTTAACGCAGGGACCATAAGGCCTATCCCGCAAGCTAATGCGGAAACTCTCCCCGGGCCAGCTACCGAAGTCCCGGCCTCTTCGGCATTGCCGCGAGAGGCCTTACTTAAAAGACCGATGATGTAAGCCTTGACGGCTCTGGAGGTAACCCTGAATGTGGACGACGACGTTCTGTTGAAGGAGGCCTCTAAAAGGTCTGTTGTGATGGCCCGGGAGGAAAGGAAGCGCCTGAGGCACGCAGCAAGGGAACGTAGTGCTGCTTTGGCTGCGGGGGCAGGTTCAAGCACCGTTACTCCCGCTGCTGCTCCTTCAAATGAGTTCCCGGGTGCCTTGTCTGCTGCTCATAGAAGGGCGGCATGTGCAGCTCGGGAAGCCAACGGTAAATCAACCCTAGGTAATGTGTTTTGAGGCTTCGTTGTCAAAGCTTTAAACTATCTATTCTTATATATCTTGTCCTGCAGGGCCGAGCCTTACTGAAGGAGTGGCGGCGACCATTGAGCCTGAGGGGGCGGTGGAGGAGGTAGCCACTGAACCCGGGTTGACGGTAGGCGATGTAACCGTAATTGCCGGGCCCGAGATAGCGGCTGACGAGACAGTCACGACTGCTATGCTCGAGATAGCTACCACTGCAGAGCGTAAGGTGGCGGCGGGTGAGACGGCTACCACGGCCGAGCCTGAGGCAGCGGTGGACGAAACGGCTGCTACGGACAAGCCTAAGGCAGCGGTGGACGAGACGGCTGCGACCACTGAGCCCGAGGTGGTAGCGGGCGAAACGGGTATGATTGCTGCGCCCGAGATGGCCACTCTTTCTCAAGAGTCGGGCACTGCTCCGATCATCGCTCTCCCCGCCTATGGTTCCTTGTCATCTTCTAGCGTCCCGAGCGTGACGACGGCTCTTGTGGAGTCAGGGGATGAGGCGACGGGAGGTGAGACCACCCTGATGGAGGAAGGAGACGCCACAGTTGTATCAAGTTACGCTCTCGTCACGGCTCCGGCTGGCGACTCATCAGGTAAATTTTGGGTCACCGCCCTTCTTTTTTATTCTGCAATCTTTCCTAATAAGGTTTATCTTGTTTCTAATGCAGGTGCGGCTGGTGCTGATATCGAGCTACTCGTGACAGCGCCGTCAGTTACTGCCCGGACGGTGACTACCTCTGTCACACCCCGCTTCCCAAAATACGGAATACGAGAGGTTGACAAGGCCAGCCATGCTCCTACGGTCAAGGAAATATCCTGCCGTAGTCACACTTCGGCTTCTAGCTTTACGTGGTAATCAGTAAATAATGCGCAGGTAATGAGAAATGTAGTAACTGAAACAAAACAATATAAAGAACTGACCTGATGGGAACAAAAGAGTATAACTCTGGGTAGCTAATCAAGATGTCCATGATGTGCGTCTGGTCCTGGTCCCGGCTAAGTCCACTCCTCACACTGAGCATGCATACTCAGGTCGTCAGAGCGACACAATAGAAAAATAATATATAGATACAAGTGACAACTCGAACAGTGAAAATAGATATATAACAGTAAATCAAGACGGTAAAGATATGAACATGCAATAACCAATGAAGTGTCTAATAGATCAGGTGAACAGTAAAACAGTATTATAATATGCCAGGTATGTCAACACAGTAAGAAATGTAAATCGATGCCATCATCCCTATCTGTCTCTAAGTCTCACTGTACAGGTCACTAAGCCTATCGTCAGTCCGAGTGTGAGAGACAACCACTCGCGAGTGTCCTCCACCCAAGAGTAGAATCCAAGGGCAAGAGACCACGGGCCCAACATGTAACTCACTGTAATAATCATGTACCATGTAAATCTCCATATATCTCTATATATATAAGCCGGCATGGGACTCCCGAGATTCTGTTGAACTCACACTCAAGCTACCCCACACCCCGTGGACTACATCAAACGCTAACCATAACCTCAAATACCAGTCGGTCTGTGACAAGTCTGCACGAGAACTGGAGACAGGATCTCCATCAAGCACGTCCCGACTAATACTCAAGATAAATGGCAGTGTCGGGTGCCTTATCTGTGACACTCATGCAAGAGCTTCCATAAGTGTCCCATACCACTTATAGTCACACGTACACGCGTCCCACAGACGTCGACAATGCAATAGAATAATAAGGTTCGCTGATTGTGTACAAGTACGTGTCACTTTCACTTATTCACTTATGCACGAACACTAACGTACTTGCCACAATCATCACTAATACTTACCACTGGTTAATGCACATGATCACTACGTTATCAATGCAATGGCATATGTATGATATGATGAGGAAACAGTATATAAAGCATGATTAAGATATCATAAATCAGTATTCTACCACTTGCAATATTTATCATAAATAAACGTGTAAAGTTTAATGAAACGATAAATGGGGAATAAATAGTATGATTAATTATCTAACCAGAGAATTTGATTTCACGACAATCGGGTTTCAGGATCATTAGTTATGGCCATTTCATTTTAAGCGTTCGCAGCTGGAAATCCTGTTTCAGAATTGGAAGTCCATTTCGCAACGCAATTTAATCCCAGTTGGGATCAGATTTTAGCGACGCTACAGTTGAATGAAATCTAGAGTTTTTAGTAATGTTTTCAATGCAATAGATGGATTCCCAATCGAGTCTGTACGTCAGGAGATATACACTGTTCAATACTATTATGTCAATTCTGATTCTGTTGGGACTGTTAAACGTCCCCATCTTTTAAATTACAGATTAAATAGCAAACAATGACGAAACAGAATGAAACCACTTGTGTTACCTAGATAACAGTTTCAACTTTTATAAAAAGCAGAGTTCTGCAACATACGAGTTAAGCAAACAAGGTGGTACCCATTACGGGACAGTAAGCAATAATCAGAGTCGCTCTGGACTGCAGTCCAGAGTCGCACTCCGAACCAAATATTGACACAATTTAAGTACAGAAACCATGATAAACTTGCATAGGGTTATAGTTCGTCGAGTCGGCTTCGATTTAAGCCCTCGAACGCATCATTCCAGTATGTACATAATTTACGGTGATTTTAATAATTTTCATATACGCGAAATTTCTAGTTTTACGGGTATACTTGGGGGTATCCATTTTAGTCTGTAACAGTCATATTTTCCAGCGAAATTTATACACAGTATTCATCATTACAAGGGCCTACACAAACAATCCAATTCCTTCAATTTAGATAAGTATTTTCATTGGGATCACACATCGAACAGGTATGGCACATAATCGATCTGAAATTGTAAATTTGTGATCTATATAATTTAAGTTTGTAACTTGAATATATAGCATGTAGCAAGTAAATTACTTGCCTGGAAATGTCTCGGGGATGTACGGCAGTGACGCGGTCTATTGCAATGGCACGACGCGATCATGACGCAAACACGACAAAGGTTGGTGATTGGTTCGAAAGAGTGTGTTTTGTAGTTTAACCGCAATCAATAACGGTGTCGCGTGTAGCTAGACCGAGATGAGTACGGGTCGTCCTCTGGGAAACGTGGAACCTTTTACTTTTACTTTAGATGTGTTGAGAAAGAGAGAAGGGATAAAGAATTTTATAGAATGGTTTCTAGATCTACGTTAAACAAGATTGTAAAATATAGATCTAGATTATTTTAAAGATGTAGTAAATATAATAAGAAGGCTTGTAGGGTTCGTTAGGATTTAGTAGTTATGGACGATTAATTAAAAGTTATCCTTTTTATCCATTAATAGATTTAGAACTAGAACGACGGTGATGCGTGTAGATTAGGGTTTCTGGAGGGAAAAGGAATCCCACTCTTAACCCTTATCTCGACACGGAACTCCGTTCATATCTAGCCTTTACCAAAACAATCATTAATCTAATCTCTAATCGCGGTCGGAACTAGCAAAGAATCGCTAGCGCGCCCGATTAGGATGTTAATGATTCTTTTGATAAAGTTCATAAACTTTATAGGACTTAAAAAGGGTTTTGTTATTTTCATCGTCCATTAGCCTACCCTAATCCTACGAACCCTAACAAGCGGAGAATTACTCACTCATGTTGGGAAAAGAAGATGAAAAGACAGAGAGGGAAAACATAATGTAAAATGCAAAAGAATTAAATAAAACAACTATCTTTATTAATCGACTTGAACAAACTACACTTTAATCCGTAGAAAATGATTACAAACTAGTTGCTTCTCGATCTTTCCTAAGGAGGTAGTCGAACAGTCGATGATCAGCCTGGATGCGTGAGCGTCTGGTGCTTCGTGATCTCTTCGGCTTGATCCCTTTTCCAAGAGGCTCTCGGTGCCCTTTTATAGTCCAAAGTCACAATCTTTTGCTTCAAAAGTTGGTAAAATATAGCAGAGATTTAAGCCACAAAATCTTAGCAAATGATCTCTCTAGATTGCCGCGAATCCGCGGCCAACAGGAGGGTTTGGCCGCGGTTCCGCGGCCAATGGTGGGGATCTCTTGATCATTTTTCTTGGGCTTTCTGATTGTGACATGTGGCAATCCTAGGCACCTTCAGAATTCAGAAATCTTTTCTCGGTTGCTCCCAGACTTGGTCTCCAAGTTTTGCTTCTTAATTTGGCAAGTTTTCTTCAACAACTTGATTTGTTTGATAAATTCTGCATAACAACTTGGAATATTCTGCACAATAATCTCAAATAATATTTAGTAGACTTAGTTCTACTAGGATTTGGTCAATAGATTTATTTGCATACATTTTCCTACCAAATACTAATTAAAATATATTAACACATGGAAAATGGTGTTTTTACACGTAAACCCTCATATGTATAATATATTATAATAAAGTCCTTTTTTAATATGAAAATGGTAGGAAAAATGTAATACAAATGTGCAGTTTTATCAACTGAACAAATACCCCCAAACTTATCTTTGATCGTCCCGAGCAAACTAGTTTATTTAAGAGGAGAAAAAGAAAGGAGAAAACTAAGCACACTTTCGTAGGCAGACACGATTGCACTGAGCACGTGCAACAAGCCGTTAAAGCTCTAGGTGTCCCTAGTAGGAGGAGTGTTGTCTCCTGAGGGTTTTTAGCGGATTACACCCACAAAATCCAATAATAAAATAAAGATGGTGAAATTTACATATAAAGATAAGAACCATAAAAGAAAGGCCTTGAAAAGAAGAGTTTCCAACTATACTAGCTTTTCAGTTGTCATGAGCCCTATCTTAATAGTCATGAAAAAATGTTAGAAATCACATCATCCCTCAATAAAACATCGTCTTTATTCTTCATTCCTACCTTTCATCCAAACATTGATCATATAACCCCACGTGTGTGTAAAAAACATCCCTACACTCGGAGAATTCAATTCAAGCTATCATACTCTTGTCCATCTGCCTTAGTACTTTTTAATTTAATGAATATTAAGATTTGCTCACTTATTTTCATGCGACCGTTAATATTTCTTGAGGTACTAACAGACCGATTACTTATGTGCTTGCTGATTAGGTGATAATATTTTCCTCGTCTTGCACCACCTAAAGCTTAGCAGTGACTCCCAGACCAGTTGGCCTTAGGGCACTAGGTGAAGAGGCACCCTCGCTATATTTTTTTATTGCTGCCTTGGCGATAATAAAACCAGTGTTCATTTTTTTTCTTTTCACCATTTTTATATTTTCTTCATTTTTTTTTCATTTCCTTCATACTTTGGCTTTTAGACAAGATCATTTCAAGGTATCCTCTACTATCCCGAGTTTCAAGACGTGTGTAAGTGCATATAGTAGGGTATCAACATTCAAATGTTTGGCTTACAGAATAGAAACTATTTTTCAGACTTATTTTTATCCTCAGATTAGTGACTTCCTTCATTTTACTAACCCTTGGGACAACAGCTCATAACTACTTATTACTAGTTCGTTTAAGAAAACTTCTAATTTTCTTGGTTTTCTTAAACTATTCCTAACTTTTGGATGTAATTTTTCACTTTCTATTCTTTTGTTATAAAAGAAAATTTTTGATTTTTTTTTTTGAAAATGTTGTGCTTATGCAAAATATGATGCAAATTGATGTGTAAATAAGCACAAACCTCCCCCAAACCTGTTTACAGCGGTGTCCTCACTGATGTCATCTGTTAAGCTCAAAAACCTGTAGACTTGGGAGGAAATTATTAATGGGGGCAAGAATATATGAAAGTGAAAATCCTCCCCCAAACTTATTTTAGGCTCACAATTTTGTAAAAATCATTTTCTTTCAAGAGCCAAAATATACCACCCCTTCCCTAAACTTGAGTTAAACAATTTTAATCTTTTAAAATCACATGAGGGGGTCAAGGTTATTGGTCAATGCCAAGCTTTGCAAAGACCGAAGGTCAACACCAACCACTCAAAAATTTTATCGATGAAGCACCAAGGTTGGTGGAAGAATATGTCACCTATTGACGTGAAGAAGTGGGTAGGTGACAAGAGGTGTATTGGAAAAGGATTGCGTCTCAATCTGGAGAGACGACACAGTGATAGTAATGATGGATTACTCGCATTGTCATGATTGTCCAAAAGAGGGGGTGGAGGTCCAATTTCTTCATCTTGGAGTTGATTCATCTCAACACCCGTGTCTTGTAAAAATGCGAGTTCATCAGCGAAAATTTCCTCAAAGCTTTCATCGATACCCCGAAAAATAATGTCATCAGAAAAAATGGGGTGATCGTCAGACTCAATATAAAGTTCCTCATTAGATGTTGACCCGGACAACTCGGTGGAAGAGTAAATGGTTGGGTCAAACAACAACATATGAAAAGAGTCTGTATCATGAGGTTGATCAAATTCGCTGCTGTCGACATCCATTAATTCGACAGAACACACATGAGCATAGGGTTCGGAGGGTTCACTTCCCAACTTGTAAATGTTAAGCTCAATTGACTTCTTCCCAAAGGATAGGGTCATAGAGCCGTTTCTACAATTGATTACCGCGTTGGAAGTGGCCAAAAAGGGTCGACCGAGTATCACCGGGATTAGATTGCGTGGGTTTGCCACAGGTTGTGTATCAATAACGATAAAGTCCACAGGAAATATGAATTCCCCGACTTTGATTAACACATCCTCTAGCTCACCCCTAGGTTGGGTGATAGATCGATCGGCCATCTGAAGAGTGCAATGCGCCGGCTTTAACTCTCCGATCCCTAATTGCTCATAAACAGAATACGGAAGCAAGTTAACACTACCACCTAGATCGAGTAGAGCACGATTAATATTTTTACCCCCAATAGAAATTGAAATTGTAGGACTTCCGGGGTCCTTTCGTTTCTTGGGTAGTTGTTGTGTAAAAGCAGTGCTCACATTACTCGCGAGGAAAACTTTTTTAGGTACTTGAACTTTTCTCTTCCTAGTGCACAAGTCCTTTAGGATTTTCGCATATGACGGAACTTGTTGAATAGCATCTAGGAGAGGAATGTTTATGTTAACTTGCTTAAAAATTCCCAAAACTGGAGTGGGAATCGACTTAGATAGATTCGGCGAAATGTTCGAGCCTTGGGGAAAACGGAGAATAGGCTCGGATGAAGGTGGGGGACTAGACGAATTAGGGGAAGAAGAAAAAGAAGAAGGGGTATCAAATGTGTCACTATCATCAAATTGCTCACCCACTTGGTTATTCAGCACTCTCCCCGATCTCAACGTAGTAATGTCATTCACATTATGACTTTGTGAATGGCCAGGATTCGGTAGGGGTTGAGATGGGAGTTTCCCTTTCTCTCTCGCACTCATTGCGGCGTTTAACTGTGCGATTTGGTTTTCTATTAATTTAATACTCTCACCATGGGAGGAGGAGTTTTTCGTTAGGGTATCAATAGAAGACTTTATCTCAGCCGAATTTTGCATGGATTGTTTCATGAACATATCCAAAGTTTGTGCAAGTGAGTTGTCAGTACCGGCCACTTGTGGTGTAGAAATGTTGGCCGGATTTTGGAAATTTTGTGACTGAAAGGGGGGCTGATTCTGTGGTTGTGGTTGCTGTGGAGGAGGTCTTTGATAATTACTTTGTTGGTTTTGATTCCAAGCAAAGTTAGGATGATTCCTCCATCCTTGATTATATGTGGAAGAAGAAGGATCATTTCTAGGCCGCTGCTGAAAAGCAGCATTAGCTTGAAACGATGCATTCATAGGATATTCTTCCGTTAAGTGTGAAGGATCCGAACAGCAACCACAGACTGTCTTAGGAAGCGTGACCTGATTTAGGGAGAATGTTGAGAACTTGTTTTCAATAGCATCGAGTTTCTTCTGTATCGCTGCCATTTCGGCTTTCACTGCGATAGAAACGTCGAGCTGGTGAATACCTCCCTTAGTTGAAGGTGGTCTTACGCTTTCCCACTGCAACGTGTGTTCAGCAAGGTCTTCCAGATATTTCCATGCTTCACCGTCATCTTTAGACATGAAATTGCATCGACACATTGTTTCAAGCATCTGCTTTGTCGCTGGATTAATGCCCTCATATATAATCCGACATAAATCCCATCTATTGATTCCATGATGAGGACATTGGACAAGCAAATCCTTGAAACGTTCAAAGCACTTCCAAAATGGTTCGTTGGGAAGCTGGGCGAACTGGTTGATCTCGCTTCTAACACGGGCAGTTTTATGGTTTGGGTAAAACTTCTTAAGAAATGCTATGACGAATTCATCCCAATTAGTGATAGAGTGTGCGGCAGTATTATAAAGCCATTTTTTTGCCAAGTCGCACAGTGTGAATAGGAGAAGACGTAAGCGCATAGCATCTAAAGTCAATTGTGAAGTACCCATCATTGCGCATACGTTTTCGAATTTGGTGATGAAAATGTACGCGTCTTCCGACTCAAGCCCGTGAAATTTGGGCAGCAGATTGATGTAGTGGGGTTTAATTTCAAAATTATCCCCGTTAGGTGGTGGACGAGATAGACAAGTGGGAAGAGGACCACGGATAGGATAGCATCTCTCTTGAAGAGAAATGCGCGGTGGATTCTGCGCACCTTCGGGCGGTGGCAGCGTGGTGTTATAATTTGATGGAGTGCCGTCCATCTCGGTTGATGTGGTGTGTGGTGGGGGAAAAGAAGATGAAGAAGTACCGACTTCGGCGTCGATAGCAGGAACGCGGACAAGACGGGCACTAGGATCCGTGTCCAGCCGAGCATGCACTAAGCGGGTTTAGTGCAAGTGGCAGCGTGTGTGTGATTTAAAATTGGCTTGTTTTGAAAAAGTGGGACTCAAGACAAATCACCGTAATATGCACAAGCAACCCTAGAACTAAGGTCACCTAGGTCCAGTCTCTAGACCGCTCCTAGACTTCCAAAGGACAAGCCGCAGGATCAATCCTCTACCGCTTCCGTACTACCCTTGTAGCCAGGTAAGTGCCAGGTAAGTGGGAAGGAACCACGTCGTGGGCCTAATTAAAAACCACTAGCCTTTGTCACACTTGCCTAGGCACTACAAAAGTAATGCGGATAAACGATAGATTACCCATGACCTTCCTCTGTCCTTATTGAGCGCGACAGTCCTTAGAGTCTGGTCTAGATATTTTTTAAATTAATGAAGGGTTGATATATATGCTCGGTTTGTGATTTGTGGGGCTTAGGAAGGGTGATGAAATCCCCACCTAATCTTGATTTGGTCTTTGCCCCTTAAAGATCCGTATTAAAATATGCAAAAACAAATCGAAAAACAAAACTTTGCAAAAAGATTTTTGAGCGGTGATATTTTGCAAAGAATCCTGCAGAAAATAGATTTTATTGGATTTTAGAGGAGAGAGAAGGGAGTTAGAATCTTACCAAAGAAGTTGAACCCTAGATCTCCTGTTTCCTCAAGTCCGTGACTCCAGATTTCCTCGCAAAAATTCACACAATAATCGTTAAATATACAATTTGCAGTTTTGTTTTAATAATGATATGAATCGTTTAAGAATTCAACACAAATAGCAAGAATAAAAAATTACGCACGTTTCCCCGGCAACGGCGCCATTTGATTAGTTCGAAAGAGTGTGTTTTGTAGTTTAACCGCAATCAATAACGGTGTCGCGTGTAGCTAGACCGAGATGAGTACGGGTCGTCCTCTGGGAAACGTGGAACCTTTTACTTTTACTTTAGATGTGTTGAGAAAGAGAGAAGGGATAAAGAATTTTATAGAATGGTTTCTAGATCTACGTTAAACAAGATTGTAAAATATAGATCTAGATTATTTTAAAGATGTAGTAAATATAATAAGAAGGCTTGTAGGGTTCGTTAGGATTTAGTAGTTATGGACGATTAATTAAAAGTTACCCTTTTTATCCATTAATAGATTTAGAACTAGAACGACGGTGATGCGTGTAGATTAGGGTTTCTGGAGGGAAAAGGAATCCCACTCTTAACCCTTATCTCGACACGGAACTCCGTTCATATCTAGCCTTTACCAAAACAATCATTAATCTAATCTCTAATCGCGGTCGGAACTAGCAAAGAATTGCTAGCGCGCCCGATTAGGATGTTAATGATTCTTTTGATAAAGTTCATAAACTTTATAGGACTTAAAAAGGGTTTAGTTATTTTCATCGTCCATTAGCCTACCCTAATCCTACGAACCCTAACAAGCGGAGAATTACTCACGCATGTTGGGAAAAGAAGATGAAAAGACAGAGAGGGAAAACATAATGTAAAATGCAAAAGAATTAAATAAAACAACTACCTTTATTAATCGACTTGAACAAACTACACTTTAATCCGTAGAAAATGATTACAAACTAGTTGCTTCTCGATCTTTCCTAAGGAGGTAGTCGAACAGTCGATGATCAGCCTGGATGCGTGAGCGTCTGGAGCATCGTGATCTCTTCGGCTTGATCCCTTTTCCAAGAGGCTCTCGGTGCCCTTTTATAGTCCAAAGTTACAATCTTTTGCTTCAAAAGTTGGTAAAATATAGCAGAGATTTAAGCCACAAAATCTTAGCAAATGATCTCTCTAGATTGCCGCGAATCCGCGGCCAACAGGAGGGTTTGGCCGCGGTTCCGCGGCCAATGGTGGGGATCTCTTGATCATTTTTCTTGGGCTTTGTGATTGTGACATGTGGCAATTCTAGGCACCTTCAGAATTCAGAAATCTTTTCTCGGTTGCTCCTAGACTTGGTCTCCAAGTTTTGCTTCTTAATTTGGCAAGTTTTCTTCAACAACTTGATTTGTTTGA
Source organism: Agapanthus africanus (assembly GCA_030015575.1). Taxonomy (NCBI): domain Eukaryota; kingdom Viridiplantae; phylum Streptophyta; class Magnoliopsida; order Asparagales; family Amaryllidaceae; genus Agapanthus; species Agapanthus africanus. The sequence goes on along the minus strand of CM057345.1, from coordinate 103,486,793 downwards.
TAAATTCTGCATAACAACTTGGAAAATTCTGCACAATAATCTCAAATAATATTTAGTAGACTTAGTTCTACTAGGATTTGGTCAATAGATTTATTTGCATATATTTTCCTACCAAATACTAATTAAAATATATTAACACATGGAAAATGGTGTTTTTACACGTAAACCCTCATATGTATAATATATTATAATAAAGTCCTTTTTTAATATGAAAATGGTAGGAAAAATGTAATACAAATGTGCAGTTTTATCAACTGAACAGTTGGCCTCGGTGGAGCTTGAGCTTGGTAGCTCAGCGGGTGCGACGAAGAGGGATTTGGTGGCTCACAGGGTTCAGTGGCGGTGGCCCGATGCTCCGGCAGTGGCTGACGGCGCAGAGATCTCGGGCAGCGGCTAGGGCTGGCGTGCAGTGGAGGGGGAGCTCGGGCGGTGGTTATCGGAGTTGGAGATGGTGAGCTTGGGAGCTAGGTGAAGGAGACGGGGAGCAAGAATCTCGGGTTGCTGATGGAGTAGACACGCCGGAGATGAAGGCCGAGGGATCGGTGTTGGGCTTGCTGTCGTGGAGGTTGTTGTGAGGGGAGATCGGCTAGATGGGTAGCAACGATGAGGTGCTAGGGAGAGGAGGTGGGGTGACCGGAGGTGGCTCGATGTTGGGTCGTCTGGAAATGCTCGAAGCTCGGAGGAGGAGGGTCGGGGTTCTGGTGACGCAGGACAGCGATGGTGCAGGCGAGGTTGGTGGGGATGACGACAATGATGGCGGCGTCGAGAGCAAGGAGGTGGTGCGGCGGTGAAGGTTTTGGGTCGCGGGGGAGCTCAAGGAGTTTGGGACTGGTGGTTGCCACGGTGAGGGAAAAAGTCGGCGACGGCGACAAGGGGTGTGAAGGTGCCAAGAAAGGAATGGATGCAGTGGGTGGATGGGGTTTGTCGAAAGTCGGGAATGGTTGTCGACGATTGGGCGGTGAGCTCGGGGATGGGAGAGGATGATGAGGGTGTTGTAGAGGTACTTGGAGGAGAGGAAGAGGGAAGAAGGCAGGGGTTATGGCGGCGGTGGCGGTGGATATGGTGTCGCCGGTGAGGCAGGCGAGGGTGGAGGCGAGCGACGGTGAGGCGACGGCGGTGAGCGCGACGGCTGGCGTGGGCGCGGGTTCGAGGGAGGAGCGGGAAAAGAAAATGGAAGAGAGAGGAAGAGAACGTGTGTGTGTGAGAGAGAGAGGAGAGGGAAAGAGAGGACGTAACGAGGAGAGAGAGAGAGAGAGGTAACGTAGTAGGAGAGAGAAAGAAAACGTGGAGGTGAGAGGAGAGAGAGGGAGCGTAGGTTTAAATGATTAATTGAAAATTTATGGAGGAGTTAATGGGAGATTTTCAGTTTTGATGTGGGAATTAAAAAATGAATAGTGAGAAAACTGTGAAGGAAAGAAAAGTGAAGAAGGGGTTTTGAATTTTAACAAAAATAAAGAAGACATAAAGTGAAGAGGTGGGCTAAGCGTTATGAGAGTTGGGCAGGCCAGAAAAAGAGAAGAGATATGAGGAGCTTGGGCCGAGGTTTGGATGAGATGGGTTGGGCCGGGGTGTAAATAAATTCCTTTATATTTACTTTGTTTGTGGGCTGGGGGTTTGCTGGGCTGAGGGAAAGAGTTTAATTAGTATTTTAGGGGAGAAAGGAGTGGGCCGAGCTTTGGGGATTTATTAATAAAAAGAAAATGGGTGTTGGGCTGAAGGGAAAAATAGGGGTTTAATGGGATTTAAAATAATTAAATAATTATAAGTAAAATAAATAAATTTTATAGGTAAAAGAGAAATTCAAATATTGGTATAAAAAGGGGCTGGGTATTACATCATACCACCCTTACAAGAATTTCGTCCTCGAAATTTAAAAGAAACGACAGGCTACAAAATAATAAACGAAAAGTTACCACATCGAACACTAATACATAGTGGTTTACTTAAAACGAGTGGATAAAATTTTGAAGGTATATATATGTAAGAACAACATACAAAAAATAGGTCTAAATAGGTATAAAGCAGGAACAACTATAAGGGTAACTACATGTATACGAGAATATAGATAACAATAACGAACAATAATACTCAAAGCGTGTTCGATAAACTCGAAATCTAAATATGTGCACATATAAGTATATCAAAAGTTGCAAAGCAGAAATAAAAGTATAAGGCACAACCATTTATAATAGTAACCATAGGCGCAATACCCGAAATAAAGTAACGACAATAAAGTTTGCTCGATCAATGAGATCGCGGAGGAGGACTGTGAGTTCGAAAATTTTATGTTTGATCACAGCAATGTTGAAGCCTCTAGTGCGTTCCTCCTAGAATCCGACACAGCTTTCACGGCGGACAATGATTATGAGTGTTTCACCTTTGTAGATGATTTGGAAGACTCACCACCCGAGTTTGAGTCTTTTGCTTTTTCGGATGAGTTAGTTGAACCATCCGACTCGGTTGTGTACACTCGATTTGAACCTTTGATGGAATCCTTCGAGTTTGAAATAGTTACACCATTGTTATCATCAATTGTTTCACCTCCTAAACTCGAACTAAAGCTTTTTCCATCGCACCTTAAATATGCTTATCTAGGTGAAAATGAGACCCTTCTCGTTATCATATCTGCCTCTCTAGCTCTCGAGCAAGAGAAGGCCCTTTTAATAGTCTTACAAAATAATCGGAAAGCTTTTGGCTAGTCTATGGCGAACATCAAGGGGATTAGTCCCCTCATAGTTGAACATCATATACACTTGATGGATGATGCCAAGCCGGTAAGGGATCCACAAAGATGTCTCAACTCCATAATGAAACAGGTTGTCAAGAAGGAGATTGTTAAAAGTCTTGATAGTGGTATCATTTACCCTATCTCGGATAGCCAATGGGTTAGCCCCATTCATGTTGTGCCAAAGAAATCGGGCATCACGGTCATTACCAATGAGGCAAATGAGTTAATTCCTACTCGCACCCAAACTGGGTGGTGAGTTTGCATCGACTATAGAAAACTCAATGCCGCGACAAGGAAAGACCACTTTCCTTTACCTTTCAATGACCAAATGCTAGAACGATTGGCTGGGCATGAGTTGTATTGCTTAATAGATGGCTATTCCGGCTATAACCAAGTCCCCATAGCCAAAGAGGATCAAGACAAGACGACATTTACTTGTCCTTTTGGCACTTTTGCTTATCGTCGCATACCCTTTGGGTTATGCAATGCACCCGCTACATTTCAGCGGTGTATGATGGGGATCTTTTCAGACATGGTTGAAAAGTTCTTGGAGATCTTTATGGATGATTTCTCCATTTTTGGTAACTCCTTCGACGAGTGTTTGCTACACCTTGGCGCAGTTCTTACCCGCTGTAGGGATAAGAACCTAACTTTAAATTGGGAGAAGTACCACTTTATGGTATGAGAAGGCATTGTCTTAGGACATGTCATCTCGCAAAATGGCATAGACGTTGATAAAGCCAAAATTGAGGTCATTTCTAATCTTCCTCCTCCTAAATGCGTCAAAGACATCCGAGCTTTCCTTGGCCACGCCGGTTTTTATAGACGGTTCATCAAGGATTTTAGCAAGATTGCTAGACCCTTGACTCTCTTACTGGCCAAGGACACAACATTTGATTTTGACTCAACTTGCATAGAAGCGTTCGAGTCATTGAAACACTCTCTCATTTCTGCACCCATTCTTTCATCTCCAGGCTGGACGCATCACTTCGAAATTATGTGCGACGCATCAGATTTTGCCATTGGTGCTATTCTTGGACAGCACATTAATAAGATGCCGCACGTGATTTATTACGCTAGCCGTACACTAAATGAGGCCCAACTAAACTACACAACAACAGAAAAAGAATTTTTAGCCGTTGTGTTTGCACTTGAAAAATTCCGGCCTTATTTAATCGGCTCTCCAGTTATTGTGTATACGGACCATTCAGCTCTTCGCCACCTTTTTGCGAAGAAGGATGCTAAATCGAGGCTAATACGTTGGATCCTCTTATTACAAGAGTTTGACCTTGTCATAAGGGACAAAAGAGGATGTGAAAACGTAGTGGCCGATCACCTTTCACGACTTCCTTCTTCGCCTATACTCGAAATTCCAATCAAAGATGTTTTTCCCGATGAGCAACTCTTAACCGTTTCTTGCGAACCATGGTTCGCTGATATAGTAAACTACTTAGCCACCGGCTTGATACCTAACGATTGGTCGAAACAGGATAAACTTCGATTCTTGTCCCAAGCAAAGCATTTTTACTGGGATGAACCTTATCTTTTTAAATACTTTTCCGACCAAATCATTCGTCGGTGTGTACCGAAAAACGAGTTTAAGAGTGTGCTGTCTTTTTGCCACGATCAAGTGTGTGGCGGGCACTTTGGCCCAAAGAAGACAGCCGAGAAAATCTTGCAGTGTGGTTTCTATTGGCCACGACTCTTTAAGGGTGCATATGAATACTGCAAGACATGCTCCCGGTGCCAACACTTGGGCCGGATATCGCGGAGAAACGAAATGCCGCTCCAACCAATTTTGGTTGTGGATGTTTTTGATGTTTGGGGAATTGACTTCTTGGGACCATTTCCCAACTCCTTTGGGAATGTGTATATTATTTTGGCTGTTGACTACGTGTCGAAATGGGTCGAGGCTGTACCTAGCCGAACGAATGACAACAAGGTTGTCGTTCGATTTCTTAAAGAACATATCTTTTCTCGATTTGGGCACCCTCGAGCGATTATAAGTGATAATGGTTCTCACTTTTGCAATAGGACTTTTGAGTTCTTAATGCGCAAATATTCCATTACCCACAAGCTGTCAACGCCATACCATCCCCAAACATGTGGGCAAGCCGAGGTTTCGAATCGTCAAATTAAGCAAATCTTGGAGAAAACGGTTTCTAAAAACCGTAAAGATTGGTCACTCAAACTGATCGATGCACTATGGGCTTTCCGTACTGCATACAAGACCGATCTTGGTATGTCTCCATACCGGCTTATTTATGGGAAGGCTTGCCACCTCCCAGTAGAGATTGAGCATAAGGCATTTTGGGCAATCAAAGAGCTGAATTTATCATTAGAAGATGCGGGCAGCAATCGAAAGCTGCAATTAAATGAACTAGAAGAGCTGCGGGATGAGGCTTATGATAATGCCGTAATTGTTAAAAACCGAACTAAGGTGTTCCATGATAAAAACCTTCTGCGAAAAATGTTTAAACCTGGTCAACAGGTTTTACTCTATGACACTCGGTTACATTATCACCCCGGTAAGCTCCGTTCTAGGTGGAAAGGGTCATTTGTAGTTCGCACCGTTTATCCGCACGGTGCAGTCGATCTTGAAAATCCGGAGGACAGTACCTTATTCAAAGTAAATGGACATCGATTGAAATCGTTCCTCACGGCGGACCCATCGGAAGAGCTCCTGTTTTTGCAGGAGCCGCTTTACACCGAATTTCCAATCTTCTTGCCAAAACTTTGTTTCCAATAAGTTTGGGGGTGTGTATCATTTGTAAAAACATAAATACAAAATACCATAAAAAAAATTTAAAAACAATAAAAAAAAAAATTGGACCTTTTTGTAAATTTTCAGAATGAATAAATAAATAAAAAATTTATTTACAGATAAATTCCTCCTTTTGGAGGGTGTTTTCTACAAATTTCCATCTTTTCCCCCGCCCCCCGCCCCCTATATAAAGACCCAAGCCCTCCCTTTTCTGTTCTAACCCTAAATTCATTTTCAACGCACCCGAGCGCCGCCGCCCTCAAAATCTCCAACATATTTCTCTCCGAGCCGCCGCTAAACCGCCGCCCAACCCCTGCTCCAGCCGCGCTTCCGCCGCAGCTCCTTGGCTTCACCCCCTGAAACTTCAGAGGAGGTACCCTCTGCTCATTTACTCTCTGTTTTTCATATTTTAAATTTTGTAGAACACCATGTCGCACAGAATACAATTAGTGAGAGATTTTTCTCAAGTTTTCTCACACGAAATTTATGGTAGATACTTCGCGAACGAAATTGAGCGGAGGGGTTGGAATTTTCTGATCTATAACCACCCTTCTTCATTTGCACTACCTGATTTAGTTCACCAATTTTGCGAATCCATGGAGGATGGGTGTCTGGCTGACTTAGGTTATATAAAATTGAACTTGGGATATCGCGAGATAAACATTGATAGGGATTTAATTCACGAGGTCACACTTATACCTCGCTTACCTGCACACGACCACCCCCTACAATTTGAGGACTACATGCCCCTGATGAGCACCGATTGCTCGAGGGTGCCGCGACAGGGTATTCAAGCTCGATCCCTTTTCGCGAATGTCTTGACCGTGTGCCGATGGGCACAAAATAACATTTTTGGAAGCTCCCATAACACAACTTTTTTCACCTCCTCCTTACATATTGTGCACACACTTATGATGAAGAACCCACGTTCCGATATGTGCACAGTATTGCTTAATTCTATAGGTGCGGGAAAATGGGCCACAAACTACCCATGTCCTATGTTGGTCACACAGCTTTGCCGATATTTCCTTCTTGTTGAGGAATTCGAACATTACATGTTGGGAGGGATACCGGTCCGACCTCTTATTGAGGGCGTTTCTACGTCCTACGCATGATTGACTGATATATGGTCGAGGACCGAACCGGCGGAAAATGTACCCGCTCGCACCCCTATCTCTAGCGAGGGCGAAATGACACCTCAAGAGCATGCACGATTAATGAGGAGAGCTGTGAGGGGAATTGATGCTTTAAGGGAGGAGTTTAGGGCGACGGCAAGAGAGCACGACCGTCGACTGACAGAGGTTGAGAGGGGTATTCAAACCCAGTTGGCTAGGGAAGAGCGATCACGTTCACGCTCAAGGGCGCGACGTGGGGCCGGGCAATGAGGGCACTGCTTTGCTTAAGTTTGGGGGAGATGGTGGTGTATATGTTATCTTTTGCATTGCATATTTGTATATATTTTTCTTTTTCTTTTTGCATATTTAATTTCTGCATTGCATCCTCATATAAAAATCATAAAAAATGAAAAATTTGAAGGAAAAAAATAGAAAAAGAAAAACTCATAAAAATTAAAAAATTAAAAAAATTAATGTATTCAATTTTGGCCTTATTTGACTTGAGTTTGACAAAAAGGTTAACAAGCTAGGAACAACTAAATCTAGACTTAGTAAATTAAAAACCCTAAAAATAACCTTTCTTAAAGTTTAACGGTAGAAAGTATATGTCTTTATAGTTTATTTAGAAATAGGCAAATTTTGAGTTCACTTCTTGGGTAAAGTCAAAACAAAGAAAAAGTATTGATATTTTTATTAGAGTATGAGTTTGAAAAATAATTCCTAGCTTAAGTCTAGATTCTGAAAATGTATACCCTACAATTTGCACAATCACGCACCTTGAAACTTGGAATAGTAGAAGAGAACTTGAAATGCTCTTGTCTAAAGTCCTTAGTATGATGAAAAATAAAAATAAAAATACAAGTGTGAATAAAGAAAAAAATGAACACTGGTTTTTGTAATAACTTAAGGCTGCAAAAATAGAAAAATATTTAGCGAGGGTGCTTCATCACCTAGTGCCTTAGACCAACTGGTTTGGGAGTCACTGCTAAAGCTTTAGGTGTTACAAGACTAGGAATTACGCTTTAAAGTGCAAATGCATTTTGTAATCGGTCTTTGGTACCTCAAGAAGTATTAACGGTCGCATGAAGGATGTGTAAGCAAAATTCATTTAAAAATTCACCAATTAAGAAATGCTTTGGACAACGGACAAGAGTATGATTGCTTGATTTGAATTTCCAAGTGTAGGGGTGATATATACACACACGTAGGGATATGTGATTAGGGTTTAGATAAGAGATAGGAATGAAGAATAGAACTTGTATCTTTAGTAGAGATGATAAAAATTCCTAAGTGGAGATAGAACCCTAGAAGGAAAACTTAAGAGATGCCAAAAGCTAAGTAAGTCTGTAGAACATATATAATCATAAGTTAAATGACAAGGAAGCGTGAAGAATATGGGTGGAAAATTTATGAGTCGAAGATAATAGAATTCCTTGTTAGAAAACCTAATTGGAGAATAAAAGTTAATGGGCCAAATTGATAGGATTTTGTGGGTAGTATCCGCTGAAAACCCTCAGGAGACAACACTCCTCCTACTAGGGACACCTAGAGGTTTAACGGCTTGTTGCACGAGCTCAGTGCAATCGCGTTTCCCTGCGAAAGTGAGGTTAGGTTTTTTTCGAGAATAAAACTAAGTTTGCTCGAGGACGAGCAAAAGATAAATTTGGGGGTATTTGTTCATACCGTAATATTGCATTATTATATTCCCCATTCTTATGCATTTTACAAATAAACAAGTGCTTTTGACCCATGTCTGCTACTTAGTTACAGGTTACAGGTTCTTGGAGCAAAAACAGTGAATTGATGAAAAAGATGATACAAAGTGAGACTACGACCAATAAATGGTGGAATCTTGATCAAGCATACACGCAGATCAGTTCACAAAGTACGAGACAGTGCAAGATTCAAGACTTTGTCTAGAAGCAACGGTAAAAGTCCACTACAGTTATTCACTAGGAGATCTGGAAGAAACCTAAAAGCCCAATTGAGAAAAGAACTAAAGAAGTAGGAAGAAGCAGTCAACCAGAGCTAGCACAGAGAAAATGAAGCAGCAAGTCATCTATCTGGCCGCGGAACCGCGGCCAAACCATGGCTGCGGACGCGGTTCCGCGGCCTTGCGGAGCACGGAGTTGGTAAAATTTTTACCAAATTTCGAGGCGGCGCTGACTAGTCTTCCTAGGGGTATTTTTGTAAATGCAGACATGCGGAAATTGTAAACCTAGGGTTTTCTATGTCCTATAAATAGAGACCCAAATTCTTGTATTAGGTGATACCTCTTTTCATCAATAAAAATTCAGAATTCTTTTGAAGTTTGGAGAGCATCAATTTGTAAGTAGGTTTATTTTCTGCCCTAGTTCTTAGATTTATTTTCTGCCCTAGATAGATAAATTCTTATTTGCCTTAGTTTAATTTAGAATAGAATTATTAATCTGCAGTAGATCATTAATCTCTTAACCCTAAAAACAAAATAAAAATAATGTCATTTGTAGATCCCTCAATGAGCGAGTAGTTTCCTCGCTTGTTAGGGTTAGGAATAGGGAAGGGTTTGAGAGATGAAGATCTCTCACCCCTTTCTTTGCCAATCACTTATGAATAATTAGGACTCCATGCATAATTTCATATTCCGCTCCCTACGGCACTCTACCCACGAGGTAACGGTGATACCGTAGTCTAAAAGACCGGATATGAATGTTTTCCATGGAGGTTAGGGTAAGGATTAAGAAAGGACGGACAAGGATCTAGAGGAAGAAACATAGTTTCTTCCCGATCATCCTAATCCCCTTTATTAATAATTACCATAACTCCTAAAAAGATATCTAATTTAGGGCATTGAAAGAGGTGTGAATCTTTATTTTACCAAACTTTACCTAAACCTAGTCCTAGCAAGTTTCCTAATTCTAGTATAACTCAATTTAGTTTTTGTGATAAATGATCCAACATCCTTTGGAATTAGCTCGTAATAACATTTAGGAAATTAACACCATCCCTGTGGATCGACCCGTATTCACCGGCTAGCTACCAAGCGACGTCGTTCTTGATTGCGGTAATATTATTTTTGATCGTAAAATCTCTCTAAATCAACGGGCCTCCGCATGAGCCTGTTGGGCCTGGTATGAGGCAAGCCGGCCTTCAAGCTCTTTTTCAGTAGCCTTATGGACCTCAACCATTTCACGAGTGAACACAGCGGCTTTATCGATGGCTACCACCTCCTTGATGGCCTCTTGAAGCACTCGCCAAAGTTCATACGCTTTATTGGCCTTGGCCATAAGGTTGGCTTGAAGCTCCCTCGGCGCTTTAGAAGCCAGCTCCCTCTATGAAAACTTGCGGCCGAGCCTCTTCTCACATGATATCATATTGGTCGCACACCGCTCAATTAGACCCCGTAAGCTCTCCTTTGCAGACACAACCTCCGAAGAAAGGCGCGTACATTGAAGACATGAAAGCAAGACTCCACCTGCCGACAAAACTCAACCCAGACTTGCACCACTGCTTTACTATGATTAGTGGCAAGAAAGGGAAGAGAGCTGTTAGCTTCAGCAGCAAATGCTTCGGCCATGATTAGACTGCCAGCGCGAAGTTCCTCGATTAGGGATGACAGAGAGGCGAGACTTAGCTTTGCCATCCGTTCTGAGGCACACAAAGCATAGGGACCGGGTGGCATGGCGATGCGTGACTCCAGCGTGGTGAGAACTGGAAAGGCTGTTGATTTAATCAAAAATAATATTAACCGCAATCAAGAACGGCGTCGCTTGTAGCTAGCCGGTGAATACGGGTCGGTCCACAGGGATTTTGTGTTTTCCTAATCGCGCTAACGAGTTAATTCCGATGGGTGTCGGATTGATTTATTAAATCTAAAAACTTCCAAATTAAGTTATACTAAGATTATCTAGATCTAAGTCTTGCTAGGGTTAGGCTTAGGGGAAGTTGAGAGATTAAAGGTTTTCTCACCGCTTTCAATGCCCTAATTTAGGTCTATTAGATATTATGGTAATTATCAATAAAGTGGATTAGAATCTTTTGGGAAGATATTTCTTCCTCTAGGTTCTTGTCCTTCCTTTATCAATCCTTACCCTAACCTCCATGGAAAACACGCGCAACCGGTCCTTTGTACTACGGTATCACCATTACCTCGAGGGGTAAGGTGCCGCAGGGAGCGGTGTGTGCGTGTATGCATTGAGTTCTAATTCTTATGTGTGAAGGGGCAAGAAAGGGGTGAGAGATCTCATCTCTCAAACCTTTCCCTAAGGCTAACCCTAACAAGCGAGGAGACTACTCGCTCATTAGGGGATTAAAAGACATTCTAAATTAAAAGAGAACTAAAGCAAAGAAATAAAAGGAACTTACTAATTTTTATTGATGGCTCTCTCCAAACATGAACACAGTACAGATCTGAATTTATGAAGTGAAAAGAGGCATACCTCAAAAAAGGAATTAGGGCTTCTATTTATAGATCATAGAAACCCTAGGTTACAATTGATTCGCACATCTGCTTTTACAAAAATGCCCTCTAAGAAAAAGACCTAGTCAAAGATCCTCACCGCCTTTGGAATTTTGGTAAAAAATTTTTTCACAGTGGGCTCTGGACGGCCGCGGAACCGCGGCCGCAGCATGGGTTGGGCCGCGGTTCCGCGGCCCAATGATGGAGTTGAAGGCACCAAATTCTAGGATTGGTTCTGGGCTGTTTGGGCTACTTAATTCTTTATTTCTTTTCTCAAATTAGCTTCTGGTTTTCCTCCAGATCTTCCAGTGAACATTGTAGTGGACTTCTACCCGTTCGCTTTGTGTCGACGTCTTGAACCTTGCTTTGTGAACTGATCTTTATGTAGGCTTGATCAAGAGTCTTCTGTTTATTGGTCAAAGTCTCACTTTTACATCGTCTTTTATTGTTTTCACTGTTTTAGATCCAAGAACCTATAACCTGTAATATGTAACAAACATGTGTCAAAAGCACCTGTTTTATTTATAAAATGAATAAGAATGGGAAATATAATAATGCAATATTATGGTATGAACAAATACCCCCAAACTTATATTTTGCTTGTCCTCAAGCAAACTTAGTTTTATTCACGACAAAAACCTAACCGCACTTTCGCAGGGAAACGCGATTGCACTGAGCTCGTGCAACAAGCCGTTAAACCTCTAGGTGTCCCTAGTAGGAGGAGCGTTGTCTCCTGAGGGTTTTCAGCGGATACTACCCACAAAATCCTATCAATTTGGCTTTTCGACTTTCATTCTCCAATTAGGTTTTCTAATTAGGAATTCTATTATCGTCGACTCGTAAATTATCCACGCATATTCTTCACACTTCCTCATCGTTTAACTTAAGATTATATATGTTCTGCAGACCTACTTAGCTTTCGGCATCTCTTAAGTTTTTCCTTCTAGGGTTCCATCTCCACTTAGGATTTTTTTATCAACTTTACTAAAGATACAAGTTCTATTCTTCATTCCTTTCTCTCATCTAAACTCCAATCGCATATCCCCACGTGTGTGTATAAATCACCCCTACACATGGAAATTCAAATCAAGCAATCATACCCTTTTCCGTTGTCCAAAGTACTTATTAGTAGGTGAATTTTTAATTGAATTTTGCCTATACATCCTTCATGCAACCGTTAATACTTCTTGAGGTACCAACAACCGATTACAAGATGTGTTTGCATATTAAAGCGTAATTCCTAGTCTTGCAACACCCAAGGCTTTTTAGCAGTGACTCCCAAACCAGTTGGTCTAAGGCACTAGGTGATGAAGCACCCTCGCTAAATATTTTTCTATTTTTACAACCTTAAGTAATCACAAAAACCAGCGTTCATTTTTTTTTCTTTATTCACATTTTTTTTATTTTCATTTTTCATTGTACTAAGGACTTTAGACAAGAGCATTTCAAGGTCTCTTCTACTATTCTAAGTTTCAAGGTGCGTGATTGTGCAAATTGTAGGGTATACATTTTCAGAATCTAGACTTAAGCTAGGAATTATTTTTCAAATTTATACTTTAATAAAAATATCAATACTTTTCCTTTATTTCAACTTAGCCCAAGAACTGAACTCAAAATTTGCCTATTTCTAAATAAACTACAAAAGCATATGCTTTCTACCGTTAAACTTTATGGAAGGTTATTTTTAGGGTTTTTAATTTACTAAATCTAAGATCTAGTTGTTCCTAGCCAGTTAACCTATTTGTCAAACTCAAGTCAAATATGGCCAAAATTGAATACATTAATTTTTATAATTTTTCAAATTTTTCAATTTTTATGGGGTTTTAAAATAAGTATGCAAATGCAAAAATATGTACAAATGAATGCGAAGGAAAGAAGGCTTACCGAGCATACCCCCAAACTTAACCTTGACAGTGTCTTCACTGTCATGCTACACCAAGAGGGTTGAGAATATCGGCACTCCCCTGTTTATTTATTTACAAATTGTTTTTATAATTTTTTTGTTTTATTGGTAAAAGAAAAACAAAAATGTATATACAGAAAGCCCCCCCCCCAAACTTCATTGAAACAATGTTAAACGTCATTTCCAAACTTTGCAAAGACCAAACGTCAACACCAACCATTCGAAAAATTTATCTGTATAGGGTATCGGTTGGTGGAAGAACATGTTGTACCGATCCAAAAAGAATTGGGGAAGATAGAAGTGGTGGAATGGAAGTGTGGAAGTAAATAGATATGATGTGGTGATGAATCAAAACGAGAATGTGAATGATCAGCAATCAGTGGAATATTGGCATTCTCGTAGCTTATTAAAAGAAATGGGGGTGGTTCAACTTCTAAAAGAGCAGTTTGAGTAACCACACTATCCCCAAGATATTTCTGTGGATCCTTCATCGACTTGGCATCATCCATCATATGCATATGATATTCAATTATGAGGGAACTAATCTCCTCGATGTCCGCCATAGTCCAGCCGAAAGCTTGCCGCCTATCTTGTAAGACCATTAAAAGGGCTCTCTCTTGCTCGAGGGCTAGAGAGGCCGATATGATAACGGGAAAGGTCTCATTCTCACCTATGTAAGCATATTTAAGGTGAGACGGCAAGGGCGTGAGTTCGTGTTTCGGAGGCGAAACAATCATAGGCAAAATTGGGAAATCTACCTCGAACTCAAAGGGCTCCAACACAGGTTCGAAATCACTGCAAACAACCGATTCGGATGGTTCAACTAACTCGTCCAAAAATTCAAAAGACTCATATTCGGGCGGTGAATCGTCAAAATCATCCGAAAAAGTGAAACATTCATAATCAATATCGGTTGTGTCAACTGTGGTAGGCTTAAGGAGGGACGCACTAGTGGCGTCAAAACTGTTTTCATCAAACAAAAATCTTTCAAACTCGCAGTCCTCCTGCGTGATTTCGTGAATAGAGCAAACTTCTTGTGTACTAGTTTTAGGCACGGGGGGCAGACTTCCTAACCTGTAAATATTGAACTCACTAGACGTCTTCCCGAAGGATAGAGCCATGAAGCCATTGCGACAGTTTATAACGGCATTGGAAGTGGCCAAAAATGGTCGACCGAGGATCACCGGAATTTGGTTCCGAGGATTAGCAACAGGTTGTGTGTCCATAACAATAAAATCAACGGGGAATATGAAATCCCCAACTTTGATCAACACATCCTCTAGCTCACCCCTAGGATGGGTGAGTGATAGATCAGCCATTTGGAGAGTACAACGAGTGGGTTTCAACTCTCCAATCCCTAATTGCTCGTACACGGAGTAGGGAAGCAGGTTAACACTAGACCCAAGATCTAAAAGTGCTCGATTGATTTTCTTATCCCCAATTGTTATTGAAATCGTTGGACAGCCGGGGTCCTTTCGTTTTTGGGGTAAGGGTTGAGGTTGGTTAATAGCATTGCTCACTGTACTAGCCACTAGCACTTTCTTGGGTATTTGAGACAACTTTCTCTTTGAGGTGCATAAGCCCTTTAAGATTTTCGCGTATGAAGGGACTTGTTGGATTGCATCCAAGAGAGGTATATTTATGCTAACCTGCTTAAATAACTCCACAATCTTCTCCATTTGTGCAGTTGGTTTATTGGGACTCAACCTGTTTGGAAATGGAGCATTTTGAAAATCTGGTGAGCCCAAAGTCTGTGGAGTAGAATGTGGAGTTGGAACGGATCCCAGTGTGGGTGTGTTCGTGAAGTAAGAAATGGGTCCATACGGATTAGAAGAAGAAGAAGAAGAGCCTTTTGAAGAATGGAGAATAGGCTCTAGCGGAAAAGATGAATGTGAAGAAGAAGAAGAAGGAGAAGAACCACCGGCTGGGATGTCATCACTAGTACCCACATTATTTTGCAACACTTTTCCAGATCTCAACGTGGTCACCGCATTTACATTATGATATTCATGTGCGTTTTGTGTATGACCGGGATTTGGCAATGGTTGAGATGAAAGATCTCCCTTTTCTCTCTCGCTCAACGCAGCAGTTAGTTGTGCAATTTGTGCATCAATAGATTTGATGCTTTGATCGTGTGAAGCATTGTTGTGCACCAAAGACTGGACACAATTTTCCAATCTTGCTGCGGATTCTGTAGATTGCTTGAGAAACGCATCTAGGCTTTTTTCTAGCGAGATAACCTTATCATCATTTGGTTGAACCAAATTGTTCGTTTGATTTGGATAAGGTTATGGTTGGAAAGGTTGCTGGTATTGAGTTTGTTGGGACGCTTGTTGTTGTGGAGGAGGAGGCCTTTGAAAGTTGTTGGTTCCTTGGAGTTGTTGACTTTGATTCCAAGCAAAATTTGGGTGACTCCTCCAACCCGGATTATAAGTCGAAGAGTAAAGATCATTTCGTTGTCGTTGCTGAAAGGCAGCATTGACTTGATCTTTTCCTTGAATAGGTGGATTGTAAGGACACTCTTCGGTAAGGTGTGATGGATCCGAACAACAAGCACAAACAGTTCGTGGGGGTAAAGCAGGGGCAGGAGAAAACGATGAGATTTTGGTCTCAATGGCTTCTAGCTTTTTCATAAGTGCGGCCATCTCGGCCTTCATAGCAATCGACATATCTAATTGATGTATGCCTGCCCTAGATTGACCGATAGAAGAAGATGAGGTGGTCTTTGTGCTCTCCCACTGAATTGTTTGTTCACTAAGCTCCTCGAGAAACTGCCATGCTTCCTCACTAGATTTGGTTAGAAAATGACCTTGACAAATGGTTTCTAGCAACTGCTTCGTTGCCGGGTTCAATCCCTCGTATAATGTTTGGCAAAGTTGCCAATTTTCGATCCCATGGTGAGGGCATTGAACAAGTAGGTCTTTGAATCTTTCAAAACACTTCCAAAATGGTTCGGAAGGAAGCTGGGAAAATTGTATTATCTCATTGCGAATTTTCGCGGTCTTGTGATGAGGATAAAACTTTTTAAGAAAAACTTTAACAAACTCGTCCCAATTTCTAATTAAATGTGATGTTGTGCTGTATAGCCACTTCTCGGCTAAGTCACATAAGGTGAAAGGAATGACCCTTAGCCTTATAGAGTCATCACTTAATTGGGTTGTTTTCATCATGGCATAAACGTTTTAGAATTTATTGAAAAAGATATAGGCATCTTCGGATTCCAATCCATGAAATTTTGGCAGCATATTGATGAAGTGGGGTTTTATTTCAAAATTGTCCCCATTTGCCGGTGGGGGTGAAAGACAGGTAGGTAAAGAGGTGCGGACAGGGTAGAAGAGATCCTGGAGCATGATTCGTTGGGGCGCTACAACAGGCGGGAGATTCGGGTTATTCACACCTAACGGAGGTGGAATCAGTCCCATGGGTAAGGTGTTGTTGGGATTATATCCCGACATACCTTCGGAAGAATGTGAAGGTGAAGGTAAGAAAGTGGAGGGAATTTCAACTTCGGAGTCGAAATGTTCGTCGGTCGGTACCAACGAAACACGGACTAATCGGACGCTAGTGTCCCTAGTCCAACCGGACATACACTTAAGGAGGTAGTGTGGTCAAAAAAAATGAAAAACAGAATGTGGGGGTAAGACAATGTCAATGAGAAGAAAGTGAGTGGTGGTGGGGTGCAAGGATTTCTTTAGCGACAAGTTGCAAGTTGTTGAAAAGATTTTTCCCTTTTTTTTTATGTGAGATTTTGCAAAAAGATTTTTGAAAAGAGACTTGTGACACAAATGCAATCAACCACAAATGCACAATCAGGCCTAGATCTAGGGTCACCTAGGTCAGCTAGACAGCTCCTAACTGTTCCAAAGGGCTAGAAATAGAACCTCAAACCGCCTCTTCACCGCCAATTGCGGCCAGGTAAGTGCCAGGTAAGTGGGAGGCTCCCCGCTACAAGTAGCGGTCCTAATTAAGTAACCACTTTCCTTGACACGCTTGCTTAGACACCGCAAAGTCAGGTTAGGATAAACGGCCGATGCCTATAACTAGTCCTCTGTCCTATTGAGCTCGAAGTCCTTAGGGCTGAGTCTAGTATTTTTTAATTAAAGATTGATCAATGCAAATGCCTTATGTGATTTCTGGGGTCCTAGGAAGGGTGATGAAATCCCCACCCAATCTGGATTGGTCAAAAGCCCCTTAAAGTCCGATTAAAGATATGCAAAACAGTAAATCACTTGCAATCAAATCTTTTTTATTTTATGCGCGGCGCAAAGAATCCTGCAGAAAATCAATTATTGGAAGGGGGAAGATTTTTTAGCGCAAAGAATCCTGCAGAAGATTTGGCAAAAAGATATATGGGGATTTGGAGAGAGGGGGAAGAGGAAACAAACAGTGAATTTTCGCGCGCTGACGTGGTAGTGGGACCGCGGATCCTCGGCGGGAGACGGCTTGCGCGGCGGAAAGGAGGCGAAAATGAAGCTTCAGTTCTCGAAAAAAATTGTGTTGCTCTGATTTCCCAATTCCTTTCTGTTCTGATGTACCTTTTTCTGTTTAGCACTCTGGATTTTTCCAGATCCGTCGATCCTGCAAAGATTCACAAAAAATACCCTTCAAACAATAAATGATAAAAATTTTATAATTTTTCTTTTTCTGTTTTTATGATTTTTTAATTTAGATTAACCCGAAATTGCAAAAAGGAAATACTACGCCATCCCCGGCAACGGCGCCATTTGATTTAATCAAAAATAATATTACCGCAATCAAGAACGGCGTCGCTTGTAGCTAGCCGGTGAATACGGGTCGGTCCACAGGGATTTTGTGTTTTCCTAATCGCGCTAACGAGTTAATTCCGATGGGTTTCGGATTGATTTATTAAATCTAAAAACTTCCAAATTAAGTTATACTAAGATTATCTAGATCTAAGTCTTGCTACGGTTAGGCTTAGGGGAAGTTGAGAGATTAAAGGTTTCCTCACCGTTTTCAATGCCCTAATTTAGGTCTATTAGATGTTATGGTAATTATCAATAAAGTGGATTAGAATCTTTTGGGAAGATATTTCTTTCTCTAGGTTCTTGTCCTTCCTTTATCGATCCTTACCCTAACCTCCATAGAAAACACGTGCAACCGGTCCTTTGTACTACGGTATCACCATTACCTCGAGGGGTAAGGTGCCGCAGGGAGTGGTGTGTGCGTGTATGCATGGAGTTCTAATTCTTATGTGTGAAGGGGCAAGAAAGGGGTGAGAGATCCCATCTCTCAAACCTATCCCTAAGGCTAACCTTAACAAGCGAGGAGACTACTCGCTCATTAGGGGATTAAAAGACATTCTAAATTAAAAGAGAACTAAAGCAAAGAAATAAAAGGAACTTACTAATTTTTATTGATGGCTCTCTCCAAACATGAACACAGTACAAATCTGAATTTATGAAGTGAAAAGAGGCATACCTCAAAAGAGGTATTAGGGCTTCTATTTATAGATCATAGAAACCCTAGGTTACAATTGATTCGCACATCTGCTTTTACAAAAATGCCCTCTAAGAAAAAGACCTAGTCAAAGATCCGCGCCGCCTCTGGATTTTCGGTAAAATTTATTTTCACAGTGGGCTCTGGATGGCCGCAGAACCGCGGCCGCAGCATGGGTTAGGCCGCGGTTCCACGGCCCAATGATGGAGTTGAAGGCACCAAATTCTAGGCTTGGTTCTAGGCTGTTTGGGCTACTTAATTCTTTATTTCTTTTCTCAAATTAGCTTCTGGTTTTCCTCCAGATCTTTCAGTGAACATTGTAGTGGACTTCTACCCGTTCGCTTTGTGTCGACGTCTTGAACCTTGCTTTCTGAACTGATCTTTATGTAGGCTTGATCAAGAGTCTTCTGTTTATTGGTCAAAGTCTCACTTTTACATCGTCTTTTATTGTTTTCACTGTTTTAGATCCAAGAACCTGTAACCTGTAATATGTAGCAGACATGCGTCAAAAGCACCTGTTTTATTTATAAAATGAATAAGAATGGGAAATATAATAATGCAATATTATGGTATGAACAGCTGTTCAGATTTATAAACAGTCAGCGAAACTTGTAAGCAAAGAACAAATGGAATAACGTTGGGACTTTACTTACCCACAGTCATGCAAGAGGGATCTTAAAGCTCCCCAGGCCCTTCAAGAATCCCAACCCCGTCGTCAGCCTCCAGAACTGTAAAAGACATCAATGTCATTTTATGAAATAGTAATAATGCTGTGAAAAGAAGGGCAAACAACACTAACCTTGCCCAGACGAGAGGACGATGCGCTGAGGAGATATCGCTTGCGGAGCAACCATCTCCAACAGACGCTGAAAAGACTGCCTGGGAGACAGATCTGCAATAGATGCCGCCAATCCGCGCAATTCTGAAAAGACAGAAGGGTTCAGATAATGGAAAGATTACTAATTTCAAATATAGAAGGCTACCTTCGACGCTCCTCCCATTCTGAGTTGGAGAGATAGCAGCTTCAGCGGCCTCCGCCGTGACCTCAGGCACATCATCGGGGACGCGAACTAGTGTAGCGGCTTCTGAGCAAGGAGTAGTGGCTGCCACTGCAGGCTCCAACGAAAGGACGGTAACCTCGACTACCTGTACCCTAGTCTCTGAGCCACCCCCAGAAAGATCTATTGGAACGGCGACCGATGAAGATGCCTCCTTCGAGGGAGCAAGTGCTTGGGGAGTGGAAACCACCGAGGGAGACTCTATCGCAAGAGCAATAATTGCATCAACCCCCTTGTCACGCCCCGCTTCCCAAAATACGGAATACGAGGGGTTGACAAGGCCAGCCATGCTCCTACGGTCAAGGAAATGTCCTGCCGTAGTCACACTTCGGCTTCTAGCTTTACGTGGTAAACAGTAAATAATGCGCAGGTAATGAGAAATGCAGTGACTGAAACAAAATAATATAAGGAACTGACCTGATGGGAAACAAAAGGGTATAACTCTGGATAGCTAATCAAGATGTCCGTGATGTGCGTCTGGTCCTGGTCCCGGCTAAATCCACTCCTCACACTGAGCATGCATACTCAGGTCGTCAGAGCGACACAATAGTAATATAATATATAGATACATGTGAAAACTCGAACTGTGATAATATATATATATATATATATATATATAACAGTAAATCAAGACGGTATAGATATGAACATGCAGTAACCAATGAAAATGTTTAATAGATCAGGTGAACAATAAAGCAGTAATATAGTATGCCAAGTATGTCAACACAGTAAGAAATGTATATCGATGCCATCATTCCTATCAGTCTCTAAGTCTCACTGTACAGGTCACTAAGCCTATCGTCAGTCCAAGTGTGAGTGTCAACCACTCGCGAGTGTCCTCCACCCAAGGGTAGGACCCAAGGGCAAGGGACCACGGCCCAACATGTAACTCACGGTAATAATCATGTACCCTGTAAATCTCCATATATCTCCATATATATAAGCCGGCATGGGACTCCCGAGATTCTGTTGAACTCACACTCAAACTACCCCTCACCCCGTGGTCTACATCAAACGCTAACCATAACCTCAAATACCAGTCGATCTGTGACAAGTCTGCGCGAGAACTGGAGACAGGATCTCCATCAAGCACGTCCCGGCTAATACCCAAGATAAATGGCAGTGTCTGGTGCCTTATCTACGACACCCGTGCAAGAGCTTCCATAAGTGTCCCATACCACTTATAGTCACACGTACACGCGTCCCACAGACGTCGACAATGCAACAGAATAATACGGTTCACTGATTGTGTACAAGTACGTGTCACTTTCACTTATCCACTCATGCACGAACACTAACGTACTTGCCATAATCATCATTAATACCTAACACTGGGTAATGCACATGATCACTAGGTTATCAATGCAGTGACATAAGTATGATATGATGAGGAGACAGTATGCAAAGCATGATTAAGATGTCATAAAACAGTATTTTACCACTTGCACCATTTATCATAAATCATACGGGTATAGTTTAGCGAAACAATGAATAGGGCATAAATAGTATGTTCAATTATCTATCCAGAGAATTTAGTTTCACGTCAATCGGGTTTCAGGATCACTAGTTATGGCCATTTCATTTTAAGCGTTCACGGCTGGGAATCCGGTTTCAGAATCAGAAGTCCGTTTCGCAACGCATTTTAATCCCAGTTGGGATCAGAATTTAGCAACGCTACAGTTGAATGAAATCTAGGGTTTCCAATAAGGTTTTCAACGCAACAGACGGATTCTCAATCACGTCTATACGTCAGGAGTTATACACTGTTCAATACTAGTATGTCAATTCTGATTCTGTTGGGACTGTTATACGTCCCCATCTTTTAAATTACAGATTAAACAGCAAATGATGACGAAACAGAATGAAACCACTTGTGTTATCTAGATAAAAGTTTCACCTTTTATAAACAGTGGATTTCCGCAACATACGAGTTAAGAAAACAAGGTGGTACCCATTACGGGACAGTAAAAAACAACTAGAGTCGCACTCCGAACCAAATATTGTTATAATTTAAGTACAGAAATCATTAGAAATTTGCATAGGGTCATAGTTCGTCGAGTCGGCTTCGATTTGATCTCTCGAACGCATCATTCCAGTATGTACATAATTTACGATGATTTTAACGGTTTTCAGATACAAGAAATTTCCGGTTTTACAGGTAAACTTGGGGGTAATCGTTTCAGTCGTTAATAGTCGTATTATCCAGTGAAATTTATACACAGTATTCATCATTACATGGGCCAACAATAACAATCCAATTTCTTCAAAATAGATGAATAATCTCTTAGGGATCATGCATCGAACAGGTTTATCACATAATTTATTGGATGATGTAAACTTGTAATCTATATGATATAAGCTTGTAACTCGAATAAATTAGCATGTAGAAAGTAAAAGTACTTGCCTGGAGACGTTCTGGTGATGCACGGCAGCGGCAACGGCGATCTCTGTAGGTGTTCGACGAAATGCCAGGGCTCGACTAGGCTTGGGCTTGCGTCGCAGCTTTGCTGTTGATGCGTGGATGCTCGACTGTGTTGGGTTGTCGATGGAGGAGAGGTGATGAGGAGTTGATGGGGTGTTGATGGAGTTGTAAGGGAAGGGGGAGGTTGCAGTTGCTCGTGGTTGCTAGAGATTAGCCGGTGGTGAGCTGAAGGAACTCGGTGTGTATTGGGTTTTCTCGGGATCGAAGTCGGCGAGATGGAGTCTCAGCGATGGGGTTGGGGTCAAGTTTGGTGCAGACGAGGATATACTCAGTGATGATGGGTTTCGGTTGAGGGGGTGAGAGAGAGAGCTCGGAGAGAGAGAGAGAGAGAGGGATTTTAGACAGAGAGAGAGAGAGAAAGAGAACAACAGAGAGAGGGAAAACAGAGGGAGAGAGAAAGAGAGAGAGTTGTAGAGAGAGAGACAGGAAGAAGAAGATTCCCCGAGTGTCAGCGTGGGTCGACGGAGGCGCCGTCGGGGTGCAGGCGGTGGCCGTGGATGGGTGCAATGAGGTTGGTGGCCCGTGGGTTTGGGTGTGTAGGGATCAGCGTTCTGTGGTGTGGGGTGATGGCGGTCGCGGTGTTGGGAGGAGGAGGAGAGAGATTAGGGTGATTCGTCGTCGTCGACGGAGGTGGTTGGACGGCGGAGGTAGTAGGTTTTGGGTGAGTTTTGAGAGAGGAAGCGGAAGCGCGGAGAAGGAGGAGTTGAGGTGTGAGGGAGAGAAGGAGAGACGACGAGGGGATCGCGAGGGGAAACAGCTAGGCGTGGGCATGAGCGTGGGTAACGGCGCTGCGACGTGGGCGCGAGCGTGGGCGGAGGAGGCGGATCGCGGGAAGCAGGGAGCGGGAAAAGTGGGGAGTAGCCGTTGGGGAAGAAGGCGGGTCGGGTCGGGTTGGGTTGAAGCGGGCGGGGATGAGGAGAATGGGCCGGGCCGAAAAATGAATTCCCTTTCATTTTTTTTCCTGGTGGGCTGGGGTATGGGCCGGGGCTGCTGGGCTAGGAAAACAAAAGGAATTTTATATATTTTACTTAAATGGGAAAAATCCTTTGGGCTGGGAATGGAAAAGGCTGGGGAATTTAAAATGAAAAGGGGAAGTCCTCTGGGCTGAGGGCGCTGGGCTGGAAAAATCTGGAATATTTAAAGGGAGGAAAATAGAATGAAAGGAAACTAGTTGGGCTGGGTTTTGGGATTAAGGGAAAATGAAAAGAAAATAAGTTTATTTAAAAGAGAATGGGCTGATGAGGTAAGTTTGGGTTTAATAGGATTTTGAAATAAATAAATAATTATAAATAAAGTAAAATTTTATAAGTTAATGAGAAACACGGATATTGGTATAAAAAGGGGCTGGGTATTACACCCCTCCACACTGATTGGTGTTTCACTGGGGATATCAGCAGAATCTACGCTCAAAGCATGACTTAGAGCCTCCGCCGCCGCCGAAGTCCCTGCAAAGTTTGTACAAGGATAAAGATACATATATATGTATGCAAGCAATACAAAATATTACAAAAGAGACATATGGACATACCGATGCGCAAGGGAGCCTTCGATATGGCTTGTTCGAGACGACGCTCCTTCCTGAGGAGATGTGCTCGCCGAGGTCCAAGGGTAGACTCGTGGCCACCCGTCCACAGTGAAAGCGCGTCCTCAGAGTCGGCCGAAACGGACTATTTAAGGGCCCTTTCGCCCTATTCTTCCAAGGGGCCTATGAATCGTCGCCGTATCCACGGAGGGTCTTCGTAAAAGATGAAGGCAGGGTAGGGATTCTTCGGAATCCTTACGTTGTCCGATTCACCTTGCAAACGTCTTATATCCTCGGCCAATTGTGCGGATTCCTCGGCAGATGAACTCGGGAAAAGTAGGCCGCCATCCGATTCTTGCATAGCCAACAGTTCGTCCTGAAGAATAGGCTCAGACTCTATTAAAGAGTCGAGCAGATTGATGGCCGTCTTCCTCCGCCTCTTGGACCCAGAACCGACCGCTGAAGACGATCGTTTCCTCCCCCGTGGAGCTTTGCTACGACGCTGACCCACTTCACCTTCAACGCCCTCGCTTGGCGGTGCTACCGAGGAAGACACGGCCATTGTCGACGCTGCGGATGATGATACTGCTACCGGTGCCCTATTAGCCCTCGATTGAGCCTGAGTACCCAATGGCATACCAGCTGTGGGAATGAAGTCCACTTCCGCCGCCTCCGGAATAAGCGCAACACTGGTGTCCCTCAGGGGAAAGCGAACCGGTGCACGCGGTCGCGGTGGAACTCCCTTGGCTTGAGTCGGAATGGGAGCGCTGTATCCAAGAAGCACCCTCTTCTCCTCAGTAATAACTGGACTGACCGGATGAAGGTACCGGCCCGTGAAAGACCCCACAAATCGAGGAATATGGTCGGCTTCAGGAATCATGAAGCGAGAACCGGTGTTCAACCTCACAAAGTGATGAGCGGCATCACGAACGGTTTAAGGCGATGGGCTAGGCGCCACTGTAAATGCCTCGAAGGGGACGCCCTGATCATATCCAAGCTGCCGGGCAAAGCGGTGTAGGTTATACCGCATGAAAAAGGCCGCACTGTTCTGACGAAATACCAGGTAACCTGGTCTGATCGCGTACAAGTGCATAGCTTCCTTAGGCTTCAGAGAAGGTACATCCTCTTTCGACAAGTCGCAGAGTTGTTGAATCGGACCTGAAGGAGCAGATAGAACCCAATCAACGAATACCAATCCGCACGTACTAGGATAGGGAGCGATCAACACACGAATAGCCCCAGACTGAGTCGGGTCAGGAGCAGAAGCACCCACCAGCCGCATGAGTCGCGGAAAAGTGTAGGCATCATAGAATTTGGGTCTCTGGTGCATAGCAAAGGCCCCCAACACATGCATCTCAATCCAAGATGTGAAGTAATGAAGAGAAAAATTTACCACATCCACACCTGGAGTTGAGGTATTAGCCGCGGCGCCTAACCCATGATAAAGATGCGCTAGCGCTGGGATGCCTACAGCCAGCCGTGTTCCCTCAGCAATGCGATGGGCAGGGTAGATGACCGAGGCTCTCATGAAACGGAAATGCATAGGAATGACGAACCGGCTAAGCCAAACGCTGATAAAGCCCACAAAGAAAGCCTCCTCATCCATGCCGGGAGCTGCAATTGACTCGAAAGACACCGCTGACATAATAGGAATGTAATACTGCGGCAAGTCCTCTTCTTTAGTCGGCCGCCTGTCTAAACCAAACCCAAAGTGGTCGTTAATGTTCGCAAACTTCGGAGCCGTCTTCGATAAGACACCCTCGCGAAGGAAGCAAGCGATGAAACTTTTAAAAGTGACGCCCTGCTCCTCTGACGCTGTGAACAGTTTGTCAAAAATGCCCAGGGTCTTGATCAAACTCGGGCGCCTGTGGCGGACGACGTTCTCGGTAGACAGGTCGTCAAGCATTGCGGGCTCAGTTTCAAAGACATACTCGTCAGGAGGCAGCAATTCTTCATAAAGTGTACCCCTCATCGGAAGCCCCGAGATCTCGCGAAATTCTTCCAAAGAAATCGAAACTTCACGGTCCCCTAGAAGGAAGGTGTTGGTGGGAAGATTCTATTGGTTCAAGAAAGCCTTAACCCACCAGACATGAGGAGATTGGTAGTGGAAGAGGGACGCATATATCGCCTGATAAAGCCCAACCCTCTGCAGTCGCGCGCGATGGGCGGACAAGATGTAGCGAGCCCAAAGAAGGTATCCCGTGGGGTGTCGAGGGGTAAGCCCTATCTTATAAATCTGCCCCCATGGCTGGGCCTCGCCCTGGAAAATGCGGCTCCCCAAAATATATATAGCCGGTATCGGATGGTTTGGGATACCAGTCGTCGAAGGCTCAAGCCGTCCCATCGGGGTCCAGTTCAGCATCTCCACAACGAAGGCAGTCCTTGGAGGATCCATCGGCAGGAATGGATAGGTAGGCTCCGTCGGTATCTCACAAAGAAAACCGCGACGGCTGTGGATGATGTGACCGTACCAAGTCCCCCATAAAAGCAAATTGGTGCGATTCGGGTCATGAGCCCTGATCATCGCCATCACTTCCTCGTCAGATGGCGACTGAGGAAAAGCGGCCTCCGAGCGATTAAAAGGAAAATACGGAACGGAAGTCATTGTGCCTGAAATAAAAGAAGGGGAAACCGTTAAAGCGAAGCCAACAGCGTATATATATATATATATATATGTTTATAAGTGTATATACATAGAAAGACAAGTGGATGAAAGCGACAGGGGACTCATTTTATGGGACCATTGGTTACAAAACACATGGGCCCCACAAAATCAAGATGGCGGCTTGCTAATGATGAGGCAAAGCAATTACTATGAGACAAAAGGAAGATTCTCAATAAATGAACAATGGATTTCAAATGACCCTACACATTCCTCAACAAGAAATCCATCTTGGACTCTGTAACAAATCAAACAGAAGCTAGGGAATTAAATTCCCAGAAAACACCATTGCAAACCTTTTCTTCTTCTTGGTTGCAAAGAAACAACTCAGGGCAAGAAAACCCCAAAAAGTTCTCTGGGAAGAACTAAGTTCTTCATAGGAATTAAATTCCTTTTGAAAAAGGGTAATTAAATTCCCAGAAACATTTTTCAAAGCCAAAGCTCTTTGAGATGGAATTAAATTCCATGGGAAAGGCAAACACCACCATTGACCCCTGAAGACCAGAGAAACCCTAGCAAGATCTATTGTTTAAGGATTGAATGGTTTTCTTTTTAAAGAACATAAGAAAAATAAATGTGTTCTTGTTAAAGGGAAAACCCCTTGGTCTGGATTTAAAATCCAATAGAGATTTCTGCAAAAGTTCTTCATTCATTCAAGATTATTACCTGAGGAAAGGGAATCTTTCAACAGAGTTAAACTCTAGAAAATTTTCGAGACAGAGAACTAAGCTCTGAGAAAAGAGAATTAAATTCTCAAAAGGGAAAAATTTAGCAAAGGAAGAAGATGAAAGAGTGGAGGCGCTTCTGAAGAGACCCCTGCATTTATAGGATGTGATGGGAAACGTTTCATCTCCCCTATTCCCTAGACAGATCCAACGATCACAAAAGTGACAGCGTTGCACTCACGTGCAGACACGTGAGAGCAACGCTATGGGGGCATTTATTCCTGATTAAAAATCAGGAACTACCTCAATGAGGTATCACGTGTCCACACGTGACCAGGGGGTCACGTGTGGACACGTGATCTATTTACAGAGATAAATTCTAAGCAAGTAGAGGTGTAAACAAACGGCTGAGAAAAGACCCTAATGGGGGTCACGTGTTCACACGTGACCAAGGGTCACGTGCCAACACGTGATAGGCTTTGAAAGCCTTATAACCTGATAGAATTAAATTCTAATTAAAGGGAAATCAGAAACCCTAAATGGGAAAGTACTTCTTTAAATCTTTCCAAACAAAAGAGGATTATTGTAATACCCAGCCCCTTTTGTACGCTTATATTTGTATTTCTTTTCACCTATGATTTTTATTTATAATTATTGTTTATTTTAAAATTTCCCAAACTTATTTTAGTTTATTCGCTTCCCTTCCTCAAACCCAAAATCCCCACACCATAACACTCCCTATATTTTTCCATTTGGATTTCCTTTAAATTCTCTAATCCGTTCTTTTTACATTCCCTTGTATTCTCTTTCCCAATTAAATCAAATCCCCTTTTCCTTTTAATTTATTTGGACCAGCCCTCTTAGCAGCCCACTCCTTTCTCATCAAATTTATTCCTTATTAAATCCCACAACCCAAACTGTTATTTCCCTCAGCTAACTAAAAATTTTCTTAATATATTTCCTTATAAAAATTTTCTCAGCCCCCACACATTTTTCCTAAATGAAATTCATTCCTTTTCTTTTTCCTTAAATTTTCCCGGCCCCTTTCTCTTTCTTTCCCTATTTATTTTGGCCTTCCCTCACAGCCCAATCTCTGTTTGGCCCAACTCCCTTCTTTAACTCTTCTATTTAAATTCTTTTTATTTTTCAGTCTAAATCCCTTGGCCCGGCCTGCTTCTCCCCAGCCCAGCTCGCCTCCGCGCCCACGTCTCGAACCCGACCCGACCACTGTTCACCTTCTTCCCCTCAACGGCTACTTCCTTACCTCGCGCGCGCGATCCACGATCTCCGCCGTTTGCCACGCCCACGCCCTCGCGCTGCCGTTACCCCACGACGCGCACTCCTCCTCTGACCCCGTCGCCTCATTTCCCTCACGTCACTCGTTCTCTTTCCTCCTTCCTTTTTCCCTCAACCCCGTTACGTGTGCACTTCGTGCTCCCACCATCGCCGCCGTCGCTACCCTCCATTCTCCTCTCTCGCGCACCCTCCTCCGCCACCAAGTTTCCCTGCACCCATCAACTGACCCTCGCACCCGTCGCCGCCGGCCCCCACAGAGCCCTGCTCTCGAGCTCGGTGCCCCGACGCCCTCTCGTCGGTGAACCTCTGCACCGTCGGCGACCCATCATCAACATCATCATCGTCGTCCTCACTCCCCCGACCTCCGATCACTCTCACCCTCTCTCCTCCTCTCTCAACCTCCCTGCATCTCTCTCTCTCGTTCTCTCTGTGTTTTCCCCTCTCTCTCACTGCCTTCCTCTCTCTCTCCCTTTCAGTCTTCTCTCTCTCTTTCTCTCTCACTCTCTATCCCTCTCTCTCAGCTCTCTCCCACTCTTCCTCACTCTGTTTCCCTCCCTCTCTCACCCTGTTATCTCTCTCTCTCACCCTGTTAGAGCCTTCTCTTTCTCTCTCTCTATATATATCGCATTCTCTCTCTCTCTCTGTTCACTTACTCTCTCTCTCTATAACACCCACTCTACCGTCCACCACAGCGAGCAGCTCCACGTCAACGAGCACCACCCTCGCCGACACGACCCCAACAACCAAGCCGCCGCTGCCGAGACACGAGTTCGTGCCAAATCTAGTGCCGTGCCGCGCGTGTGTCGAGCGTTCGTGGCGTTGCCGTCAGCATACAACCCCGGGACATTCTCAGGCAAGTTTTTACTTGCTTTCATGCTATTCTCTATATGTTACAAGTCAATATCATATATATATCTCATGTTTGCTTTGTGTTAAAGTATTGCAAACCAACTGTTCGATGCTTGATCCCTTAGGAAAACATTATCAAATTTGACGGAACTCGATGGTGTTGGTTGGCCCGTAGGGCTGTGAACATAGTGTGTGATTTTAGTTGGATAATTTGATCGTTAACGACTAAAACAACTACCCCCAAGTTTAACCGTAAAACTGAATTTCTAATGTACCTGAAAATCGTAAATTTCATCATAAATCATATACATATTAGATTGGTGCGTTCGAGGGCTCAAATTGAAGCTAACTCGACGAACTTTAATCCTATACTAGTTTCCAGACATTCCTGTACTTAAATCATGAAGATAATTGTATCGGAGTACGACTCTGGACTGCAGTCCAGAGCGACTCAAATTGTGTTTTCTGTTCCGTAATGGATACCATGGGATTTCCTTAACTCGTAAGTTGCGGAACTCCGCTGCTTATTGTAGATAACTCTGTTAGCTAGACAACACAATTAATTTCATCCTGTTTCGTTATCATTTACTATTTAATCTGTAATTTAGAAGATCGGGACACATAACAGTCCCAGCAGATTCAGAATTGACATGTTGATATTAAACAGATTATAACTCCTAACGTACAGACGCGATTGAAGATCCGTTTGTTGCGTTGAAAACTTTAATGAAAACCCTAGAATTCATCCAACTGTAGCGTCGCTAAATTATGATCCCAACTGGGGTTAAAATGCGTTGCGAAATGGATTCCTGATTCTGAAACCAGATTTCCAGCCGCGAGCGCTTAAAATGAAATGATTATAACTTTTGATTCTGGAACCCGATTGGCTTGAAACAAAATTCTATGGATGGATAACTGAACACATTAATTACTACCTGTTTATCACTTCGCTAAATTATATACATATGTTTCATGATAAATCGTGCAAGTGATAGATTGTTGTTTTTATGATACCTTAGTTGTGCTTCTTATACTGTTCATGCATCATATCATATTTATATCATTGTAGTGATTATCCAGTGATGTCGTGCAATTACCCAGTGTTAGATTTTAGTGTTGATTGTGGCAAGTACGTCAGTGTTCGTGTATTCGTGATTAAGTGAAAGTGACACGTACTTGTGCACAATCAGTGTCCCTTTTATTCTATTGCATTGTCGACGTCTGTGGGATGCGTGTACGTGTGACTATAAGTGGTATGGGACACTTATGGAAGCGCTTGCACGGATGTCACAGATAAGGCATCCGACACTGCCATTTGTCTTAGGTATTAGTCGGGACGTGCTTGATGGAGGTCCCGCCTCCAGTTCTCGCGCAGACTTGTCACGGATCGATTAGTATTTAGGGTGATGGTTAGCGTTTGATGTAGACCACGGGGTGTGGGGTAGTTCAAGTATGAATTCAACAGAATCTCGGGAGTCCCATGCCGGCTTA
The DNA here is from genome assembly GCA_030015575.1 of Agapanthus africanus. NCBI lineage: Eukaryota > Viridiplantae > Streptophyta > Magnoliopsida > Asparagales > Amaryllidaceae > Agapanthus > Agapanthus africanus. The sequence continues at coordinate 103,456,363 of CM057345.1, read as the reverse complement.
TATATTTAGGGAGTTATATGGAGATTTACAGGGTATGTGCTATATCACCGTGATACACTCGTTACATGTTGGGCCCGTGGTCCCTTGCCCTTGGGTTCTACCCTTGGGTGGAGGACACTCGCGAGTGGTTGACTCTCACACTTGGACTGACGATAGGCTTATTGACCTGTGCAGTGAGACTTAGAGACTGATAGGGCTACTGTCATTTACATTCCTTATATACTGTGTTGACATACATGACACTTCGTTATACTGTTTTACTGCTCCGCTGCATTTATCCCTGCTCATTGATATTCATGCTGTTATTGATTTACTGTTATTCATATCCTTCACCGCTGTTAGAACTGTTACTTGATTACATACATTGTATTGCTATTGTGTCGCTCTGACGACCTGAGTATGCATGCTCAGTGTGAGGAGAAGATTTAGCCTGGATCAGAACTAGCCGTGCTTCACAGACTTCTTGACTCGCCTTCCCGAGTTACTTTCATTTGTTCCACTTCAGGTCAGTCTTTACATTGTTCCTTTCAGTTACTGCATTTTCCCATTACCTGCGCATCATTTACTGTTTACCATGAAAAGCTAGAAGCCGAAGTGTGACTACGGCAGGACTTTTCCTTGACCGTAGGAGCATGGCTGGCCTTGTCTACCCCTCGTATTCCGTATTTTGGGAAGCGGGGCGTGACATGGTTTAGTTGGTATCAGAGCCCGGGTTTTGCATCGATTGGGATTGCAGTTTTCCGTGTAGGGTTTGGCAATCTAAGACATCACTCAGTCTAGATTGTAAACTTGTCATTCCTGATCCATATTCATATCGTGTGTTCAGCTATCCATTCGCTATGGTTTCGGGTGACTTGACAAGGTTACGTGGTTGCAATTGCACTATCGTAATCTAATCAAGTGACTTAAAGTCATACAGTTGATTCTCCCCTTATAATAAATTCAGCATCTCTGATATTTTTGAATCTTTGTCCTATCCATTTTTGATTCGTAATCTTGTGACTTATATCATCCTCAAAATTGTTATTTCAGGATCATGTCTTCCAACGACTCTTCGTCTTTATCCGCTCCCCAGAATCAGACCGTTGAGATCCTGAGTGTGCTGCAAGATTTGAAGGAAGCCCAAGAGCGAACAGACGACTTATTAGCTGAAGGACTGAGAAGACCGGTGAGTCAGACCCCAGCGGGAGCATCCTATCATAAAGGGATCCCTATTGGACGAGGGAAGGAGAAGAAGATGAAGCGCCAACAGAAGCATCAGAAGAACCCTTGCTGTGGATATTGTAAGAGGCCAGGACACCTTCAGAGAGATTGTCGCCGTGCTCAAGGGAAATGTCTGATATGCGGATCCAACCAACACCTCATCAACGGTTGCCCAGAAAGGAAAGAACTGCAAGGAAGAAACTTGTCCATACTCCCCACCCTTGCCAAGTGAGGATTGCCGCGTAGTCGGACTTCGACGATAAGGCGGATCAAACGCAGGATTCAACTCACGCGACGAGAATGCAATGCTATAGCAGTCGAAGAATGATTTTTTTCATGTTATCTACTTTCAGTAATAATATTGTCGTTTTTATGAATGTTTCTTTCCGTTTGAATCTTTGTATCCGTCGAACTTTTAGTTGGATGAAATAAAATTTGAATCATAATATATGTATCATTCTCATGCTTTCTCTATGTCAAATTCTATTCATTATCACAGTATTTTAAATTCTGAGCTTTCAATTCCTTTCACCGCATATCTTTCCATACTTCGTACACTTGGCCATTCTCCTTATTCATTCCATTGTTTAATCATGACTCTTCTTTCGGGCCATGGCACACCCTGGTGCAGCGCCGCATCTAGATAAGGATGCACAGACATGCGTATCCTTAGACCACACGATGACGAGTTCTGCGATGAGATCAACGGCCCCAGGTCGGTTTCGAAAACAACGATTCAGAGGACGAAGGAATAGCCGCCCCAGAGTTTAACATGATAGCGGATTCTGAAGAAGAAGGAGGAGATCCTGAAGAGAACCCTATAGATGAAGACACGATAGAGGAAGACCCGATAGAAGAAAATCCAGCTGAGGAAAATCCCGTGGAAGAAAATACAGAAGAAGAGAATCACATGGAATCGGACCTCGATGAAGAAGCTCCGTCTGAGGAAGAAGAACCAGAAGATCAAGACCCTGCTGTGGAAGAACTTCCAATGGCGATGCCTGTGAGGCGATATGGGAACGGACGTCCCTACCTGAGTGCGCGAGCATACCGTAACTTGCTGAATCTCCACCACCGCGACTGACGGAATTCCTTTTGATGTTGTTTTCTGGCCAAATAAATGTGTATAGTTTAGGGCCACTTTCCATCTTTGAGAATGCCTTGTTTCAGATTTTCTTGAATGAAATAAATCTTCTGAATTTGTAACCTTTTGATTATTGGTTTGCTTGATGCTTGTTTATTGCTTATATCCATTTATTTTCGGCGGAGATCCCTGACTGTCCACCCCTACTAGTTGTATAGTTTTCACCCTCATTTTGATTGGAAAGTACCGCACCCTGATCCTTGGAATGAGCCACCCTCCATCCCTCGTCTGTACCCCGTTTGAGATCCTTCTAGGAGGAGAACCATTCTTGTGAAACTTTCGAGTTCACTAACTCTTCAAATTTTGATTCGTGTGTTGTACCAACTGTTGTTTTCCCCACACTTTTCCTTTTGTATTCCTGTGTTGCTCATCCTTACTTCCTGTGCTGGCCCGATCCCAATCTCCTTGATCTTCAGCCTAAAAACCGACACACTTCAACCTTCTGATTGAGACACACCTCCTTATAATCATTACCCTATCTAGCCCTATACCTATTCGTGTTTTTCCTATTACCTAAATTATATTTAGGGACACTGTTATTCAAATTTAGTTTCAGTATTTCAAATTTATCAAAGAGTGTGTGTTATTGATTACTCTGTTTTGTGTATTTTAGGTACACTATTAGTATTCTCATTTTCGGTAGCGCGACCTTACACCGCGCATATTTGGTTCCATATTTCTTATTTTCACGATATGAGTTTTCTAAGCTATTTCAAAACGATTTGATCGATACGTTTTCCTAAAATGTTATACCCTACCGACTAATTTTCACTACCTTATTCCCATTATTTTATTTTCGGGTTTTGCGCTCATGTTTACCAGTATAAATGGTTGTGCCTTATACCTATTATTTTTGATGGGTTACTTTTGAGATATTTATTTATGCACATATTTGGGTTTCAAATTTACCTAGTACGAATTGAATATTATTGTTCGTTACCATTATTATTTCTATTCTCGTATAAATGTAGTTGTTTTATTAACTGTTCTTGCATTATATTTTCGACCCGTCTTTTGGTATGTTCGTATTACATCTATATACCTTCGAGATTTATCCACCCGTTTAAAGTAAACCACTAGTGTCCAATATAGCAACTTTTCGCTTATTTATTTATAGTTGTCGTTCTTTGAAATTTCGAGGACGAAATTTTTTTGTAAGGGTGGTATGATGTAATACCCAGCCCCTTTTGTACGCTTATATTTGTATTTCTTTTCACCTATGATTTTTATTTATAATTATTGTTTATTTTAAAATTTCCCAAACTTATTTTAGTTTATTCGCTTCCCTTCCTCAAACCCAAAATCCCCACACCATAACACTCCCTATATTTTTCCATTTGGATTTCCTTTAAATTCTCTAATCCGTTCTTTTTACATTCCCTTGTATTCTCTTTCCCAATTAAATCAAATCCCCTTTTCCTTTTAATTTATTTGGACCAGCCCTCTTAGCAGCCCACTCCTTTCTCATCAAATTTATTCCTTATTAAATCCCACAACCCAAACTGTTATTTCCCTCAGCTAACTAAAAATTTTCTTAATATATTTCCTTATAAAAATTTTCTCAGCCCCCACACATTTTTCCTAAATGAAATTCATTCCTTTTCTTTTTCCTTAAATTTTCCCGGCCCCTTTCTCTTTCTTTCCCTATTTATTTTGGCCTTCCCTCACAGCCCAATCTCTGTTTGGCCCAACTCCCTTCTTTAACTCTTCTATTTAAATTCTTTTTATTTTTCAGTCTAAATCCCTTGGCCCGGCCTGCTTCTCCCCAGCCCAGCTCGCCTCCGCGCCCACGTCTCGAACCCGACCCGACCACTGTTCACCTTCTTCCCCTCAACGGCTACTTCCTTACCTCGCGCGCGCGATCCACGATCTCCGCCGTTTGCCACGCCCACGCCCTCGCGCTGCCGTTACCCCACGACGCGCACTCCTCCTCTGACCCCGTCGCCTCATTTCCCTCACGTCACTCGTTCTCTTTCCTCCTTCCTTTTTCCCTCAACCCCGTTACGTGTGCACTTCGTGCTCCCACCATCGCCGCCGTCGCTACCCTCCATTCTCCTCTCTCGCGCACCCTCCTCCGCCACCAAGTTTCCCTGCACCCATCAACTGACCCTCGCACCCGTCGCCGCCGGCCCCCACAGAGCCCTGCTCTCGAGCTCGGTGCCCCGACGCCCTCTCGTCGGTGAACCTCTGCACCGTCGGCGACCCATCATCAACATCATCATCGTCGTCCTCACTCCCCCGACCTCCGATCACTCTCACCCTCTCTCCTCCTCTCTCAACCTCCCTGCATCTCTCTCTCTCGTTCTCTCTGTGTTTTCCCCTCTCTCTCACTGCCTTCCTCTCTCTCTCCCTTTCAGTCTTCTCTCTCTCTTTCTCTCTCACTCTCTATCCCTCTCTCTCAGCTCTCTCCCACTCTTCCTCACTCTGTTTCCCTCCCTCTCTCACCCTGTTATCTCTCTCTCTCACCCTGTTAGAGCCTTCTCTTTCTCTCTCTCTATATATATCGCATTCTCTCTCTCTCTCTGTTCACTTACTCTCTCTCTCTATAACACCCACTCTACCGTCCACCACAGCGAGCAGCTCCACGTCAACGAGCACCACCCTCGCCGACACGACCCCAACAACCAAGCCGCCGCTGCCGAGACACGAGTTCGTGCCAAATCTAGTGCCGTGCCGCGCGTGTGTCGCGCGTTCGTGGCGTTGCCGTCAGCATACAACCCCGGGACATTCTCAGGCAAGTTTTTACTTGCTTTCATGCTATTCTCTATATGTTACAAGTCAATATCATATATATATCTCATGTTTGCTTTGTGTTAAAGTATTGCAAACCAACTGTTCGATGCTTGATCCCTTAGGAAAACATTATCAAATTTGACGGAACTCGATGGTGTTGGTTGGCCCGTAGGGCTGTGAACATAGTGTGTGATTTTAGTTGGATAATTTGATCGTTAACGACTAAAACAACTACCCCCAAGTTTAACCGTAAAACTGAATTTCTAATGTACCTGAAAATCGTAAATTTCATCATAAATCATATACATATTAGATTGGTGCGTTCGAGGGCTCAAATTGAAGCTAACTCGACGAACTTTAATCCTATACTAGTTTCCAGACATTCCTGTACTTAAATCATGAAGATAATTGTATCGGAGTACGACTCTGGACTGCAGTCCAGAGCGACTCAAATTGTGTTTTCTGTTCCGTAATGGATACCATGGGATTTCCTTAACTCGTAAGTTGCGGAACTCCGCTGCTTATTGTAGATAACTCTGTTAGCTAGACAACACAATTAATTTCATCCTGTTTCGTTATCATTTACTATTTAATCTGTAATTTAGAAGATCGGGACACATAACAGTCCCAGCAGATTCAGAATTGACATGTTGATATTAAACAGATTATAACTCCTAACGTACAGACGCGATTGAAGATCCGTTTGTTGCGTTGAAAACTTTAATGAAAACCCTAGAATTCATCCAACTGTAGCGTCGCTAAATTATGATCCCAACTGGGGTTAAAATGCGTTGCGAAATGGATTCCTGATTCTGAAACCAGATTTCCAGCCGCGAGCGCTTAAAATGAAATGATTATAACTTTTGATTCTGGAACCCGATTGGCTTGAAACAAAATTCTATGGATGGATAACTGAACACATTAATTACTACCTGTTTATCACTTCGCTAAATTATATACATATGTTTCATGATAAATCGTGCAAGTGATAGATTGTTGTTTTTATGATACCTTAGTTGTGCTTCTTATACTGTTCATGCATCATATCATATTTATATCATTGTAGTGATTATCCAGTGATGTCGTGCAATTACCCAGTGTTAGATTTTAGTGTTGATTGTGGCAAGTACGTCAGTGTTCGTGTATTCGTGATTAAGTGAAAGTGACACGTACTTGTGCACAATCAGTGTCCCTTTTATTCTATTGCATTGTCGACGTCTGTGGGATGCGTGTACGTGTGACTATAAGTGGTATGGGACACTTATGGAAGCGCTTGCACGGATGTCACAGATAAGGCATCCGACACTGCCATTTGTCTTAGGTATTAGTCGGGACGTGCTTGATGGAGGTCCCGCCTCCAGTTCTCGCGCAGACTTGTCACGGATCGATTAGTATTTAGGGTGATGGTTAGCGTTTGATGTAGACCACGGGGTGTGGGGTAGTTCAAGTATGAATTCAACAGAATCTCGGGAGTCCCATGCCGGCTTATATATTTAGGGAGTTATATGGAGATTTACAGGGTATGTGCTATATCACCGTGATACACTCGTTACATGTTGGGCCCGTGGTCCCTTGCCCTTGGGTTCTACCCTTGGGTGGAGGACACTCGCGAGTGGTTGACTCTCACACTTGGACTGACGATAGGCTTATTGACCTGTGCAGTGAGACTTAGAGACTGATAGGGCTACTGTCATTTACATTCCTTATATACTGTGTTGACATACATGACACTTCGTTATACTGTTTTACTGCTCCGCTGCATTTATCCCTGCTCATTGATATTCATGCTGTTATTGATTTACTGTTATTCATATCCTTCACCGCTGTTAGAACTGTTACTTGATTACATACATTGTATTGCTATTGTGTCGCTCTGACGACCTGAGTATGCATGCTCAGTGTGAGGAGAAGATTTAGCCTGGATCAGAACTAGCCGTGCTTCACAGACTTCTTGACTCGCCTTCCCGAGTTACTTTCATTTGTTCCACTTCAGGTCAGTCTTTACATTGTTCCTTTCAGTTACTGCATTTTCCCATTACCTGCGCATCATTTACTGTTTACCATGAAAAGCTAGAAGCCGAAGTGTGACTACGGCAGGACTTTTCCTTGACCGTAGGAGCATGGCTGGCCTTGTCTACCCCTCGTATTCCGTATTTTGGGAAGCGGGGCGTGACAATTATGCTCTGTAAAATGGAGCACCGTTGGATTAAAAATCCAAGGGTGATGAAAAATCACCAATTTATGGAAAGATTTTAGACAAGGAAAGATTTCCCTAAAATTTACCAAGAATAACAAACAGAATATCTTTTGGATTAAAAATCCAACGGTGAATAAAATTCACTAAGTGATCTAAAAGATCATATTAGTTATGAAAAACAAACAAAATCTTTCAATGAAAGATTTGTTAAACAAATTGATTCTTTTCCTTCTTCTATAAATAGGAGCCAAGTGAAGAGAAAGAGATAGAATTTTGGGATCTTGAAATTTTCCAAAGGCAAATAGCAGAGAGAAAAGAAAGGAGAATTTAATTCTCAAGGAAAGAAACCCTAGGTGAGAAAAGGGAAAGAGATCAAAACTTCAAAAAGAGAATTTAATTCTCAATCTAAGAGTTTAACTCTTCTGCAAAAGAACTTAGTTCTTCATCTGGTTGAAGATCTGCAGAAGCAAATCTCCCCATAGGTTGAGAATTTAATTCTCATCGGGTTGAGATTTTTCCATGCAGATCCAAAACTTAGAGGGGGAATTGAGTTTAGAGAATTTAATTCTCCCAATTCATAGGAATTTAATTCCTCAAAATAAAACTAGGGTTTAACCCTATATAAGAATTTAATTCTCTCAATTTATAGGAATTTAATTCCTCCAAGATAAAACTAGGGTTCAACCCTATATGAGGATTTAATTCTCCTAAATTTACAGGAATCTAATTCCTTCAAGATAGACAAAACTAGGGTTTAAACCCTATTTAAGAATTTAATTCTTTCAAATTCACAGGAACTTAATCCCTCCTAAAATGAAATAAGAGTTTCACCCTGCATAAGAATTTAATTCTTTCACATAGGAATTTAAATCCTCTAAACCACAATTAGGGTTTAAACCTTATAAAGAATTTAATTCTTAAAAAATAAAGAGACTTGAAAGATCTCCATGCATACAAAGGACTAAGGTCACGTGTCCTTACGTGACCCCTGAAAAGATCCCCCAAAATGAGAAGGAATTAGCCCTGAGGCAATGCCTCACGTGCTCCCACGTGACCTCCAAAACAACGAGAATAAAAACAAAGACAGATTATAACTTGGGCGCTCTCACGTGTTACCACGTGACCCCTTGATAAAAGCTTTAGTAATCAGCGCACAAATATCCATCACGTGCTAACACATGATGGCCAAAAGAGCAAAAGTGTTTAACACTTATTTGAAGAACAAAGTAATCTGGCCCCACCTTTGGGTACCCTCACGTGTCCTCACGTGACCCCTCCCTCTCTATCATTTAACACTAATTTGACAACTTTATTTCCAGTGTTTAACACTGTCATCTTCTAGTGTTTAACACTAATTTGACAATCTTATTTCTAGTGTTTAACACTAATTTGAGAATTTTATTTCTAGTGTTTAATACTAAATTGAGAATTTTATTTCCAGTGTTTAACACTGTTGTCTTCTAGTGTTTAACACTAATTTGAGAGTTTTATTTCCAGTGTTTAACACTGTTGTTCTCTAGTGTTTAACACTATTGTTAGTCAAATTGGTTAATTCTCCAGAGGCAAAAGCCTCCCCTTCAACTGAATCTCAAAATTAAGTAAAATTCAGAGCTATAATGTTTAATGCTCAGTCAAAGATAAAAATGTTACCAAAGCCCTCAAACTCTTGTTTAAGCATTGCTGAATGATGAGGGGCTGAACACAGACAAATGTCCAATGGTCCAACAAAGGGCCAATACTTCAAATCTAATTGGACTTAGCCCAAGCTGGCCATAAGTCCTCAATTCAGGCTTACTTGAGCCAATGTGCTCATAATCTAATTAATTGATCTTAGTTCCAAATTGGACTACAGATCACTTAATCCACTTTGGTTCGAAGGTACATCTCTTCACTCCTCTGATATTTGTCGTTGTAATCCTTCAACGTCTTCAGAGAGGTGACGGGTCCCGACAACCACACATTTCACGGACTATGATGTCCTTAACCTTGACTGTGAGGTCTTTAAACTCACGGACTATGATGTCCTTAACCTTGACTGTGAGGTCTTTAAACTCACGGACTATGATGTTCTTAATCTCAACCGTGATGTCTTTAAACTAACATTGGACTGTGGGGTCCTTAAACCCATGGAACTAACATTGGACTGTGGGGTCCTTAAACCCATGGACTATGATGTCCTTAACCTCGACCGTGATGTCTTTAAACTAACATTGGACTGTAGGGTCCTTAAACCTTTGGACTATGATGTCCTTAACCTCGACCGTGATGTCTTTAAACTAACATTTGACTGTGAGGTCTTTAAACTCATGGACTATGATGTCCTTAATCTCGACTGTGATGTCTTTAAACTAACATTGGACCGAGATTTCCTTAAACTAACATTGGATCGCAATGTCCCTAAACTAAACAATAGGGCCCAAATGCTCTCTTGTTGGATCTAAATGATCCCATTAAGTTGATCTTAGTCTAAAATGAGACTAACGTATCCTTAACAAACATTTAAGTCGATCTTAGTCTCAAATGAGGCTAACGTATCCTTAAACCCAACCCCCCAAACCCAAATCTAAGAAAAGATATGGATTTGGACTAGTCCACGCCCTACGGGCGACAACATAAATTAGTCTCCGTATACAATCCACGGGAAACCAAACACAAACAAAACACCCACGACACGAAGTGACCATATGGAGAAGGAGAAAGTGGTTACCGCGATGTAGTAGCGTAATTAACTGCAGGGGCTTGAGCATGCAGGGAAGAGCGTCCCCACAATCAAAAACCCCTCAAGCGAGGGGGAATCTGACGAAGTCTGCTACATCGGCCGCATCCGTTTAAACCTTCGATACATGGTGCCATAAATCAACTTGGCATCTTCGGAGAGGTGGACGGATAGCACCAATTAGCATCTGTCCCGAAATTCAGGCAAGACGTTCATCGCGTCTTTCCGCGTTTCGGAGGGGAACAACGACCACCAAAGATCCTTTAGAAATTTTACACTAAGAATTCCCCAAAACCGTAATATAACCTTCGTTGTCTAGCTGACTTGTAGAAATGAGACTTTTCTTCAGATCTGAAATGTGTCTTGCATTCTTCAGCTTTATCTGACCTCCTCCTGATGGTTGCAATATGATCGTCATTTTTCCAACGATCTTGCACGGCTGACCGTTTTCAACCATCACATGTCAAAAATCCCCTTGAATATACTCGCTAAAATGATGCCGACCTTAAGTGCAATAAAATGATGCCCCCGAATCTCGAAACCAGGTATCCGTCTTTGTCCTCTCGTGCGCCGATAGACAAAGCCCATGTTCCTCTTATTCATGTGTAGACACCATATTGGCTTCCTTTTCATCTGCCTTCTCATCTGAGCCTTTCTGTAAGAGTCTACATTCACTTTTTCTGTGACCCTTCTTTCCGCTGTTATAACAACCGCTTTGGATCTTCCCTTTTGATTTTTCTCAGCTCTTAGACTTGTCATTCTTCCTTTTTCCCCTTTCCCTTGTACCGCTGCAATTCTCCACTGAGAGTGCAGAAGTTCCCGAACTCCCACTCACAGCCTTTCTCCTGATCTAATCATTTAATAAGCAACTCACCACATCATTAAATATGACAGTCCCTAAAATCAAGTTGCTTACCGCCATCACGAGGTTTTTCCATCTCTCTGGCAATGAACATAGAAATAACAGGGCTCGAATTTCATCTTCAAATACAATTGAAATCAATTCGAGATGGCATTTCATGCTGTTGAATTTATTCAGGTGCTCTTTCTTCGAACCGTTTTTTGCCATCTTCATATTGAAAAGCTACTTCATCAGAAATGTCTTGTTTGATGTTGAAGTCTTCTCATACAATTTTACTAATGTCGTCATTAGCACCATAGCTATCTTCTCTTTTAAGATATTGAAGGTCGCTTGCGAAGCCAACGATAGCCTAATCGTCGCCAAATCTTTCCTATCCAATAGACTCCATATCTTATCAAACATCTTCTTGGGCCTTACACCGAACAACGGAAGATAAAAAAATTTCTGGTATAGGTAGTCCTCCATCTGTATTTGCCACCAACCATAGTTATAACCATTGAACTTTTCGCTTCTTATTTTATCCTCCGCCATCTTTCGTTTATACCGCCATAGCGAACTCAACCTCTCCCTCGGATCTGAACCAATGCCTTCGAAAATAAAATCTAAGAAGACGGGGAGCGAATACAAGTGTCGTCACCCACCGTAAACTTAGATCGTAAATCAAAAGATCCTTCGGTTTCTTAACCACGCTCTGATACCAACTGTTGTGGATATAATATAATATCGCAGAGAAGACAATACACGAAACAATGCTAACGGCCAATCCTCGAAATAAACAATGCAAATAACAACGAAATATAAAACACAAAAGTACGTAAGAATAAGAGAATCACAAAGCAAAAGAGACAAGAGATTTGTTAACGAGATTCTCCCACCGTATGGCTAGTCTTCGGCAGAGCGGAATCTGCAAAGTTTTACCAGATCTTGAATCAAGTATTACACCCACGAACAACTCTAGGAGATTTCTCTCAAATCTCTCTAGATTCATAACCGTCACCCTCTCTCTTTACAACAGTATCAATAGCCTTTTAATTTGCCTCGCAACATATCATATGAGAGGCCCTATTAATAGCTTAACCCCAATACTATACAGATTAGCGATAAACCCAGAAATTACTAAAATATTCGATTTCCATAACATACCGCATCTCCCTCTTTGAGCCGGCTCAACATGCCCATAAGCCAGCTCATGTACACAGAGATTATTGGGTAATTCCATCATTTTCACGACCCGGAAACGGAACATGACCGGCACCTAAATCACGTGACGTTTAAAGACGTGAGGCAATCTAAGTAAAGACAAAATTCGGAATCTAAACCAAAAGTAAAAGAATAAAGAGGTGAAGTTTTGGAAAAAGGTTGTAAAAAATGTAAATAGAGTTTGGTTTGAAAACGTTTTGAAAACAAGTTATCGTAAAAAATTTCGGCAGCATCTCCTCTCTAATTTTTGAAAGAAAGTGAGTACAATAATCAATATAAGAGCATACCACACACAGGAGCTAAGTCAACGTCCAAACGGCGGAAACGCAAACCACGCAATAATATATGACACCGCAGGCAAAGAATATCACAAGAAATAAGCAGCAGAAATAAGCATAACTGAATCGAGTCGGCTCCACACGAGCTCGACAACCAAAATAATACAATCTCTCAGCCTCGCCTCTAAGTCAAATATACATATGGTATATGGAGCATAATAAATACAATATACAAGTACAAAAGAAAACGGATACAAGTATACTCATAACCCACCTAAGCAAAATGATCACGTCTCAAAGGTAAAAGTATGCCACAAGCCGCGACTACTTCGAGCGATCGATCCTACAAGAAACTGTGGCACAACGGGGGTGAATTTTCAACTCGTGAGTAATAAATAATATCATTAAGTGGCAATCGCATGCATAGACTAATCAACAACAAATCCTAAGTGTAAGGTTATCATGATGTGTAGTAACATGGATGTGTTATATATAAAGTAGCATATCATAAAAAATCTCGCATAATAGAAAATGGAAATATCATCAATAAAATCATCATCAAAATCCCGTGTCCATCACATTAATCAATCTCAAAGTATCGCAGGCGCCGTTTCTCGGAACGATCCTTTCATCAAATAACACCGATCAGTATCCTCCGGATATCTGACGTGTTCCGCCGTGTACCCGTAATCATCTACATCCCCATCTCGATTACCGGGTACCACCAAATCCATACACCGTGCATCCGTAATCGGCTACATCCCCAACTCGATTACTGGATAACACCAAATCAGTCCACCGTTTATCAGTATCCGTAATCGGCTACATCCCTACCTCGATTATCGGATATCACCAAATTATAAATACAAAGAAAACTCATGGTGGACGCATCATCATCAATCAAGAGAAAACCGCAATTTTGAAAGCGAATCCAAGTTTTATAAAATGTGTCGAACGGTATCTCAAATCTCATAGAAAAAAGAAACCTCATGAAATCAATATTGCATAAAGAACATGCTAATAATGAAAACAAGGCATAAAGGTACAGAACAGTGGTATGAAGCATGATGGTATGTGATAAACAAAAATATAACGTACTAGAATGAATATAATGTAATGCACAATAACATGGAAAGTTCTATGTGTACGTGGCATAGCAATTACCAATGACGTGTACGTGTAGCATAAAAGTCTGCGTAGGTGCAACATGTAATTATTGGTAATGCTGCAAGTATAATGCTGCAAGTATCTTAACAGGTGTTTTAGCAAGAGTATAGCAAGTGAATGGCAGTAGAAATCTAGGCATACGAAGACGAATGATAATAATTTAAAACTGGTTCCTATGGGTTTTAGGTATCAGACGCTAAACGCCATCCATTTGATTCCCCCTGTAGATGTTAAATCTACTCACCGAAATACGGCTCGCTTTAGTCGGAGCCTACGACCTCTTTTCCTCGTCTTAACACCTCCTACGCCTCCGCTAACAGTCCTTCAAACTTAAGGACACACACATCAATAAAATTACCCTACTGGTAATATGTAGTGAAGAAAATACAATTCTCGGATTCATATCGTTTGAAAATGCAAGTTCAGAAAATGGCAGTTTTTAGACTCACTTTGAAAAATCACCAAAAATAGTAAATATAATATTTAGACTCAAACTAAATTTCTACATATAGATAAATGAGTTAACGTTGACATCCCAAAATATCTTTTCCTGATTCGAAATATAAAATATGAAATAAAATACAAAATTAAAACAAGTTTCTGAATAGTTTTACCAAATCAGAAAACACCCTTGCACTAAAAAAATGATATCTTTAGATTTTGTGAAGTAAATAAAGCAAATAAATATTTTATAGATATCTACACAAAATTATCTATAACTTCCAATCTTTACAATTTCCAAATTGTCAATAAAAAAAGTAAGAAAAGTTTTATAAGTTGAGTGAAAAACAGCCATTAAAAACGAAATTTCCTGCTTGGAAACCCTTCATTTAAAAGGAAAACTCAACCAAAATTGTTTTGCTAAAAGATAAGCCGATTATTTATAACTTTGTAGTTTTTCAAAGAAGCTAATTCTCAACAGAGAATTTTCTAAAAATTTTGAAACCCTAGTCAGTTTTTATTGTCTAGTTGGTGGGATGACTCTACATCCGGGACAAAGGCCGCACCCGCACGATCTATACCCTCCGAGCACTCTGCAGGATAGTATTTTTGCTATATAATACGTCAAATTGATTATGTATTATTTTATTCAGAAGTTATTTATATAGTCGTTATTTTTATTGTCTAGTTGGAGGGGGTACATCCACGTCTGGGCCATCAGCCGTTCCCACTGGAGAAACTATCGTACCATTCGTGCTGCTGCCCGGGCGTAGGCACTTGGTGATGTTGCTGGAGGTATATACTGCACTTCAATTTTCGTTAATTCTTGTATTCTAAATATTGTTGTCTTGATATTGCATGTATATTTATATATTTTATAGATGGAGCTGGTCCGGGGGACTCGAGGGCCGACTTAGTCCCACAAGTTGAGGCCCGATCCCGCTAAGGGGCAGGGAGCATTCCCCCTCCGCTTTACCACTGACGGCCTCTACACAGGTGATAATGTAGAGAGGTTTGGCCGGTATTTTGGAGGATGAGAGCTGTCACCCCAAGAAGTATTCTCTTCATGTTGATTGAGATGTGTAGCACACCTGCTCCTTTGACACGTTCTGTGATCAGGCTCGGGTATTATTATATATTTTTATTTCATTTATCAAATAAATTTAGTATCATTTGGCACCTATAATTTAAAGACATTAATTTCTTATATTTGCAGTTGGATTATGACTTTCAAGCCATAGTCGATCTTGATGACATTGATAAAGTGATCGATTTTCGCTCTATTTACCGGGGCCTCATGAACAATATGCAGACTAAGGTCCGGTATAATAGAAATAAGCTGAAGTCAGAATGCTATGAGTTATTGCTGGCGACCCCCGAAGTGGAGAGAGCGACTTTCCTGTAGTCTCCGGCCTTTAACGGGTCAATTAAGAGACGACCTCTTTTGTGCCAGTATTGGGCATCTGAGCGCAAGCAAATTTGTAATTTAAATGTAATTCGATATTTAGTATATAATTTATTTTTTTATTGCTTAATTAGAAAACTAAATCTGAATGTGTTGTGCAGAAATAGGCCCAAAAAATAAAAAGAATCGGAAGTCCCGGAAGAGGGGTCGGTTTACCTACACGGGTGGCTCGAAGAATATAACTCGTGCCACGGAGGCAGCGGTAAATTACAATATATTTCTTTTCATATAATGCAATATGAAAAGTTATATTATATAAGTATGTTTTTGGTGAATTGCAAAGAGCTCGGATCAAGGCCAGAGAAGATACACCGAGCGTGTTGAAGGAGTATTTGTCTATCCATGCCACATCGATAGATCCGACCACGGGCATGCTTAGATATTCCGACGCTGCTACAGAGAATTATTGCGCAAGTGTAAATATGTGTTCTAATTCGAATGATATTTTGTTTTAATAAGTTTAAATTTAAATGGTTTATTTACGTTTGAATACTTTACATAAGTGTAGGCGTGGGTGGTAGAGCAGGTGAACGTATCAGGGCTTGATTTCAGCTGAGAGACCGATCCGGTCATGCTGACCCTTATTCTAGACACCGTATAAGGAGGCCAGACACCATGAAGTTGTCCTCCACTCCGGCAATTACTTCTGCTACCCCTGCGAGCGTCGTCTGGAGAAGGATGCAGCTGCATTGAAGTCCACCTTCGAGGAGTTGAAGGAGATGTTGGTCCGTATGTTACTTCTATTTGTATATACGTATATCTTGATAGTTCTAATCTACGTAGCATGTATTCGAATACGGATATGAGTAGGATTCGATGATTCGCAAGAATTCGATATTGATACGAATCCGACATGAATCCTATAGACCAATAATACATCATTTCGATTCACAAGACTTGATTTCTAGATTTAAAATTTCACAACAAGACATATAGGATAAATCTAGTACAACGTTCCTTATTCATTTATCACATAAACATAAAAACTTTACAGCTTCGGTAGCCGCTCCTTCGGCTACGGCACTGCAGGCCGGTCCTCTTGATTCTTCTACTCCAGCTCCATGTAATACTGCAATATCATTTCTGACCTTATTGAGGCTCATGGGCTACAGCGAAGACCAGATGCGCCAGATCCTTGGAGATGGAGCATCTGGATTGGGCATGCGGTGGATTTTTTAATATATTTTTTTATATTTTTGTAGGATTTCTGTATTATATTTGTGACATGTATATTTTGGATATCGGTTGTTGTATATGATGATTGTGATTCTTAATTTAGAGTGATTTTGTATTGTGTTTGTTTATTCCGTTGTATATTATGCGTGGAATGTTATTGACATATATTTTTTTATTTGGGTATATGATATAGTATGTGATGTATTATTGTGTACAGGACGAGAGAAAAATGGAGGAAGTATTTTTTTAAATTTTTTTTTATATATTTGCACGTACAGTTGTCACCCTAAGGACACGTTTGTGTCCCTATAGGTTCAATCGTAGGGGCCCCTACGGTTGCACCCGTAGGGACATGATATCATTAATTTTTAAAAATAAATTGAAACGTTAACCCTAGGTTGATCTTCAAGTTGTTCCTACGATGAGCACCATAGAAACGAGAAATTATTTTTCATTTTGAAAAATAAAAAAAAAGTAATTGCCCGTACATTGGAAATCGTAGGGGCAAATTTACAGCTGTTGGGACAGATATCCGCCCCTATGAAGTTTGAACCTGCGGACCATTTTTTTTCCCCCTACAGTGGGAACTATAGGGACAAGCCTTATTCGCAGTAGGATTTGAGACCTCTAGTTAAAATGCACGATGGAATTTTGAACTGGATTTCTCGCAAACCATCTCAAATTATTTGTCACTAGACTAAAATTTTGAAGCTAGATATTTCTAGACGGATAATATATCAAAATGTACTATAGAAGAAGTAGAATTAAGTAAAACATCACAGGAAAAATGGGTGGTGTTTTCATTATCCATCATTTAAATGAATGGTTTCTCTCTTCTTCATTTTTCTTTTATTTATCTCATATAATGGGTCAGCATCAACGTGCATGTCACTCTTTCTTTGTCAATTTGAAAAAATATATATAACATCACCATTAATTTGTTTTCTTAGATCATTATATCTATACATCAAATTTCTTTAAAAATAATATATGATCGAAATTATAGTTTTATATATCCAAAATGAAAGACGTGTGGTTGGCTTATTATGCACAAACATATTTAATCAATATCCCATTATTGGCTAAAAAGTAGAATCTTTAAGGGGGAAATGGGATGCCACAACTTGTTGGGTGATGACAAATAACATCAAATAATATATACTGAAAAGAACCTTAGCCAGCCAGCCCTATATATTCCACTATGAAAGAAATCTACTATGGCAACACTAACAATTTAAATTAACAACGGTGAAAATAGACGATGGTAGCTAATTCAATGTGGTCACTGCAACAAAAATAAGGAAGATCAAGGAGCTGGGTTGTTGGGTTTTAGTGGGGTAACGAAAATTTTCTCTGGTGAAAAATGAAAAATAGACACATGGACCGTATCAAGAACCTCTTTAAAAGCTTAAACTGTTAGGTTGTAGGATAACAATATATATCAAGAAACTATAATACTTAATTTAATGGACTTCTTGAGTTGTCGTTATAACAATGCCGATGCATGTTAATTTCGTTTCTAAATATAAAATTCACGGTTTCGGACTCTCAAAACAAGTCATCAGACCAAAATCCTAACACAATTGCTGATTTAGCTATTCACTAAGTGTCTCTTACTGATCGTCTCAACTGCTTATCAGATTTTACCGTACATATTCAAATCATCGTCTTCAAAGTCCATCTTTTTCGATCAACCTAAAAACATTTTCAAAATCATCTGAGAAATATTCAGGTGAACTTTATCCCATTAAGAAGGTGGCCATGACCAAATTTTGCCTTTTTGGTTTTGATTGTGATTTTTGGATATCCAAATCTTTACCAGGATGCACACGGTAAATAAACAAACCCGACCCGTCAAGGGATGAAAGTTAGTTATCTATGGCATGCACGCGGCATGCTCCTGCTTATTATAATAAGATAATATGACATAAAATTAAATTTCATCAATTATCCCAAAGGCAAAAGTGATGCATTATTTATCAAAGGGAACATAGATCCAATCCTTTCGTTTTCATAACAAAGCTCACATTTAAAGCAAAAAGGTTTGGGCGGCAAATTGCATGAAAAGGTCATAGAAACTTCACATCCAAGGTTTGTGGTTGTAGAAAGTAGAATGACGGGTCCGCTGGGATTCGAAACTAAGTTGTTTTGATAACATTTTAAATGTCATTTATACTGCACCAAAAGCCTGAAATTATGATGAAGTTTGAGGAAAAATATTTCATATTTTAAGACATTACAAGTTATGTTTGGTTTTGGTTTGTTCAGAATAATTTCAACAAGATGGAATTCAATTTTCCAATATATTTAATCTTTATATCTCGAACTATTACAGGAATCATTTAATTTTGAAATTGATTGATAATATTGCTTCATATTTATTTAAAGAAATCAAACAAAAATATATCATTATTTTATACGCAATGCATGTAATTAAATACCAAGTCATTATTATTCTACAAGTGCGATGCACGTAATTAGATTGATATTTCATTGTTATTTAAAAGTTTCGATGCACATAATTAAATTAATAAAGGAATTCATTAATAAAATATCTATAATGAAGTGCAACGCACATGCCAAAAATATTAGTTTTTGATAGTAACACAATTTACATATGGTACCGTACGAAATATTGTAAATTTGAAGAAGACAAATAATTTTGGAATTTTTATAAATTTCGCGATTGTCAAGTGCTATAGCATACAAAATATTAAGAAACTGAAGCAAACAAAAATAATTGAGATTTTTGAAAATTTCATGATTTGTATGAGATAATATTCAAAAAAAATACAATTTTTTGTGCTATATCATTGAAAATTTTGAAAAAACAAAAATATAATTTTGAAAATTTCATGATATTTTTTTGTTATAGGAAGCAAAATATTGAAAAAACAAAAATCATTAATTTGCATCGTATAACGTGCAAAATGTTTAAAATTTGAACACAACAGAGAATTTTGGGAATTTTATACATATCTCGACTCTCGTGTGCTATGACAAGCATAATATTGAAAAAATGAAGAAAATAGAAAATTTTGAAATTTAAACTTCACTATTTAGCATGCTATAACAAGAATAATATTGAAATGCTGCAAATAAAATGCCGAAGTAATTGCAATTAAATTTTTCATATACACAATTTTATATTAGAATTTTGCGCACAAGGAATCATGTAATCTATATATCTAAATAAAATTGGGTTAGAACCGGGTTATATAGAAATATGTATTTTGGAGTAATTCAAGTATATCTAGCCCTTAATTTTTTGCAAATGTTGCTTGCCACTTCAAATGGTGGGAATTAATCTCATTAAATCAATTTTGCTATATTAGGTACTGCGATTAATGAGACATTTAATTAACATAACCCGGTTTTATTTCTAATTAATTATATCTTCTCGAATCGTGAAAGTCTCTAATAAACTAATTAAAATTTTATATCTTAACTTCTTAAGGAATTGTCAGTGAGGATTAAATTGCAAATAATAATCAACATTTAATAACATTTAAGGATATTGTCAACAAGAATTAAATTGCAAATAGCATATGCTAAATCAAAGGATTACGGGATGTTTTTAAAGAATATTTGCAATTGGATGTGATATTGGATTTTAAAAATATATATTTTCTAAAATTATAAAAGGTTTTCTTCGTTCCCTAGCCTATCATGCTAAATATTAAATTAGGACCTTTTGCATTAATAGTAAAGAATATACAGTGTTAAGAAATAAAAAATAAAAAATGAAACTATGATTTTTTTTATCCATTAAAAAAAATATAGCTAAAATTAATAAGTCTTGTGATCCATAATTTAAAACGATATAAGTATGATGTAGATGCTTTAATCAATTTCATACAAAAAAAGAAGCATAATCTTGTATAATACACTACTTTTTTGCACATGCTATGGAACAAGAATTTTTCTTTAAAAATATAACAAATAAGCACGATGACAACGCTAAATTATAAAATATTCTCACAAATACAGCAATTAAATTTTCTTTTTCAAAAGTTATTTTTCTTTAAAAAATTGTTAAACTTAAATGTTTGTGAAGTTTATTATTAAGAAACTTTATTTTATGCCAGAATTTGATTTAGATTTTATAAAAAAAATTTAATTTGGTTTTATTTCAAAAATTTGATTTCCATAAAACTTAAATAGAATATGCAAGATTTATTTATAAATAAAACATTTTTGTTTGTTTACAAAACATTTATATAACAAAATTGATTAATTTACATTTTAATCAGAAATTTTGATTTTCATGAAATTTACTTTTTAATCTAGGCTCCGGGACCTTTAAACATACATCAAGGAAGGTGCTCAAGCTTGGTGCTCGGTTGCCACGAAAATACACATGTGACATATCCCCAATGGGTCTTTGTAGATGAAATCCACTAAGTTTCTCTGACAGTGCTCGATATTGGCGACCCCCAAGATCATGACGTGTGGCAGGTGACGTGTTCCAGAACTCAGAAGAATGGGCCTGTAAGGACCGATTAGGCCACCCCGTGCCCGACCAGCAAGCCCTAGCTGGCCTCCCTTTGGGCTCCTGCAAATTGGCCTCCTCGGCCTCTCAGCTCACCCCCGAGCTACCACAGAACCAAGACTCATCGGCCTCCTTGCTCGTCCCCGAGCTCCTGCCGATAACGTCTTCCTCGGCCCTCCGACCTATTCTCAGGCGTAACCGTCGCTCCGCGGATCACGCCACGCGCGGATTCTCCGCCAGCAACGTCACACGTTCCACGCCATCACGATCCTCATTCATGGGCGATCCGCTCTTTACGCGGACGTGACGTCGGGAACGTAACTGCCGGTGAGATTCCCGCGCCTGCTGCTACGTGCTGCCGCCGCTATATAAACCCCCATCACAGAGGGGTCAAGTAAGCGATTCTTTACACTTTTATGCCGTTACTCTGCTCGGATTTCCCCTCTAACTTGAGCGTCGGAAGGTCCTTAGTGGTACCAAACCATCCCGGGACTTCTTTGCAGGTCCTCGGCAACAACTCCCTCACTTCACCTCTTCCTCCAAAAACCCATTGAGACCCACACGCAACGAAAGATAATCAGCAAAAAGTTCACCGCGAGATCAACGGAAGACAACATCTGACGGAGGCCCGAAAAGGAGCCCCATCAGTTGGCGCCGTCTGTGGGAAAATAACTCCACAAAATACAAAGTTGGCCTTCCTATCTCCACCCTCATGGCAGACGACCATCCTGGAGATCCCGGTACCAGCCGCCGTCCTCCACTCACTAAAGGCGGGGATGAACCTCCTCCCATGACGATCATCAACGCCCTCGCAGGCCGGATAGATCGCATGCAATCCCTCGTGGAGGTCCTCGTCCGTACCCAAACGGCCGCGCCCGGGCCCCAGATCGCAGTTCCACCGCCTCCAGAAAGCTCTGTCCCTGTCTGGACGGCCGATCACCAACAAGCCGCGTCCTCTGGCCGCCGGTCTCTTGAACCGGTGCTCCCTGAGGCCCGTTGGGCGCCCCAGGGCTCGACACCGAGATCCGCCTCCAGGGCGCCTCGCCTCGAGCCTCCTCGTGACCCCTATCCCCTTGAGGAGACGTCAGTCACCTCGCTTGTCCACGGGCGTGGTCGGCCAGACCACCATCGGCGGGGTCGCACAGAAGAGGTCCGCCCAGGCGGCTTAAGAGCTACCGCACCCCGGGACATGAGGCACCTCATTGAGAAGAACCGGGGACGCTCCCAGACGCAGGTCACCCACAGCGGGGGCCAGAGATCCCAAGGCGTTGATTCCCCGGGGTACCACGGTCGGCTCGACGCCCTCGAGAAGAAGATCGAGGGCATGCGCCGAGAATCTCACCTCTCGAGCGACAGAGTTAAGTACGCCTCCGACTCGCTCACGAAGCCTTTCACCGAGGAACTGCCCGCCGTCCACGTCTCCTCGCGCAACAAGCCCCCAAAGGTCTCTTTGTTTGATGGGAAAACCGACCCGAATGACCACTTGGACGCTTTCACCGCGGGGATGAGCTTCCAGGATCACTCCGACGTCGCCCAGTGCAAGGCCTTCCCGGCCACCCTCATCCGCGCAGGTCGGGACTGGTTCCGGAGGCTCGAACCCCGCTCGATCTCGACCTTCGACGAGCTGGCTACTCAGTTCCTCGGCCATTTTGTGGGGAACCGTCAACAGAAGCGCACGGTCGACTACCTCTTCACGGTTAAGAGTGGGGACAAGGAAACGTTCAAGGCATACATTACCCGTTTCTACAACGCCCTCCTCGAGGTGCCCGAGCACCGAGACGAAACCGTCATAACGGCACTCAGATCGGGTCTAAGGCACAAGAGATGGTTTCGTTCCTTCACGCCGGCGCAACCTAAGACCATGGCCGAGGTCAAGGCGTAGACCGAGCGCGAGGTCCAGCTGAAATCCGAGGTGAACGCTAACCTTCCCCGGGCAGAATGGCCCGATCAGAAGAAGAAGGCTCGGGAGGAGAGGCCGGAGCGTCAGCAGCCCTACCACCCGAAGTTCCAGAAGTATACCCCCCTCAACGTCTCCCTCGCGGTGTTGCTGGACGAGGCCCAGAACGAGGGGTTCTTCAAGTTCCCCCCGGTCCCACGTCAGGCCGCGAAGCGAACCCAGGGCCCCTACTGCGCTTTCCACCGGGTACTAGGCCACGCCACGGAGGACTGCAAACAATTGAGGGACTATATCGAAAAACTCATCCGGTCTGGGCACCTCTCCGCCTACCTGAGGGACAAGCGTCAGACCGACCACGAGCAGGAGCAGCATCGCCCTCCCGCCGACCTAACCATCGGTCAGATCATGCTTGCTTCAGCGGACGGCCAACCCGGAGCTCAAGGAGCCCCATGCTTTATGCCAAGCGCGGGGGCAGACAACCCTTCGGGGAGCTCGGCCCCAGCCAATAAAGTCATCTTCTAGCATGTACCCTTCTTTTAAAGCAATGTAAATTCTTCCTAGGATCTATTGTTAATTTAATAAAGATCAATGGAGCGCTGCGAAAAAGAAAAAAAGCTTTGTTTATTCAAAGGGTATTATAGGCTCCTCAGCCGTACATGCAAAAAGAAAAGAAGGTTACAATAGAGGGGGAGGGGGTGCAGCGAGCACTGCTCGTGGTACTCGGTAAAAATCTCCGCCAGCCGGGGCCTCTCCAGTTCCAACCTCTGTCCCCAGTTCCCCCCACGGGCGTCAACCCCGAGCCTCAGCTCGAAGCATTCGCGGACGAGCGCCACTGAGCGGGCCGGCCGGTTCGCGGAGATTAAGCCGAATCGCCTCAAAGACCGTAGCTTGCCCACGGCCTCGTCGAAGAGCAGCTCAGAAAGGGGGTTGTAAAGCCCCGGCAATGCCCTCCAGATGGAGTACATCAGCAGCTGCAGAAGGGAGGAGCGTCGGAGGAGCAGCCGGCCGAAATAGTCCTCGATGCTCCCGTATACCAGCTGCATCGTGTCATCGGTGCAGTACGGGTAATAGAGATACACGTCTTCGAAGCGGACGATGTCGGGGATGGTGAACGGGAAGTCCTGCATTCTCGACGACCTGTTTATGAAGGATGAAAGGACCAGTGCTTCTTCAGCCTTATATAGCCCACTGCGCAGCCCAACCGTCGCACGCTTTCGCCCAGGGAGTCGCTGCCACACGGCAACCGTCAAGCCTCCTCCGGTGGAATCGAAGCGACACTCCCCTAGCGTTTCACCTTCCCCCGCATTCAATAGGCCAGCTACGCGCGCCGTCGCCCCGACCATTCCCATTCCCCACACCTGCAGCTGAACGGTCGGGACACACCACGACAAGATTCAGCCCAGCAGCTTCCCTGCTCGGTCATCCCCAGCGGGCAGCTTCCCTGCCACAACGCCGGGGATCAAAAAGCCCTCCCAGAGGCAGTGGAGCCCGAGGTCCCCTCGCTCGGTTATTCCCAGCGGGCAGCTTCCTTGCCACAACACCGGGGATCAAAAAGCCCTCTCAGAGGCAGTCGAGCCCGAGGTTCCCTTGCTTGGCTATCTTTCAAGACAAAAGCCCTCGGTAAGAGGCACCGGACAGTAACCCTGCTCGGCTAAGGGTCCTTGGTAGGCTTCTTACAGCCCTATAGCTCTTCCCGCGCCAAGGACCAAAGTCCTCCCAGAGACAGTCGAGCCCTCGCTCGGCTCTCCCCGGCCGGTAGCTTCCTACCACAACCGACAGGGATCAAAGTCCTCGCCAAGAGGCACTGGGCAGTAACCCTGCTCGGTCTCCGTCCTGAAGGATCAAAGCCCTTGCAAGAGGCAACTGAGCAGCTATCCTGCTCGGTAAAAACTCCGGCTAGTAGTCGCCTACCCACGACGCCGGGGATCAAAAATCCCTCCCAGAGGCCGTCGAGCCCGAGGTCCCCTCGCTCGGCTATCCCCGGCGGGCAGCTTCCCTGCCACAACGCCGAGGATAAAAAAGCCCTCCCAGAGGCAGTCGAGCCCGAGGTTCCCTTGCTCGGCTATCTTTCAGGACGAATTCCCTCGCCAAGAGGCACCGGACAGTAACCCTACCCGGCCAAGGGTCCTTGGTAGGCTTCTTACGGCCCTATAGCTCTTCCCGCGCCAAGGACCAAAGTCCTCCCGGAGGCAGTCGAGACCTCGCTCGGTTATCCCCGGCTGGTAGCTTCCTACCACAACCGTCCTGAAGGATCAAAGCCCTCGCAAGAGGCAACCGAGCAGCTACCCTGCTCGGTAAAAACTCCGGCTGGTAATCGCCTACCCATGACGCCAGAGGTCAAAGCCCTCACCCAGAGGCCGCCGAGCAGCTACCCTGCTCGGCCGTCCTTGGTGGGCAACTCCCCTACCACCGTGCCAAGGAGCACCAAGCCTTTGCAAGGGGTGACGAGGCGGCTACCTCGCCCAGTTAACCCGGGGCGTCAGGTCTGTCCAAGTCTAAACGATCTTCCCTCGACTCCGGGGCCCAGGGAGATACTTCCTCAAAAGCGCTCGTCGGCAAGTGATCGCAGACAACTGAACGGACAATCGCTAGACAGATGACCAACCTGACGTAAAAGCACAACGATACAGACAAAAGATATTCCACGAGCATTCTTCACAAACAAAACACAGAACACAATTCCATGGAGCTGAGGAAAAAAGAAACTTCATTACTACTGCCAAAGACGAAAGTTTTTTTTTACAAAGTGTATTTTTTGGGCTCCCCAGCCTTACAAAATTCAAAAGAAAAACAAATTGAAGATGGGAGAACGGGGGCTCTACACCTCGGGGCTGGGCGCGACCCTGGGGTCCTCGACCTCCACCACTTGATGCGCTGGGTCCTCGGCCGCCTCCTCGCCGGGAACTTCTTCCCCTTGCTCGTTGGCGCCTACGAGGGGGAACTCTGCCCGGAGATCCGCGTCGTCGAAACCCGGCATCCGGGACTTAACGGTATCGAGGACGTCGTGCCAAATGCGGGTCGTGGCCACGGCTAGGTCATTGTAAAAATCCTTCGACCCCTTGTAGCTCGCCACGACCCTCGATTCAGCCGACTTAAACGCCTATGCCGCCGCCCCCATCTCCTTTCGAAGGTTCTTCACCGTCCTCTTCGGGTTGCCGGCAAGCACCTGGGAGTACTCGAACTTGCCCTCGGCGATCACGGCGGCCTCGCGATGCCGGGCAACCTCCTTCTTCCCGGCGATCGCCTCGCCCTCCAGGGCGGCAATCTTCGCCGACATCGCCTCCTGCCCCGCCTGGAGCTTTCTTGCAGCGAGGCGAGCTAACCCGCGGCCTCCAACGCCGGGACTACCACCTCGGTCTCCACGCGGAGGGCGAGGGCCACGTGCTGGAGAACCCGGGAAGACACAGAAAGGTCAGAAAGCAGAAAAGGGCACCAAAACCTCACGATGAACTGGGGGCTTACCTGCACGGACTCCTGAGCGATCGACACCAGCTGGGCCCTGAGGGTCCCTCCAGGAACTCGACCTCCGGCCGAGGTCTCTATTTCATGCAGGAGGTTATCCGCGACTGACAGCCCCGACGGCACCGTGAACCGGAGCCCCCCTTCCTTCACTACGGTCGGCGAGGACCGGCCCCGGGAGGGTCTCCGGGAAATCTTCTTAAGCGGCTCCGAGGGAGAGCCGATCTCCTCTTCCGAGGCCGTGTCCTCCAGAATTAGGGCCCGCTTCTGACCCGATGCTCTGCTGGGGCCCCGGGGCGGGATCCGACACCGAGCGTCCTCGAGGCGCCGCCTCCAGGGCAGTAGGAGCCGGAGCGGGCTGCGCCCGAGAAGAGCTGGCGCCCCCGGTCCTAGCTGGCTGCCTCGGCTGGCGCATAGCATCTCGGAGAGAGCCGAAGTCCATGGATCCTGCATGAAACGAACAACCAAGAGATCAGCAACATGAATAAAATGTAAACCCAAAAAGCAAGCCTAACTTACCGACGAACTCGACGGGGCTAAGCCCGGCCCAGCTCAAAACCCTTTCAGACAGCAGCACGTCATGTCGAGGGATGGGTTCCCATGACGCCACTCTCACCGCGGCGGGGTCATCAGACAGGTTCCCCGGCAAACACTTCTCCCTCGACCACTTGATGGGCACCGGCCAGTCCTCGCCGTTGGGAGGGGAAACGAAGAAAATTTTCTCTTTCCAATCATGAATAGAAGAGGGCAGGGCCACGACCCCGGTCCCGGCAGCGACCCCGGGCCGCTTCCTAAAAGTAAAGTAAACCCATCTCGGGTCACCGGCTCGACCGCCAGGGTGACTCTTGAAAGCGAGAGAGGAATCAAGAAGGGAGAGACTGAAAGGAACCGCCTGCAGCCTCAGGCGGATCAAGAACCCAAGGAGGATCATCCACGCGTTCGGCACTAACTGGCCGGGGGCCAAGCCGAAGAAATTCAGGGCGGCGATGACCTCAGGAGAGAAGGGCAGGCACATTCCGCCCCAAAAAGCTTCCAAATACAGGGCAATCTCCTTACCCCGTACCTGGTCTGCCCTCTCTCCCTCCTCGGCTAGGAGGAGCACGTAGCGCGGGGGAATGTGGAAGCGAGCCCGAGCGCTGGCGAGCTCGTCCTCATGCCTCACCCAACACGAGGTGCTGGGGGCCACATCTTCCGCCTCCTCCCTGGAGGCGGCCCCGGCCTCACGGCCCCGGGAAGAGGGCCCAGCCCCTGCTCCCCGAGGAGACTCAGAAACATCTAAAAGGACCCTAGCATCTACTCCTACAACGTCTACTAATTCTACAGAGGAAGACATCTAACCTGGGAAAGAAATTCTCCAAAAGTTGGAAACGAAAGGGGGGAGACGAGCGCCGAGCAGCTGGGGCTTGAAAGAGGAAAATATGAAAGAGTAAGGGCCCTAGGGCGGACCCCACCCGTACTTATTGCCACATCCAACGGCGCCCATCGTCTCCCGCCGAAAGGGCTCCTCGCGCCCAGCGGCTCCGATCGATCCACGTGGCGGCCCAGCGTTGGACCGGGTCCCATCAGACGCCACAGACCTGCGCACGTTGCATCAGCTAATCGACGCTCGACACGTGGGCCGTCGCTTCGACTGCAGAGCGCACAAGCCGGCTCACCTTCTTTAAATGCAAATATCTCACCCTGATTCGCGGGCGGAAAAGACAACCGATGGCCCGAGAACTCGTCCCGACGAAACCATAGAAGGGATCTCACCTCGGGAAGCTCGGCAGTCCACTCCTGACCCGACCACTATCTGGTCGGGACAAGAGTGGGGGGATAATGATAATGCTCGATATTGGCGACCCCCAAGATCATGACGCGTGGCAGATGACGTGTCCCAGAACTCAGAAGAATGGACCCGTAGGGACCGATTAGGCCACCCCGTGCCCGACCAGCAAGTCCTAGTTGGCCCCCTTTGAGCCCCTGCAAATTGGCCTCCTCGGCCTCTCAGCTCACCCCCGAGCTACCACAGGACCAAGACTCCTCGGCCTCCTTGCTCGTCCCCGAGCTCCTGCCGAGGACGGCTTCCTCGGCCCTCCGACCTATTCCCAGGCGTAACCGCCGCTCCGCGGATCTCGCCACGCGCGGATTCTCCGCCAGCAACGTCCCACTTTCCACGCCATCACGATCCCCATTCATGGGCGATCCGCTCTTTACGCGGGTATGACGTCGGGAGCGTAACTACCGGCGAGATTCCCGCGCCTGCTGCTGCGTGCTGCCGCCGCTATATAAACCCCCATCACACAGGGATCAAGTAAGCGATTCTTTACACTTTTATGCCGTTACTCTGCTCGGATTTCCCCTCTAACTTGAGCGTCGGAGGGTCCTTGGTGGTACCAAACCACTCCGGGACTTCTTTGCAGATGCTCGGCAACAACTCCCTCAGCTCACCTCTTCCTCCAAAAACCCATTGAGACCCATACACGACGAAGGATAGTCAGCTAAAAGTTCACCGCGAGATCAACGGAAGACAACAACTGACGGAGGCCCGAAAAGGAGCCCCATCATTCTCCTAAAAACACATATAATATAAATTGAGGGTCATGTTTTTTCTTTTAAATATATGCTCTCGGCTTGTGGGTGCTAACCATTGTATTATAGAGAAATATTTAGAGCCAATATTATGCCTATGGTTGATGGCCTCATTTTTAAATAATCTGAATTCAAGAAATGAGATAAATCCTCCGATAAATTCTCTAATTTCAAGCTCATCACGTTTTTAACCACACGTTCAAAATTCAAATATCTCTTTCTATCTTCCCTCCATCCCCTAAATTATCCAAATCAACAACTTTCTCATTTAAGATTTTATATAGACTTGTTTTATTTCAGCTACTCTATTTCCAACCAACCCTTCCCCGCTCTTCCCTCCTTCCCCAAAAAGAAAATAAAACAACAGAAAGAAATAATTTTTTCCACATGCATTTGTCATGAAAAAAAGTTAGTTATGACCTAGAGCAGACATTTAATCAGTAACAAAATTTTCGATTACTGGAGCTATGATTAAATTAAGGGTTAATTATGGATACACCACCATTATTATGGAGGTCGAGCACTTATACTGATGGAGGTTGTGATCTCCCTCAGATGTTGTCCTCCGTCGATCTGGTGCGAGTGGTTTTATGCGGCTGAGATTTACTTTGAAGGTTAAGTGTGTGGATGGGTTGTTATTGACGCCGAGTTATCTGCAAAGGAAGTCCCGGGATGGGTGACCACCGTAAGGCCTTCCGACGATCAAATTAGTACCGTGGAATAAGAGCAGAGTAGCAGCGTATTGAAATTAATTCGAGTTATCCGAGTCGTCTGAAAGAGAGTTTTATATAGTGGTTGCGTGGAGCGAGCCAGCGCGAGATTCTCGCAGTCGGTTACGTCCCCACGTACGCCCACGTTGATGGCAGGATCCACCCATTAATAGGGGAACACGCCCGCGTGGGATGCGGAACGTGGGGCGGCGGATCGCTTTAGCGAGATACGCGGAGCCGTTGCGGAGCTGCCTGGGCTCCATGCTCTCGGTTGATCGGGAAAGCCGAGGAAGCTCAGCCTGTCAGATGGCTTGGAGATGAGCTTGGAGGTCGAGCAAGCTCGACCTGTCAGATGGCTCGAAACCGAGCCTGGAGGCCGAGGAAGCTCGGCCTGTCAATGCTCGGAGGCGAGCCGGGAGGCCGAGGAAGCTCAAACCTTGCAACAGCTTGGAGACAAGAAAGGAGGCTATGAAAGCTCGGTTGTAGGATTGCTCGAAGGCCAGCTGATGAATCATTGCTAGGCGAATATGGAAGGTATTCCGGGAAGGTCTCCGAAAGGCCGGATGCAACCTCGGAGACGATGTGCCAAGGAATGTCTCCAATGCATCAAACTTATTCTAGCTCCGTAGCCTCCGGGATACGTCATCCGCTACATGTCGTGATCTGGGAAATTCCCACTTATTAGCATCATCAAATACCCCATGAAATGTCATAATAAGCGTGTTTACCCGCTACGATTGAAAGTGTTTTTCTAATTCTCATTGTATCCCTTTCCCCTTCCCCTTCCTCTTCAAGAATGAATAACTCATAACCCTAATAATCCAATGAGAAGAAAATCTTAGAAAAATCAACTAAAGAAAATAATAATATATAAAATTGAATAATACACATCTTGAATTTCATTTTCCCACTTCCTGAAATTAATGGAGAGAATATGTTAAATATCAAGATTTTAGATTAGAGTTAAGAACTTAAATACTTTCGAGATAATGGAAAAAAGTTTGGAGTTGTAATGGAAGAAAATACAACATCAAACTTTTAGATTAAGGCTAAAATATAGGTATTTGAGGATTAATGATTGGTTTTTTTTTTCTAGTGGAAGAAAAGGCTAAAATGTGTATTAAGAAAATGTCTATTAACCATGGTGGAATTCAGTGTTTTGTGTTATAGTTCAGGGGTATAAGTGCTCAACCCCAAATAGTTTAGAAGGTCTATGTGCAATTAACCCTTAAATTAACTAGTATTTTGCACGTACGATACACATAGATGCACGACAGATATTGTATGGTTGTAAACTTGTTATAAATATTATTTGATTTAATTATTTAGCTATGAAAATATAGTTCTAAATATAAAGCTGGAAATATAAAAATGATGGCTTGGATATTGGTGCCTAGAGAGGAGTTTAAAATTTGAATTTAAATATATCAACTAACGCGAAAATACTCTCAACTTTCGAAAACCAGCTCCCCTTGGCTTTAATTTATCCCACACGGTCCTTCGTTTAATTTTTTAATTAAAAAATTCTATTTTTCTTTCTTTATAATTTCATTTAAATGTTTTAAAGAAAAACATTTTGGGAATATATATATTGAAACTTTTTTTTTGATGGAGAGAGGGAGGAGTTTAAATTCTAGAAAGTGAAGAACATTTCCTGCAATTTAGCCAATAGTTAAATAGCACTACTACAATAAGGGGTTGCCCCTACGGAGATAGGAATCTGTAGGGGTAACTTTTTATTGCCCCTACGGATTAAAGCCAACGATTTGCCCCTACGGTGTCTTACGGATTAATTAAAAAATATTAAAATGTAATCTTTTATTTGGCCCTACAGAGCCGCAAAAGAAGGCCCTACGAATTAATCCGTAGGGGCATCAAAGGGTTTTTTATAAAAAAAATAAAGCCTAGTAATTTCCACCGCCTCCTAATTTCCTCACCAAACTCCCCTCGCGCGTGATCGATTACCCGCCTCCTCCACCTCTATCTCGTCAGCCGCCTCCTCCATCTCTTGTCGCCAAAATTTTCCGTCAGCCGTCGCCTCCATCTCTGCCTTGTCACCACACGCACGCTCGTCGCCATCTTACTGCCACCAGAAAATCTCGTCGAGCTCCATCCCCGGCCTCCTCCACCTCGTCGAGCTCCATCCGCCGAAAAAACTACAAATGGGGTGAGTTAATTTCCATTTTGAACTTATAATTATGCTTTTTTGTGTTATTGTTGATTTGAGGGTTAGGGTTAGTTCCGGGTTAATTGGGGGTTAATTAGGGTTAGGGTGAGGGTTAGGGTTAATTAGGTAGGGTTAGGGTTAGGGTTCGGTTTAGGGTTAGTTTTAGGGTTAAGGTTAGGGTTAGGGTTAGGGTTAGGGTTAGCTATGGTTAATTAGGTAAAATTGGGTTGGTGATGATTAGAGTTTGGGTTAATTAGATTAATTATGGTTAAATTTGGTATGGGGTAGAGCTGATTTGGGTTGTGGTTTGGGTAATGATTAGGGTTAGGTTAATTTAGGTTAGGGTTTGGGCTATACTTAATTTGGGTTAATTATGTGAAATAGAGTGTATTTGTGTTAGGGTGTTGATTAGGGTTTATTTGGGATAATTGTGTTAATTAAGGATAATTTGAGTTAGGGTGATGATTAGGGTTAATTAGGTTAATTATGGTTAATTTTGGGTTAATTAAGAATAATTTGATTTAGGGTGATAATTAGGATTAATTTAGGTTAATTTGGGTTAATTAGGGTTAGGGTTTAGGGTGCACTAGTTCCTTTAGTAAGATACTCGATGATAATGTAAACGCACAAATTTATCATAAACGCAAGCAAAATTTACACTAAACTTAAAACATCGAACCCTTAAAAACAAAACGTAAACGTAAAACATATTCAAGTTAAAACTAATATATGATACTCGATGATAATATAAAACTTTCATATTCTCATTGATACTCATATGTGAAAATCAAAGCACGACTTAGTCCCCGTCTATCAGTTAACATACGTTCGATGTTCGTCGTGATATAGAACTATACGAAGGTTGTTAAATATCGGACGGTATAGTTCGGTACTAACAACCGTCGTGTAGTCTATGTGACGAGAAGATTCAATCATATGATAACCGATAGATTTGTCCAGTGTGGACAAGTTAGGAATGTATAAAGCAAACACCTGCATTCACTTGTGTTTTCATTCGTTTCGAATTATTTCGTCGGTACTTTTCCGTTGGTTCTCCATATATAAAGATAGATTAGATGTTCATTTCAACGTTGTTTCACCGCATTGAAATGATTATCTATTCTATTACAGTGTACTCGGAGAAAAGCGGGGAGGTGCTGCCGAAATTTACTCGAAATGGATGAAAGCACAAGCGAATGGGTGTCTGCTCTATACATTCTTAATGGGATAGAAGGCTTACCTCCGATAGCCGAAACACACACATACAACACGAATACACAACAAACGCACACACAAAGCACATACACACTAACAACCCTACACTTAAGCGAAATCATAAATTGAAACATACATACACGGAATATAACTCATACTTGGGTATCTTTAAATTTAACTTTGTTTTTCGATAATTTATTATTTTCAACGACAAACTTGCCGCTACGGATTTTCTTCTTTGTCAGTAACCATCTCATTCTTAGATTTCTTAATATAGACACCATAAGCTACAATTTATATGTTATACAGTCTAACATGACCCATGACTACATCAGAGTTAAGGACTGGATGTACATGGATTGGCAACAAAGCATGCAATCTAAATTTGTCACAGGAGTTGCTGCTTTCATTGAATTTGCATGCGCGCATAATAAGACCGTGTTAGAGAAGATTCTCTGCCTGTGCGATAGATGTGGGAATAAGTTCTGGCAGAAGGTAGAAATCGTAGAGTTTCACATCGTTAAATATGGCTTTACTAGACTTTATAAAACTTGGATATATCACGGGGAAGGACAAGAAGAAGAAGGTAATGCGGCAAAAGAAGAAGGAGAAGACGGTAAAACGGAAGAAGAAGAAGAACACGATAACTTCTTTCTGGGAGAAGAAATGGAGGATATGGTAGAGGCTGCCCTAGGTGATAGTATTCCTTCCGAAAATGACATTCCTTCCGGCCAAGGACCGGATGCGGATAAGTATGACAAGTGCATGAATGATGCTAGAAGACCAATTTATGAGAACGTAAAGTATTCAACTTTATCATGGTTAGTCCAACTTTTCCAGATTAAGTGACAAATGGATAGAGTAATAAGTCATTCACGATGCTTCTGAAGTTCTTGAAAGATTCCATACCCCCAGGAAATAACATGCCCAGCAGCTGGTACGAAGCCCGGAAGATGATGTCTGATCTGGGTCTGAAGTGTGAGAAGATTCATGCATGTTCTAAAGATTGCGTGTTGTACCGAAAAGAGAATTCAGATTTGAAACAGTATCCAACATACGGAGAGACCAGGTATAAGCCGAAAGAATCTGATAAAAAGTCCGATATACCTGTCAAGATAGCACGATACTTTCCCATAACACAGAGGCTGCAGAGGCTATTCAAGTGTAAGAAAACAGCCGAGGCAATGATTTGGCATCACCGTGCTGCTCCAAGTGAAGATGGAAAAATGAGTCATCCAAGAGATTCACCGGCATAGAAGGATTTCGATAGGAGGTACGAAATATTCAGTAGTGATCCTCGCAATGTCAGGCTCGGACTCGCTAGTGATGGCTTCTGCCTATTCAACTATATGGCTGGAAGCCACAGCATTTGGGCCGTTGTAATGATAGTTTATAATCTGTCGTCTTGGTTGGCTGTGGATCAATCCTACTTTATGATGCTTCTTTTTATTGACGGACCAAATTCACCGGGAAATAATATCGACGTCTATCTCCGACCTCTGATCGATAAGTTAAAATCTTTATTCATTGATGGTGTAGAGACTTACGATGCAAACACAGATACAATTTTCACACTGCGTGCAGCTTTAATGTGGAAAATTAATGACTTTTCTGCGTATGGAATGCTATTAGGTTGGCCCGTACATGGTCACAAAGCATAACCTTATTGCCATCAATATACAATATCGAAATGGTTGAATTTTAGCAGGAAGATTTGTTATTGCGGTCATCGGCTTTTTCTGCCACTAGACCATCCTTACAGGTTAGATGCTGCTCGCTTTAATGGTCATCAAGAGCTTCTTAGGCCTCCGGCCTCATTGTCCGGAGAGGACATGACTGCTCAGTGGGATGGTTACAATAATGTGACCTTTGGGATAGATCCGACAAAACAGGTCAAACCGCCATACTGGAACAAATTAAGCATTTTCTACCAGCTTCCGTACTGGTCAATAAATTTAGTGCATTATTGTTTTGACGTTATGCACATAGAGAAGGGAGTATCCGAGCACGTACTCAACTTTCTTCTTTGTAAAGACGGAAAATCGAAAGACAACCTCCGTGCTCGAATGGATCTTCAGGACTGGGAAATTAGAAGTGAATTGCATCCTAAACCGATAGCTGGTAAACCAGGAAAGTTTGTACTTCCCAATACCGCGTATCATATGTTACAACCAGAAAAAAAAGGTTCCTGCAGGTGTTGCATGATTTGAAAGTTCCCACAGGTTTCTCAGAATCATTTAGTAAGAAGATAAAAATTATGAAAGGCAAGATCGATGGGCTAAA
Source organism: Agapanthus africanus (assembly GCA_030015575.1). Classification (NCBI taxonomy): domain Eukaryota; kingdom Viridiplantae; phylum Streptophyta; class Magnoliopsida; order Asparagales; family Amaryllidaceae; genus Agapanthus; species Agapanthus africanus. Next base: position 103,420,987 of record CM057345.1, on the reverse strand, counting down.
AAGCCATGATCACCATGTTATTATAGAGCACCTTCTTCCATTAGCCCTAAGGACTTTCTTTCTTGAATCGGTTGTTCTAGTAATTAATGACCTCTGTTGCTTTTTTAGAGAATTGTGCGCTAAAACCCTGGATATTGTGACGCTGGAGAATCTAGAAAATTCCATTTCATTGATACTTTGCAAGAGCGTATTTTCCTACCGTCATTCATCGATATCATAATACACCCGACGGTCTATCTTGCAACCCAGGCTAAGTTAGCCGGACCGGTACAATATCGATGGATGTATTCCGTCGAAAGGTACGTGGAATTTTTCGTTTCATGCAATTTGTAAAATTATTGTTGTCCTATATGCCCGTATTTATTTATTTAACATATTTTTTTTAGATATCTCTACACTATAAAAAATTATATACGCAATAGAAATCGACCAAAGGGTTTTATCATGCAAGGTTATCTTCTAGATAAAGTAACCACATTTTTTTCCCACTATCCGGACGAGAACATTGAGACGAAGTTTAACCAGCCTCGGAAAATTCAGGACGGGCCATATGGTAAAGCATCCTATAAGAGAGTAGGCACTATGTTTATCAATAGAATATATCAATTTATCCT